>JBBPBO010000005.1:52368097-52414769 GCA_037974295.1 Cicer cuneatum | reverse complement strand
GTACGAAAAGTGATTAGAATAAGCCTTGGGATGCACAAAATGACGTAAATGTTGAATTAATGACACAATAGCTTTTATTGGATGAACTACATTCCTTAAGTACAAAAAGTGATTAGAATAAACCTTGGGATGCACAAAATGACGTAAATTTTCATCCAATGACACAAATGCACTTATTGGATGAACTACATTCCTTAAGTACAAAAAGTGGTTAGAATAAGCCTTGGGATGCATAAAATGATGTTAATGTTCATCCAATGACACAAACGCGCTTATTGGATGAACTTCATTCCTTATGTACGAAAAGTGATTAGAATAAAGCTTAGGTTGCACAAAATGACGTAAATGTTCATTCAATGACACAAATGCACTTATTGGATGAACTACATTCCTTAAGTACAAAAAGTGATTAGAATATACCTTGGGATGCACAAAATGATGAAAATATTAAACTAATGACAGAACTGCGCTTATTGGATGAAATACATTCGTTAAGTACGAAAAGTGATTATAATAAGCCTTGGGATGCACAAAATGAGGTAAATTTTAAATGAATGACACAATAGCTCTTATTGGATGAACTACATTCCTTAAGTACGAAAAGTGATTAGAATAAACCTTGGGATGCACAAAATGACGTAAATGTTCATCCAATGACCCAAATGCACTTATTGGATGAACTACATTCCTTAAATACGAAAAGTGATTAGAATAAGCCTTGGGATGCACAAAATGACGTTAATGTTCATCCAATGACACAAACGCGCTTATTGGATGAACTACATTCCTTATGTACGAAAAGTGATTAGAATAAACCTTGGGATGCACAAAATGACGTAAATGATCATCCAATGACACAGATGCCCTTAATATTTAACTACATTCCTTAAGTGCGAAAAGTGATTAGAATAAGCCTTGGGATGCACAAAATGAGGTAAAAGTTAAATTAAGGACACAATAGCTCTTATTGGATGAACTACATTCCTTAAGTACGAAAAGTGATTAGAACAAACCTTGGGATGCACAAAATGACGTAAATGTTCTTCCAATGACACAAATGCACTTATTGGAGGAACTACATTCCTTAAGTACGAAAATTGATTAGAATAAGCCTTGGGATGCACAAAATGACGTAAATGTTACATGAATGACACAATAGCTCTTATTGGATGAACTACATTCGTTAAGTACGAAAAGTGATTAGAATAAACCTTGGGATGCACAAAATGACGTAAATGTTCATTCAATGACACAAATGCACTTATTGGATCAACTACATTCCTTAAGTACGAAAAGTGATTAGAATAAGCCTTGGGATGCACGAAATGATGTAAATGTTGAATTAATGACACAATAGCTCTTATTGGATGAACTACATTCCTTAAGTACAAAAAGTGATTAGAATATACCTTGGGATGCACAAAATGATGAAAATGTTAAACTAATGACAGAACTGCGCTTATTGGATGAAATACATTCCTTAAGTACGAAAAGTGATTATAATAAGCCTTGGGATGCACAAAATGAGGTAAATTTTAAATGAATGACACAATAGCTCTTATTGGATGAACTACATTCCTTAAGTACGAAAAGTGATTAGAATAAACCTTGGGATGCACAAAATGACGTAAATGTTCATCCAATGACCCAGATGCACTTATTGGATGAACTACATTCCTTAAATACGAAAAGTGATTAGAATAAGCCTTGGGATGCACAAAATGATGTAAATGTTGAATTAATGACACAATAGCTCTTATTGGATGAACTGCATTCCTTATGTACGAAAAGTGATTAGAATAAACCATGGGATGCACAAAATGATGTAAATGCTCTTCCCGTGACACAAATGCACTTATTGGATGAACTACATTCCTTAAGTACAAAAAGTGGTTAGAATAATCCTTGGGATGCACAAAATGACGTAAATGTTCATCCAATGACACAAACGCGCTTATTGGATGAACTACATTACTTATGTACGAAAAGTGATTAGAATAAGCCTTGGGATGCACAAAATGACGTAAATTTTCATCCAATGACACAATAGCACTTATTGGATGAACTAAATTCCTTATGTACGAAAAGTGATTAGAATAACCCTTGGGATGCACAAAATGACGTAAATGATCATCCAATGACACAAATGCACTTATTGGATGAACTACATTCCTTAAGTACGAAAAGTGATTAGAATAAACCTTGGGATGCACAAAATGATGTAAATGTTGAATTAATGACACAATAGCTCTTATTGGATGAACTACATTCCTTAAGTACAAAAAGTGATTAGAATATACCTTGGGATGCACAAAATGATGAAAATGTTAAACTAATGACATAACTGCGCTTATTGGATGAAATACATTCCTTAAGTACGAAAAGTGATTACAATAAGCCTTGGGATGCACAAAATGAGGTAAATTTTAAATGAATGACACAATAGCTCTTATTGGATGAACTACATTCCTTAAATACGAAAAGTGATTAGAATAAGCATTGGGATGCACAAAATGATGTAAATGTTGAATTAATGACACAATAGCTCTTATTGGATGAACTGCATTCCTTATGTACGAAAAGTGATTAGAATAAACCATGGGATGCACAAAATGATGTAAATGCTCTTCCAGTGACACAAATTCACTTATTGGATGAACTACATTCCTTAAGTACAAAAAGTGGTTAGAATATTCCTTGGGATGCACAAAATGACGTAAATGTTCATCCAATGACACAAACGCGCTTATTGGATGAACTACATTCCTTAGGTACGAAAAGTGATTAGAATAAGCCTTGGGATGCACAAAATGACGTAAATTTTCATCCAATGACACAATAGCACTTATTGGATGAACTAAATTCCTTATGTACGAAAAGTGATTAGAATAACCCTTGGGATGCACAAAATGACGTAAATGATCACCAATGACACAAATGCACTTATTGGATGAACTACATTCCTTAAGTACGAAAAGTGATTAGAATAAACCTTGGGATGCACAAAATGATGTAAATGTTGAATTAATGACACAATAGCTCTTATTGGATGAACTACATTCCTTAAGTACGAAAAGTGATTAGAATAAGCCTTGGGATGCACAAAAGACCTAAAAGTTAAATTAATGACACAATAGCTCTTATTGGATCAACTACATTCCATAAGTACGAAAAGTGATTAGAATAAGCCTTGGGATGCACAAAATGACGTTAATGTTCATCCAATGACGCAAATGCACTTATTGGATATACTACATTCCTTAAGTACGAAAAGTGATTAGAATAAGCCTTGGGATGCACAAAATGACGTAAATGTTCATCCGATGGCACAAACGCGCTTATTGGATGAACTACATTCCTTATGTACGAAAAGTGATTAGAATAAGCCTTGGGATGCACAAAATGACGTAAATGTTCATCCAATGACACAAATGCTCTTATTGGATGAAATACATTACTTAAGTACGAAAAGTGACTAAAATAAGCCTTGGGATGCACAAAATGACGTAAATGTTAAATTAATGACACAAACGCGCTTATTGGATAAACTACCTTCCTTAAGTATGAAAATTGATTAGAATAAGCCTTGGGATGCACAAAATGACGTAAATGTTCTTCCAATTACATAAATGCACTTTTTGGATGAAGTACATTCCATAAGTACGAAAAGTGATTATAATAAGCCTTGGGATGCACAAAATGACGTAAATGTTCATTCAATGACACAAATGCACTTATTGGATGAACTACATTCCTTAAGTACGAAAAGTGATTAGAATAAGCCTTGGGATGCACAAAATGACGTAAATGTTACATGAATGACACAATAGCTCTTATTGGATGAACTACATTCCTTAAGTACAAAAAGTGATTAGAATATACCTTGGGATGCACAAAATGATGAAAATGTTAAACTAATGACAGAAACGCGCTTATTGGATGAAATACATTCCTTAAGTACGAAAAGTGATTATAATAAGCCTTGGGATGCACAAAATGACGTAAATGTTAAATTAATGACACAAACGCGCTTAATGGATGAACTACATTCCTTAAATACGAAAAGTGATTTGAATAACCCTTGGGATGCACAAAATGACGTAAATGTTAAATTAATGACACAAATGCGCTTATTGGATGAACTACATTCCTTAAGTACGAAAAATTATTAGAATACGCCTTGGAAGGCACAAAATGATGTAAATGATCATTCAATGACAAAAATGCAGTTATAGGATGAACTACATTCCTTAAGTACGAAAAGTGATTAGAATAAGCCTTGGGATGCACAAAATGACGTAAATGTTCATCCAATGACCCAAATGCACTTATTGGATGAACTACATTCCTTAAATACGAAAAGTGATTAGAATAAGCCTTGGGATGCACAAAATGATGTAAATGTTGAATTAATGACACAATAGCTCTTATTGGATGAACTGCATTCCTTATGTACGAAAAGTGATTAGAATAAACCATGGGATGCACAAAATGATGTAAATGCTCTTCCCGTGACACAAATGCACTTATTGGATGAACTACATTCCTTAAGTACAAAAAGTGGTTAGAATAATCCTTGGGATGCACAAAATGACGTAAATGTTCATCCAATGACACAAACGCGCTTATTGGATGAACTACATTACTTATGTACGAAAAGTGATTAGAATAAGCCTTGGGATGCACAAAATGACGTAAATTTTCATCCAATGACACAATAGCACTTATTGGATGAACTAAATTCCTTATGTACGAAAAGTGATTAGAATAACCCTTGGGATGCACAAAATGACGTAAATGATCATCCAATGACACAAATGCACTTATTGGATGAACTACATTCCTTAAGTACGAAAAGTGATTAGAATAAACCTTGGGATGCACAAAATGATGTAAATGTTGAATTAATGACACAATAGCTCTTATTGGATGAACTACATTCCTTAAGTACAAAAAGTGATTAGAATATACCTTGGGATGCACAAAATGATGAAAATGTTAAACTAATGACATAACTGCGCTTATTGGATGAAATACATTCCTTAAGTACGAAAAGTGATTACAATAAGCCTTGGGATGCACAAAATGAGGTAAATTTTAAATGAATGACACAATAGCTCTTATTGGATGAACTACATTCCTTAAGTACAAAAAGTGATTAGAATAAACCTTGGGATGCACAAAATGACGTAAATGTTCATCCAATGACCCAAATGCACTTATTGGATGAACTACATTCCTTAAATACGAAAAGTGATTAGAATAAGCATTGGGATGCACAAAATGATGTAAATGTTGAATTAATGACACAATAGCTCTTATTGGATGAACTGCATTCCTTATGTACGAAAAGTGATTACAATAAACCATGGGATGCACAAAATATGTAAATTCTCTTCCAGTGACACAAATGCACTTATTGGATGAACTACATTCCTTAAGTACAAAAAGTGGTTAGAATATTCCTTGGGATGCACAAAATGACGTAAATGTTCATCCAATGACACAAACGCGCTTATTGGATGAACTACATTCCTTATGTACGAAAAGTGATTAGAATAAGCCTTGGGATGCACAAAATGACGTAAATTTTCATCCAATGACACAATAGCACTTATTGGATGAACTAAATTCCTTATGTACGAAAAGTGATTAGAATAACCCTTGGGATGCACAAAATGACGTAAATGATCACCAATGACACAAATGCACTTATTGGATGAACTACATTCCTTAAGTACGAAAAGTGATTAGAATAAACCTTGGGATGCACAAAATGATGTAAATGTTGAATTAATGACACAATAGCTCTTATTGGATGAACTACATTCCTTAAGTACGAAAAGTGATTAGAATAAGCCTTGGGATGCACAAAATGACCTAAAAGTTAAATTAATGACACAATAGCTCTTATTGGATGAACTACATTCCATAAGTACGAAAAGTGATTAGAATAAGCCTTGGGATGCAGAAAATGACGTTAATGTTCATCCAATGACACAAACGCGCTTATTGGATGAACTACATTCCTTATGTACGAAAAGTGATTAGAATAAACCTTGGGATGCACAAAATGACGTAAATGATCATCCAATGACACAGATGCCCTTAATATTTAACTACATTCCTTAAGTGCGAAAAGTGATTAGAATAAGCCTTGGGATGCACAAAATGAGGTAAATGTTAAATTAATGACACAATAGCTCTTATTGGATGAACTACATTCCTTAAGTACGAAAAGTGATTAGAATAAACCTTGGGATACACAAAATGACGTAAATGCTCTTCCAATGACACAAATGCGCTTATTTGATAAATTACATTCCTTAAGTACGAAAAGTGATTAGAATAAACCTTGGGATGCACAAAATGACGTAAATGCTCTTCCAATGACACAAATGCACTTATTGAATGAACTACATTCTTTAAGTACGAAAAGTGATTAGAATAAGCCTTGGAATGCACAAAATGACGTAAATGTTCATCCAATGACACAAACGCGCTTATTGGATGAACTACATTCCTTATGTACGAAATGTGATGAGAATATGCCTTGGGATGCACAAAATGACGTAAATTTTCATCCAATGACACAATAGCACTTATTGGATGAACTAAATTCCTTATGTACGAAAAAAAGTGATTAGAATAACCCTTAGGATGCACAAAATGACGTAAATGATCATCCAATGACACAAATGCACTTATTGGATGAACTACATTCCTTAAGTACGAAAAGTGATTAGAATAAGCCTTGGCATGCACAAAATGATGTAAATGTTGAATTAATGACCCAATAGCTTTTATTGGATGAACTACATTCCTTAAGTACGAAAAGTGATTAGAATAAACCTTGGGATGCACAAAATGACGTAAATGATCATCCAATGACACAAATGCCCTTATTGGATTAACTACATTCCTTATGTACGAAAAGTGATTAGAATAAGCCTTGGGATGCACAAAATGACGTAAATGTTGAATTAATGACACAATAGCTTTTATTGGATGAACTACATTCCTTAAGTACAAAAAGTGATTAGAATAAACCTTGGGATGCACAAAATGACGTAAATTTTCATCCAATGACACAAATGCACTTATTGGATGAACTACATTCCTTAAGTACAAAAAGTGGTTAGAATAAGCCTTGGGATGCATAAAATGATGTTAATGTTCATCCAATGACACAAACGCGCTTATTGGATGAACTTCATTCCTTATGTACGAAAAGTGATTAGAATAAAGCTTAGGTTGCACAAAATGACGTAAATGTTCATTCAATGACACAAATGCACTTATTGGATGAACTACATTCCTTAAGTACAAAAAGTGATTAGAATATACCTTGGGATGCACAAAATGATGAAAATATTAAACTAATGACAGAACTGCGCTTATTGGATGAAATACATTCGTTAAGTACGAAAAGTGATTATAATAAGCCTTGGGATGCACAAAATGAGGTAAATTTTAAATGAATGACACAATAGCTCTTATTGGATGAACTACATTCCTTAAGTACGAAAAGTGATTAGAATAAACCTTGGGATGCACCAAATGACGTAAATGTTCATCCATTGACCCAGATGCACTTATTGGATGAACTACATTCCTTAAATACGAAAAGTGATTAGAATAAGCCTTGGGATGCAAAAAATGATGTAAATGTTGAATTAATGACACAATAGCTCTTATTGGATGAACTGCATTCCTTATGTACGAAAAGTGATTAGAATAAACCATGGGATGCACAAAATGATGTAAATGCTCTTCCCGTGACACAAATGCACTTATTGGATGAACTACATTCCTTAAGTACAAAAAGTGGTTAGAATAATCCTTGGGATGCACAAAATGACGTAAATGTTCATCCAATGACACAAACGCGCTTATTGGATGAACTACATTACTTATGTACGAAAAGTGATTAGAATAAGCCTTGGGATGCACAAAATGACGTAAATTTTCATCCAATGACACAATAGCACTTATTGGATGAACTAAATTCCTTATGTACGAAAAGTGATTAGAATAACCCTTGGGATGCACAAAATGACGTAAATGATCATCCAATGACACAAATGCACTTATTGGATGAACTACATTCCTTAAGTACGAAAAGTGATTAGAATAAACCTTGGGATGCACAAAATGATGTAAATGTTGAATTAATGACACAATAGCTCTTATTGGATGAACTACATTCCTTAAGTACGAAAAGTGATTAGAATAAGCCTTGGGATGCACAAAATGACCTAAAAGTTAAATTAATGACACAATAGCTCTTATTGGATGAACTACATTCCATAAGTACGAAAAGTGATTAGAATAAGCCTTGGGATGCAGAAAATGACGTTAATGTTCATCCAATGACACAAACGCGCTTATTGGATGAACTACATTCCTTATGTACGAAAAGTGATTAGAATAAACCTTGGGATGCACAAAATGACGTAAATGATCATCCAATGACACAGATGCCCTTAATATTTAACTACATTCCTTAAGTGCGAAAAGTGATTAGAATAAGCCTTGGGATGCACAAAATGAGGTAAATGTTAAATTAATGACACAATAGCTCTTATTGGATGAACTACATTCCTTAAGTACGAAAAGTGATTAGAATAAACCTTGGGATACACAAAATGACGTAAATGCTCTTCCAATGACACAAATGCGCTTATTTGATAAACTACATTCCTTAAGTACGAAAAGTGATTAGAATAAACCTTGGATGCACAAAATGACGTAAATGCTCTTCCAATGACACAAATGCACTTATTGAATGAACTACATTCTTTAAGTACGAAAAGTGATTAGAATAAGCCTTGGAATGCACAAAATGACGTAAATGTTCATCCAATGACACAAACGCGCTTATTGGATGAACTACATTCCTTATGTACGAAATGTGATGAGAATATGCCTTGGGATGCACAAAATGACGTAAATTTTCATCCAATGACACAATAGCACTTATTGGATGAACTAAATTCCTTATGTACGAAAAAAAGTGATTAGAATAACCCTTAGGATGCACAAAATGACGTAAATGATCATCCAATGACACAAATGCACTTATTGGATGAACTACATTCCTTAAGTACGAAAAGTGATTAGAATAAGCCTTGGCATGCACAAAATGATGTAAATGTTGAATTAATGACCCAATAGCTTTTATTGGATGAACTACATTCCTTAAGTACGAAAAGTGATTAGAATAAACCTTGGGATGCACAAAATGACGTAAATGATCATCCAATGACACAAATGCCCTTATTGGATTAACTACATTCCTTATGTACGAAAAGTGATTAGAATAAGCCTTGGGATGCACAAAATGACGTAAATGTTGAATTAATGACACAATAGCTTTTATTGGATGAACTACATTCCTTAAGTACAAAAAGTGATTAGAATAAACCTTGGGATGCACAAAATGACGTAAATTTTCATCCAATGACACAAATGCACTTATTGGATGAACTACATTCCTTAAGTACAAAAAGTGGTTAGAATAAGCCTTGGGATGCATAAAATGACGTTAATGTTCATCCAATGACACAAACGCGCTTATTGGATGAACTACATTCCTTATGTACGAAAAGTGATTAGAATAAAGCTTAGGTTGCACAAAATGACGTAAATGTTCATTGAATGACACAAATGCACTTATTGGATGAACTACATTCCTTAAGTACAAAAAGTGATTAGAATATACCTTGGGATGCACAAAATGATGAAAATATTAAACTAATGACAGAACTGCGCTTATTGGATGAAATACATTCGTTAAGTACGAAAAGTGATTATAATAAGCCTTGGGATGCACAAAATGAGGTAAATTTTAAATGAATGACACAATAGCTCTTATTGGATGAACTACATTCCTTATGTACGAAAAGTGATTAGAATAAACCTTGGGATGCACAAAATGACGTAAATGTTCATCCAATGACCCAAATGCACTTATTGGATGAACTACATTCCTTAAATACGAAAAGTGATTAGAATAAGCCTTGGGATGCACAAAATGACGTTAATGTTCATCCAATGACACAAACGCGCTTATTGGATGAACTACATTCCTTATGTACGAAAAGTGATTAGAATAAACCTTGGGATGCACAAAATGACGTAAATGATCATCCAATGACACAGATGCCCTTAATATTTAACTACATTCCTTAAGTGCGAAAAGTGATTAGAATAAGCCTTGGGATGCACAAAATGAGGTAAAAGTTAAATTAAGGACACAATAGCTCTTATTGGATGAACTACATTCCTTAAGTACGAAAAGTGATTAGAACAAACCTTGGGATGCACAAAATGACGTAAATGTTCATCCAATGACCCAAATGCACTTATTGGATGAACTACATTCCTTATGTACGAAAAGTGATTAGAATAAGCCTTGGGATGCACAAAATGACGTAAATGTTACATGAATGACACAATAGCTCTTATTGGATGAACTACATTCGTTAAGTACGAAAAGTGATTAGAATAAACCTTGGGATGCACAAAATGACGTAAATGTTCATTCAATGACACAAATGCACTTATTGGATCAACTACATTCCTTAAGTACGAAAAGTGATTAGAATAAGCCTTGGGATGCACGAAATGATGTAAATGTTGAATTAATGACACAATAGCTCTTATTGGATGAACTACATTCCTTAAGTACAAAAAGTGATTAGAATATACCTTGGGATGCACAAAATGATGAAAATGTTAAACTAATGACAGAACTGCGCTTATTGGATGAAATACATTCCTTAAGTACGAAAAGTGATTATAATAAGCCTTGGGATGCACAAAATGAGGTAAATTTTAAATGAATGACACAATAGCTCTTATTGGATGAACTACATTCCTTAAGTACGAAAAGTGATTAGAATAAACCTTGGGATGCACAAAATGACGTAAATGTTCATCCAATGACCCAGATGCACTTATTGGATGAACTACATTCCTTAAATACGAAAAGTGATTAGAATAAGCCTTGGGATGCACAAAATGATGTAAATGTTGAATTAATGACACAATAGCTCTTATTGGATGAACTGCATTCCTTATGTACGAAAAGTGATTAGAATAAACCATGGGATGCACAAAATGATGTAAATGCTCTTCCCGTGACACAAATGCACTTATTGGATGAACTACATTCCTTAAGTACAAAAAGTGGTTAGAATAATCCTTGGGATGCACAAAATGACGTAAATGTTCATCCAATGACACAAACGCGCTTATTGGATGAACTACATTACTTATGTACGAAAAGTGATTAGAATAAGCATTGGGATGCACAAAATGACGTAAATTTTCATCCAATGACACAATAGCACTTATTGGATGAACTAAATTCCTTATGTACGAAAAGTGATTAGAATAACCCTTGGGATGCACAAAATGACGTAAATGATCATCCAATGACACAAATGCACTTATTGGATGAACTACATTCCTTAAGTACGAAAAGTGATTAGAATAAACCTTGGGATGCACAAAATGATGTAAATGTTGAATTAATGACACAATAGCTCTTATTGGATGAACTACATTCCTTAAGTACAAAAAGTGATTAGAATATACCTTGGGATGCACAAAATGATGAAAATGTTAAACTAATGACATAACTGCGCTTATTGGATGAAATACATTCCTTAAGTACGAAAAGTGATTACAATAAGCCTTGGGATGCACAAAATGAGGTAAATTTTAAATGAATGACACAATAGCTCTTATTGGATGAACTACATTCCTTAAGTACAAAAAGTGATTAGAATAAACCTTGGGATGCACAAAATGACGTAAATGTTCATCCAATGACCCAAATGCACTTATTGGATGAACTACATTCCTTAAATACGAAAAGTGATTAGAATAAGCATTGGGATGCACAAAATGATGTAAATGTTGAATTAATGACACAATAGCTCTTATTGGATGAACTGCATTCCTTATGTACGAAAAGTGATTACAATAAACCATGGGATGCACAAAATATGTAAATGCTCTTCCAGTGACACAAATGCACTTATTGGATGAACTACATTCCTTAAGTACAAAAAGTGGTTAGAATATTCCTTGGGATGCACAAAATGACGTAAATGTTCATCCAATGACACAAACGCGCTTATTGGATGAACTACATTCCTTATGTACGAAAAGTGATTAGAATAAGCCTTGGGATGCACAAAATGACGTAAATTTTCATCCAATGACACAATAGCACTTATTGGATGAACTAAATTCCTTATGTACGAAAAGTGATTAGAATAACCCTTGGGATGCACAAAATGACGTAAATGATCACCAATGACACAAATGCACTTATTGGATGAACTACATTCCTTAAGTACGAAAAGTGATTAAAATAAACCTTGGGATGCACAAAATGATGTAAATGTTGAATTAATGACACAATAGCTCTTATTGGATGAACTACATTCCTTAAGTACGAAAAGTGATTAGAATAAGCCTTGGGATGCACAAAATGACCTAAAAGTTAAATTAATGACACAATAGCTCTTATTGGATGAACTACATTCCATAAGTACGAAAAGTGATTAGAATAAGCCTTGGGATGCAGAAAATGACGTTAATGTTCATCCAATGACACAAACGCGCTTATTGGATGAACTACATTCCTTATGTACGAAAAGTGATTAGAATAAACCTTGGGATGCACAAAATGACGTAAATGATCATCCAATGACACAATAGCACTTATTGGATGAACTAAATTCCTTATGTACGAAAAGTGATTAGAATAACCCTTAGGATGCACAAAATGACGTAAATGATCATCCAATGATACAAATGCACTTATTGGATGAACTACATTCCTTAAGTACGAAAAGTGATTAGAATAAGCCTTAGCATGCACAAAATGATGTAAATGTTGAATTAATGACACAATAGCTTTTATTAGATGAACTACATTCCTTAAGTACGAAAAGTGATTAGAATAAACCTTGGGATGCACAAAATGACATAAATGATCATCCAATGACACAAATGCCCTTATTGGATTAACTACATTCCTTATGTACGAAAAGTGATTAGAATAAGCCTTGGGATGCACAAAATGATGTAAATGTTGAATTAATGACACAATAGCTCTTATTGGATGAACTGCATTCCTTATGTACGAAAAGTGATTAGAATAAGCCTTGGGATGCACAAAATGACCTAAAAGTTAAATTAATGACACAATAGCTCTTATTGGATGAACTACATTCCATAAGTACGAAAAGTGATTAGAATAAGCCTTGGGATGCAGAAAATGACGTTAATGTTCATCCAATGACACAAACGCGCTTATTGGATGAACTACATTCCTTATGTACGAAAAGTGATTAGAATAAACCTTGGGATGCACAAAATGACGTAAATGATCATCCAATGACACAATAGCACTTATTGGATGAACTAAATTCCTTATGTACGAAAAGTGATTAGAATAACCCTTAGGATGCACAAAATGACGTAAATGATCATCCAATGATACAAATGCACTTATTGGATGAACTACATTCCTTAAGTACGAAAAGTGATTAGAATAAGCCTTAGCATGCACAAAATGATGTAAATGTTGAATTAATGACACAATAGCTTTTATTAGATGAACTACATTCCTTAAGTACGAAAAGTGATTAGAATAAACCTTGGGATGCACAAAATGACATAAATGATCATCCAATGACACAAATGCCCTTATTGGATTAACTACATTCCTTATGTACGAAAAGTGATTAGAATAAGCCTTGGGATGCACAAAATGATGTAAATGTTGAATTAATGACACAATAGCTCTTATTGGATGAACTACATTCCTTAAGTACAAAAAGTGATTAGAATATACCTTGGGATGCACAAAATGACGTAAATGTTGAATTAATGACACAATAGCTTTTATTGGATGAACTACATTCCTTAAGTACGAAAAGTGATTAGAATAAGCCTTGGGATGCACAAAATGACGTAAAAGTTAAATTAATGACACAATAGCTCTTATTGGATGAACTACATTCATTAAGTACGAAAAGTGATTAGAATAAACCTTGGGATGCACAAAATGACGTAAATAATCATCCAATGACCCAAATGGACTTATTAGATGAACTACATTCCTTAAATACGAAAAGTGATTAGAATAAGCCTTGGGATGCACAAAATGATGTAAATGTTGAATTAATGACACAATAGCTCTTATTGGATGAACTGCATTCCTTATGTACGAAAAGTGATTAGAATAAACCATGGGATGCACAGAATGATGTAAATTCTCTTCCAATGACACAAATGCACTTATTGGATGAACTACATTCCTTAAGTACAAAAAGTGATTAGAATATACCTTGGGATGCACAAAATGATGAAAATGTTAAGTTAATGACACAATAGCTCTTATTGGATGAACTACATTCCTTAAGTACGAAAAGTGATTAGAATAAACCTTGGGATGCACAAAATGACGTAAATGCTCTTCCAATGACACAAATGCACTTATTGAATGAACTACATTCCTTAAATACGAAAAGTGATTAGAATAAGCCTTGGGATGCACAAAATGACGTAAATGTTACATGAATGACACAATAGCTCTTATTGGATGAACTACATTCGTTAAGTACGAAAAGTGATTAGAATAAACCTTGGGATGCACAAAATGACGTAAATTTTCATCCAATGACACAAATGCACTTATTGGATGAACTACATTCCTTAAGTACAAAAAGTGGTTAGAATAAGCCTTGGGATGCATAAAATGACGTTAATGTTCATCCAATGACACAAACGCGCTTATTGGATGAACTACATTCCTTATGTACGAAAAGTGATTAGAATAAACCTTGGGTTGCACAAAATGACGTAAATGTTCATTCAATGACACAAATGCAATTATTGGATGAACTACATTCCTTAAGTACGAAAAGTGATTAGAATAAGCCTTGGCATGCACGAAATGATGTAAATGTTGAATTAATGACACAATAGCTCTAATTGGATGAACTACATTCCTTAAGTACAAAAAGTGATTAGAATATACCTTGGGATGCACAAAATTATGAAAATGTTAAACTAATGACAGAACTGCGCTTATTGGATGAAATACATTCCTTAAGTACGAAAAGTGATTATAATAAGCCTTGGGATGCACAAAATGAGGTAAATTTTAAATGAATGACACAATAGCTCTTATTGGATGAACTACATTCCTGAAGTACGAAAAGTGATTAGAATAAACCTTGGGATGCACAAAATGACGTCAATGTTCATCCAATGACCCAAATGCACTTATTGGATGAACTACATTCCTTAAATACGAAAAGTGATTAGAATAAGCCTTGGGATGCACAAAATGATGTAAATGTTGAATTAATGACACAATAGCTCTTATTGGATGTACTGCATTCCTTATGTACGAAAAAGTGATTAGAATAAACCATGGGATGCACAAAATGATGTAAATGCTCTTCCAGTGACACAAATGCACTTATTGGATGAACTACATTCCTTAAGTACAAAAAGTGGTTAGAATAATCCTTGGGATGCATAAAATGACGTTAATGTTCATCCAATGACACAAACGCGCTTATTGGATGAACTACATTCCTTAAGTACGAAAAGTGATTAGAATAAGCCTTGGGATGCAAAAAATGACGTAAATGTTCATCCAATGACACAAACGCGCTTATTTGATAAACTACATTCCTTAAGTACGAAAAGTGATTAGAATAAACCTTGGGATGCACAAAATGACGTAAATGTTCATCCAATGACACAAACGCGCTTATTGGATGAACTACATTCCTTATGTACGAAATGTGATTAGAATAAGCCTTAGGATGCACAAAATGACGTAAATTTTCATCCAATGAGACAATAGCACTTATTGGATGAACTAAATTCCTTATGTACGAAAAGTGTTTAGAATAACCCTTAGGATGCACAAAATGACGTAAATGATCATCCAATGACACAAATGCACTTATTGGATGAACTACATTCCTTAAGTACGAAAAGTGATTAGAATAAACCTTGGGATGCACAAAATGACGTAAATGCTCTTCCAATGACACAAATGCACTTATTGAATGAACTACATTCCTTAAGTACGAAAATTGATTTGAATAAGCCTTGGGATGCACAAAATGACGTAAATGTTACATGAATGACACAATAGCTCTTATTGGATGAACTACATTCGTTAAGTACGAAAAGTGATTAGAATAAACCTTGAGATGCACAAAATGACGTAAATATTCATCCAATGACACAAATGCACTTATTGGATGAACTACATTCCTTAAGTACAAAAAGTGGTTAGAATAAGCCTTGGGATGCAGAAAATGACGTTAATGTTCATCCAATGACACAAACGCGCTTATTGGATGAACTACATTCCTTATGTACGAAAAGTGATTAGAATAAACCTTGGGTTGCACAAAATGACGTAAATGTTCATTCAATGACACAAATGCACTTATTGGATGAACTACATTCCTTAAGTACGAAAAGTGATTAGAATAAGCCTTGGGATGCACAAAATGATGTAAATGTTGAATTAATGACACAATAGCTCTTATTGGATGAACTACATTCCTTAAGTACAAAAAGTGATTAGAATATACCTTGGGATGCACAAAATGATGAAAATGTTAAACTAATGACAGAAACGCGCTTATTGGATGAAATACATTCCTTAAGTACGAAAAGTGATTATATTAAGCCTTGGGATGCACAAAATGACGTAAATGTTACATGAATGACACAATAGCTCTTATTGGATGAACTACATTCGTTAAGTACGAAAAGTGATTAGAATAAACCTTGGGATGCACAAAATGACGTAAATTTTCATCCAATGACACAAATGCACTTATTGGATGAACTACATTCCTTAAGTACAAAAAGTGGTTAGAATAAGCCTTGGGATGCATAAAATGACGTTAATGTTCATCCAATGACACAAACGCGCTTATTGGATGAACTACATTCCTTATGTACGAAAAGTGATTAGAATAAACCTTGGGTTGCACAAAATGACGTAAATGTTCATTCAATGACACAAATGCACTTATTGGATGAACTACATTCCTTAAGTACGAAAAGTGATTAGAATAAGCCTTGGGATGCACAAAATGATGTAAATGTTGAATTAATGACACAATAGCTCTTATTGGATGAACTACATTCCTTAAGTACAAAAAGTGATTAGAATATACCTTGGGATGCACAAAATGATGAAAATGTTAAACTAATGACAGAAACGCGCTTATTGGATGAAATACATTCCTTAAGTACGCAAAGTGATTATATTAAGCCTTGGGATGCACAAAATGACGTAAATGTTAAATTAATGACACAAACGCGCTTAATGGATGAACTACATTCCTTAAATACGAAAAGTGATTTGAATAACCCTTGGGATGCACAAAATGACGTAAATGTTAAATTAATGACACAAATGCGCTTATTGGATGAACTACATTCCTTAAGTACGAAAAATTATTAGAATACGCCTTGGAAGGCACAAAATGATGTAAATGATCATTCAATGACAAAAATGCAGTTATAGGATGAACTACATTCCTTAAGTACGAAAAGTGATTAGAATAAGCCTTGGGATGCACAAAATGACGTAAATGTTCATCCAATGACCCAAATGCACTTATTGGATGAACTACATTCCTTAAATACGAAAAGTGATTAGAATAAGCCTTGGGATGCACAAAATGATGTAAATGTTGAATTAATGACACAATAGCTCTTATTGGATGAACTGCATTCCTTATGTACGAAAAGTGATTAGAATAAACCATGGGATGCACAAAATGATGTAAATGCTCTTCCAATGACACAAATGCACTTATTGGATGAACTACATTCCTTAAGTACAAAAAGTGGTTAGAATAATCCTTGGGATGCACAAAATGACGTAAATGTTCATCCAATGACACAAACGCGCTTATTGGATGAACTACATTCCTTATGTACGAAAAGTGATTAGAATAAGCATTGGGATGCACAAAATGACGTAAATTTTCATCCAATGACACAATAGCACTTATTGGATGAACTAAATTCCTTATGTACGAAAAGTGATTAGAATAACCCTTGGGATGCACAAAATGACGAAAATGATCATCCAACGACACAAATGCACTTATTGGATGAACTACATTCCTTAAGTACGAAAAGTGATTAGAATAAACCTTGGGATGCACAAAATGATGTAAATGTTGAATTAATAACACAATAGCTCTTATTGGATGAACTACATTCCTTAAGTACGAAAAGTGATTAGAATAAGCCTTAGGATGCACAAAATGACCAAAAAGATAAATTAATGACACAATAGCTCTTATTGGATGAACTACATTCCATAAGTACGAAAAGTGATTAGAATAAGCCTTGGGATGCACAAAATGACGTTAATGTTCATCCAATGACACAAACGCGCTTATTGGATAAACTACATTCCTTATGTACGAAAAGTGATTAGAATAAACCTTGGGATGCACAAAATGACGTAAATGATCATCCAATGACACAGATGCCCTCAATATTTAACTACATTCCTTAAGTGCGAAAAGTGATTAGAATAAGCCTTGGGATGCACAAAATGAGGTAAATGTTAAATTAATGACACAATAGCTATTATTGGATGAACTACATTCCTTAAGTACGAAAAGTGATTAGAATAAACCTTGGGATGCACAAAATGACGTAAATGCTCTTCCAATGACACAAATGCACTTATTGGATGAACTACATTCCTTAAATACGAAAAGTGATTTGAATAACCCTTGGGATGCACAAAATGACGTAAATGTTAAATTAATGACACAAATGCGCTTATTGGATGAACTACATTCTTTAAGTACGAAAAATTATTAGAATACGCCTTGGAAGGCACAAAATGATGTAAATGATCATTCAATGACAAAAATGCAGTTATAGGATGAACTACATTCCTTAAGTACGAAAAGTGATTAGAATAAGCCTTGGGATGCACAAAATGACGTAAATGTTCATCCAATGACCCAAATGCACTTATTGGATGAACTACATTCCTTAAATACGAAAAGTGATTAGAATAAGCCTTGGGATGCACAAAATGATGTAAATGTTGAATTAATGACACAATAGCTCTTATTGGATGAACTGCATTCCTTATGTACGAAAAGTGATTAGAATAAACCATGGGATGCACAAAATGATGTAAATGCTCTTCCAATGACACAAATGCACTTATTGGATGAACTACATTCCTTAAGTACAAAAAGTGGTTAGAATAATCCTTGGGATGCACAAAATGACGTAAATGTTCATCCAATGACACAAACGCGCTTATTGGATGAACTACATTCCTTATGTACGAAAAGTGATTAGAATAAGCATTGGGATGCACAAAATGACGTAACTTTTCATCCAATGACACAATAGCACTTATTGGATGAACTAAATTCCTTATGTACGAAAAGTGATTAGAATAACCCTTGGGATGCACAAAATGACGAAAATGATCATCCAACGACACAAATGCACTTATTGGATGAACTACATTCCTTAAGTACGAAAAGTGATTAGAATAAACCTTGGGATGCACAAAATGATGTAAATGTTGAATTAATAACACAATAGCTCTTATTGGATGAACTACATTCCTTAAGTACGAAAAGTGATTAGAATAAGCCTTGGGATGCACAAAATGACCTAAAAGATAAATTAATGACACAATAGCTCTTATTGGATGAACTACATTCCATAAGTACGAAAAGTGATTAGAATAAGCCTTGGGATGCACAAAATGACGTTAATGTTCATCCAATGACACAAACGCGCTTATTGGATAAACTACATTCCTTATGTACGAAAAGTGATTAGAATAAACCTTGGGATGCACAAAATGACGTAAATGATCATCCAATGACACAGATGCCCTCAATATTTAACTACATTCCTTAAGTGCGAAAAGTGATTAGAATAAGCCTTGGGATGCACAAAATGAGGTAAATGTTAAATTAATGACACAATAGCTATTATTGGATGAACTACATTCCTTAAGTACGAAAAGTGATTAGAATAAACCTTGGGATGCACAAAATGACGTAAATGCTCTTCCAATGACACAAATGCACTTATTGGATGAACTACATTCCTTAAGTACGAAAAGTGATTAGAATAAGCCTTGGGATGCACAAAATGACGTAAATGTTCATCCAATGACACAAACGCGCTTATTTGATAAACTACATTCCTTAAGTACGAAAAGTGATTAGAATAAACCTTGGGATGCACAAAATGACGTAAATGTTCATCCAATGACACAAACGCGCTTATTGCATGAACTACATTCCTTATGTACGAAATGTGATTAGAATAAGCCTTGGGATGCACAAAATGACGTAAATTTTCATCCAATGAGACAATAGCACTTATTGGATGAACTAAATTCCTTATGTACGAAAAGTGTTTAGAATAACCCTTAGGATGCACAAAATGACGTAAATGATCATCCAATGACACAAATGCACTTATTGGATGAACTACATTCCTTAAGTACGAAAAGTGATTAGAATAAACCTTGGGATGCACAAAATGACGTAAATGCTCTTCCAATGACACAAATGCACTTATTGAATGAACTACATTCCTTAAGTACGAAAATTGATTTGAATAAGCCTTGGGATGCACAAAATGACGTAAATGTTACATGAATGACACAATAGCTCTTATTGGATGAACTACATTCGTTAAGTACGAAAAGTGATTAGAATAAACCTTGAGATGCACAAAATGATGAAAATGTTAAACTAATGACAGAAACGCGCTTATTGGATGAAATACATTCCTTAAGTACGAAAAGTGATTATATTAAGCCTTGGGATGCACAAAATGACGTAAATGTTACATGAATGACACAATAGCTCTTATTGGATGAACTACATTCGTTAAGTACGAAAAGTGATTAGAATAAACCTTGGGATGCACAAAATGACGTAAATTTTCATCCAATGACACAAATGCACTTATTGGATGAACTACATTCCTTAAGTACAAAAAGTGGTTAGAATAAGCCTTGGGATGCATAAAATGACGTTAATGTTCATCCAATGACACAAACGCGCTTATTGGATGAACTACATTCCTTATGTACGAAAAGTGATTAGAATAAACCTTGGGTTGCACAAAATGACGTAAATGTTCATTCAATGACACAAATGCACTTATTGGATGAACTACATTCCTTAAGTACGAAAAGTGATTAGAATAAGCCTTGGGATGCACAAAATGACGTAAATGTTGAATTAATGACACAATAGCTTTTATTGGATGAACTACATTCCTTAAGTACGAAAAGTGATTAGAATAAGCCTTGGTATGCACAAAATGAGGTAAATGTTAAATTAATGACACAATAGCTCTTATTGGATGAACTACATTCCTTAAGTACGAAAAGTGATTAGAATAAACCTTGGGATGCACAAAATGACGTAAATGCTCTTCCAATGACACAAATGCACTTATTGAATGAACTACATTCCTTAAGTACGAAAATTGATTTGAATAAGCCTTGGGATGCATAAAATGACGTAAATGTTAAATTAATGACACAATAGCTCTTATTGGATGAAATACATTCCTTATGTACGAAAAGTGATTAGAATAAACCTTGGGATGCACAAAATGACGTAAATGTTCATTCAATGACACAAATGCACTTATTGGATGAACTACATTCCTTAAGTACGAAAAGTGATTAGAATAAGCCTTGGGATGCACAAAATGATGTAAATGTTGAATTAATGACACAATAGCTCTTATTGGATGAACTACATTCCTTAAGTACAAAAAGTGATTAGAATATACCTTGGGATGCACAAAATGATGAAAATGTTAAACTAATGACAGAAACGCGCTTATTGGATGAAATACATTCCTTAAGTACGAAAAGTGATTATAATAAGCCTTGGGATGCACAAAATGACGTAAATGTTAAATTAATGACACAAACGCGCTTAATGGATGAACTACATTCCTTAAATACGAAAAGTGATTTGAATAACCCTTGGGATGCACAAAATGACGTAAATGTTAAATTAATGACACAAATGCGCTTATTGGATGAACTACATTCCTTAAGTACGAAAAATTATTAGAATACGCCTTGGAAGGCACAAAATGATGTAAATGATCATTCAATGACAAAAATGCAGTTATAGGATGAACTACATTCCTTAAGTACGAAAAGTGATTAGAATAAGCCTTGGGATGCACAAAATGACGTAAATGTTCATCCAATGACACAAATGCACTTATTGGATGAACTACATTCCTTAAATACGAAAAGTGATTAGAATAAGCCTTGGGATGCACAAAATGACGTAAATGTTCATCCAATGACACAAATGCACTTATTGGATGAACTACATTCCTTAAGTACGAAAAGTGATTAGAATAAGCCTTGGGATTTACAAAATGCCAAAAATGTTTATCCAATGACACAAATGCACTAGTTGGATGAAATACATTCCTTAAGTACGAAAAGTGATTAGAATAAGCTTTGGGATGCATAAGATAACGTAAATGTTAAATTAATGACACAAACGCTCTTATTGGATGAACTGCATTCCTTAAGTACGAAAAGTGTTTTGAATAAGCCTTCGGATGCACAAAATAACTTAAATGTTAAATTAATGACACAAACGCTCTTATTGGATGAACTACATTCCTTAAGTACGAAAAGTGATTAGAATAAGCCTTGGGATGCACAAAATGACGTAAATGTTCATCCAATGACACAAATGCACTTATTGGATGAACTACATTCATTAAGTACGAAAAGTGATTAGAATAAGCCTTGGGATGCACAAAATGACGTAAATGTTAAATTAATGACACAAACGCGCTTATTGGATGAACTACATTCCTTAAGTACGAAAAGTGATTAGAATAAGCCTTGGGATGCACAAAATGACGTAAATGTTCATTCAATGACACAAATGCACTTATTGGATGAACTTCATTCCTTAAGTACGTAAAGTGATTAGAATAAGCCTTGGGATGCACAAAATGACGTAAATGTTCATCCAATGACACAAACGCGCTTATTGGATGAACTACATTCCTTAAGTACGAAAAGTGATTAGAATAAACCTTGGGATGCACAAAATGACGTAAATGTTCATCCAATGACACAAATGCACTTATTGGATGAACTACATTCCTTAAGTACAAAAAGTGGTTAGAATAAGCCTTGGGATGCATAAAATGACGTTAATGTTCATCCAATGACACAAACGCGCTTATTGGATGAACTACATTCCTTATGTACGAAAAGTGATTAGAATAAACCTTGGGTTGCACAAAATGACGTAAATGTTCATTCAATGACACAAATGCACTTATTGGATGAACTACATTCCTTAAGTACGAAAAGTGATTAGAATAAACCTTGGGATGCACAAAATGACGTAAATGCTCTTCCAATGACACAAATGCACTTATTGAATGAACTACATTCCTTAAGTACGAAAATTGATTTGAATAAGCCTTGGGATGCATAAAATGACGTAAATGTTAAATTAATGACACAATAGCTCTTATTGGATGAAATACATTCCTTATGTACGAAAAGTGATTAGAATAAACCTTGGGATGCACAAAATGACGTAAATGTTCATTCAATGACCCAAATGCACTTATTGGATGAACTACATTCCTTAAGTACGAAAAGTGATTAGAATAAGCCTTGGGATGCACAAAATGACGTAAATGTTACATGAATGACACAATAGCTCTTATCGGATGAACTACGTTCGTTAAGTACGAAAAGTGTTAGAATAAACCTTGGGATGCACAAAATGACGTAAATTTTCATCCAAAGACACAAATGCACTTATTGGATGAACTACATTCCTTAAGTACAAAAAGTGGTTAGAATAAGCCTTGGGATGCATAAAATGACGTTAATGTTAAATTAATGACACAAACGCGCTTATTGGATGAACTACATTCCTTATGTACGAAAAGTGATTAGAATAAACCTTGGGTTGCACAAAATGACGTAAATGTTCATTCAATGACACAAATGCACTTATTGGATGAACTACATTCCTTAAGTACGAAAAGTGATTAGAATAAGCCTTGGGATGCACAAAATGACGTAAATGTTACATGAATGACACAATAGCTCTTATCGGATGAACTACGTTCGTTAAGTACGAAAAGTGTTAGAATAAACCTTGGGATGCACAAAATGACGTAAATTTTCATCCAAAGACACAAATGCACTTATTGGATGAACTACATTCCTTAAGTACAAAAAGTGGTTAGAATAAGCCTTGGGATGCATAAAATGACGTTAATGTTAAATTAATGACACAAACGCGCTTATTGGATGAACTACATTCCTTATGTACGAAAAGTGATTAGAATAAACCTTGGGTTGCACAAAATGACGTAAATGTTCATTCAATGACACAAATGCACTTATTGGATGAACTACATTCCTTAAGTACGAAAAGTGATTAGAATAAGCCTTGGGATGCACAAAATGACGTAAATGTTACATGAATGACACAATAGCTCTTATTGGATGAACTACATTCCTTAAGTACAAAAAGTGATTAGAATATACCTTGGGATGCACAAAATGATGAAAATGTTAAACTAATGACAGAAACGCGCTTATTGGATGAAATACATTCCTTAAGTACGAAAAGTGATTATAATAAGCCTTGGGATGCACAAAATGACGTAAATGTTAAATTAATGACACAAACGCGCTTAATGGATGAACTACATTCCTTAAATACGAAAAGTGATTTGAATAACCCTTGGGATGCAGAAAATGACGTAAATGTTAAATTAATGACACAAATGCGCTTATTGGATGAACTACATTCCTTAAGTACGAAAAATTATTAGAATAAGCCTTGGAAGGCACAAAATGATGTAAATGATCATTCAATGACAAAAATGCAGTTATAGGATGAACTACACTCCTTAAGTACGAAAAGTGATTAGAATAAGCCTTGGGATGCACAAAATGACGTAAATGTTCATCCGATGGCACAAACGCGCTTATGGGATGAACTACATTCCTTATGTACGAAAAGTGATTAGAATAAGCCTTGGGATGCACAAAATGACGTAAATGTTGAATTAATGACACAATAGCTTTTATTGGATGAACTACATTCCTTAAGTACGAAAAGTGATTAGAATAAACCTTGGGATGCAAAAAATGAGGTAAATGTTAAATTAATGACACAATAGCTCTTATTGGATGAACTACATTCCTTAAGTACAAAAAGTGATTAGAATAAACCTTGGGATGCACAAAATGACGTAAATTTTCATCCAGTGACACAAATGCACTTATTGGATGAACTACATTCCTTAAGTACGAAAAGTGGTTAGAATAAGCCTTGGGATGCATAAAATGACGTTAATGTTCATCCAATGACACAAACGCGCTTATTGGATGAACTACATTCCTTATGTACGAAAAGTGATTAGAATAAACCTTGGGATGCACAAAATGACGTAAATGTTCATTCAATGACACAAATGCACTTATTGGATGAACTACATTCCTTAAGTACAAAAAGTGGTTAGAATAAGCCTTGGGATGCATAAAATGACGTTAATGTTCATCCAATGACACAAACGCGCTTATTGGATGAACTACATTACTTATGTACGAAAAGTGATTAGAATAAACCTTGGGATGCACAAAATGACGTAAAAGTTCATTCAATGACACAAATGCACTTATTGGATGAACTACATTCCTTAAGTACGAAAAGTGATTAGAATAAGCCTTGGGATGCCCAAAATGACGTAAATGTTACATGAATGACACAATAGCTCTTATCGGATGAACTACATTTGTTAAGTACGAAAAGTGATTAGAATAAACCTTGGGATGCACAAAATGACGTAAATTTTCATCCAAAGACACATGCACTTATTGGATGAACTACATTCCTTAAGTACGAAAAATTATTAGAATAAGCCTTGGAAGGCACAAAATGATGTAAATGATCATTCAATGACAAAAATGCAGTTATAGGATGAACTACATTCCTTAAGTACGAAAAGTGATTAGAATAAGCCTTGGGATGCACAAAATGACGTAAATGTTCATCCGATGGCACAAACGCGCTTATGGGATGAACTACATTCCTTATGTACGAAAAGTGATTAGAATAAGCCTTGGGATGCACAAAATGACGTAAATGTTGAATTAATGACACAATAGCTTTTATTGGATGAACTACATTCCTTAAGTACGAAAAGTGATTAGAATAAGCCTTGGGATGCAAAAAATGAGGTAAATGTTAAATTAATGACACAATAGCTCTTATTGGATGAACTACATTCCTTAAGTACGAAAATTGATTTGAATAAGCCTTGGGATGCACAAAATGACGTAAATGTTACATGAATGACACAATAGCTCTTATTGGATGAACTACATTCGTTAAGTACGAAAAGTGATTTGAATAAACCTTGGGATGCACAAAATGACGTAAATTTTCATCCAATGACACAAATGCACTTATTGGATGAACTACATTCCTTAAGTACAAAAAGTTGTTAGAATAAGCCTTGGGATGCATAAAATGACGTTAATGTTCAGCCAATGACACAAACGCGCTTATTGGATGAACTACATTCCTTATGTACGAAAAGTGATTAGAATAAACCTTGGGATGCACAAAATGACGTAAATGTTCATTCAATGACACAAATGCACTTATTGGATGAACTACATTCCTTAAGTACGAAAAGTGATTAGAATAAGCCTTGGGATGCACAAAATGACGTAAATGTTACATGAATGACACAATAGCTCTTATTGGATGAACTACATTCATTAAGTACGAAAAGTGATTAGAATAAACCTTGGGATGCACAAAATGACGTAAATTTTCATACAATGACACAAATGCACTTATTGGATGAAGTACATTCCTTAAGTACAAAAAGTGGTTAGAATAAGCCTTGGGATGCATAAAATGACGTTAATGTTCATCCAATGACACAAACACGCTTATTGGATGAACTACATTCCTTATGTACGAAAAGTGATTAGAATAAACCTTGGGATGCACAAAATGACGTAAATGTTCATTCAATGACACAAATCCTCTTATTGGATGAACTACATTCCTTAAGTACGAAAAGTGATTAGAATAAGCCTTGGGATGCACGAAATGATGTAAATGTTGAATTAATGACACAATAGCTCTTATTGGATGAACTACATTCCTTAAGTACAAAAAGTGATTAGAATATACCTTGGGATGCACAAAATGACGTTAACGTTCATCCAATGACACAAACGCGCTTATTGGATGAACTACCTT
The DNA here is from genome assembly GCA_037974295.1 of Cicer cuneatum. NCBI lineage: Eukaryota > Viridiplantae > Streptophyta > Magnoliopsida > Fabales > Fabaceae > Cicer > Cicer cuneatum. The sequence goes on along the minus strand of JBBPBO010000005.1, from coordinate 52,387,362 downwards.
CCTTATGTACGAAAAATGTTTAGAATAAGCCTTGGGATGCACAAAATGAAGTAAATGTTAAATTAATCACACAATAGGTCTTATTGGATGAACTACATTCCTTAAGTATGAAAAGTGATTAGAATAAACCTTGGGATGCACAAAATAATGTAAATGTTGAATTAATGACACAATAGCTATTATTGGATGAACTACATTCCTTAAGTACAAAAAGTGATTAGAATATACCTTGGGATGCACAAAATGACGTTAACGTTCATCCAATGACACAAACGCGCTTATTGGATGAACTACATTCCTTATGTACGAAAAGTGATTAGAATAAGCCTTGGGATGCACAAAATGACGTAAATGTTCATCCAATGACACAAATGCACTTATTGGATGAAGTGAAATCCTTATGAACAAAAAATGATTAGAATAAACCATGGGATGCACAAAATGACCTAAATGTTCTTCCAATGACGCAAATGCACTTATTGGATGAACTACATTCCTTAAGTACAAAAAGTGTTTAGAATAGGCCTTGGGATGCACAAAATGACGTAAATGTTCATCCAATGACGCAAATGCACTTATTGGATGAACTACATTCCTTAAGTACGAAAAGTGATTAGAATAAGCCTTGGGATGCACAAAATGACGTAAATGTTCATCCAATTACACAAACGCGCTTAATGGATGAACTACATTCCTTAAATACGAAAAGTGATTTGAATAAGCCTTGGGATGCACAAAATGACGTAAATGTTAAATTAATGACACAAGTGCGCTTATTGGATGAACTACATTCCTTAAGTACGAAAAGTGATTATAATAAGCCTTGGGATGCACAAAATGACGTAAATGTTAAATTAATGACACAAACGCGTTTATTGGAATAACTACATTCCTTAAGTACGAAAAGTGATTAGAATAAGCCTTGGGAAACACAAAATGACGTAAATGTTCATCCAATGACGCAAATGCGCTTATTGGATGAAATACATTCCTTAAGTACGAAAAGTGATTAGAATAAGCCTTGGGATGCTCAAAATGACGTAAAAGTTAAATTAATGACACAATAGCTCTTATTGGATGAACTGCTTTCCTTATGAACAGAAAGTGATTAGAATAAACCATGGGATGCACAAAATGACGTAAATGTTCATCCAATGACACAAACGCGCTTATTGGATGAACTACATTCCTTATGTACGAAAAGTGATTAGAATAAGCCTTGGGATGCACAACATGACGTAAATGTTCATCCAATGACACAAATGCACTTATTGGATGAACTACATTCCTTAAGTACGAACAGTGATTAGAATAAGCCTTGGGATGCACAAAATTACGTAAATGTTCATCCAATGACGCAAATGCACTTATTGGATGAACTACATTCCTTAAGTATGAAAAGTGTTTTGAATAAGCCTTGGGATGCACAAAATGACGTAAAAGTTAAATTAGTGACACAATAGCTCTTATTGGATGAACTGCATTCCTTATGAATAGAAAGTGATTAGAATAAACCATGGGATGCACAAAATGACGTAAATGTTCATCCAAAGATACAAATGCGCTTATTGGATGAACTACATTCCTTAAGTACGAAAATGGATTAGAATAAGCCTTGGGATGCACAAAATGACGTAAATGTTCATCCAATGATGTAAATGCACTTATTGGATAAAATAGATTCCTTAAGTACGAAAAGTGATTAGAATAATCCTTGGGATGCACAAATTGACGTAAATGTTCATCCAATTACACAAATGCACTTATTGGATGAAATACATTCCTTAAGTACGAAAAGTGTTGAGAATAAGCCTTGGGATGCACAAAATGACGTAAATGTTAAATTAATGACAAAATTGTGCTTACTGGATAAACTACCTTCCTTAAGTACGAAAATTGATTAGAATAAGTCTTGGGATGCACAAAATGACGTAAATGTTCATCCAATTACACAAATGCACTTATTGGATGAAATACATTCCATAACTACGAAAAGTGATTATAATAAGCCTTGGGATGCACAAAATGACGTAAATGTTAAATTAATGACACAAACGCGCTTATTGGAAGAACTAAATTCCTTAAGTACGAAAAATTATTAGAATAAGCCTTGGGATGCACAAAATGATGTAAATGATCATTCAATGACAAAAATGCAGTTATAGGATGAACTACATTCCTTAAGTACGAAAAGTGATTAGAATAAGTCTTGGGATGCACAAAATGACGTAAATGTTCATCCGATGGCACAAACGCGCTTATTGGATGAACAACATTCCTTATGTACGAAAAGTGATTAGAATAAGCCTTGGGATGCAGAAAATGACGTAAATGTTCATCCAATGACACAAATGCACTTATTGGATGAAGTGAAATCCTTATGAACAAAAAGTGATTACAATAAACCATGGGATGCACAAAATGACGTAAATGTTCTTCCAATGACACAAATGCACTTATTGGATATACTACATTCCATAAGTAAGAAAAGTGATTAGAATAAGCCTTGGGATGCACAAAATGACGTAAATGTTCATCCAATGACGCAAATGCACTTATTGGATGAACTACATTCCTTAAGTACGAAAATTGATTAGAATAAGCCTTGGGATGCACAAAATGACGTAAATGTTCATCCAATTACACAAACGCGCTTATTGGATGAAATACATTCCATAAGTACGAAAAGTGATTAGAATAAGCCTTGGGATGCACAAAATGACGAAAATGTTAAATTAATGACCCAAATGCGCTTAATGGATGAACTACATTCCTTAAGTACGAAAAGTAATTAGAATAAGCCTTGGGATGCACAAAATGATGTAAATGTTGAATTAATGACACAATAGCTCTTATTGGAAGAACTAAATTCGTTAAGTACGAAAAATTATTAGAATAAGCCTTGGGATGCACAAAATAATGTAAATGATCATTCAATGACAAAAATGCAGTTATAGGATGAACTACATTCCTTAAGTACGAAAAGTGATTAGAATAAGTCTTGGGATGCACAAAATGACGTAAATGTTTATCCGATGGCACAAACGCGCTTATTGGATGAACTACATTCCTTATGTACGAAAAGTGATTAGAATAAGCCTTGGGATGCAGAAAATGACGTAAATGTTCATCCAATGACACAATAGCTCTTATTGGATGAACTACATTGCTTAAGTACAAAAAGTGATTAGAATATACCTTGGGATGCACAAAATGATGTAAATTTTAAACTAATGACAGAAACGCGCTTATTGGATGAAATACGTTCCTTAAGTACGAAAAGTGATTATAATAAGCCTTGGGATGCACAAATTGACGTAAATGTTCATCCAATTACACAAATGCACTTATTGGATGAAATACATTCCTTAAGTACGAAAAGTGTTGAGAATAAGCCTTGGGATGCACAAAATGACGTAAATGTTAAATTAATGACAAAATTGTGCTTACTGGATAAACTACCTTCCTTAAGTACGAAAATTGATTAGAATAAGTCTTGGGATGCACAAAATGACGTAAATGTTCATTCAATTACACAAATGCACTTATTGGATGAAATACATTCCATAACTACGAAAAGTGATTATAATAAGCCTTGGGATGCACAAAATGACGTAAATGTTAAATTAATGACACAAACGCGCTTATTGGAAGAACTAAATTCGTTAAGTACGAAAAATTATTAGAATAAGCCTTGGGATGCACAAAATAATGTAAATGATCATTCAATGACAAAAATGCAGTTATAGGATGAACTACATTCCTTAAGTACGAAAAGTAATTAGAATAAGTCTTGGGATGCACAAAATGACGTAAATGTTTATCCGATGGCACAAACGCGCTTATTGGATGAACTACATTCCTTATGTACGAAAAGTGATTAGAATAAGCCTTGGGATGCAGAAAATGACGTAAATGTTCATCCAATGACACAAATGCACTTATTGGATGAAGTGAAATCCTTATGAACAAAAAGTGATTAGAATAAACCATGGGATGCACAAAATGACGTAAATGTTCTTCCAATGACACAAATGCACTTATTGGATGAACTACATTCCATAAGTAAGAAAAGTGATTAGAATAAGCCTTGGGATGCACAAAATGACGTAAATGTTCATCCAATGACGCAAATGCACTTATTGGATGAACTACATTCCTTAAGTACGAAAATTGATTAGAATAAGCCTTGGGATGCACAAAATGACGTAAATGTTCATCCAATTACACAAACGTGCTTATTGGATGAAATACATTCCATAAGTACGAAAAGTGATTAGAATAAGCCTTGGGATGCACAAAATGACGAAAATGTTAAATTAATGACCCAAATGCGCTTAATGGATGAACTACATTCCTTAAGTACGAAAAGTAATTAGAATAAGCCTTGGGATGCACAAAATGACGTAAATGTTCATCCAATGACACAAATGCACTTATTGGATGAACTACATCCCTTAAGTATGAAAAGTGATTAGAATAAACCTTGGGATGCACAAAATGACGTAAATGTTCATCCAATGACACAAATGCACTTATTGGATGAACTACATTCCTTATGTACGAAAAGTGATTAGAATAAGCCTCGGGATGCACAAAATGATGTAAATGTTGAATTAATGACACAATAGCTCTTATTGGATGAACTACATTCCTTATGTACGAAAAGTGATTAGAATAAGCTTTGGGATGCACAAAATGACGTAAATGTTCATTTAATGACACAAATGCGCTTATTGGATGAACTACATTCCTTATGTACGAAAAGTGATTCGAATAAGCCTTGGGATGCACAAAATGACGTAAATGTTCATTCAATGACACAAATGCACTTATTGGATGAACTACATTCGTTAAGTACGAAAAGTGATTAGAATAAGCCTTGGGATGCACGAAATGATGTAAATGTTGAATTAATGACACAATAGCTCTTATTGGATGAACTACATTGCTTAAGTACAAAAAGTGATTAGAATATACCTTGGGATGCACAAAATGATGTAAATTTTAAACTAATGACAGAAACGCGCTTATTGGATGAAATACGTTCCTTAAGTACGAAAAGTGATTATAATAAGCCTTGGGATGCACAAATTGACGTAAATGTTCATCCAATTACACAAATGCACTTATTGGATGAAATACATTCCTTAAGTACGAAAAGTGTTGAGAATAAGCCTTGGGATGCACAAAATGACGTAAATGTTAAATTAATGACAAAATTGTGCTTACTGGATAAACTACCTTCCTTAAGTACGAAAATTGATTAGAATAAGTCTTGGGATGCACAAAATGACGTAAATGTTCATTCAATTACACAAATGCACTTATTGGATGAAATACATTCCATAACTACGAAAAGTGATTATAATAAGCCTTGGGATGCACAAAATGACGTAAATGTTAAATTAATGACACAAACGCGCTTATTGGAAGAACTAAATTCGTTAAGTACGAAAAATTATTAGAATAAGCCTTGGGATGCACAAAATAATGTAAATGATCATTCAATGACAAAAATGCAGTTATAGGATGAACTACATTCCTTAAGTACGAAAAGTAATTAGAATAAGTCTTGGGATGCACAAAATGACGTAAATGTTCATCCGATGGCACAAACGCGCTTATTGGATGAACTACATTCCTTATGTACGAAAAGTGATTAGAATAAGCCTTGGGATGCAGAAAATGACGTAAATGTTCATCCAATGACACAAATGCACTTATTGGATGAAGTGAAATCCTTATGAACAAAAAGTGATTAGAATAAAGCATGGGATGCACAAAATGACGTAAATGTTCTTCCAATGACACAAATGCACTTATTGGATGAACTACATTCCATAAGTAAGAAAAGTGATTAGAATAAGCCTTGGGATGCACAAAATGACGTAAATGTTCATCCAATGACGCAAATGCACTTATTGGATGAACTACATTCCTTAAGTACGAAAATTGATTAGAATAAGCCTTGGGATGCACAAAATGACGTAAATGTTCATCCAATTACACAAACGCGCTTATAGGATGAAATACATTCCATAAGTACGAAAAGTGATTAGAATAAGCCTTGGGATGCACAAAATGACGAAAATGTTAAATTAATGACCCAAATGCGCTTAATGGATGAACTACATTCCTTAAGTACGAAAAGTAATTAGAATAAGCCTTGGGATGCACAAAATGACGTAAATGTTCATCCAATGACACAAATGCACTTATTGGATGAACTACATCCCTTAAGTATGAAAAGTGATTAGAATAAACCTTGGGATGCACAAAATGACGTAAATGTTCATCCAATGACACAAATGCACTTATTGGATGAACTACATTCCTTAAGTACGAAAATTGATTAGAATAAGCCTTGGGATGCACAAAATGACGTAAATGTTCATCCAATTACACAAACGCGCTTATTGGATGAAATACATTCCATAAGTACGAAAAGTGATTAGAATAAGCCTTGGGATGCACAAAATGACGAAAATGTTAAATTAATGACCCAAATGCGCTTAATGGATGAACTACATTCCTTAAGTACGAAAAGTAATTAGAATAAGCCTTGGGATGCACAAAATGACGTAAATGTTCATCCAATGACACAAATGCACTTATTGGATGAACTACATCCCTTAAGTATGAAAAGTGATTAGAATAAACCTTGGGATGCACAAAATGACGTAAATGTTCATCCAATGACACAAATGCACTTATTGGATGAACTACATTCCTTATGTACGAAAAGTGATTAGAATAAGCCTCGGGATGCACAAAATGATGTAAATGTTGAATTAATGACACAATAGCTCTTATTGGATGAACTACATTCCTTATGTACGAAAAGTGATTAGAATAAGCTTTGGGATGCACAAAATGACGTAAATGTTCATTTAATGACACAAATGCGCTTATTGGATGAACTACATTCCTTATGTACGAAAAGTGATTCGAATAAGCCTTGGGATGCACAAAATGACGTAAATGTTCATTCAATGACACAAATGCACTTATTGGATGAACTACATTCGTTAAGTACGAAAAGTGATTAGAATAAGCCTTGGGATGCACGAAATGATGTAAATGTTGAATTAATGACACAATAGCTCTTATTGGATGAACTACATTGCTTAAGTACAAAAAGTGATTAGAATATACCTTGGGATGCACAAAATGATGTAAATTTTAAACTAATGACAGAAACGCGCTTATTGGATGAAATACGTTCCTTAAGTACGAAAAGTGATTATAATAAGCCTTGGGATGCACAAATTGACGTAAATGTTCATCCAATTACACAAATGCACTTATTGGATGAAATACATTCCTTAAGTACGAAAAGTGTTGAGAATAAGCCTTGGGATGCACAAAATGACGTAAATGTTAAATTAATGACAAAATTGTGCTTACTGGATAAACTACCTTCCTTAAGTACGAAAATTGATTAGAATAAGTCTTGGGATGCACAAAATGACGTAAATGTTCATCCAATTACACAAATGCACTTATTGGATGAAATACATTCCATAACTACGAAAAGTGATTATAATAAGCCTTGGGATGCACAAAATGACGTAAATGTTAAATTAATGACACAAACGCGCTTATTGGAAGAACTAAATTCGTTAAGTACGAAAAATTATTAGAATGAGCCTTGGGATGCACAAAATAATGTAAATGATCATTCAATGACAAAAATGCAGTTATAGGATGAACTACATTCCTTAAGTACGAAAAGTAATTAGAATAAGTCTTGGGATGCACAAAATGACGTAAATGTTCATCCGATGGCACAAACGCGCTTATTGGATGAACTACATTCCTTATGTACGAAAAGTGATTAGAATAAGCCTTGGGATGCAGAAAATGACGTAAATGTTCATCCAATGACACAAATGCACTTATTGGATGAAGTGAAATCCTTATGAACAAAAAGTGATTACAATAAACCATGGGATGCACAAAATGACGTAAATGTTCTTCCAATGACCCAAATGCGCTTAATGGATGAACTACATTCCATAAGTACGAAAAGTAATTAGAATAAGCCTTGGGATGCACAAAATGACGTAAATGTTCATCCAATGACACAAATGCACTTATTGGATGAACTACATCCCTTAAGTAAGAAAAGTGATTAGAATAAACCTTGGGATGCACAAAATGACGTAAATGTTCATCCAATGACACAAATGCACTTATTGGATGAACTACATTCCTTATGTACGAAAAGTGATTAGAATAAGCTTTGGGTTGCACAAAATGACGTAAATGTTCATTTAATGACACAAATGCGCTTATTGGATGAACTACATTCCTTATGTACGAAAAGTGATTCGAATAAGCCTTGGGATGCACAAAATGACGTAAATGTTCATTCAATGACACAAATGCACTTATTGGATGAACTACATTCGTTAAGTACGAAAAGTGATTAGAATAAGCCTTGGGATGCACGAAATGATGTAAATGTTGAATTAATGACACAATAGCTCTTATTGGATGAACTACATTCCTTAAGTACAAAAAGTGATTAGAATATACCTTGGGATGCACAAAATGATGTAAATTTTAAACTAATGACAGAAACGCGCTTATTGGATGAAATACGTTCCTTAAGTACGAAAAGTGATTATAATAAGCCTTGGGATGCACAAAATGACGTAAATGTTAAATTAACGACACAAATGCGCTTAATGGATGAACTACATTCCTTAAATACGAAAAGTGATTTGAATAAGCCTTGGGATGCACAAAATGACGTAAATGTTAAATTAATGACACAAATGCGCTTATTGGATGAACTACATTCCTTAAGTACGAAAAATTATTAGAATAAGCCTTGGAATGCACAAAATGATGTAAATGATCATTCAATGACAAAAATGCAGTTATAGGATGAACTACATTCCTTAAGTACGAAATGTGGCTACAATAAGCCTTGAGATGCACAAAATGACGTAAATGTTAAATTAATGACACAAACGCCCTTATTGGATAAACTACCTTCCTTTAGTTTGAAAATTGATTAGAATAAGCCTTGGGATGCACAAAATGACGTAAATGTTCTTCCAATTACCAAAATACACTTATTGGATGAAATACATTCCATAAGTACGAAAAGTGATTATAATAAGACTTGGGATGCACAAAATGACGTTAATGTTAAATTAATGACACAAACGCGCTTATTGGATAAACTACCTTCCTTAAGTATGAAAATTGATTAGAATAAGCCTTGGGATGCACAAAATGACGTAAATGTTCTTCCAATTACATAAATGCACTTATTGGATGAAATACATTCCATAAGTAAGAAAAGTGATTATAATAAGCCTTGGGATGCACAAAATGACGTAAATGTTAAATTAATGACACAATCACGCTTATTGGATGAACTACATTCCTTAAGTACGAAAAGTGATTAGAATAAGCCTTGGGATGCACAAAATGACGTAAATGTTCATCCAATGACGCAGATGCACTTATTGGATGAACTACATTCCTTAAGTACGAAAAATGATTACAATAAGCCTTGGGATGCAGAAAATGATGTAAATGTTAAATTGATCACACAAAAGGTCTTATTGGATGAACTACATTCCATAAGTACGAAAAGTGATTAGAATAAGCCTTGGGATGCACAAAATGACGTTAATGTTCATCCAATGACGCAAATGCACTTATTGGATATACTACATTCCTTAAGTACTAAAAGTGATTAGAATAAGCCTTGGGATGCACAAAATGACGTAAATGTTCATCCGATGGCACAAACGCGCTTATTGGATGAACTACATTCCTTATGTAAGAAAAGTGATTAGAATAAGCCTTGGGATGCACAAAATGACGTAAATGTTCATCCAATGACACAAATGCTCTTATTGGATGAAATACATTACTTAAGTACGAAAAGTGACTAAAATAAGCCTTGGGATGCACAAAATGACGTAAATGTTAAATTAATGACACAAATGCGCTTATTGGATGAACTACATTCCTTATGTACGAAAAGTGATTAGAATAAGCCTTGGGATGCACAAAATGACGTAAATGTTCATCCAATGACACAAATGCGCTTATTGGATGAACTACATTCCTTATGTACGAAAAGTGATTAGAATAAACCTTGGGATGCACAAAATGACGTAAATGTTCATTCAATGACACAAATGCACTTATTGGATGAACTACATTCCTTAAGTAAAAAAATTGATTAGAATAAGCCTTGGGATGCACGAAATGATGTAAATGTTGAATTAATGACACAATAGCTCTTATTGGATGAACTACATTCCTTAAGTACAAAAAGTGATTAGAATATACCTTGGGATGCACAAAATGATGTAAATTTTAAACTATTGATAGAAACGCGCTTATTGGATGAAATACGTTCCTTAAGTACGAAAAGTGATTATAATAAGCCTTGGGATGCACAAAATGACGTAAATGTTAAATTAATGACACAAACGCGCTTAATGGATGAACTACATTCCTTATGTACGAAAAATTATTAGAATAAGCCTTGGGATGCACAAAATGATGTAAATGATCATTCAATGACAAAAATGCAGTTATAGGATGAACTACATTCCTTAAGTACGAAAAGTGGCTACAATAAGCCTTGGGATGCACAAAATGACGTAACTGTTAAATTAATGACACAAACGCGCTTATTGGATAAACTACCTTCCTTTAGTTTGAAAATTGATTAGAATAAGCCTTGGGATGCACAAAATGACGTAAATGTTCTTCCAATTACATAAATGCACTTATTGGATGAAATACATTCCATAAGTACGAAAAGTGATTATAATAAGACTTGGGATGCACAAAATGACGTAAATGTTAAATTAATGACACAAACGCGCTTATTGGATAAACTACCTTCCTTAAGTATGAAAATTGATTAGAATAAGCCTTGGCATGCACAAAATGACGTAAATGTTCTTCCAATTACATAAATGCACTTATTGGATGAAATACATTCCATAAGTACGAAAAGTGATTATAATAAGCCTTGGGATGCACAAAATGAAGTAAATGTTAAATTAATGACACAATCACGCTTATTGGATGAACTACATTCCTTAAGTACGAAAAGTGATTAGAATAAGCCTTGGGATGCACAAAATGACGTAAATGTTCATCCAATGACGCAGATGCACTTATTGGATGAACTACATTCCTTAAGTACGAAAAATGTTTACAATAAGCCTTGGGATGCACAAAATTACGTAAATGTTAAATTGATCACACAAAAGGTCTTATTGGATGAACTACATTCTTTAAGTACGAAAACTGATTAGAATAAACCTTGGGATGCACAAAATGATGTAAATGTTGAATTAATGACACAATAGCTCTTATTGGCTGAACTACATTCCTTAAGTACGAAAAGTGATTAGAATAAGCCTTGGGATGCACAAAAGACCTAAAAGTTAAATTAATGACACAATAGCTCTTATTGGATGAACTACATTCCATAAGTACGAAAAGTGATTAGAATAAGCCTTGGGATGCACAAAATGACGTTAATGTTCATCCAATGACGCAAATGCACTTATTGGATATACTACATTCCTTAAGTACTAAAAGTGATTAGAATAAGCCTTGGGATGCACAAAATGACGTAAATGTTCATCCGATGGCACAAACGCGCTTATTGGATGAACTACATTCCTTATGTAAGAAAAGTGATTAGAATAAGCCTTGGGATGCACAAAATGACGTAAATGTTCATCCAATGACACAAATGCTCTTATTGGATGAAATACATTACTTAAGTACGAAAAGTGACTAAAATAAGCCTTGGGATGCACAAAATGACGTAAATGTTAAATTAATGACACAAATGCGCTTATTGGATGAACTACATTCCTTATGTACGAAAAGTGATTAGAATAAGCCTTGGGATGCACAAAATGACGTAAATGTTCATCCAATGACACAAATGCGCTTATTGGATGAACTACATTCCTTATGTACGAAAAGTGATTAGAATAAACCTTGGGATGCACAAAATGACGTAAATGTTCTTTCAATGACACAAATGCACTTATTGGATGAACTACTTTCCTTAAGTACGAAAAGTGATTAGAATAAGCCTTGGGATGCACAAAATGACGTAAATGTTCATCCAATGACACAAATGCTCTTATTGGATGAAATACATTACTTAAGTACGAAAAGTGACTAAAATAAGCCTTGGGATGCACAAAATGACGTAAATGGTAAATTAATGACACAAATGCGCTTATTGGATGAACTACATTCCTTATGTACGAAAAGTGATTAGAATAAGCCTTGGGATGCACAAAATGACGTAAATGTTCATCCAATGACACAAATGCGCTTATTGGATGAACTACATTCGTTATGTACGAAAAGTGATTAGAATAAACCTTGGGATGCACAAAATGACGTAAATGTTCTTTCAATGACACAAATGCACTTATTGGATGAACTACATTCCTTAAGTACGAAAAGTGATTAGAATAAGCCTTGGGATGCACAAAAGACCTAAAAGTTAAATTAATGACACAATAGCTCTTATTGGATGAACTACATTCCATAAGTACGAAAAGTGATTAGAATAAGCCTTGGGATGCACAAAATGACGTTAATGTTCATCCAATGACGCAAATGCACTTATTGGATATACTACATTCCTTAAGTACGAAAAGTGATTAGAATAAGCCTTGGGATGCACAAAATGACGTAAATGTTCATCCAATGGCACAAACGCGCTTATTGGATGAACTACATTCCTTATGTACGAAAAGTGATTAGAATAAGCCTTGGGATGCACAAAATGACGTAAATGTTCATCCAATGACACAAATGCTCTTATTGGATGAAATACATTACTTAAGTACGAAAAGTGACTAAAATAAGCCTTGGGATGCACAAAATGACGTAAATGTTAAATTAATGACACAAATGCGCTTATTGGATGAACTACATTCCTTATGTACGAAAAGTGATTAGAATAAACCATGGGATGCACAAAATGACGTAAATGTTCATAGAATGACACAAATGCACTTATTGGATGAACTACATTCCTTAAGTAAAAAAATTGATTAGAATAAGCCTTGGGATGCACGAAATGATGTAAACGTTGAATTAATGACACAATAGCTCTTATTGGATGAACTACATTCCTTAAGTACAAAAAGTGATTAGAATATACCTTGGGATGCACAAAATGACGTAAATGTTAAATTAATGACACAAACGCGCTTAATGGATGAACTACATTCCTTATGTACGAAAAATTATTAGAATAAGCCTCGGGATGCACAAAATGATGTAAATGATCATTCAATGACAAAAATGCAGTTATAGGATGAACTACATTCCTTAAGTACGAAAAGTGGCTACAATAAGCATTGGGATGCACAAAATAACGTAAATGTTAAATTAATGACACAAACACGCTTATTGGATAAACTACCTTCCTTTAGTTTGAAAATTGATTAGAATAAGCCTTGGGATGCACAAAATGACGTAAATGTTCTTCCAATTACATAAATGCACTTATTGGATGAAATACATTCCATAAGTACGAAAAGTGATTATAATAAGACTTGGGATGCACAAAATGACGTAAATGTTAAATTAATGACACAAACGCGCTTATTGGATAAACTACCTTCCTTACGTATGAAAATTGATTAGAATAAGCCTTGGGATGCACAAAATGACGTAAATGTTCTTCCAATTACATAAATGCACTTATTGGTTGAAATACATTCCATAAGTACGAAAAGTGATTATAATAAGCCTTGGGATGCACAAAATGAAGTAAATGTTAAATTAATGACACAATCACGCCTATTGGATGAACTACATTCCTTAAGTACGAAAAGTGATTAGAATAAGCCTTGGGATGCACAAAATCACGTAAATGTTCATCCAATGACGCAGATGCACTTATTGGATGAACTACATTCCTTAAGTACGAAAAATGTTTACAATGAGCCTTGGGATGCACAAAATGACGTAAATGTTAAATTGATCACACAAAAGGTCTTATTGGATGAACTACATTCTTTAAGTACGAAAACTGATTAGAATAAACCTTGGGATGCACAAAATGATGTAAATATTGAATTAATGACACAATAGCTCTTATTGGATGAACTACATTCCTTAAGTACGAAAAGTGATTAGAATAAGCCTTGGGATGCACAAAAGACCTAAAAGTTAAATTAATGACACAATAGCTCTTATTGGATGAACTACATTCCATAAGTACGAAAAGTGATTAGAATAAGCCTTGGGATGCACAAAATGACGTTAATGTTCATCCAATGACGCAAATGCACTTATTGGATATACTACATTCCTTAAGTACGAAAAGTGATTAGAATAAGCCTTGGGATGCACAAAATGACGTAAATGTTCATCCAATGACACAAATGCTCTTATTGGATGAAATACATTACTTAAGTACGAAAAGTGTCTAAATTAAGCCTTGGGATGCACAAAATGACGTAAATGTTAAATTAATGACACAAACGCGCTTATTGGATAAACTACCTTCCTTAAGTATGAAAATTGATTAGAATAAGCCTTGGGATGCACAAAATGACGTAAATGTTCTTCCAATTACATAAATGCACTTATTGGATGAAGTACATTCCATAAGTACGAAAAGTGATTATAATAAGCCTTGGGATGCACAAAATGACGTAAATGTTCTTCAATGACACAAATGCACTTATTGGATGAACTACATTCCTTAAGTACGAAAAGTGATTAGAATAAGCCTTGGGATGCACTAAATGACGTAAATGTTCATCCAATGACGCAAATGCACTTATTGGATGAACTACATTCCTTATGTACGAAAAGTGATTAGAATAAACCTTGGGATGCAGAAAATGACGTAAAAGTTAACTTAATGACACAATAGCTCTTATTGGATGAAGTGAAATCCTTATGAACAAAAAGTGATTAGAATAAACCATGGGATGCACAAAATGACGTAAATGTTCTTCCAATGTCACAAATGCACTTATTGGATGAACTACATTCCATAAGTACGAAAAGTGATTAGAATAAGCCTTGGGATGCACTAAATGACGTAAATGTTCATCCAATGACGCAAATGCACTTATTGGATGAACTATATTCCTTAAGTACGAAAAGTGATTAGAATAAGCCTTGGGATGCACAAAATGACGAAAATGTTAAATTAATGACCCAAATGCGCTTAATGGATGAACTACATTCCTTAAGTACGAAAAGTGATTAGAATAAGCCTTGGGATGCCCAAAATGACGTAAATGTTCATCAAATGAGACAAATGCACTTATTGGATGAACTACATCCCTTAAGTATGAAAAGTGATTAGAATAAACCTTGGGATGCACAAAATGACGTAAATGTTCGTCCCATGACACAAATGCACTTATTGAATGAACTACATTCCTTAAGTACGAAAAGTGATTAGAATAAGCCTTGGGATGCACGAAATGATGTAAATGTTGAATTAATGACACAATAGCTCTTATTGGATGAACTACATTCCTTATGTAAGAAAATTGATTAGAATAAGCCTTGGGATGCACAAAATGACGTAAATGTTCATCCAATCACACAAATGCGCTTATTGGATTAACTACATTCCTTATGTACGAAAAGTGATTAGAATAAGCCTTGGGATGCACAAAATGACGTAAATGTTCTTCCAATTACATAAATGCACTTATTGGATGAAATACATTCCATAAGTACGAAAAGTGATTATAATAAGCCTTGGGATGCACAAAATGACGTAAATGTTCATTCAAAGACACAAATGCACTTATTGGATGAACTACATTCCTTAAGTACGAAAAGTGATTAGAATAAGCCTTGGGATGCACGAAATGATGTAAATGTTGAATTAATGACACAATAGCTCTTATTGGATGAACTACATTCCTTAAGTACAAAAAGTGATTAGAATATACCTTGGGATGCACAAAATGATGTAAATTTTAAACTAATGACAGAAACGCGCTTATTGGATGAAATACGTTCCTTAAGTACGAAAAGTGATTAGAATAAGCCTTGGGATGCACAAAATGACGTAAATGTTAAATTAATGACACAAACGCGCTTATTGGATGAACTACATTCCTTAAGTACGAAAAGTGATTAGAATAAGCCTTGGGATGCACAAAATGACGTAAATGTTCATTCAATGACACAAATGCACTTATTGGATGAACTACATTCCTTAAGTACGAAAAGTGATTAGAATAAGCCTTGGGATGCACGAAATGATGTAAATGTTGAATTAATGACACAATAGCTCTTATTGGATGAACTACATTCCTTAAGTACAAAAAGTGATTAGAATATACCTTGGGATGCACAAAATGATGTAAATTTTAAACTAATGACAGAAACGCGCTTATTGGATGAAATACGTTCCTTAAGTACGAAAAGTGATTAGAATAAGCCTTGGGATGCACAAAATGACGTAAACGTTAAATTAATGACACAAACGCGCTTAATGGATGAACTACATTCCTTAAATACGAAAAGTGATTTGAATAAGCCTTGGGATGCACAAAATGAAGTAAATGTTAAATAAATGACACAAATGCGCTTATTGGATGAACTACATTCCTTAAGTACGAAAAGTGATTAGAATAAGCCTTGGGATGCACGAAATGACGTAAAAGTTAAATTAATGACACAATAGCTCTTATTGGATGAACTGCATTCCTTATGAACAGAGAGTGATTAGAATAAACCATGGGATGCACAAAATGACGTAAATGTTCATCCAATGACACAAACGCGCTTATTGGATGAACTACATTCCTTATGTATGAAAAGTGATTAGAATAAGCCTTGGGATGCACAAAATGACGTAAATGTTCATCCAATGACACAAATGCACTTATTGGATGAACTACATTCCTTAAGTACGAAAAGTGATTAGAATAAGCCTTGGGATGCACAAAATGACGTAAATGTTAAATTAATGACACAAATGCGCTTATTGGATGAACTACATTCCTTAAGTACGAAAAATTATTAGAATAAGCCTTGGGATGCACAAAATGACGTAAATGTTCTTCCAATTACATAAATGCACTTATTGGATGAAATACATTCCATAAGTACGAAAAGTGATTATAATAAGCCTTGGGATGCACAAAATGACGTAAATGTTCATTCAATGACACAAGTGCACTTATTGGATGAACTACATTCCTTAAGTACGAAAAGTGATTAGAATAAGCCTTGGGATGCACGAAATGATGTAAATGTTGAATTAATGACACAATAGCTCTTATTGGATGAACTACATTCCTTAAGTACAAAAAGTGATTAGAATATACCTTGGGATGCACAAAATGATGTAAATTTAAACTAATGACAGAAACGCGCTTATTGGATGAAATACGTTCCTTAAGTACGAAAAGTGATTAGAATAAGCCTTGGGATGCACAAAATGACGTAAATGTTAAATTAATGACACAAACGCGCTTAATGGATGAACTACATTCCTTAAATACGAAAAGTGATTTGAATAAGCCTTGGGATGCACAAAATGACGTAAATGTTAAATAAATGACACAAATGCGCTTATTGGATGAACTACATTCCTTAAGTACGAAAAATTATTAGACTAAGCCTTGGGATGCACAAAATGACGTAAAAGTTAAATTAATGACACAATAGCTCTTATTGGATGAACTGCATTTCTTATGAACAGAAAGTGATTAGAATAAACCATGGGATGCACAAAATGACGTAAATGTTCATCCAATGACACAAACGCGCTTATTGGATGAACTACATTCCTTATGTATGAAAAGTGATTAGAATAAGCCTTGGGATGCACAAAATGACGTAAATGTTCATCCAATGACACAAATGCACTTATTGGATGAACTACATTCCTTAAGTACGAAAAGTGATTAGAATAAGCCTTGGGATGCACGAAATGATGTAAATGTTGAATTAATGACACAATAGCTCTTATTGGATGAACTACATTCCTTAAGTACAAAAAGTGATTAGAATATACCTTGGGATGCACAAAATGATGTAAATTTTAAACTAATGAAAGAAACGTGCTTATTGGATGAAATACGTTCCTTAAGTACGAAAAGTGATTATAATAAGCCTTGGGATGCACAAAATGACGTAAACGTTAAATTAATGACACAAACGCGCTTAATGGATGAACTACATTCCTTAACTACGAAAAGTGATTTGAATAAGCCTTGGGATGCACAAAATGACGTAAATGTTAATTTAATGACACATATGCGCTTATTGGATGAACTACATTCCTTAAGTACAAAAAGTGTCTACAATAAGCCTTGGGATGCACAAAATGACGTAAATGTTAAATTAATTACACAAACGAGTTTATTGGATAAACTACTTTCCTTAAATTTGAAAATTGATTAGAATAAGCCTTGGGATGCACAAAATGACGTAAATGTTCTTCGAATTTCATAAATGCACTTATTGGATGAAATACATTCCATAAGTACGAAAAGTGATTATAATAAGCCTTGGGATGGACAAAATGACGTAAATGTTAAATTAATGACACAAACGCGCTTATTGGATAAACTACCTTCCTTAAGTATGAAAATTGATTAGAATAAGCCTTGGGATGCACAAAATGACGTAAATGTTCTTCCAATTACATAAATGCACTTATTGGATGAAATACATTCCATAAGTACGAAAAGTGATTATAATAAGCCTTGGGATGCACAAAATGACGTAAATGTTCATTCAATGACACAAGTGCACTTATTGGATGAACTACATTCCTTAAGTACGAAAAGTGATTAGAATAAGCCTTGGGATGCACGAAATGATGTAAATGTTGAATTAATGACACAATAGCTCTTATTGGATGAACTACATTCCTTAAGTACAAAAAGTGATTAGAATATACCTTGGGATGCACAAAATGATGTAAATTTAAACTAATGACAGAAACGCGCTTATTGGATGAAATACGTTCCTTAAGTACGAAAAGTGATTAGAATAAGCCTTGGGATGCACAAAATGACGTAAATGTTAAATTAATGACACAAACGCGCTTAATGGATGAACTACATTCCTTAAATACGAAAAGTGATTTGAATAAGCCTTGGGATGCACAAAATGACGTAAATGTTAAATAAATGACACAAATGCGCTTATTGGATGAACTACATTCCTTAAGTACGAAAAATTATTAGAATAAGCCTTGGGATGCACAAAATGACGTAAAAGTTAAATTA
>JBBPBO010000005.1:52315639-52368087 GCA_037974295.1 Cicer cuneatum | reverse complement strand
CTTGGGATGCACAAAATGACGTAAATGTTCATCCAATGACACAAATGCACTTATTGGATGAACTACATTCCTTAAGTACGAAAAGTGATTAGAATAAGCCTTGGGATGCACGAAATGATGTAAATGTTGAATTAATGACACAATAGCTCTTATTGGATGAACTACATTCCTTAAGTACAAAAAGTGATTAGAATATACCTTGGGATGCACAAAATGATGTAAATTTTAAACTAATGACAGAAACGCGCTTATTGGATGAAATACGTTCCTTAAGTACGAAAAGTGATTAGAATAAGCCTTGGGATGCACAAAATGACGTAAATGTTAAATTAATGACACAAACGCGCTTAATGGATGAACTACATTCCTTAAATACGAAAAGTGATTTGAATAAGCCTAGGGATGCACAAAATGACGTAAATGTTAAATAAATGACACAAATGCGCTTATTGGATGAACTACATTCCTTAAGTACGAAAAATTATTAGAATAAGCCTTGGGATGCACAAAATGACGTAAATGTTCTTCCAATTACATAAATGCACTTATTGGATGAAATACATTCCATAAGTACGAAAAGTGATTATAATAAGCCTTGGGATGCACAAAATGACGTAAATGTTCATTCAATGACACAAATGCACTTATTGGATGAACTACATTCCTTAAGTACGAAAAGTGATTAGAATAAGCCTTGGGATGCACGAAATGATGTAAATGTTGAATTAATGACACAATAGCTCTTATTGGATGAACTACATTCCTTAAGTACAAAAAGTGATTAGAATATGCCTTGGGATGCACAAAATGATGTAAATTTTAAACTAATGACAGAAACGCGCTTATTGGATGAAATACGTTCCTTAAGTACGAAAAGTGATTAGAATAAGCCTTGGGATGCACAAAATGACGTAAATGTTAAATTAATGACACAAACGCGCTTAATGGATGAACTACATTCCTTAAATACGAAAAGTGATTAGAATAAGCCTTGGGATGCACAAAATGACGTAAATGTTAAATAAATGACACAAATGCGCTTATTGGATGAACTACATTCCTTAAGTACGAAAAATTATTAGAATAAGCCTTGGGATGCACAAAATGACGTAAAAGTTAAATTAATGACACAATAGCTCTTATTGGATGAACTGCATTCCTTATGAACAGAAAGTGATTAGAATAAACCATGGGATGCACAAAATGACGTAAATGTTCATCCAATGACACAAACGCGCTTATTGGATGAACTACATTGCTTATGTATGAAAAGTGATTAGAATAAGCCTTGGGATGCACAAAATGACGTAAATGTTCATCCAATGACACAAATGCACTTATTGGATGAACTACATTCCTTAAGTACGAAAAGTGATTAGAATAAGCCTTGGGATGCACAAAATGACGTAAATGTTCATCCAATGACACAAATGCTCTTATTGGATGAAATACATTACTTAAGTACAAAAAGTGACTAAAATAAGCCTTGGGATGCACAAAATGACGTAAATGTTAAATTAATGACACAAATGCGCTTATTGGATGAACTACATTCCTTATGTACGAAAAGTGATTAGAATAAGCCTTGGGATGCACAAAATGACGTAAATGTTCATCCAATGACACAAATGCGCTTATTGGATGAACTACATTCCTTATGTACGAAAAGTGATTAGAATAAACCTTGGGATGCACAAAATGACGTAAATGTTCTTTCAATGACACAAATGCACTTATTGGATGAACTACTTTCCTTAAGTACGAAAAGTGATTAGAATAAGCCTTGGGATGCACAAAATGACGTAAATGTTCATCCAATGACACAAATGCTCTTATTGGATGAAATACATTACTTAAGTACGAAAAGTGACTAAAATAAGCCTTGGGATGCACAAAATGACGTAAATGTTAAATTAATGACACAAACGCGCTTATTGGATAAACTACCTTCCTTAAGTATGAAAATTGATTAGAATAAGCCTTGGGATGCACAAAATGACGTAAATGTTCTTCCAATTACATAAATGCACTTTTTGGATGAAGTACATTCCATAAGTACGAAAAGTGATTATAATAAGCCTTGGGATGCACAAAATGACGTAAATGTTCATTCAATGACACAAATGCACTTATTGGATGAACTACATTCCTTAAGTACGAAAAGTGATTAGAATAAGCCTTGGGATGCACAAAATGACGTAAATGTTAAATTAATGACACAAACGCGCTTATTGGATGAACTACATTCCTTAAGTACGAAAAGTGATTAGAATAAGCCTTGGGATGCACAAAATGACGTAAATGTTCATTCAATGACACAAATGCACTTATTGGATGAACTACATTCCTTAAGTACGAAAAGTGATTAGAATAAGCCTTGGGATGCACGAAATGATGTAAATGTTGAATTAATGACACAATAGCTCTTATTGGATGAACTACATTCCTTAAGTACAAAAAGTGATTAGAATATACCTTGGGATGCACAAAATGATGTAAATTTTAAACTAATGACAGAAACGCGCTTATTGGATGAAATACGTTCCTTAAGTACGAAAAGTGATTAGAATAAGCCTTGGGATGCACAAAATGACGTAAATGTTAAATTAATGACACAAACGCGCTTAATGGATGAACTACATTCCTTAAATACGAAAAGTGATTTGAATAAGCCTAGGGATGCACAAAATGACGTTAATGTTAAATAAATGACACAAATGCGCTTATTGGATGAACTACATTCCTTAAGTACGAAAAATTATTAGAATAAGCCTTGGGATGCACAAAATGACGTAAATGTTCTTCCAATTACATAAATGCACTTATTGGATGAAATACATTCCATAAGTACGAAAAGTGATTATAATAAGCCTTGGGATGCACAAAATGACGTAAATGTTCATTCAATGACACAAATGCACTTATTGGATGAACTACATTCCTTAAGTACGAAAAGTGATTAGAATAAGCCTTGGGATGCACGAAATGATGTAAATGTTGAATTAATGACACAATAGCTCTTATTGGATGAACTACATTCCTTAAGTACAAAAAGTGATTAGAATATATCTTGGGATGCACAAAATGATGTAAATTTTAAACTAATGACAGAAACGCGCTTATTGGATGAAATACGTTCCTTAAGTACGAAAAGTGATTAGAATAAGCCTTGGGATGCACAAAATGACGTAAATGTTAAATTAATGACACCAACGCGCTTAATGGATGAACTACATTCCTTAAATACGAAAAGTGATTTGAATAAGCCTTGGGATGCACAAAATGACGTAAATGTTAAATAAATGACACAAATGCGCTTATTGGATGAACTACATTCCTTAAGTACGAAAAATTATTAGAATAAGCCTTGGGATGCACAAAATGACGTAAAAGTTAAATTAATGACACAATAGCTCTTATTGGATGAACTGCATTCCTTATGAACAGAAAGTGGTTAGAATAAACCATGGGATGCACAAAATGACGTAAATGTTCATCCAATGACACAAACGCGCTTATTGGATGAACTACATTGCTTATGTATGAAAAGTGATTAGAATAAGTCTTGGGATGCACAAAATGACGTAAATGTTCATCCAATGACACAAATGCACTTATTGGATGAACTACATTCCTTAAGTACGAAAAGTGATTAGAATAAGCCTTGGGATGCACGAAATGATGTAAATGTTGAATTAATGACACAATAGCTCTTATTGGATGAACTACATTCCTTAAGTACAAAAAGTGATTAGAATATACCTTGGGATGCACAAAATGATGTAAATTTTAAACTAATGATAGAAACGCGCTTATTGGATGAACTACATTCCTTAACTACAAAAAGTGATTAGAATATACCTTGGGATGCACAAAATGATGTAAATTTTAAACTAATGATAGAAACGCGCTTATTGGATGAACTACATTCCTTAAGTACGAAAAGAGATTATAATAAGCCTTGAGATGCACAAAATGACGTAAATGTTAAATTAATGACACAAACGCGCTTATTGGATGAACTACATTCCTTCAGTACGAAAAGTGATTTGAATAAGCCTAGGGATGCACAAAATGACGTAAATGTTAAATAAATGACACAAATGCGCTTATTGGATGAACTACATTCCTTAAGTACGAAAAATTATTAGAATAAGCCTTGGGATGCACAAAATGACGTAAATGTTCTTCCAATTACATAAATGCACTTATTGGATGAAATACATTCCATAAGTACGAAAAGTGATTATAATAAGCCTTGGGATGCACAAAATGACGTAAATGTTCATTCAATGACACAAATGCACTTATTGGATGAACTACATTCCTTAAGTACGAAAAGTGATTAGAATAAGCCTTGGGATGCACGAAATGATGTAAATGTTGAATTAATGACACAATAGCTCTTATTGGATGAACTACATTCCTTAAGTACAAAAAGTGATTAGAATATACCTTGGGATGCACAAAATGATGTAAATTTTAAACTAATGACACAAACGTCCTAATTGAATAAACTACATTCCTTAAGTATGAAAAGTGATTAGAATAAGCCTTAGGATGCACAAAATGACGTAAATGTTAAATTCATGACACAATAGCTCTTATTGGATGAACTACATTCCTTAAGTACGAAAAGTGATTAGATTAAACCTTGGGATGCACAAAACGACGTAAATGTTCATCCAATGACACAAATGCGCTTATTGGATGAACTACATTCCTGATTTACGAAAAGTGATTAGAATAAGCCTTGGGATGCACAAAATGACGTAAATGCACTGTTTGGATAACTACATTCCTTAAGTGCGAAAATTGATTAGAATAAGCCTTGCGATGCATAAAATGAGGTAAATGTTAAATTAATGACACAAATGCGCTTATTGGATGAACTACATTCCTTAAGTACGAAAGGTGACTAGAATAAGCCTTGGGATGCACAAAATGACGTAAATGGTCATCCAATGACACAAATGCACTTATTGGATGAAATACATAACTTAAGTACGAAAAGTGATTAGAATAAGCCTTGGGATACACAAAATGACGTAAATGTTAAATTCATGACACAAACGCGCTTATTGGATAAATTACATTCCTTAACTACGAAAATTGATTACAATAAGCGTTGGGATGCACAAAATGACGTAAATGTTCATCCAATTACGCAAATGCACTTATTGGATGAAAGACATTCCATAAGTACGAAAAGTGATTATCATAAGCCTTGGGATGCACAAAATGACGTAAATTTTAAATTAATGACACAAACGCACTTATTAGATGAACTACATTCCTTAAGTACGAAAAGTGATTACAATAAGCCTTGGGATGCCCATAATGACGTAAATGTTCATCCAAGGACACAAATGCACTTATTGGGTGAAAAACATTTCTTAAGTACGGAAAGTGATTATAATAAGCTTTGGGATGCACAAAATGACGTAAATGTTAAATTAATGACACAAACGCGCTTATTGGATGAACTACATTCCTTAAGTACGAAAAGTGATTAGAATAAGCCTTGGGATGCACAAAATGACGTAAATGTTCATCCAATGACACAAACGCACTTATTGGATGAAATACATTCCTTAAGTGCGAAAAGTGATTATAATAAGCCTTGGGATGCAAAAAATGACGTAAATGTTAAATTAATGACACAAACGCGCTTATTGGATGAACTACATTCCTTAAGTACGAAAAGAGATTATAATAAGCCTTGGGATGCACAAAATGACGTAAATGTTAAATTAATGACACAAATGCGCTTATTGGATGAACTACATTCCTTTAGTACGAAAAGTGATTAGAATAAGTCTTAGGATGCACAAAATAACGTAAATGTTAAATTAATGACACAAACTTGCTTATTGAATAAACTACATTCCTTATGTACGAAAAGTGATTGGAATAAGCCTTAGGATGCACAAAATGACGTAAATATTCATCCAAATGCACTTATTGGATGAAATACATTCCATAAGTACGAAAAGTGATTATCATAAGCCTTGGGATGCACAAAATGACGTAAATTTTAAATTAATGACACAAACGCACTTATTAGTAAACTACCTTCCTGAAGTACGAAAAGTGATTAGAATAAGCCTTGGGATGCACAAAATGACGTAAATGTTCATCCAATGACGCAAATGCACTTATTGGATGAACTGCATTCCTTAAGTACGAAAAGTGATTAGAATAAGCCTTGCGATGCACAAAATGACGTAGATGTGAAATTAATGACACAAACGCGCTTAATGGATGAACTACATTCCTTAAGTATGAAAAGTGATTAGAATAAGCCTTGGGATGCACAAAATGACGTAAGTGTTAAATTAATGACAGAAATGCGCTTATTGGATGAACTACATTCCTTAAGTACTAAATGTGATTAAAATAATCCTTGGGATGCACAAAATGACGTAAATGTTAAATTAATGACACAAACGCGCTTATTGGATGAACTACATTCCTTAAGTACGAAAAGTGATTAGAATAAACATTGGGATGCACAAAATGACGTAAATGTTCATCCAATGACACAAATGCACTTATTGGATGAACTACATTCCTTAAGTACGAAAAGTGATTAGAATATACCTTGGGACGCACTAAATGAAGAAAATGTTAAATTAATGACACATACGCCCTTATTGGATGAACTACATTCCTTAATTAGGAAAAGTGATTAGAATAAGCCTTGGGATCCACAAAATGACGTAAATGTTCATCCAATGCTACAAATGCACTTATTGGACGAACTACATTCCTTAAGTACGAAAATTGATTAGAATAAGCCTTAGGATGCACAAAATGACGTAAATGTTAAATTAATGATACAATAGCTCTCATTGGATGAACTACATTCCTTAAGTACGAAAAGTGATTAGAATAAACCTTGGGATGCACAAAATGACGTAAATATTCATCGACTGACACAAATGCACTTATTGGATGAAATACATTCCTTAAGTACGAAAAGTGATTAGAATAAGCATTGGGATGCACAAAATGACGTAAATGTTCATCCAATGACACAAATGCACTTATTGGATGAAATACATTCCTTAAGTACGAAAAGTGATTAGAATAAGTCTTGGGATACACAAATAGACGTAAATGTTAAATTAATGACAGAAACGCGGTTATGGGATAAACTACCTTCCTTAAGTACGAAAATTGATTAGAAAAAGCCTTGGGATCCACAAAATGACGTAAATGTTCATCCGATTACACAAATGCACTTATTGGATGAAAAACATTCCATAAGTACGAAAAGTGATTATAATAAGCCTTGGGTGCACAAAATGATGTAAATGTTAAATTAATGACACAAACGCGGTTATTGGATGAACAACATTCCTTAAGTACGAAAAGCGATTAGAATAAGCCTTGGGATGCACAAAATGACGTAAATGTTCATCCAATGACGCACATCCACTTATTGGATGAACTACATTCCTTAAGTACGAAAAGTGATTAGAATAAACCTTGGGATGCAGAAAATGACGTAAATGTTCATCCAATGACACAAATGCATTTATTGGATGAACTACATTCCTTAAGTACGAAAAGTGATTAGAATAAGCCTTGGGATGCACAAAATGATGTAAATGTTGAATTATTGACTTAATAGCTCTTATTGAATGAACTGCATTCCTTATGTACGAAAAGTGATTAGTATAAACCATGGGATGCACAAAATGACGTAAATGTTCTTCCAATGACACGAATGCACTTATTGGATGAACTACATTCCTTATGTACGAAAAGTGATTAGAATAAGCCTTGGGATGCACAAAATGACGTAAATTTTTATCCAATGACACAATTGCACTTGTTGGATGAACTACACTCCTTAACTACGAAAAGTGATTAGAATAAGCCATGGGATGCACAAAATGACGAAAATGTTCATCCAATGACACAAACGCGCTTATTGGATGAACTACAATCCTTATGTACGAAAAGTAATTAGAATAAACCTTGGGATGCACAAAATGACGTAAATGGTCATCCAAGGACACAAATGCACTTATTGGATGAACTACATTCCTTAACTACGAAAAGTGTTCAAAATAAGCCTTGGGATGCACAAAATGATGTAAATGTTGAATTAATGACACAATAGCTCTTATTGGATGAACTACATTGCTTAAGTACGAAAAGTGATTAGAATAAAATGGACAAAATGACGTAAATGTTCATTCAATGATACAAATTCCCTTATTGGATGAACTACATTCCTTAAGTACGAAGAGTGATTAGAATATACTTTGGGATGCACAAAATGACGTAAATGTTAAATTAATGACAGAAACGCGCTTATTGGATGAAACACATTCCTTACGTACGAAAAGTGATTATAATAAGCCTTGGGATGCACAAAATAACGTAAATGTTAAATTAATGACACAATAGCTCTAATTGGATGAACTACATTGCTTAAGTACGAAAAGTGATTAGAATAAACCTTGGGATGCACAAAATGACGTAAATGATCATCCAATGACACAAATGCCCTTATTGGATTAACTACATTCCTTAAGTGCGAAAAGTGATTAGAATAAGCCTTGGGATGCACAAAATGACGTAAATGTTCATCCAATGACACAAATGCACTTATTGGATGAACTACATTCCATAAGTATGAAAAGTGATTAGAATAAGCCTTGGGATGCATAAAATGACGTAAATGTTCATCCAATGACACAAATGCACTTATTGGATGAACTACATTCCTTAAGTATGAAAAGTGATTAGAATAAGCCTTGGGATGCACAAAATGATGTAAATGTTGAATTAATGACTTAATAGCTCTTATTGGATGAACTACATTCCTTAAGTACGAAGAGTGATTAGAATAAACCTTGGGATGCACAAAATGACGTAAATGTTCATCCAATGACACAAACGCGCTGATTGGATGAACTACATTCTTTAAGTATGAAAATTGATTAGAATAAGCCTTAGGATGCACAAAATGACGTAAATTTTCATCCAATGACACAAATGCACTTATTGGATGAAATACATTACTTAAGTATGAAAAGTAATTATAATAAGCCTTGGGTGCACAAAATGACGTAAATGTTAAATTAATGACACAAACGCGCTTATTGGATGAATTACATTCCTTAAGTTCGAAAAGTGATTAGAATAAACCTTGGGATGCACAAAATGACGTAAATGTTCATCCAATGACACAAATGCACTTATTGGATGAAATACATTCGTTAAGTACGAAAAGTGATTATAATAAGCTTTGGGTGCACAAAATGACGTAAATGTTAAATTAATGACACAAACACGCTTATTGGATGTACTACATTCCTTATGTACTAAAAGTGATTAGAATAAGTCTTGGGATGCACAAAATGACGTTAATTTTAATCCAATGACACAATAGCACTTGTTGGATGAACTACATTCCTTAAGTACGAAAAGTGATTAGAATAAGCCTTGGGATGAACAAAATGACGTAAAAGTTAAATTAATGACACAATAGCTCTAATTGGATGAACTACATACCTTAAGTACGAAAAGTGATTAGAATATACCTTGGGATGCACAAAATGACGTAAATGTTCTTCCAATGACACAAATGCACTTATTGGATGAACTACATTCCTTAATTACGAAAAGTGATTAGAATAAGCCTTGGGATGCACGAAATGATGTAAATGTTGAATTAATGACACAATAGCTCTTATTGGATGAACTACATTCCTTAAGTATAAAAAGTGATTAGAATATACCTTGGGATGCACAAAATGATGTAAATTTTAAACTAATGACAGAAACGCGCTTATTGGATGAAATACGTTCCTTAAGTACGAAAAGTGATCAGAATAAGCCTTGGGATGCACAAAATGACGTAAATGTTAAATTAATGACACAAACGCGCTTAATGGATGAACTACATTCCTTAAATACGAAAAGTGATTTGAATAAGCCTTGGGATGCACAAAATGACGTAAATGTTAAATAAATGAGACAAATGCGCTTATTGGATGAACTACATTCCTTAAGTACGAAAAATTATTAGAATAAGCCTTGGGATGCACAAAATGACGTAAAAGTTAAATTAATGACACAATAGCTCTTATTGGATGAACTGCATTCCTTATGAACAGAAAGTGATTAGAATAAACCATGGGATGCACAAAATGACATAAATGTTCATCCAATGACAGAAGTGCACTTATTGGATGAAATACATTCCATAAGTACGAAAAGTGATTATAATAAGCCTTGGGATGCACAAAATGACGTAAATGTTCATTCAATGACACAAATGCACTTATTGGATGAACTACATTCCTTAAGTACGAAAAGTGATTAGAATAAGCCTTGGGATGCACGAAATGATGTAAATGTTGAATTAATGACACAATAGCTCTTATTGGATGAACTACATTCCTTAAGTACAAAAAGTGATTAGAATATACCTTGGGATGCACAAAATGATGTAAATTTTAAACTAATGACAGAAACGCGCTTATTGGATGAAATACGTTCCTTAAGTACGAAAAGTGATCAGAATAAGCCTTGGGATGCACAAAATGACGTAAATGTTAAATTAATGACACAAACGCGCTTAATGGATGAACTACATTCCTTAAATACGAAAAGTGATTTGAATAAGCCTTGGGATGCACAAAATGACGTAAATGTTAAATAAATGACACAAATGCGCTTATTGGATGAACTACATTCCTTAAGTACGAAAAATTATTAGAATAAGCCTTGGGATGCACAAAATGACGTAAAAGTTAAATTAATGACACAATAGCTCTTATTGGATGAACTGCATTCCTTATGAACAGAAAGTGGTTAGAATAAACCATGGGATGCACAAAATGACGTAAATTTTCATCCAATGACACAAACGCGCTTATTGGATGAACTACATTGCTTATGTATGAAAAGTGATTAGAATAAGCCTTGGGATGCACAAAATGACGTAAATGTTCATCCAATGACACAAATGCACTTATTGGATGAACTACATTCCTTAAGTACGAAAAGTGATTAGAATAAGCCTTGGGATGCACGAAATGATGTAAATGTTGAATTAATGACACAATAGCTCTTATTGGATGAACTACATTCCTTAACTACAAAAAGTGATTAGAATATACCTTGGGATGCACAAAATGATGTAAATTTTAAACTAATGATAGAAACGTGATTATTGGATGAAATATGTTCCTTAAGTACGAAAAGTGATTATAATAAGCCTTGGGATGCACAAAATGACGTAAATGTTAAATTAATGACACAAATGCGCTTAATGGATGAACTACATTGCTTAAATACGAAAAGTGATTTGAATAAGCCTTGGGATGCACAAAATGACGTAAATGTTAAATTAATGACACAAATGCGCTTAATGGATGAACTACATTGCTTAAATACGAAAAGTGATTTGAATAAGCCTTGGGATGCACAAAATGACGTAAATGTTAAATAAATGACACAAATGCGCTTATTGGATGAACTACATTCCTTAAGTACGAAAAATTATTAGAATAAGCCTTGGGATGCACAAAATGACGTAAAAGTTAAATTAATGACACAATAGCTCTTATTGGATGAACTGCATTCCTTATGAACGGAAAGTGATTAGAATAAACCATGGGATGCACAAAATGACGTAAATTTTAAACTAATGACAGAAACGCGCTTATTGGATGAAATACGTTCCTTAAGTACGAAAAGTGATTATAATAAGCCTTGGGATGCACAAAATGACGTAAATGTTCATCCAATGACACAAATGCACTTATTGGATGAACTACATTCCTTAAGTACGAAAAGTGATTAGAATAAGCCTTGGGATGCACGAAATGATGTAAATGTTGAATTAATGACACAATAGCTCTTATTGGATGAACTACATTCCTTAACTACAAAAAGTGATTAGAATATACCTTGGGATGCACAAAATGATGTAAATTTTAAACTAATGATAGAAACGTGATTATTGGATGAAATATGTTCCTTAAGTACGAAAAGTGATTATAATAAGCCTTGGGATGCACAAAATGACGTAAATGTTAAATTAATGACACAAACGCGCTTATTGGATAAACTACCTTCCTTAAATTTGAAAATTGATTAGAATAAGCCTTGGGATGCACAAAATGACGTAAATGTTCATCCAATGACACAAACGCGCTTAATGGATGAACTACATTCCTTAAATACGAAAAGTGATTTGAATAAGCCTTGGGATGCACAAAATGACGTAAATGTTAAATTAATGACACAAACGCGTTTATTGGATAAACTACCTTCCTTAAATTTGAAAATTGATTAGAATAAGCCTTGGGATGCACAAAATGACGTAAATGTTCTTCCAATTTCATAAATGCACTTATTGGATGAAATACATTCCATAAGTACGAAAAGTGATTATAATAAGCCTTGGGATGCACAAAATGACGTAAATGTTAAATTAATGACACAAACGCGCTTATTGGATAAACTACCTTCCTTAAGTATGAAAATTGATTAGAATAAGCCTTGGGATGCACAAAATGACGTAAATGTTCTTCCAATTTCATAAATGCACTTATTGGATGAAATACATTCCATAAGTACGAAAAGTGATTATAATAAGCCTTGGGATGCACAAAATGACGTAAATGTTAAATTAATGACACAAATGCGCTTAATGGATGAACTACATTCCTTAAATACGAAAAGTGATTTGAATAAGCCTTGGGATGCACAAAATGACGTAAATGTTAAATTAATGACACAAATGCGCTTATTGGATGAACTACATTCCTTAAGTACGAAAAGTGTCTACAATAAGCCTTGGGATGCACAAAATGACGTAAATGTTAAATTAATGACACAAACGCGTTTATTGGATAAACTACCTTCCTTAAATTTGAAAATTGATTAGAATAAGCCTTGGGATGCACAAAATGACGTAAATGTTCTTCCAATTACATAAATGCACTTATTGGATGAAATACATTCCATAAGTACGAAAAGTGATTATAATAAGCCTTGGGATGCACAAAATGACGTAAATGTTCATTCAATGACACAAGTGCACTTATTGGATGAACTACATTCCTTAAGTACGAAAAGTGATTAGAATAAGCCTTGGGATGCACGAAATGATGTAAATGTTGAATTAATGACACAATAGCTCTTATTGGATGAACTACATTCCTTAAGTACAAAAAGTGATTAGAATATACCTTGGGATGCACAAAATGATGTAAATTTAAACTAATGACAGAAACGCGCTTATTGGATGAAATACGTTCCTTAAGTACGAAAAGTGATTAGAATAAGCCTTGGGATGCACAAAATGACGTAAATGTTAAATTAATGACACAAACGCGCTTAATGGATGAACTACATTCCTTAAATACGAAAAGTGATTTGAATAAGCCTTGGGATGCACAAAATGACGTAAATGTTAAATTAATGACACAAATGCGCTTATTGGATGAACTACATTCCTTAAGTACGAAAAATTATTAGAATAAGCCTTGGGATGCACAAAATGACGTAAAAGTTAAATTAATGACACAATAGCTCTTATTGGATGAACTGCATTCCTTATGAACAGAAAGTGATTAGAATAAACCATGGGATGCACAAAATGACGTAAATGTTCATCCAATGACACAAACGCGCTTATTGGATGAACTACATTGCTTATGTATGAAAAGTGATTAGAATAAGCCTTGGGATGCACAAAATGACGTAAATGTTCATCCAATGACACAAATGCACTTATTGGATGAACTACATTCCTTAAGTACGAAAAGTGATTAGAATAAGCCTTGGGATGCACGAAATGATGTAAATGTTGAATTAATGACACAATAGCTCTTATTGGATGAACTACATTCCTTAACTACAAAAAGTGATTAGAATATACCTTGGGATGCACAAAATGATGTAAATTTTAAACTAATGATAGAAACGTGATTATTGGATGAAATATGTTCCTTAAGTACGAAAAGTGATTATAATAAGCCTTGGGATGCACAAAATGACGTAAATGTTAAATTAATGACACAAATGCGCTTAATGGATGAACTACATTGCTTAAATACGAAAAGTGATTTGAATAAGCCTTGGGATGCACAAAATGACGTAAATGTTAAATTAATGACACAAATGCGCTTATTGGATGAACTACATTCCTCAAGTACGAAAAGTGTCTACAATAAGCCTTGGGATGCACAAAATGACGTAAATGTTAAATTAATGACACAAACGCGTTTATTGGATAAACTACCTTCCTTAAATTTGAAAATTGATTAGAATAAGCCTTGGGATGCACAAAATGACGTAAATGTTCTTCCAATTTCATAAATGCACTTATTGGATGAAATACATTCCATAAGTACGAAAGTGATTATAATAAGCCTTGGGATGCACAAAATGACGTAAATGTTAAATTAATGACACAAACGCGCTTATTGGATAAACTACCTTCCTTAAGTATGAAAATTGATTAGAATAAGCCTTGGGATGCACAAAATGACGTAAATGTTCTTCCAATTACATAAATGCACTTATTGGATGAAATACATTCCATAAGTACGAAAAGTGATTATAATAAGCCTTGGGATGCACAAAATGACGTAAATGTTAAATAAATGACACAAATGCACTTATTGGATGAACTACATTCCTTAAGTACAAAAAGTGATTAGAATAAGCTTTGGGATGCACGAAATGATGTAAATGTTGAATAAATGACACAATAGCTCTTATTGGATGAACTACATTCCTTAAGTACAAAAAGTGATTAGAATATACCTTGGGATGCACAAAATGATGTAAATTTTAAACTAATGACAGAAACGCGCTTATTGGATGAAATACGTTCCTTAAGTACGAAAAGTGATTAGAATAAGCCTTGGGATGCACAAAATGACGTAAATGTTAAATTAATGACACAAACGCGCTTATTGGATGAACTACATTCCTTAAGTACGAAAAGTGATTAGAATAAGCCTTGGGATGCACAAAATGACGTAAATGTTCATTCAATGACACAAATGCACTTATTGGATGAACTACATTCCTTAAGTACGAAAAGTGATTAGAATAAGCCTTGGGATGCACGAAATGATGTAAATGTTGAATTAATGACACAATAGCTCTTATTGGATGAACTACATTCCTTAAGTACAAAAAGTGATTAGAATATACCTTGGGATGCACAAAATGATGTAAATTTTAAACTAATGACAGAAACGCGCTTATTGGATGAAATACGTTCCTTAAGTACGAAAAGTGATCAGAATAAGCCTTGGGATGCACAAAATGACGTAAATGTTAAATTAATGACACAAACGCGCTTAATGGATGAACTACATTCCTTAAATACGAAAAGTGATTTGAATAAGCCTTGGGATGCACAAAATGACGTAAATGTTAAATAAATGACACAAATGCGCTTATTGGATGAACTACATTCCTTAAGTACGAAAAATTATTAGAATAAGCCTTGGGATGCACAAAATGACGTAAAAGTTAAATTAATGACACAATAGCTCTTATTGGATGAACTGCATTCCTTATGAACGGAAAGTGATTAGAATAAACCATGGGATGCACAAAATGACGTAAATGTTCATCCAATGACACAAATGTGCTTATTGGATGAAATACGTTCCTTATGTATGAAAAGTGATTAGAATAAGCCTTGGGATGCACAAAATGACGTAAATGTTCATCCAATGACACAAATGCACTTATTGGATGAACTACATTCCTTAAGTACGAAAAGTGATTAGAATAAGCCTTGGGATGCACGAAATGATGTAAATGTTGAATTAATGACACAATAGCTCTTATTGGATGAACTACATTCCTTAACTACAAAAAGTGATTAGAATATACCTTGGGATGCACAAAATGATGTAAATTTTAAACTAATGATAGAAACGTGATTATTGGATGAAATATGTTCCTTAAGTACGAAAAGTGATTATAATAAGCCTTGGGATGCACAAAATGACGTAAATGTTAAATTAATGACACAAATGCGCTTAATGGATGAACTACATTGCTTAAATACGAAAAGTGATTTCAATAAGCCTTGGGATGCACAAAATGACGTAAATGTTAAATTAATGACACAAATGCGCTTATTGGATGAACTACATTCCTCAAGTACGAAAAGTGTCTACAATAAGCCTTGGGATGCACAAAATGAAGTAAATGTTAAATTAATGACACAAACGCGTTTATTGGATAAACTACCTTCCTTAAATTTGAAAATTGATTAGAATAAGCCTTGGGATGCACAAAATGACGTAAATGTTCTTCCAATTTCATAAATGCACTTATTGGATGAAATACATTCCATAAGTACGAAAGTGATTATAATAAGCCTTGGGATGCACAAAATGACGTAAATGTTAAATTAATGACACAAACGCGCTTATTGGATAAACTACCTTCCTTAAGTATGAAAATTGATTAGAATAAGCCTTGGGATGCACAAAATGACGTAAATGTTCTTCCAATTACATAAATGCACTTATTGGATGAAATACATTCCATAAGTACGAAAAGTGATTATAATAAGCCTTGGGATGCACAAAATGACGTAAATGTTCACTCAATGACACAAATGCACTTATTGGATGAACTACATTCCTTAAGTACGAAAAGTGATTAGAATAAGCCTTGGGATGCACGAAATGATGTAAATGTTGAATTAATGACACAATAGCTCTTATTGGATGAACTACATTCCTTAAGTACAAAAAGTGATTAGAATATACCTTGGGATGCACAAAATGATGTAAATTTTAAACTGATGACAGAAACGCGCTTATTGGATGAAATACGTTCCTTAAGTACGAAAAGTGATCAGAATAAGCCTTGGGATGCACAAAATGACGTAAATGTTAAATTAATGACACAAACGCGCTTAATGGATGAACTACATTCCTTAAATACGAAAAGTGATTTGAATAAGCCTTGGGATGCACAAAATGACGTAAATGTTAAATAAATGACACAAATGCGCTTATTGGATGAACTACATTCCTTAAGTACGAAAAATTATTAGAATAAGCCTTGGGATGCACAAAATGACGTAAAAGTTAAATTAATGACACAATAGCTCTTATTGGATGAACTACATTCCTTAAGTACAAAAAGTGATTAGAATATACCTTGGGATGCACAAAATGATGTAAATTTTAAACTAATGATAGAAACGCGCTTATTGGATGAAATACGTTCCTTAAGTACGAAAAGTGATTATAATAAGCCTTGGGATGCACAAAATGACGTAAATGTTCTTCCAATTACATAAATACACTTATTGGATGAAATACATTCCATAAGTACGAAAAGTGATTATAATAAGCCTTGGGATGCACAAAATGACGTAAATGTTAAATTAATGACACAAACGCGCTTATTGGATAAACTACCTTCCTTAAGTATGAAAATTGATTAGAATAAGCCTTGGGATGCACAAAATGACGTAAATGTTCTTCCAATTTCATAAATGCACTTATTGGATGAAATACATTCCATAAGTACGAAAAGTGATTATAATAAGCCTTGGGATGCACAAAATGACGTAAATGTTAAATTAATGACACAAATGCGCTTATTGGATAAACTACCTTCCTTAAGTATGAAAATTGATTAGAATAAGCCTTGGGATGCACAAAATGACGTAAATGTTCTTCCAATTACATAAATGCACTTATTGGATGAAATACATTCCATAAGTACGAAAAGTGATTATAATAAGCCTTGGGATGCACAAAATGACGTAAATGTTCATTCAATGACACAAATGCACTTATTGGATGAACTACATTCCTTAAGTACGAAAAGTGAATAGAATAAGCTTTGGGATGCACGAAATGATGTAAATGTTGAATAAATGACACAATAGCTCTTATTGGATGAACTACATTCCTTAAGTACAAAAAGTGATTAGAATATACCTTGGGATGCACAAAATGATGTAAATTTTAAACTAATGACAGAAACGCGCTTATTGGATGAAATACGTTCCTTAAGTACGAAAAGTGATTAGAATAAGCCTTGGGATGCACAAAATGACGTAAATGTTCATTCAATGACACAAATGCACTTATTGGATGAACTACATTCGTTAAGTACGAAAAGTGATTAGAATAAGCCTTGGGATGCACAAAATGACGTAAATGTTCATTCAATGACACAAATGCACTTATTGGATGAACTACATTCGTTAAGTACGAAAAGTGATTAGAATAAGCCTTGGGATGCACGAAATGATGTAAATGTTGAATTAATGACACAATAGCTCTTATTGGATGAACTACATTCCTTAAGTACAAAAAGTGATTAGAATATACCTTGGGATGCACAAAATGATGTAAATTTTAAACTAATGACAGAAACGCGCTTATTGGATGAAATACGTTCCTTAAGTACGAAAAGTGATTATAATAAGCCTTGGGATGCACAAAATGACGTAAATGTTAAATTAATGACACAAATGCGCTTATTGGATGAACTACATTCCTTAAGTACGAAAAATTATTAGAATAAGCCTTGGGATGCACAAAATGATGTAAATGATCATTCAATGACAAAAATGCAGTTATAGGATGAACTACATTCCTTAAGTACGACAAGTGGCTACAATAAGCCTTGGGATGCACAAAATGACGTAAATGTTAAATTAATGACACAAACGCGCTTATTGGAAAAACTACCTTCCTTTAGTTTGTAAATTGATTAGAATAAGCCTTGGGATGCACAAAATGACGTAAATGTTCTTCCAATTACATAAATACACTTATTGGATGAAATACATTCCATAAGTACGAAAAGTGATTATAATAAGACTTGGGATGCACAAAATGACGTAAATGTTAAATTAATGACACAAACGCGCTTATTGGATAAACTACCTTCCTTAAGTATGAAAATTGATTAGAATAAGCCTTGGGATGCACAAAATGTCGTAAATGTTCTTCCAATTACATAAATGCACTTATTGGATGAAATACATTCCATAAGTAAGAAAAGTGATTATAATAAGCCTTGGGATGCACAAAATGACGTAAATGTTAAATTAATGACACAATCACGCTTATTGGATGAACTACATTCCTTAAGTACGAAAAGTGATTAGAATAAGCCTTGGGATGCACAAAATGACGTAAATGTTAAATTAATGACACAATAGCTCTTATTAGATGAACTGCATTCCTTATGAACAGAAAGTGATTAGAATAAACCATGGGATGCACAAAATGACGTAAATGTTCATCCAATGACACAAACGCGCTTATTGGATGAACTCCATTGCTTATGTATGAAAAGTGATTAGAATAAGCCTTGGGATGCACAAAATGACGTAAATGTTCATCCAATGACACAAATGCACTTATTGGATGAACTACATTCCTTAAGTACGAAAAGTGATTAGAATAAGCCTTGGGATGCACGAAATGATGTAAATGTTGAATTAATGACACAATAGCTCTTATTGGATGAACTACATTCCTTAAGTACAAAAAGTGATTAGAATATACCTTGGGATGCACAAAATGATGTAAATTTTAAACTAATGATAGAAACGCGCTTATTGGATGAAATACGTTCCTTAAGTACGAAAAGTGATTATAATAAGCCTTGGGATGCACAAAATGACGTAAATGTTAAATTAATGACACAATAGCTCTTATTGGATGAACTACATTCCTTAAGTACGAAAAATTATTAGAATAAGCCTTGGGATGCACAAAATGATGTAAATGATCATTCAACGACAAAAATGCAGTTATAGGATGAACTACATTCCTTAAGTACGAAAAGTGGCTACAATAAGCATTGGGATGCACAAAATTACGTAAATGTTAAATTAATGACACAATCACGCTTATTGGATGAACTACATTCCTTAAGTACGAAAAGTGATTAGAATAAGCCTTGGGATGCACAAAATGACGTAAATGTTCATCCAATGACGCAGATGCACTTATTGATTGAACTACATTCCTTAACTACGAAAAATGTTTACAATAAGCCTTGGGATGCACGAAATGATGTAAATGTTAAATTCATCACACAAAAGGTCTTATTGGATGAACTACATTCTTTAAGTACGAAAACTGATTAGAATAAACCTTGGGATGCACAAAATGATGTAAATGTTGAATTAATGACACAATAGCTCTTATTGGATGAACTACATTCCTTAAGTACGAAAAGTGATTATAATAAGCCTTGGGATGCACAAAAGACCTAAAAGTTAAATTAATGACACAATAGCTCTTATTGGATGAACTACATTCCATAAGTACGAAAAGTGATTAGAATAAGCCTTGGGATGCACAAAATGACGTTAATGTTCATCCAATGACGCAAATGCACTTATTGGATATACTACATTCCTTAAGTACGAAAAGTGATTAGAATAAGCCTTGGGATGCACAAAATGACGTAAATGTTCATCCGATGGCACAAAATCGCTTATTGGATGAACTACATTCCTTATGTACGAAAAGTGATTAGAATAAGCCTTGGGATGCACAAAATGACGTAAATGTTCATCCAATGACACAAATGCTCTTATTGGATGAAATACATTACTTAAGTACAAAAAGTGACTAAAATAAGCCTTGGGATGCACAAAATGACGTAAATGTTAAATTAATGACACAAATGCGCTTATTGGATGAACTACATTCCTTATGTACGAAAAGTGATTAGAATAAGCCTTGGGATGCACAAAATGACGTAAATGTTCATCAAATGACACAAATGCGCTTATTGGATGAACTACATTCCTTATGTACGAAAAGTGATTAGAATAAACCTTGGGATGCACAAAATGACGTAAATGTTCATTCAATGACACAAATGCACTTATTGGATGAACTACATTCCTTAAGTAAAAAAATTGATTAGAATATGCCTTGGGATGCACGAAATGATGTAAATGTTGAATTAATGACACAATAGCTCTTATTGGATGAACTACATTCCTTAAGTACAAAAAGTGATTAGAATATACCTTGGGATGCACAAAATGATGTAAATTTTAAACTATTGATAGAAACGCGCTTATTGGATGAAATACGTTCCTTAAGTACGAAAAGTGATTATAATAAGCCTTGGGATGCACAAAATGACGTAAATGTTAAATTAATGACACAAACGCGCTTAAGGGATGAACTACATTCCTTATGTACGAAAAATTATTAGAATAAGCCTTGGGATGCACAAAATGATGTAAATGATCATTCAATGACAAAAATGCAGTTATAGGATGAACTACATTCCTTAAGTACGAAAAGTGGCTACAATAAGCCTTGGGATGCACAAAATGACGTAACTGTTAAATTAATGACACAAACGCGCTTATTGGATAAACTACCTTCCTTTAGTTTGAAAATTGATTAGAATAAGCCTTGGGATGCACAAAATGACGTAAATGTTCTTCCAATTACATAAATGCACTTATTGGATGAAATACATTCCATAAGTACGAAAAGTGATTATAATAAGCCTTGGGATGCACAAAATGACGTAAATGTTAAATTAATGACACAAACGCGCTTAATGGATGAACTACATTCCTTATGTACGAAAAATTATTAGAATAAGCCTTGGGATGCACAAAATGATGTAAATGATCATTCAATGACAAAAATGCAGTTATAGGATGAACTACATTCCTTAAGTACGAAAAGTGGCTACAATAAGCCTTGGGATGCACAAAATGACGTAACTGTTAAATTAATGACACAAACGCGCTTATTGGATAAACTACCTTCCTTAAGTATGAAAATTGATTAGAATAAGCCTTGGCATGCACAAAATGACGTAAATGTTCTTCCAATTACATAAATGCACTTATTGGATGAAATACATTCCATAAGTACGAAAAGTGATTATAATAAGCCTTGGGATGCACAAAATGAAGTAAATGTTAAATTAATGACACAATCACGCTTATTGGATGAACTACATTCCTTAAGTACGAAAAGTGATTAGAATAAGCCTTGGGATGCACAAAATGACGTAAATGTTCATCCAATGACGCAGATGCACTTATTGGATGAACTACATTCCTTAAGTACGAAAAATGTTTACAATAAGCATTGGGATGCACAAAATTACGTAAATGTTAAATTGATCACACAAAAGGTCTTATTGGATGAACTACATTCTTTAAGTACGAAAACTGATTAGAATAAACCTTGGGATGCACAAAATGATGTAAATGTTGAATTAATGACACAATAGCTCTTATTGGCTGAACTACATTCCTTAAGTACGAAAAGTGATTAGAATAAGCCTTGGGATGCACAAAAGACCTAAAAGTTAAATTAATGACACAATAGCTCTTATTGGATGAACTACATTCCATAAGTACGAAAAGTGATTAGAATAAGCCTTGGGATGCACAAAATGACGAAAATGTTAAATTAATGACCCAAATGCGCTTAATGGATGAACTACATTCCTTAAGTACGAAAAGTAATTAGAATAAGCCTTGGGATGCACAAAATGACGTAAATGTTCTTCCAATTACATAAATGCACTTATTGGATGAAATACATTCCATAAGTACGAAAAGTGATTATAATAAGCCTTGGGATGCACAAAATGATGTAAATGATCATTCAATGACAAAAATGCAGTTATAGGATGAACTACATTCCTTAAGTACGAAAAGTGGCTACAATAAGCTTTGGGATGCACAAAATGACGTAAATGTTAAATTAATGACACAAACGCGCTTATTGGATAAACTACATTCCTTTAGTTTGAAAATTGATTAGAATAGGCCTTGGGATGCACAAAATGACGTAAATGTTCTTCCAATTACATAAATGCACTTATTGGATGAAATACATTCCATAAGTACGAAAAGTGATTATAATAAGACTTGGGATGCACAAAATGACGTAAATGTTAAATTAATGACACAAACGTGCTTATTGGATAAACTACCTTCCTTAAGTATGAAAATTGATTAGAATAAGCCTTGGGATGCACAAAATGACGTAAATGTTCTTCCAATTACATAAATGCACTTATTGGTTGAAATACATTCCATAAGTACGTAAAGTGATTATAATAAGCCTTGGGATGCACAAAATGAAGTAAATGTTAAATTAATGACACAAATGCGCTTATTGGATGAACTACATTCCTTAAGTACGAAAAGTGATTAGAATAAGCCTTGGGATGCACAAAATGATGTAAATGTTGAATTAATGACACAATAGCTCTTATTGGATGAACTACATTCCTTAAGTACGAAAAATGTTTACAATGAGCCTTGGGATGCACAAAATGACGTAAATGTTAAATTGATCACACAAAAGGTCTTATTGGATGAACTAGATTCTTTAAGTACGAAAACTGATTAGAATAAACCTTGGGATGCACAAAATGATGTAAATGTTGAATTAATGACACAATAGCTCTTATTGGATGAACTACATTCCTTTAGTACGAAAAGTGATTAGAATAAGCCTTGGGATGCACAAAAGACCTAAAAGTTAAATTAATGACACAATAGCTCTTATTGGATGAACTACATTCCATAAGTACGAAAAGTGATTAGAATAAGCCTTGGGATGCACAAAATGACGTTAATGTTCATCCAATGACGCAAATGCACTTATTGGATATACTACATTCCTTATGTACGAAAAGTGATTCGAATAAGCCTTGGGATGCACAAAATGACGTAAATGTTCATCCGATGGCACAAACGCGCTTATTGGATGAACTACATTCCTTATGTACGAAAAGTGATTAGAATAAGCCTTGGGATGCACAAAATGACGTAAATGTTCATCCAATGACACAAATGCTCTTCTTGGATGAAATACATTACTTAAGTACGAAAAGTGACTAAAATAAGCCTTGGGATGCACAAAATGACGTAAATGTTAAATTAATGACACAAACGCGCTTATTGGATAAACTACCTTCCTTAAGTATGAAAATTGATTAGAATAAGCCTTGGGATGCACAAAATGACGTAAATGTTCTTCCAATTACATAAATGCACTTTTTGGATGAAGTACATTCCATAAGTACGAAAAGTGATTATAATAAGCCTTGGGATGCACAAAATGACGTAAATGTTCATTCAATGACACAAATGCACTTATTGGATGAACTACATTCCTTAAGTACGAAAAGTGATTAGAATAAGCCTTGGGATGCACAAAATGACGTAAATGTTAAATTAATGACACAAACGCGCTTAATGGATGAACTACATTCCTTAAGTACGAAAAGTGATTTGAATAAGCCTTGGGATGCACAAAATGACGTAAATGTTAAATTAATGACACAAATGCGCTTATTGGATGAACTACATTCCTTAAGTACGAAAAATTATTAGAATAAGCCTTGGGATGCACAAAATGACGTAAAAGTTAAATTAATGACACAATAGCTCTTATTGGATGAACTGCATTCCTTATGAACAGAAAGTGATTAGAATAAACCATGGGATGCACAAAATGACGTAAATGTTCATCCAATGACACAAACGCGGTTATTGGATGAACTACATTCCTTATGTATGAAAAGTGATTAGAATAAGCCTTGGGATGCACAAAATGACGTAAATGTCCATCCAATGACACAAATGCACTTATTGGATGAACTACATTCCTTAAGTACGAAAAGTGATTAGAATAAGCCTTGGGATGCACCAAATAACGTAAAAGTTAAATTAATGACACAGTAGCTCTTATTGGATGAACTACATTCCTTAAGTACGAAAAATTATTAGAATAAGCCTTGGGATGCACAAAATGATGTAAATGATCATTCAATGACAAAAATGCAGTTATAGGATGAACTACATTCCTTAAGTACGAAAAGTGGCTACAATAAGCCTTGGGATGCACAAAATGACGTAACTGTTAAATTAATGACACAAACGCGCTTATTGGATAAACTACCTTCCTTTAGTATGAAAATTGATTAGAATAAGCCTTGGGATGCACAAAATGACGTAAATGTTCTTCCAATTACATAAATGCACTTATTGGATGAAATACATTCCATAAGTACGAAAAGTGATTATAATAAGACTTGGGATGCACAAAATGACGTAAATGTTAAATTAATGACACAAACGCGCTTATTGGATAAACTACCTTCCTTAAGTATGAAAATTGATTAGAATAAGCCTTGGCATGCACAAAATGACGTAAATGTTCTTCCAATTACATAAATGCACT
Source organism: Cicer cuneatum (assembly GCA_037974295.1). Taxonomy (NCBI): domain Eukaryota; kingdom Viridiplantae; phylum Streptophyta; class Magnoliopsida; order Fabales; family Fabaceae; genus Cicer; species Cicer cuneatum. The sequence continues at coordinate 52,342,837 of JBBPBO010000005.1, read as the reverse complement.
TATTGGATGAAATACATTCCATAAGTACGAAAAGTGATTATAATAAGCCTTGGGATGCACAAAATGAAGTAAATGTTAAATTAATGACACAATCACGCTTATTGGATGAACTACATTCCTTAAGTACGAAAAGTGATTAGAATAAGCCTTGGGATGCACAAAATGACGTAAATGTTCATCCAATGACGCAGATGCACTTATTGGATGAACTACATTCCTTAAGTACGAAAAATGTTTACAATAAGCCTTGGGATGCACAAAATTACGTAAATGTTAAATTGATCACACAAAAGGTCTTATTGGATGAACTACATTCTTTAAGTACGAAAACTGATTAGAATAAACCTTGGGATGCACAAAATGATGTAAATGTTGAATTAATGACACAATAGCTCTTATTGGCTGAACTACATTCCTTAAGTACGAAAAGTGATTAGAATAAGCCTTGGGATGCACAAAAGACCTAAAAGTTAAATTAATGACACAATAGCTCTTATTGGATGAACTACATTCCATAAGTACGAAAAGTGATTAGAATAAGCCTTGGGATGCACAAAATGACGTTAATGTTCATCCAATGACGCAAATGCACTTATTGGATATACTACATTCCTTAAGTACGAAAAGTGATTAGAATAAGCCTTGGGATGCACAAAATGACGTAAATGTTCATCCGATGGCACAAAATCGCTTATTGGATGAACTACATTCCTTATGTACGAAAAGTGATTAGAATAAGCCTTGGGATGCACAAAATGACGTAAATGTTCATCCAATGACACAAATGCTCTTATTGGATGAAATACATTACTTAAGTACAAAAAGTGACTAAAATAAGCCTTGGGATGCACAAAATGACGTAAATGTTAAATTAATGACACAAATGCGCTTATTGGATGAACTACATTCCTTATGTACGAAAAGTGATTAGAATAAGCCTTGGGATGCACAAAATGACGTAAATGTTCATCCAATGACACAAATGCGCTTATTGGATGAACTACATTCCTTATGTACGAAAAGTGATTAGAATAAACCTTGGGATGCACAAAATGACGTAAATGTTCATTCAATGACACAAATGCACTTATTGGATGAACTACATTCCTTAAGTACGAAAAGTGATTAGAATAAGCCTTGGGATGCACAAAATGACGTAAATGTTCATCCAATGACACAAATGCACTTATTGGATGAAATACATTCCTTAAGTACGAAAAGTGATTATAATAAGCCTTGGGATGCACAAAATGACGTAAATGTTAAATTAATGACACAAACGCGCTTATTGGATGAACTACATTCCTTAAGTACGAAAAGTGATTAGAATAAGCCTTGGGATGCACAAAATGACGTAAATGTTCATTCAATGACACAAATGCACTTATTGGATGAACTACATTCCTTAAGTACGAAAAGTGATTAGAATAAGCCTTGGGATGCACGAAATGATGTAAATGTTGAATTAATGACACAATAGCTCTTATTGGATGAACTACATTCCTTAAGTACAAAAAGTGATTAGAATATACCTTGGGATGCACAAAATGATGTAAATTTTAAACTAATGACAGAAACGCGCTTATTGGATGAAATACGTTCCTTAAGTACGAAAAGTGATTAGAATAAGCCTTGGGATGCACAAAATGACGTAAACGTTAAATTAATGACACAAACGCGCTTAATGGATGAACTACATTCCTTAAATACGAAAAGTGATTTGAATAAGCCTTGGGATGCACAAAATGAAGTAAATGTTAAATAAATGACACAAATGCGCTTATTGGATGAACTACATTCCTTAAGTACGAAAAGTGATTAGAATAAGCCTTGGGATGCACGAAATGACGTAAAAGTTAAATTAATGACACAATAGCTCTTATTGGATGAACTGCATTCCTTATGAACAGAGAGTGATTAGAATAAACCATGGGATGCACAAAATGACGTAAATGTTCATCCAATGACACAAACGCGCTTATTGGATGAACTACATTCCTTATGTATGAAAAGTGATTAGAATAAGCCTTGGGATGCACAAAATGACGTAAATGTTCATCCAATGACACAAATGCACTTATTGGATGAACTACATTCCTTAAGTACGAAAAGTGATTAGAATAAGCCTTGGGATGCACGAAATGATGTAAATGTTGAATTAATGACACAATAGCTCTTATTGGATGAACTACATTCCTTAAGTACAAAAAGTGATTAGAATATACCTTGGGATGCACAAAATGATGTAAATTTTAAACTAATGATAGAAACGTGCTTATGTGATGAAATACGTTCCTTAAGTACGAAAAGTGATTATAATAAGCCTTGGGATGCACAAAATGACGTAAATGTTAAATTAATGACACAAATGCGCTTAACGGATGAACTACATTCCTTAAATACGAAAAGTGATTTGAATAAGCCTTGGGATGCACAAAATGACGTAAATGTTAATTTAATGACACATATGCGCTTATTGGATGAACTACATTCCTTAAGTACGAAAAGTGTCTACAATAAGCCTTGGGATGCACAAAATGACGTAAATGTTAAATTAATGACACAAACGCGTTTATTGGATAAACTACCTTCCTTAAATTTGAAAATTGATTAGAATAAGCCTTGGGATGCACAAAATGACGTAAATGTTCTTCCAATTACATAAATGCACTTATTGGATGAAATACATTCCATAAGTACGAAAAGTGATTATAATAAGCCTTGGGATGCACAAAATGACGTAAATGTTCATTCAATGACACAAGTGCACTTATTGGATGAACTACATTCCTTAAGTACGAAAAGTGATTAGAATAAGCCTTGGGATGCACGAAATGATGTAAATGTTGAATTAATGACACAATAGCTCTTATTGGATGAACTACATTCCTTAAGTACAAAAAGTGATTAGAATATACCTTGGGATGCACAAAATGATGTAAATTTAAACTAATGACAGAAACGCGCTTATTGGATGAAATACGTTCCTTAAGTACGAAAAGTGATTAGAATAAGCCTTGGGATGCACAAAATGACGTAAATGTTAAATTAATGACACAAACGCGCTTAATGGATGAACTACATTCCTTAAATACGAAAAGTGATTTGAATAAGCCTTGGGATGCACAAAATGACGTAAATGTTAAATAAATGACACAAATGCGCTTATTGGATGAACTACATTCCTTAAGTACGAAAAATTATTAGACTAAGCCTTGGGATGCACAAAATGACGTAAAAGTTAAATTAATGACACAATAGCTCTTATTGGATGAACTGCATTTCTTATGAACAGAAAGTGATTAGAATAAACCATGGGATGCACAAAATGACGTAAATGTTCATCCAATGACACAAACGCGCTTATTGGATGAACTACATTCCTTATGTATGAAAAGTGATTAGAATAAGCCTTGGGATGCACAAAATGACGTAAATGTTCATCCAATGACACAAATGCACTTATTGGATGAACTACATTCCTTAAGTACGAAAAGTGATTAGAATAAGCCTTGGGATGCACGAAATGATGTAAATGTTGAATTAATGACACAATAGCTCTTATTGGATGAACTACATTCCTTAAGTACAAAAAGTGATTAGAATATACCTTGGGATGCACAAAATGATGTAAATTTTAAACTAATGAAAGAAACGTGCTTATTGGATGAAATACGTTCCTTAAGTACGAAAAGTGATTATAATAAGCCTTGGGATGCACAAAATGACGTAAACGTTAAATTAATGACACAAACGCGCTTAATGGATGAACTACATTCCTTAACTACGAAAAGTGATTTGAATAAGCCTTGGGATGCACAAAATGACGTAAATGTTAATTTAATGACACATATGCGCTTATTGGATGAACTACATTCCTTAAGTACAAAAAGTGTCTACAATAAGCCTTGGGATGCACAAAATGACGTAAATGTTAAATTAATTACACAAACGAGTTTATTGGATAAACTACTTTCCTTAAATTTGAAAATTGATTAGAATAAGCCTTGGGATGCACAAAATGACGTAAATGTTCTTCGAATTTCATAAATGCACTTATTGGATGAAATACATTCCATAAGTACGAAAAGTGATTATAATAAGCCTTGGGATGGACAAAATGACGTAAATGTTAAATTAATGACACAAACGCGCTTATTGGATAAACTACCTTCCTTAAGTATGAAAATTGATTAGAATAAGCCTTGGGATGCACAAAATGACGTAAATGTTCTTCCAATTACATAAATGCACTTATTGGATGAAATACATTCCATAAGTACGAAAAGTGATTATAATAAGCCTTGGGATGCACAAAATGACGTAAATGTTCATTCAATGACACAAGTGCACTTATTGGATGAACTACATTCCTTAAGTACGAAAAGTGATTAGAATAAGCCTTGGGATGCACGAAATGATGTAAATGTTGAATTAATGACACAATAGCTCTTATTGGATGAACTACATTCCTTAAGTACAAAAAGTGATTAGAATATACCTTGGGATGCACAAAATGATGTAAATTTAAACTAATGACAGAAACGCGCTTATTGGATGAAATACGTTCCTTAAGTACGAAAAGTGATTAGAATAAGCCTTGGGATGCACAAAATGACGTAAATGTTAAATTAATGACACAAACGCGCTTAATGGATGAACTACATTCCTTAAATACGAAAAGTGATTTGAATAAGCCTTGGGATGCACAAAATGACGTAAATGTTAAATTAATGACACAAATGCGCTTATTGGATGAACTACATTCCTTAAGTACGAAAAGTGATTAGAATAAGCCTTGGGATGCACGAAATGACGTAAAAGTTAAATTAATGACACAATAGCTCTTATTGGATGAACTGCATTCCTTATGAACAGAAAGTGATTAGAATAAACCATGGGATGCACAAAATAACGTAAATGTTCATCCAATGACACAAACGCGCTTATTGGATGAACTACATTCCTTATGTATGAAAAGTGATTAGAATAAGCCTTGGGATGCACAAAATGACGTAAATGTTCATCCAATGACACAAATGCACTTATTGGATGAACTACATTCCTTAAGTACGAAAAGTGATTAGAATAAGCCTTGGGATGCACGAAATGATGTAAATATTGAATTAATGACACAATAGCTCTTATTGGATGAACTACATTCCTTAAGTACAAAAAGTGATTAGAATATACCTTGGGATGCACAAAATGATGTAAATTTTAAACTAATGATAGAAACGCGCTTATTGGATGAAATACGTTCCTTAAGTACGAAAAGTGATTATAATAAGCCTTGGGATGCACAAAATGACGTAAATGTTAAATTAATGACATAATAGCTCTTATTGGATGAACTACATTCCTTAAGTACGAAAAATTATTAGAATAAGCCTTGGGATGCACAAAATGATGTAAATGATCATTCAACGACAAAAATGCAGTTATAGGATGAACTACATTCCTTAAGTACGAAAAGTGGCTACAATAAGCATTGGGATGCACAAAATTACGAAAATGTTAAATTAATGACACAATCACGCTTATTGGATGAACTACATTCCTTAAGTACGAAAAGTGATTAGAATAAGCCTTGGGATGCACAAAATGACGTAAATGTTCATCCAATGACGCAGATGCACTTATTGATTGAACTACATTCCTTAACTACGAAAAATGTTTACAATAAGCCTTGGGATGCACGAAATGATGTAAATGTTAAATTCATCACACAAAAGGTCTTATTGGATGAACTACATTCTTTAAGTACGAAAACTGATTAGAATAAACCTTGGGATGCACAAAATGATGTAAATGTTGAATTAATGACACAATAGCTCTTATTGGATGAACTACATTCCTTAAGTACGAAAAGTGATTAGAATAAGCCTTGGGATGCACAAAAGACCTAAAAGTTAAATTAATGACACAATAGCTCTTATTGGATGAACTACATTCCATAAGTACGAAAAGTGATTAGAATAAGCCTTGGGATGCACAAAATGACGTTAATGTTCATCCAATGACGCAAATGCACTTATTGGATATACTACATTCCTTAAGTACGAAAAGTGATTAGAATAAGCCTTGGGATGCACAAAATGACGTAAATGTTCATCCGATGGCACAAAATCGCTTATTGGATGAACTACATTCCTTATGTACGAAAAGTGATTAGAATAAGCCTTGGGATGCACAAAATGACGTAAATGTTCATCCAATGACACAAATGCTCTTATTGGATGAAATACATTACTTAAGTACAAAAAGTGACTAAAATAAGCCTTGGGATGCACAAAATGACGTAAATGTTAAATTAATGACACAAATGCGCTTATTGGATGAACTACATTCCTTATGTACGAAAAGTGATTAGAATAAGCCTTGGGATGCACAAAATGACGTAAATGTTCATCAAATGACACAAATGCGCTTATTGGATGAACTACATTCCTTATGTACGAAAAGTGATTAGAATAAGCCTTGGGATGCACAAAATGACGTAAATGTTCATTCAATGACACAAATGCACTTATTGGATGAACTACATTCCTTAAGTAAAAAAATTGATTAGAATAAGCCTTGGGATGCACGAAATGATGTAAATGTTGAATTAATGACACAATAGCTCTTATTGGATGAACTACATTCCTTAAGTACAAAAAGTGATTAGAATATACCTTGGGATGCACAAAATGATGTAAATTTTAAACTAATGACAGAAGTGCACTTATTGGATGAAATACATTCCATAAGTACGAAAAGTGATTATAATAAGCCTTGGGATGCACAAAATGACGAAAATGTTAAATTAATGACCCAAATGCGCTTAATGGATGAACTACATTCCTTAAGTACGAAAAGTGATTAGAATAAGCCTTGGGATGCACAAAATGACGTAAATGTTCATCCAATGACGCAGATGCACTTATTGGATGAACTACATTCCTTAAGTACGAAAAATGTTTACAATGAGCCTTGGGATGCACAAAATGACGTAAATGTTAAATTGATCACACAAAAGGTCTTATTGGATGAACTACATTCTTTAAGTACGAAAACTGATTAGAATAAACCTTGGGATGCACAAAATGATGTAAATGTTGAATTAATGACACAATAGCTCTTATTGGATGAACTACATTCCTTTAGTACGAAAAGTGATTAGAATAAGCCTTGGGATGCACAAAATGACGTAAATGTTCTTCCAATTACATAAATGCACTTATTGGATGAAATACATTCCATAAGTACGAAAAGTGATTAGAATAAGCCTTGGGATGCACAAAATGACGTTAATGTTCATCCAATGACGCAAATGCACTTATTGGATATACTACATTCCTTAAGTACGAAAAGTGATTCGAATAAGCCTTGGGATGCACAAAATGACGTAAATGTTCATCCGATGGCACAAACGCGCTTATTGGATGAACTACATTCCTTATGTACGAAAAGTGATTAGAATAAGCCTTGGGATGCACAAAATGACGTAAATGTTCATCCAATGACACAAATGCTCTTATTGGATGAAATACATTACTTAAGTACGAAAAGTGACTAAAATAAGCCTTGGGATGCACAAAATGACGTAAATGTTAAATTAATGACACAAACGCGCTTATTGGATAAACTACCTTCCTTAAGTATGAAAATTGATTAGAATAAGCCTTGGGATGCACAAAATGACGTAAATGTTCTTCCAATTACATAAATGCACTTTTTGGATGAAGTACATTCCATAAGTACGAAAAGTGATTATAATAAGCCTTGGGATGCACAAAATGACGTAAATGTTCATTCAATGACACAAATGCACTTATTGGATGAACTACATTCCTTAAGTACGAAAAGTGATTAGAATAAGCCTTGGGATGCACAAAATGACGTAAATGTTAAATTAATGACACAAACGCGCTTAATGGATGAACTACATTCCTTAAGTACGAAAAGTGATTTGAATAAGCCTTGGGATGCACAAAATGACGTAAATGTTAAATTAATGACACAAATGCGCTTATTGGATGAACTACATTCCTTAAGTACGAAAAATTATTAGAATAAGCCTTGGGATGCACAAAATGACGTAAAAGTTAAATTAATGACACAATAGCTCTTATTGGATGAACTGCATTCCTTATGAACAGAAAGTGATTAGAATAAACCATGGGATGCACAAAATGACGTAAATGTTCATCCAATGACACAAACGCGGTTATTGGATGAACTACATTCCTTATGTATGAAAAGTGATTAGAATAAGCCTTGGGATGCACAAAATGACGTAAATGTCCATCCAATGACACAAATGCACTTATTGGATGAACTACATTCCTTAAGTACGAAAAGTGATTAGAATAAGCCTTGGGATGCACCAAATAACGTAAAAGTTAAATTAATGACACAGTAGCTCTTATTGGATGAACTACATTCCTTAAGTACGAAAAATTATTAGAATAAGCCTTGGGATGCACAAAATGATGTAAATGATCATTCAATGACAAAAATGCAGTTATAGGATGAACTACATTCCTTAAGTACGAAAAGTCATTAGAATAAGCCTTGGGATGCACAAAATGACGTAAATGTTCATCCGATGGCACAAACGCGCCTATTGGATGAACTACATTCCTTATGTACGAAAAGTGATTAGAATAAGCCTTGGGATGCAGAAAATGACGTAAATGTTCATCCAATGACGCAAATGCACTTATTGGATGAACTACATTCCTTAAGTACGAAAAGTGATTAGAATAAGCCTTGGGATGCACAAAATGACGAAAATGTTAAATTAATGACCCAAATGCGCTTAATGGATGAACTACATTCCTTAAGTACGAAAAGTGATTAGAATAAGCCTTGGGATGCACAAAATGACGTAAATGTTCATCAAATGAGACAAATGCACTTATTGGATGAACTACATCCCTTAAGTATGAAAAGTGATTAGAATAAACCTTGGGATGCACAAAATGACGTAAATGTTCGTCCCATGACACAAATGCACTTATTGAATGAACTACATTCCTTAAGTACGAAAAGTGATTAGAATAAGCCTTGGGATGCACGAAATGATGTAAATGTTGAATTAATGACACAATAGCTCTTATTGGATGAACTACATTCCTTATGTAAGAAAATTGATTAGAATAAGCCTTGGGATGCACAAAATGACGTCAATGTTCATCCAATCACACAAATGCGCTTATTGGATTAACTACATTCCTTATGTACGAAAAGTGATTAGAATAAGCCTTGGGATGCACAAAATGACGTAAATGTTCTTCCAATTACATAAATGCACTTATTGGATGAAATACATTCCATAAGTACGAAAAGTGATTATAATAAGCCTTGGGATGCACAAAATGACGTAAATGTTCATTCAATGACACAAATGCACTTATTGGATGAACTACATTCCTTAAGTACGAAAAGTGATTAGAATAAGCCTTGGGATGCACGAAATGATGTAAATGTTGAATTAATGACACAATAGCTCTTATTGGATGAACTACATTCCTTAAGTACAAAAAGTGATTAGAATATACCTTGGGATGCACAAAATGATGTAAATTTTAAACTAATGACAGAAACGCGCTTATTGGATGAAATACGTTCCTTAAGTACGAAAAGTGATTAGAATAAGCCTTGGGATGCACAAAATGACGTAAACGTTAAATTAATGACACAAACGCGCTTAATGGATGAACTACATTCCTTAAATACGAAAAGTGATTTGAATAAGCCTTGGGATGCACAAAATGAAGTAAATGTTAAATAAATGACACAAATGCGCTTATTGGATGAACTACATTCCTTAAGTACGAAAAGTGATTAGAATAAGCCTTGGGATGCACGAAATGACGTAAAAGTTAAATTAATGACACAATAGCTCTTATTGGATGAACTGCATTCCTTATGAACAGAAAGTGATTAGAATAAACCATGGGATGCACAAAATGACGTAAATGTTCATCCGATGGCACAAACGCGCCTATTGGATGAACTACATTCCTTATGTACGAAAAGTGATTAGAATAAGCCTTGGGATGCAGAAAATGACGTAAATGTTCATCCAATGACACAAATGCACTTATTGGATGAACAACATTCCTTAAGTACGAAAAGTGATTAGAATAAGCCTTGGGATGCAGAAAATGACGTAAAAGTTAACTTAATGACACAATAGCTCTTATTGGATGAAGTGAAATCCTTATGAACAAAAAGTGATTAGAATAAACCATGGGATGCACAAAATGACGTAAATGTTCTTCCAATGTCACAAATGCACTTATTGGATGAACTACATTCCATAAGTACGAAAAGTGATTAGAATAAGCCTTGGGATGCACTAAATGACGTAAATGTTCATCCAATGACGCAAATGCACTTATTGGATGAACTACATTCCTTAAGTACGAAAAGTGATTAGAATAAGCCTTGGGATGCACAAAATGACGAAAATGTTAAATTAATGACCCAAATGCGCTTAATGGATGAACTACATTCCTTAAGTACGAAAAGTGATTAGAATAAGCCTTGGGATGCACAAAATGACGTAAATGTTCATCAAATGAGACAAATGCACTTATTGGATGAACTACATCCCTTAAGTATGAAAAGTGATTAGAATAAACCTTGGGATGCACAAAATGACGTAAATGTTCATCCAATGACACAAATGCACTTATTGAATGAACTACATTCCTTAAGTACGAAAAGTGATTAGAATAAGCCTTCGGATGCACGAAATGATGTAAATGTTGAATTAATGACACAATAGCTCTTATTGGATGAACTACATTCCTTATGTAAAAAAAGTGATTAGAATAAGCCTTGGGATGCACAAAATGACATAAATGTTCATCCAATCACACAAATGCGCTTATTTGATGAACTACATTCCTTATGTACGAAAAGTGATTAGAATAAACCTTGGGATGCACAAAATGACGTAAATGTTCATTCAATGACACAAATGCACTTATTGGATGAACTACATTCCTTAAGTACGAAAAGTGATTAGAATAAGCCTTGGGATGCACAAAATGACGTAAAAGTTAAATTAATGACACAAATGCGCTTAACGGATGAACTACATTCCTTAAATACGAAAAGTCATTTGAATAAGCCTTGGGATGCACAAAATGACGTAAATGTTAAATTAATGACACAAATGCGCTTATTGGATGAACTACATTCCTTAAGTACGAAAAGTGTCTACAATAAGCCTTGGGATGCACAAAATGACGTAAATGTTAAATTAATGACACAAACGCGTTTATTGGATAAACTACCTTCCTTAAATTTGAAAATTGATTAGAATAAGCCTTGGGATGCACAAAATGACGTAAATGTTCTTCCAATTTCATAAATGCACTTATTGGATGAAATACATTCCATAAGTACGAAAAGTGAGTATAATAAGCCTTGGGATGCACAAAATGACGTAAATGTTAAATTAATGACACAAACGCGCTTATTGGATAAACTACCTTCCTTAAGTATGAAAATTGATTATAATAAGCCTTGGGATGCACAAAATGACGTAAATGTTCATTCAATGACACAAATGCACTTATTGGATGAACTACATTCCTTAAGTACGAAAAGTGATTAGAATAAGCCTTGGGATGCACGAAATGATGTAAATGTTGAATTAATGACACAATAGCTCTTATTGGATGAACTACATTCCTTAAGTACAAAAAGTGATTAGAATATACCTTGGGATGCACAAAATGATGTAAATTTTAAACTAATGACAGAAGTGCACTTATTGGATGAAATACATTCCATAAGTACGAAAAGTGATTATAATAAGCCTTGGGATGCACAAAATGACGTAAATGTTAAATTAATGACACAAACGCGCTTAATGGATGAACTACATTCCTTAAGTACGAAAAGTAATTAGAATAAACCTTGGGATGCACAAAATTATGTAAATGTTGAATTAATGACACAATAGCTCTTATTGGCGGAACTACATTCCTTAAGTACGAAAAGTGATTAGAATAAGCCTTGGGATGCACAAAAGACCTAAAAGTTAAATTAATGACACAATAGCTCTTATTGGATGAACTACATTCCATAAGTACGAAAAGTGATTAGAATAAGCCTTGGGATGCACAAAATGACGAAAATGTTAAATTAATGACCCAAATGCGCTTAATGGATGAACTACATTCCTTAAGTACGAAAAGTAATTAGAATAAGCCTTGGGATGCACAAAATGATGTAAATGATCATTCAATGACAAAAATGCAGTTATAGGATGAACTACATTCCTTAAGTACGAAAAGTGGCTACAATAAGCTTTGGGATGCATAAAATGACGTAAATGTTAAATTAATGACACAAACGCGCTTATTGGATAAACTACATTCCTTTAGTTTGAAAATTGATTAGAATAAGCCTTGGGATGCACAAAATGACGTAAATGTTCTTCCAATTACATAAATGCACTTATTGGATGAAATACATTCCATAAGTACGAAAAGTGATTATAATAAGACTTGGGATGCACAAAATGACGTAAATGTTAAATTAATGACACAAACGTGCTTATTGGATAAACTACCTTCCTTAAGTATGAAAATTGATTAGAATAAGCCTTGGGATGCACAAAATGACGTAAATGTTCTTCCAATTACATAAATGCACTTATTGGTTGAAATACATTCCATAAGTACGTAAAGTGATTATAATAAGCCTTGGGATGCACAAAATGAAGTAAATGTTAAATTAATGACACAATCACGCTTATTGGATGAACTACATTCCTTAAGTACGAAAAGTGATTAGAATAAGCCTTGGGATGCACAAAATGACGTAAATGTTCATCCAATGACGCAGATGCACTTATTGGATGAACTACATTCCTTAAGTACGAAAAATGTTTACAATGAGCCTTGGGATGCACAAAATGACGTAAATGTTAAATTGATCACACAAAAGGTCTTATTGGATGAACTACATTCTTTAAGTACGAAAACTGATTAGAATAAACCTTGGGATGCACAAAATGATGTAAATGTTGAATTAATGACACAATAGCTCTTATTGGATGAACTACATTCCTTTAGTACGAAAAGTGATTAGAATAAGCCTTGGGATGCACAAAATGACGTAAATGTTCTTCCAATTACATAAATGCACTTATTGGATGAAATACATTCCATAAGTACGAAAAGTGATTATAATAAGCCTTGGGATGCACAAAATGACGTAAATGTTCATTCAATGACACAAATGCACTTATTGGATGAACTACATTCCTTAAGTACGAAAAATGATTAGAATAAGCCTTGGGATGCACAAAATGATGTAAATGTTGAATTAATGACACAATAGCTCTTATTGGATGAACTACATTCCTTAAGTACAAAAAGTGATTAGAATATACCTTGGGATGCACAAAATGATGTAAATTTTAAACTAATGATAGAAACGTGCTTATTGGATGAAATACGTTCCTTAAGTACGAAAAGTGATTAGAATAAGCCTTGGGATGCACAAAATAACGAAATGTTAAATTCATGACACAAACGCGCTTAATGGATGAACTACATTCCTTAAATACGAAAAGTGATTTGAATAAGCCTTGGGATGCACAAAATGACGTAAATGTTCATCCAATGACACAAATGCACTTATTGGATGAACTACATTCCTTAAGTACGAAAAGTGATTAGAATAAGCCTTGGGATGCACGAAATGATGTAAATGTTGAATTAATGACACAATAGCTCTTATTGGATGAACTACATTCCTTAAGTACAAAAAGTGATTAGAATATACCTTGGGATGCACAAAATGATGTAAATTTTAAACTAATGATAGAAACGTGCTTATTGGATGAAATACGTTCCTTAAGTACGAAAAGTGATTATAATAAGCCTTGGGATGCACCAAATGACGTAAATGTTAAATTAATGACACAAATGCGCTTAACGGATGAACTACATTCCTTAAATACGAAAAGTGATTTGAATAAGCCTTGGGATGCACAAAATGACGTAAATGTTAAATTAATGACACAAATGCGCTTATTGGATGAACTACATTCCTTAAGTACGAAAAGTGATTAGAATAAGCCTTGGGATGCACGAAATGACGTAAAAGTTAAATTAATGACACAATAGCTCTTATTGGATGAACTGCATTCCTTATGAACAGAAAGTGATTAGAATAAACCATGGGATGCACAAAATAACGTAAATGTTCATCCAATGACACAAACGCGCTTATTGGATGAACTACATTCCTTATGTATGAAAAGTGATTAGAATAAGCCTTGGGATGCACAAAATGACGTAAATGTTCATCCAATGACACAAATGCACTTATTGGATGAGCTACATTCCTTAAGTACGAAAAGTGATTAGAATAAGCCTTGGGATGCACGAAATGATGTAAATATTGAATTAATGACACAATAGCTCTTATTGGATGAACTACATTCCTTAAGTACAAAAAGTGATTAGAATATACCTTGGGATGCACAAAATGATGTAAATTTTAAACTAATGATAGAAACGCGCTTATTGGATGAAATACGTTCCTTAAGTACGAAAAGTGATTATAATAAGCCTTGGGATGCACAAAATGACGTAAATGTTAAATTAATGACATAATAGCTCTTATTGGATGAACTACATTCCTTAAGTACGAAAAATTATTAGAATAAGCCTTGGGATGCACAAAATGATGTAAATGATCATTCAACGACAAAAATGCAGTTATAGGATGAACTACATTCCTTAAGTACGAAAAGTGGCTACAATAAGCATTGGGATGCACAAAATTACGAAAATGTTAAATTAATGACACAATCACGCTTATTGGATGAACTACATTCCTTAAGTACGAAAAGTGATTAGAATAAGCCTTGGGATGCACAAAATGACGTAAATGTTCATCCAACGACGCAGATGCACTTATTGATTGAACTACATTCCTTAACTACGAAAAATGTTTACAATAAGCCTTGGGATGCACGAAATGATGTAAATGTTAAATTCATCACACAAAAGGTCTTATTGGATGAACTACATTCTTTAAGTACGAAAACTGATTAGAATAAACCTTGGGATGCACAAAATGATGTAAATGTTGAATTAATGACACAATAGCTCTTATTGGATGAACTACATTCCTTAAGTACGAAAAGTGATTAGAATAAGCCTTGGGATGCACAAAAGACCTAAAAGTTAAATTAATGACACAATAGCTCTTATTGGATGAACTACATTCCATAAGTACGAAAAGTGATTAGAATAAGCCTTGGGATGCACAAAATGACGTTAATGTTCATCCAATGACGCAAATGCACTTATTGGATATACTACATTCCTTAAGTACGAAAAGTGATTAGAATAAGCCTTGGGATGCACAAAATGACGTAAATGTTCATCCGATGGCACAAAATCGCTTATTGGATGAACTACATTCCTTATGTACGAAAAGTGATTAGAATAAGCCTTGGGATGCACAAAATGACGTAAATGTTCATCCAATGACACAAATGCTCTTATTGGATGAAATACATTACTTAAGTACAAAAAGTGACTAAAATAAGCCTTGGGATGCACAAAATGACGTAAATGTTAAATTAATGACACAAATGCGCTTATTGGATGAACTACATTCCTTATGTACGAAAAGTGATTAGAATAAGCCTTGGGATGCACAAAATGACGTAAATGTTCATCAAATGACACAAATGCGCTTATTGGATGAACTACATTCCTTATGTACGAAAAGTGATTAGAATAAGCCTTGGGATGCACGAAATGATGTAAATGTTGAATTAATGACACAATAGCTCTTATTGGATGAACTACATTCCTTAAGTACAAAAAGTGATTAGAATATACCTTGGGATGCACAAAATGATGTAAATTTTAAACTATTGATAGAAACGCGCTTATTGGATGAAATACGTTCCTTAAGTACGAAAAGTGATTATAATAAGCCTTGGGATGCACAAAATGACGTAAATGTTAAATTAATGACACAAACGCGCTTAATGGATGAACTACATTCCTTATGTACGAAAAATTATTAGAATAAGCCTTGGGATGCACAAAATGATGTAAATGATCATTCAATGACAAAAATGCAGTTATAGGATGAACTACATTCCTTAAGTACGAAAAGTGGCTACAATAAGCCTTGGGATGCACAAAATGACGTAACTGTTAAATTAATGACACAAACGCGCTTATTGGATAAACTACCTTCCTTTAGTTTGAAAATTGATTAGAATAAGCATTGGGATGCACAAAATGACGTAAATGTTCTTCCAATTACATAAATGCACTTATTGGATGAAATACATTCCATAAGTACGAAAAGTGATTATAATAAGACTTGGGATGCACAAAATGACGTAAATGTTAAATTAATGACACAAACGCGCTTATTGGATAAACTACCTTCCTTAAGTATGAAAATTGATTAGAATAAGCCTTGGCATGCACAAAATGACGTAAATGTTCTTCCAATTACATAAATGCACTTATTGGATGAAATACATTCCATAAGTACGAAAAGTGATTATAATAAGCCTTGGGATGCACAAAATGAAGTAAATGTTAAATTAATGACACAATCACGCTTATTGGATGAACTACATTCCTTAAGTACGAAAAGTGATTAGAATAAGCCTTGGGATGCACAAAATGACGTAAATGTTCATCCAATGACGCAGATGCACTTATTGGATGAACTACATTCCTTAAGTACGAAAAATGTTTACAATAAGCCTTGGGATGCACAAAATTACGTAAATGTTAAATTGATCACACAAAAGGTCTTATTGGATGAACTACATTCTTTAAGTACGAAAACTGATTAGAATAAACCTTGGGATGCACAAAATGATGTAAATGTTGAATTAATGACACAATAGCTCTTATTGGCTGAACTACATTCCTTAAGTACGAAAAGTGATTAGAATAAGCCTTGGGATGCACAAAAGACCTAAAAGTTAAATTAATGACACAATAGCTCTTATTGGATGAACTACATTCCATAAGTACGAAAAGTGATTAGAATAAGCCTTGGGATGCACAAAATGACGAAAATGTTAAATTAATGACCCAAATGCGCTTATTGGATGAACTACATTCCTTAAGTACGAAAAATTATTAGAATAAGCCTTGGGATGCACAAAATGACGTAAAAGTTAAATTAATGACACAATAGCTCTTATTGGATGAACTGCATTCCTTATGAACAGAAAGTGATTAGAATAAACCATGGGATGCACAAAATGACGTAAATGTTCATCCAATGACACAAACGCGGTTATTGGATGAACTACATTCCTTATGTATGAAAAGTGATTAGAATAAGCCTTGGGATGCACAAAATGACGTAAATGTCCATCCAATGACACAAATGCACTTATTGGATGAACTACATTCCTTAAGTACGAAAAGTGATTAGAATAAGCCTTGGGATGCACCAAATAACGTAAAAGTTAAATTAATGACACAGTAGCTCTTATTGGATGAACTACATTCCTTAAGTACGAAAAATTATTAGAATAAGCCTTGGGATGCACAAAATGATGTAAATGATCATTCAATGACAAAAATGCAGTTATAGGATGAACTACATTCCTTAAGTACGAAAAGTGGCTACAATAAGCCTTGGGATGCACAAAATGACGTAACTGTTAAATTAATGACACAAACGCGCTTATTGGATAAACTACCTTCCTTTAGTTTGAAAATTGATTAGAATAAGCCTTGGGATGCACAAAATGACGTAAATGTTCTTCCAATTACATAAATGCACTTATTGGATGAAATACATTCCATAAGTACGAAAAGTGATTATAATAAGACTTGGGATGCACAAAATAACGTAAATGTTAAATTAATGACACAAACGCGCTTATTGGATAAACTACCTTCCTTAAGTATGAAAATTGATTAGAATAAGCCTTGGCATGCACAAAATGACGTAAATGTTCTTCCAATTACATAAATGCACTTATTGGATGAAATACATTCCATAAGTACGAAAAGTGATTATAATAAGCCTTGGGATGCACAAAATGAAGTAAATGTTAAATTAATGACACAATCACGCTTATTGGATGAACTACATTCCTTAAGTACGAAAAGTGATTAGAATAAGCCTTGGGATGCACAAAATGACGTAAATGTTCATCCAATGACGCAGATGCACTTATTGGATGAACTACATTCCTTAAGTACGAAAAATGTTTACAATAAGCCTTGGGATGCACAAAATTACGTAAATGTTAAATTGATCACACAAAAGGTCTTATTGGATGAACTACATTCTTTAAGTACGAAAACTGATTAGAATAAACCTTGGGATGCACAAAATGATGTAAATGTTGAATTAATGACACAATAGCTCTTATTGGCTGAACTACATTCCTTAAGTACGAAAAGTGATTAGAATAAGCCTTCGGATGCACAAAAGACCTAAAAGTTAAATTAATGACACAATAGCTCTTATTGGATGAACTACATTCCATAAGTACGAAAAGTGATTAGAATAAGCCTTGGGATGCACAAAATGACGAAAATGTTAAATTAATGACCCAAATGCGCTTATTGGATGAACTACATTCCTTAAGTACGAAAAATTATTAGAATAAGCCTTGGGATGCACAAAATGACGTAAAAGTTAAATTAATGACACAATAGCTCTTATTGGATGAACTGCATTCCTTATGAACAGAAAGTGATTAGAATAAACCATGGGATGCACAAAATGACGTAAATGTTCATCCAATGACACAAACGCGGTTATTGGATGAACTACATTCCTTATGTATGAAAAGTGATTAGAATAAGCCTTGGGATGCACAAAATGACGTAAATGTCCATCCAATGACACAAATGCACTTATTGGATGAACTACATTCCTTAAGTACGAAAAGTGATTAGAATAAGCCTTGGGATGCACCAAATAACGTAAAAGTTAAATTAATGACACAGTAGCTCTTATTGGATGAACTACATTCCTTAAGTACGAAAAATTATTAGAATAAGCCTTGGGATGCACAAAATGATGTAAATGATCATTCAATGACAAAAATGCAGTTATAGGATGAACTACATTCCTTAAGTACGAAAAGTGGCTACAATAAGCTTTGGGATGCACAAAATGACGTAAATGTTAAATTAATGACACAAACGCGCTTATTGGATAAACTACATTCCTTTAGTTTGAAAATTGATTAGAATAAGCCTTGGGATGCACAAAATGACGTAAATGTTCTTCCAATTACATAAATGCACTTATTGGATGAAATACATTCCATAAGTACGAAAAGTGATTATAATAAGACTTGGGATGCACAAAATGACGTAAATGTTAAATTAATGACACAAACGTGCTTATTGGATAAACTACCTTCCTTAAGTATGAAAATTGATTAGAATAAGCCTTGGGATGCACAAAATGACGTAAATGTTCTTCCAATTACATAAATGCACTTATTGGTTGAAATACATTCCATAAGTACGTAAAGTGATTATAATAAGCCTTGGGATGCACAAAATGAAGTAAATGTTAAATTAATGACACAATCACGCTTATTGGATGAACTACATTCCTTAAGTACGAAAAGTGATTAGAATAAGCCTTGGGATGCACAAAATGACGTAAATGTTCATCCAATGACGCAGATGCACTTATTGGATGAACTACATTCCTTAAGTACGAAAAATGTTTACAATGAGCCTTGGGATGCACAAAATGACGTAAATGTTAAATTGATCACACAAAAGGTCTTATTGGATGAACTACATTCTTTAAGTACGAAAACTGATTAGAATAAACCTTGGGATGCACAAAATGATGTAAATGTTGAATTAATGACACAATAGCTCTTATTGGATGAACTACATTCCTTTAGTACGAAAAGTGATTAGAATAAGCCTTGGGATGCACAAAATGACGTAAATGTTCTTCCAATTACATAAATGCACTTATTGGATGAAATACATTCCATAAGTACGAAAAGTGATTAGAATAAGCCTTGGGATGCACAAAATGACGTAAATGTTCATTCAATGACACAAATGCACTTATTGGATGAACTACATTCCTTAAGTACGAAAAGTGATTAGAATAAGCCTTGGGATGCACGAAATGATGTAAATGTTGAATTAATGACACAATAGCTCTTATTGGATGAACTACATTCCTTAAGTACAAAAAGTGATTAGAATATACCTTGGGATGCACAAAATGATGTAAATTTTAAACTAATGACAGAAACGCGCTTATTGGATGAAATACGTTCCTTAAGTACGAAAAGTGATTAGAATAAGCCTTGGGATGCACAAAATGACGTAAACGTTAAATTAATGACACAAACGCGCTTAATGGATGAACTACATTCCTTAAATACGAAAAGTGATTTGAATAAGCCTTGGGATGCACAAAATGAAGTAAATGTTAAATAAATGACACAAATGCGCTTATTGGATGAACTACATTCCTTAAGTACGAAAAGTGATTAGAATAAGCCTTGGGATGCACGAAATGACGTAAAAGTTAAATTAATGACACAATAGCTCTTATTGGATGAACTGCATTCCTTATGAACAGAGAGTGATTAGAATAAACCATGGGATGCACAAAATGACGTAAATGTTCATCCAATGACACAAACGCGCTTATTGGATGAACTACATTCCTTATGTATGAAAAGTGATTAGAATAAGCCTTGGGATGCACAAAATGACGTAAATGTTCATCCAATGACACAAATGCACTTATTGGATGAACTACATTCCTTAAGTACGAAAAGTGATTAGAATAAGCCTTGGGATGCACAAAATGACGTAAATGTTCATCCAATGACACAAATGCTCTTATTGGATGAAATACATTACTTAAGTACGAAAAGTGACTAAAATAAGCCTTGGGATGCACAAAATGACGTAAATGTTAAATTAATGACACAAACGCGCTTATTGGATAAACTACCTTCCTTAAGTATGAAAATTGATTAGAATAAGCCTTGGGATGCACAAAATGACGTAAATGTTCTTCCAATTACATAAATGCACTTATTGGATGAAATACATTCCATAAGTACGAAAAGTGATTATAATAAGCCTTGGGATGCACAAAATGACGTAAATGTTCATTCAATGACACAAGTGCACTTATTGGATGAACTACATTCCTTAAGTACGAAAAGTGATTAGAATAAGCCTTGGGATGCACGAAATGATGTAAATGTTGAATTAATGACACAATAGCTCTTATTGGATGAACTACATTCCTTAAGTACAAAAAGTGATTAGAATATACCTTGGGATGCACAAAATGATGTAAATTTAAACTAATGACAGAAACGCGCTTATTGGATGAAATACGTTCCTTAAGTACGAAAAGTGATTAGAATAAGCCTTGGGATGCACAAAATGACGTAAATGTTAAATTAATGACACAAACGCGCTTAATGGATGAACTACATTCCTTAAATACGAAAAGTGATTTGAATAAGCCTTGGGATGCACAAAATGACGTAAATGTTAAATAAATGACACAAATGCGCTTATTGGATGAACTACATTCCTTAAGTACGAAAAATTATTAGACTAAGCCTTGGGATGCACAAAATGACGTAAAAGTTAAATTAATGACACAATAGCTCTTATTGGATGAACTGCATTTCTTATGAACAGAAAGTGATTAGAATAAACCATGGGATGCACAAAATGACGTAAATGTTCATCCAATGACACAAACGCGCTTATTGGATGAACTACATTCCTTATGTATGAAAAGTGATTAGAATAAGCCTTGGGATGCACAAAATGACGTAAATGTTCATCCAATGACACAAATGCACTTATTGGATGAACTACATTCCTTAAGTACGAAAAGTGATTAGAATAAGCCTTGGGATGCACGAAATGATGTAAATGTTGAATTAATGACACAATAGCTCTTATTGGATGAACTACATTCCTTAAGTACAAAAAGTGATTAGAATATACCTTGGGATGCACAAAATGATGTAAATTTTAAACTAATGAAAGAAACGTGCTTATTGGATGAAATACGTTCCTTAAGTACGAAAAGTGATTATAATAAGCCTTGGGATGCACAAAATGACGTAAACGTTAAATTAATGACACAAACGCGCTTAATGGATGAACTACATTCCTTAACTACGAAAAGTGATTTGAATAAGCCTTGGGATGCACAAAATGACGTAAATGTTAATTTAATGACACATATGCGCTTATTGGATGAACTACATTCCTTAAGTACAAAAAGTGTCTACAATAAGCCTTGGGATGCACAAAATGACGTAAATGTTAAATTAATTACACAAACGAGTTTATTGGATAAACTACTTTCCTTAAATTTGAAAATTGATTAGAATAAGCCTTGGGATGCACAAAATGACGTAAATGTTCTTCGAATTTCATAAATGCACTTATTGGATGAAATACATTCCATAAGTACGAAAAGTGATTATAATAAGCCTTGGGATGGACAAAATGACGTAAATGTTAAATTAATGACACAAACGCGCTTATTGGATAAACTACCTTCCTTAAGTATGAAAATTGATTAGAATAAGCCTTGGGATGCACAAAATGACGTAAATGTTCTTCCAATTACATAAATGCACTTATTGGATGAAATACATTCCATAAGTACGAAAAGTGATTATAATAAGCCTTGGGATGCACAAAATGACGTAAATGTTCATTCAATGACACAAGTGCACTTATTGGATGAACTACATTCCTTAAGTACGAAAAGTGATTAGAATAAGCCTTGGGATGCACGAAATGATGTAAATGTTGAATTAATGACACAATAGCTCTTATTGGATGAACTACATTCCTTAAGTACAAAAAGTGATTAGAATATACCTTGGGATGCACAAAATGATGTAAATTTAAACTAATGACAGAAACGCGCTTATTGGATGAAATACGTTCCTTAAGTACGAAAAGTGATTAGAATAAGCCTTGGGATGCACAAAATGACGTAAATGTTAAATTAATGACACAAACGCGCTTAATGGATGAACTACATTCCTTAAATACGAAAAGTGATTTGAATAAGCCTTGGGATGCACAAAATGACGTAAATGTTAAATAAATGACACAAATGCGCTTATTGGATGAACTACATTCCTTAAGTACGAAAAATTATTAGACTAAGCCTTGGGATGCACAAAATGACGTAAAAGTTAAATTAATGACACAATAGCTCTTATTGGATGAACTGCATTTCTTATGAACAGAAAGTGATTAGAATAAACCATGGGATGCACAAAATGACGTAAATGTTCATCCAATGACACAAACGCGCTTATTGGATGAACTACATTCCTTATGTATGAAAAGTGATTAGAATAAGCCTTGGGATGCACAAAATGACGTAAATGTTCATCCAATGACACAAATGCACTTATTGGATGAACTACATTCCTTAAGTACGAAAAGTGATTAGAATAAGCCTTGGGATGCACGAAATGATGTAAATGTTGAATTAATGACACAATAGCTCTTATTGGATGAACTACATTCCTTAAGTACAAAAAGTGATTAGAATACACCTTGGGATGCACAAAATGATGTAAATTTTAAACTAATGATAGAAACGTGCTTATGTGATGAAATACGTTCCTTAAGTACGAAAAGTGATTATAATAAGCCTTGGGATGCACAAAATGACGTAAATGTTAAATTAATGACACAAATGCGCTTAACGGATGAACTACATTCCTTAAATACGAAAAGTGATTTGAATAAGCCTTGGGATGCACAAAATGACGTAAATGTTAATTTAATGACACATATGCGCTTATTGGATGAACTACATTCCTTAAGTACGAAAAGTGTCTACAATAAGCCTTGGGATGCACAAAATGACGTAAATGTTAAATTAATGACACAAACGCGTTTATTGGATAAACTACCTTCCTTAAATTTGAAAATTGATTAGAATAAGCCTTGGGATGCACAAAATGACGTAAATGTTCTTCGAATTTCATAAATGCACTTATTGGATGAAATACATTCCATAAGTACGAAAAGTGATTATAATAAGCCTTGGGATGCACAAAATGACGTAAATGTTAAATTAATGACACAAACGCGCTTATTGGATAAACTACCTTCCTTAAGTATGAAAATTGATTAGAATAAGCCTTGGGATGCACAAAATGACGTAAATGTTCTTCCAATTACATAAATGCACTTATTGGATGAAATACATTCCATAAGTACGAAAAGTGATTATAATAAGCCTTGGGATGCACAAAATGACGTAAATGTTCATTCAATGACACAAATGCACTTATTGGATGAACTACATTCCTTAAGTACGAAAAGTGATTAGAATAAGCCTTGGGATGCACGAAATGATGTAAATGTTGAATTAATGACACAATAGGTCTTATTGGATGAACTACATTCCTTAAGTACAAAAAGTGATTAGAATATACCTTGGGATGCACAAAATGATGTAAATTTTAAACTAATGACAGAAACGCGCTTATTGGATGAAATACGTTCCTTAAGTACGAAAAGTGATTATAATAAGCCTTGGGATGCACAAAATGACGTAAATGTTAAATTAATGACACAAATGCGCTTAATGGATGAACTACATTCCTTAAATACGAAAAGTGATTTGAATAAGCCTTGGGATGCACAAAATGACGTAAATGTTAAATTAATCACACAAACGCGCTTATTGGATAAACTACCTTCCTTAAGTATGAAAATTGATTAGAATAAGGCTTGGGATGCACAAAATGACGTAAATGTTCTTCCAATTACACAAACGCGCTTATTGGATGAACTACATTCCTTATGTATGAAAAGTGATTAGAATAAGCCTTGGGATGCACAAAATGACGTAAATGTTCATCCAATGACACAAATGCACTTATTGGATGAACTACATTCCTTAAGTACGAAAAGTGATTAGAATAAGCCTTGGGATGCACGAAATGATGTAAATGTTGAATTAATGACACAATAGCTCTTATTGGATGAACTACATTCCTTAAGTACAAAAAGTGATTAGAATATACCTTGGGATGCACAAAATGATGTAAATTTTAAACTAATGATAGAAACGTGCTTATGTGATGAAATACGTTCCTTAAGTACGAAAAGTGATTATAATAAGCCTTGGGATGCACAAAATGACGTAAATGTTAAATTAATGACACAAATGCGCTTAACGGATGAACTACATTCCTTAAATACGAAAAGTGATTTGAATAAGCCTTGGGATGCACAAAATGACGTAAATGTTAATTTAATGACACATATGCGCTTATTGGATGAACTACATTCCTTAAGTACGAAAAGTGTCTACAATAAGCCTTGGGATGCACAAAATGACGTAAATGTTAAATTAATGACACAAACGCGTTTATTGGATAAACTACCTTCCTTAAATTTGAAAATTGATTAGAATAAGCCTTGGGATGCACAAAATGACGTAAATGTTCTTCCAATTTCATAAATGCACTTATTGGATGAAATACATTCCATAAGTACGAAAGTGATTATAATAAGCCTTGGGATGCACAAAATGACGTAAATGTTAAATTAATGACACAAACGCGCTTATTGGATAAACTACCTTCCTTAAGTATGAAAATTGATTAGAATAAGCCTTGGGATGCACAAAATGACGTAAATGTTCTTCCAATTACATAAATGCACTTATTGGATGAAATACATTCCATAAGTAAGAAAAGTGATTATAATAAGCCTTGGGATGCACAAAATGACGTAAATGTTAAATTAATGACACAATCACGCTTATTGGATGAACTACATTCCTTAAGTACGAAAAGTGATTAGAATAAGCCTTGGGATGCACAAAATGACGTAAATGTTCATCCAATGACGCAGATGCACTTATTGATTGAACTACATTCCTTAACTACGAAAAATGTTTACAATAAGCCTTGGGATGCACGAAATGATGTAAATGTTAAATTCATCACACAAAAGGTCTTATTGGATGAACTACATTCTTTAAGTACGAAAACTGATTAGAATAAACCTTGGGATGCACAAAATGATGTAAATGTTGAATTAATGACACAATAGCTCTTATTGGATGAACTACATTCCTTAAGTACGAAAAGTGATTAGAATAAGCCTTGGGATGCACAAAAGACCTAAAAGTTAAATTAATGACACAATAGCTCTTATTGGATGAACTACATTCCATAAGTACGAAAAGTGATTAGAATAAGCCTTGGGATGCACAAAATGACGTTAATGTTCATCCAATGACGCAAATGCACTTATTGGATATACTACATTCCTTAAGTACGAAAAGTGATTAGAATAAGCCTTGGGATGCACAAAATGACGTAAATGTTCATCCGATGGCACAAAATCGCTTATTGGATGAACTACATTCCTTATGTACGAAAAGTGATTAGAATAAGCCTTGGGATGCACAAAATGACGTAAATGTTCATCCAATGACACAAATGCTCTTATTGGATGAAATACATTACTTAAGTACAAAAAGTGACTAAAATAAGCCTTGGGATGCACAAAATGACGTAAATGTTAAATTAATGACACAAATGCGCTTATTGGATGAACTACATTCCTTATGTACGAAAAGTGATTAGAATAAGCCTTGGGATGCACAAAATGACGTAAATGTTCATCAAATGACACAAATGCGCTTATTGGATGAACTACATTCCTTATGTACGAAAAGTGATTAGAATAAGCCTTGGGATGCACAAAATGACGTAAATGTTCATTCAATGACACAAATGCACTTATTGGATGAACTACATTCCTTAAGTAAAAAAATTGATTAGAATAAGCCTTGGGATGCACGAAATGATGTAAATGTTGAATTAATGACACAATAGCTCTTATTGGATGAACTACATTCCTTAAGTACAAAAAGTGATTAGAATATACCTTGGGATGCACAAAATGATGTAAATTTTAAACTAATGATAGAAACGTGCTTATTGGATGAAATACGTTCCTTAAGTACGAAAAGTGATTATAATAAGCCTTGGGATGCACAAAATGACGTAAATGTTAAATTAATGACACAAATGCGCTTAATGGATGAACTACATACCTTAAATACGAAAAGTGATTTGAATAAGCCTTGGGATGCACAAAATGACGTAAATGTTAAATTAAT
>JBBPBO010000005.1:52290992-52315629 GCA_037974295.1 Cicer cuneatum | reverse complement strand
CTTGGGATGCACAAAATGACGTAAATGTTCTTCCAATTACACAAACGCGCTTATTGGATGAACTACATTCCTTATGTATGAAAAGTGATTAGAATAAGCCTTGGGATGCACAAAATGACGTAAATGTTCATCCAATGACACAAATGCACTTATTGGATGAACTACATTCCTTAAGTACGAAAAGTGATTAGAATAAGCCTTGGGATGCACGAAATGATGTAAATGTTGAATTAATGCCACAATAGCTCTTATTGGATGAACTACATTCCTTAAGTACAAAAAGTGATTAGAATATACCTTGGGATGCACAAAATGATATAAATTTTAAACTAATGATAGAAACGTGCTTATTGGATGAAATACGTTCCTTAAGTACGAAAAGTGATTATAATAAGCCTTGGGATGCACAAAATGACGTAAATGTTAAATTAATGACACAAATGCGCTTAATGGATGAACTACATACCTTAAATACGAAAAGTGATTTGAATAAGCCTTGGGATGCACAAAATGACGTAAATGTTAAATTAATAACACAAATGCGCTTATTGGATGAACTACATTCCTTAAGTACGAAAAGTGTCTACAATAAGCCTTGGGATGCACAAAATGACGTAAATGTTAAATTAATGACACAAACGCGTTTATTGGATAAACTACCTTCCTTAAATTTAAAAATTGATTAGAATAAGCCTTGGGATGCACAAAATGACGTAAATGTTCTTCCAATTTCATAAATGCAGTTATTGGATGAAATACATTCCACAAGTACGAAAAGTGATTATACTAAGCCTTGGGATGCACAAAATGACGTAAATGTTAAATTAATGACACAAACGCGCTTATTGGATAAACTACCTTCCTTAATTATGAAAATTGATTAGAATAAGCCTTGGGATGCACAAAATGACGTAAATGTTCTTCCAATTACACAAACGCGCTTATTGGATGAACTACATTCCTTATGTATGAAAAGTGATTAGAATAAGCCTTGGGATGCACAAAATGACGTAAATGTTCATCCAATGACACAAATGCACTTATTGGATGAACTACATTCCTTAAGTACGAAAAGTGATTAGAATAAGCCTTGGGATGCACGAAATGATGTAAATGTTGAATGAATGCCACAATAGCTCTTATTGGATGAACTACATTCCTTAAGTACAAAAAGTGATTAGAATATACCTTGGGATGCACAAAATGATGTAAATTTTAAACTAATGACAGAAACGCGCTTATTGGATGAAATACGTTCCTTAACTACGAAAAGTGATTAGAATAAGCCTTGGGATGCACAAAATGACGTAAATGTTAAATTAATGACACAAACGCGCTTAATGGATGAACTACATTCCTTAAATACGAAAAGTGATTAGAATAAGCCTTGGGATGCACAAAATGACGTAAATGTTAAATAAATGACACAAATGCGCTTATTGGATGAACTACATTCCTTAAGTACGAAAAATTATTAGAATAAGCCTTGGGATGCACAAAATGACGTAAAAGTTAAATTAATGACACAATAGCTCTTATTGGATGAACTGCATTCCTTATGAACAGAAAGTGATTAGAATAAACCATGGGATGCACAAAATGACGTAAATGTTCATCCAATGACACAAACGCGGTTATTGGATGAACTACATTCCTTATGTATGAAAAGTGATTAGAATAAGCCTTGGGATGCACAAAATGACGTAAATGTCCATCCAATGACACAAATGCACTTATTGGATGAACTACATTCCTTAAGTACGAAAAGTGATTAGAATAAGCCTTGGGATGCACCAAATAACGTAAAAGTTAAATTAATGACACAGTAGCTCTTATTGGATGAACTACATTCCTTAAGTACGAAAAATTATTAGAATAAGCCTTGGGATGCACAAAATGATGTAAATGATCATTCAATGACAAAAATGCAGTTATAGGATGAACTACATTCCTTAAGTACGAAAAGTGGCTACAATAAGCCTTGGGATGCACAAAATGACGTAACTGTTAAATTAATGACACAAACGCGCTTATTGGATAAACTACCTTCCTTTAGTTTGAAAATTGATTAGAATAAGCCTTGGGATGCACAAAATGACGTAAATGTTCTTCCAATTACATAAATGCACTTATTGGATGAAATACATTCCATAAGTACGAAAAGTGATTATAATAAGACTTGGGATGCACAAAATGACGTAAATGTTAAATTAATGACACAAACGCGCTTATTGGATAAACTACCTTCCTTAAGTATGAAAATTGATTAGAATAAGCCTTGGCATGCACAAAATGACGTAAATGTTCTTCCAATTACATAAATGCACTTATTGGATGAAATACATTCCATAAGTACGAAAAATGATTATAATAAGCCTTGGGATGCACAAAATGAAGTAAATGTTAAATTAATGACACAATCACGCTTACTGGATGAACTACATTCCTTAAGTACGAAAAGTGATTTGAATAAGCCTTGGGATGCACAAAATGACGTAAATGTTCATCCAATGACACAAATGCACTTATTGGATGAACTACATTCCTTAAGTACGAAAAGTGATTAGAATAAGCCTTGGGATGCACGAAATGATGTAAATGTTGAATTAATGACACAATAGCTCTTATTGGATGAACTACATTCCTTAAGTACAAAAAGTGATTAGAATATACCTTGGGATGCACAAAATGATGTAAATTTTAAACTAATGATAGAAACGTGCTTATTGGATGAAATACGTTCCTTAAGTACGAAAAGTGATTATAATAAGCCTTGGGATGCACCAAATGACGTAAATGTTAAATTAATGACACAAATGCGCTTAACGGATGAACTACATTCCTTAAACACGAAAAGTGATTTGAATAAGCCTTGGGATGCACAAAATGACGTAAATGTTAAATTAATGACACAAATGCGCTTATTGGATGAACTACATTCCTTAAGTACGAAAAGTGATTAGAATAAGCCTTGGGATGCACGAAATGACGTAAAAGTTAAATTAATGACACAATAGCTCTTATTGGATGAACTGCATTCCTTATGAACAGAAAGTGATTAGAATAAACCATGGGATGCACAAAATAACGTAAATGTTCATCCAATGACACAAACGCGCTTATTGGATGAACTACATTCCTTATGTATGAAAAGTGATTAGAATAAGCCTTGGGATGCACAAAATGACGTAAATGTTCATCCAATGACACAAATGCACTTATTGGATGAACTACATTCCTTAAGTACGAAAAGTGATTAGAATAAGCCTTGGGATGCACGAAATGATGTAAATGTTGAATTAATGACACAATAGCTCTTATTGGATGAACTACATTCCTTAAGTACAAAAAGTGATTCGAGAATATACCTTGGGATGCACAAAATGATGTAAATTTTAAACTAATGATAGAAACGTGCTTATTGGATGAAATACGTTCCTTAAGTACGAAAAGTGATTATAATAAGCCTTGGGATGCACAAAATGACGTAAATGTTAAATTAATGACACAAATGCGCTTAATGGATGAACTACATTCCTTAAATACGAAAAGTGATTTGAATAAGCCTTGGGATGCACAAAATGACGTAAATGTTAAATTAATGACACAAATGCGCTTATTGGATGAACTACATTCCTTAAGTACGAAAAGTGATTAGAATAAGCCTTGGGATGCACGAAATGACGTAAAAGTTAAATTAATGACACAATAGCTCTTATTGGATGAACTGCATTCCTTATGAACAGAAAGTGATTAGAATAAACCATGGGATGCACAAAATAACGTAAATGTTCATCCAATGACACAAACGCGCTTATTGGATGAACTACATTCCTTATGTATGAAAAGTGATTAGAATAAGCCTTGGGATGCACAAAATGACGTAAATGTTCATCCAATGACACAAATGCACTTATTGGATGAACTACATTCCTTAAGTACGAAAAGTGATTAGAATAAGCCTTGGGATGCACGAAATGATGTAAATATTGAATTAATGACACAATAGCTCTTATTGGATGAACTACATTCCTTAAGTACAAAAAGTGATTAGAATATACCTTGGGATGCACAAAATGATGTAAATTTTAAACTAATGATAGAAACGCGCTTATTGGATGAAATACGTTCCTTAAGTACGAAAAGTGATTATAATAAGCCTTGGGATGCACAAAATGACGTAAATGTTAAATTAATGACATAATAGCTCTTATTGGATGAACTACATTCCTTAAGTACGAAAAATTATTAGAATAAGCCTTGGGATGCACAAAATGATGTAAATGATCATTCAACGACAAAAATGCAGTTATAGGATGAACTACATTCCTTAAGTACGAAAAGTGGCTACAATAAGCATTGGGATGCACAAAATTACGAAAATGTTAAATTAATGACACAATCACGCTTATTGGATGAACTACATTCCTTAAGTACGAAAAGTGATTAGAATAAGCCTTGGGATGCACAAAATGACGTAAATGTTCATCCAATGACGCAGATGCACTTATTGATTGAACTACATTCCTTAACTACGAAAAATGTTTACAATAAGCCTTGGGATGCACGAAATGATGTAAATGTTAAATTCATCACACAAAAGGTCTTATTGGATGAACTACATTCTTTAAGTACGAAAACTGATTAGAATAAACCTTGGGATGCACAAAATGATGTAAATGTTGAATTAATGACACAATAGCTCTTATTGGATGAACTACATTCCTTAAGTACGAAAAGTGATTAGAATAAGCCTTGGGATGCACAAAAGACCTAAAAGTTAAATTAATGACACAATAGCTCTTATTGGATGAACTACATTCCATAAGTACGAAAAGTGATTAGAATAAGCCTTGGGATGCACAAAATGACGTTAATGTTCATCCAATGACGCAAATGCACTTATTGGATATACTACATTCCTTAAGTACGAAAAGTGATTAGAATAAGCCTTGGGATGCACAAAATGACGTAAATGTTCATCCGATGGCACAAAATCGCTTATTGGATGAACTACATTCCTTATGTACGAAAAGTGATTAGAATAAGCCTTGGGATGCACAAAATGACGTAAATGTTCATCCAATGACACAAATGCTCTTATTGGATGAAATACATTACTTAAGTACAAAAAGTGACTAAAATAAGCCTTGGGATGCACAAAATGACGTAAATGTTAAATTAATGACACAAATGCGCTTATTGGATGAACTACATTCCTTATGTACGAAAAGTGATTAGAATAAGCCTTGGGATGCACAAAATGACGTAAATGTTCATCAAATGACACAAATGCGCTTATTGGATGAACTACATTCCTTATGTACGAAAAGTGATTAGAATAAGCCTTGGGATGCACAAAATGACGTAAATGTTCATTCAATGACACAAATGCACTTATTGGATGAACTACATTCCTTAAGTAAAAAAATTGATTAGAATAAGCCTTGGGATGCACGAAATGATGTAAATGTTGAATTAATGACACAATAGCTCTTATTGGATGAACTACATTCCTTAAGTACAAAAAGTGATTAGAATATACCTTGGGATGCACAAAATGATGTAAATTTTAAACTAATGATAGAAACGTGCTTATTGGATGAAATACGTTCCTTAAGTACGAAAAGTGATTATAATAAGCCTTGGGATGCACAAAATGACGTAAATGTTAAATTAATGACACAAATGCGCTTAATGGATGAACTACATACCTTAAATACGAAAAGTGATTTGAATAAGCCTTGGGATGCACAAAATGACGTAAATGTTAAATTAATGACACAAATGCGCTTATTGGATGAACTACATTCCTTAAGTACGAAAAGTGTCTACAATAAGCCTTGGGATGCACAAAATGACGTAAATGTTAAATTAATGACACAAACGCGCTTATTGGATAAACTACCTTCCTTAAGTATGAAAATTGATTAGAATAAGCCTTGGGATGCACAAAATGACGTAAATGTTCTTCCAATTACATAAATGCACTTATTGGATGAAATACATTCCATAAGTACGAAAAGTGATTATAATAAGCCTTGGGATGCACAAAATGACGTAAATGTTAAATTAATGACACAAATGCGCTTATTGGATAAACTACCTTCCTTAAATATGAAAATTGATTAGAATAAGGCTTGGGATGCACAAAATGACGTAAATGTTCTTCCAATTACATAAATGCACTTATTGGATGAAATACATTCCATAAGTACGAAAAGTGATTATAATAAGCCTTGGGATGCACAAAATGACGTAAATGTTCATTCAATGACACAAATGCACTTATTGGATGAACTGCATTCCTTAAGTACGAAAAGTGATTATAATAAGCCTTGGGATGCACAAAATGACGTAAATGTTAAATTAATGACACAAATGCGCTTAATGGATGAACTACATTCCTTAAATACGAAAAGTGATTTGAATAAGCCTTGGCATGCACAAAATGACGTAAATGTTAAATTAATGACACAAATGCGCTTATTGGATGAACTACATTCCTTAAGTACGAGAAGTGTCTAAAATAAGCCTTGGGATGCACAAAATGACGTAAATGTTAAATTAATGACACAAACGCGTTTATTGGATAAACTACCTTCCTTAAATTTGAAAATTGATTAGAATAAGCCTTGGGATGCACAAAATGACGTAAATGTTCTTCCAATTTCATAAATGCACTTATTGGATGAAATACATTCCATAAGTACGAAAAGTGATTATAATAAGCCTTGGGATGCACAAAATGACGTAAATGTTAAATTAATGACACAAACGCGCTTATTGGATAAACTACCTTCCTTAAGTATGAAAATTAATTAGAATAAGCCTTGGGATGCACAAAATGACGTAAATGTTCTTCCAATTACATAAATGCACTTATTCGATGAAATACATTCCATAAATACGAAAAGTGATTATAATAAGCCTTGGGATGCACGAAATGATGTAAATGTTGAATGAATGCCACAATAGCTCTTATTGGATGAACTACATTCCTTAAGTACAAAAAGTGATTAGAATATACCTTGGGATGCACAAAATGATGTAAATTTTAAACTAATGACAGAAACGCGCTTATTGGATGAAATACGTTCCTTAACTACGAAAAGTGATTAGAATAAGCCTTGGGATGCACAAAATGACGTAAATGTTAAATTAATGACACAAACGCGCTTAATGGATGAACTACATTCCTTAAATACGAAAAGTGATTTGAATAAGCCTTGGGATGCACAAAATGACGTAAATGTTAAATAAATGACACAAATGCGCTTATTGGATGAACTACATTCCTTAAGTACGAAAAATTATTAGACTAAGCCTTGGGATGCACAAAATGACGTAAAAGTTAAATTAATGACACAATAGCTCTTATTGGATGAACTGCATTTCTTATGAACAGAAAGTGATTAGAATAAACCATGGGATGCACAAAATGACGTAAATGTTCATCCAATGACACAAACGCGCTTATTGGATGAACTACATTCCTTATGTATGAAAAGTGATTAGAATAAGCCTTGGGATGCACAAAATGACGTAAATGTTCAGCCAATGACACAAATGCACTTATTGGATGAACTACTTTCCTTAAGTACGAAAAGTGATTAGAATAAGCCTTGGGATGCACGAAATGATGTAAATGTTGAATTAATGACACAATAGCTCTTATTGGATGAACTACATTCCTTAAGTACAAAAAGTGATTAGAATATACCTTGGGATGCACAAAATGATGTAAATTTTAAACTAATGACAGAAACGCGCTTATTGGATGAAATACGTTCCTTAAGTACGAAAAGTGATTAGAATAAGCCTTGGGATGCACAAAATGACGTAAATGTTAAATTAATGACACAAACGCGCTTAATGGATGAACTACATTCCTTAAATACAAAAAGTGATTTGAATAAGCCTTGGGATGCACAAAATGACGTAAATGTTAAATAAATGACACAAATGCGCTTATTGGATGAACTACATTCCTTAAGTACGAAAAATTATTAGAATAAGCCTTGGGATGCACAAAATGACGTAAAAGTTAAATTAATGACACAATAGCTCTTATTGGATGAACTGCATTCCTTATGAATAGAAAGTGATTAGAATAAACCATGGGATGCACAAAATGACGTAAATGTTCATCCAATGACACAAACGCGCTTATTGGATGAACTACATTCGTTATGTATGAAAAGTGATTAGAATAAGCCTTGGGATGCACAAAATGACGTAAATGTTCATCCAATGACACAAATGCACTTATTGGATGAACTACATTCCTTAAGTACGAAAAGTGATTAGAATAAGCCTTGGGATGCACGAAATGATGTAAATGTTGAATTAATGACACAATAGCTCTTATTGGATGAACTACATTCCTTAAGTACAAAAAGTGATTAGAATATACCTTGGGATGCACAAAATGATGTAAATTTTAAACTAATGATAGAAACGCGCTGATTGGATGAAATACGTTCCTTAAGTACGAAAAGTGATTATAATAAGCTTTGGGATAGACAAAATGACGTAAATGTTAAATTAATGACACAAACGCGCTTAATGGATGAACTACATTCCTTAAATACGAAAAGTGATTTGAATAAGCCTTGGGATGAACAAAATGACGTAAATGTTAAATTAACGACACAAATGCGCTTATTGGATGAACTACATTCCTTAAGTACGAAAAATTATTAGAATAAGCCTTGGGATGCACAAAATGATGTAAATGATCATTCAATGACAAAAATGCAGTTATAGGATGAACTACATTCCTTAAGTACGAAAAGTGTCTACAATAAGCCTTGGGATGCACAAAATGACGTAAATATTAAATTAATGACACAATCGCGTTTATTGGATAAACTACCTTCCTTAAATTTGAAAATTGATTAGAATAAGCCTTGGGATGCACAAAATGACGTAAATGTTCTTCCAATTTCATAAATGCACTTATTGGATGAAATACATTCCATAAGTACGAAAAGTGATTATAATAAGCCTTGGGATGCACAAAATGACGTAAATGTTAAATTAATGACACAAACGCGCTTATTGGATAAACTACCTTCCTTAAGTATGAAAATTAATTAGAATAAGCCTTGGGATGCACAAAATGACGTAAATGTTCTTCCAATTACATAAATGCACTTATTCGATGAAATACATTCCATAAATACGAAAAGTGATTATAATAAGCCTTGGGATGCACAAAATGACGTAAATGTTAAATTAATGACACAAATGCGCTTATTGGATGAACTACATTCCTTAAGTACGAAAAATTATTAGAATAAGCCTTGGGATGCACAAAATGATGTAAATGATCATTCAATGACAAAAATGCAGTTATAGGATGAAATACGTTCCTTAAGTACGAAAAGTGATTAGAATAAGCCTTGGGATGCACAAAATGAC
Organism: Cicer cuneatum; assembly: GCA_037974295.1. NCBI lineage: Eukaryota > Viridiplantae > Streptophyta > Magnoliopsida > Fabales > Fabaceae > Cicer > Cicer cuneatum. Next base: position 52,306,203 of record JBBPBO010000005.1, on the reverse strand, counting down.
GTAAATGTTAAATTAATGACACAAACGCGCTTAATGGATGAACTACATTCCTTAATTACGAAAAGTGATTTGAATAAGCCTTGGGATGCACAAAATGACGTAAATGTTAAATAAATGACACAAATGCGCTTATTGGATGAACTACATTTCTTAAGTACGAAAAATTATTAGAATAAGCCTTGGGATGCACAAAATGACGTAAAAGTTAAATTAATGACACAATAGCTCTTATTGGATGAACTGCATTCCTTATGAACAGAAAGTGATTAGAATAAACCATGGGATGCACAAAATGACGTAAATGTTCATCCAATGACACAAACGCGCTTATTGGATGAACTACATTCCTTATGTATGAAAAGTGATTAGAATAAGCCTTGGGATGCACAAAATGACGTAAATGTTCATCCAATGACACAAATGCACTTATTGGATGAACTACATTCCTTAAGTACGAAAAGTGATTAGAATAAGCCTTGGGATGCACGAAATGATGTAAATGTTGAATTAATGACACAATAGCTCTTATTGGATGAACTACATTCCTTAAGTACAAAAAGTGATTAGAATATACCTTGGGATGCACAAAATGATGTAAATTTTAAACTAATGACAGAAACGCGCTTATTGGATAAACCCTGGGATGCACAAAATGACGTAAATGTTAAATTAATGACACAAACGCGCTTAATGGATGAACTACATTCCTTAATTACGAAAAGTGATTTGAATAAGCCTTGGGATGCACAAAATGACGTAAATGTTAAATAAATGACACAAATGCGCTTATTGGATGAACTACATTCCTTAAGTACGAAAAATTATTAGAATAAGCCTTGGGATGCACAAAATGACGTAAAAGTTAAATTAATGACACAATAGCTCTTATTGGATGAACTGCATTCCTTATGAACAGAAAGTGATTAGAATAAACCATGGGATGCACAAAATGACGTAAATGTTCATCCAATGACACAAACGCGCTTATTGGATGAACTACATTCCTTATGTATGAAAAGTGATTAGAATAAGCCTTGGGATGCACAAAATGACGTAAATGTTCATCCAATGACACAAATGCACTTATTGGATGAACTACATTCCTTAAGTACGAAAAGTGATTAGAATAAGCCTTGGGATGCACGAAATGATGTAAATGTTGAATTAATGACACAATAGCTCTTATTGGATGAACTACATTCCTTAAGTACAAAAAGTGATTAGAATATACCTTGGGATGCACAAAATGATGTAAATTTTAAACTAATGACAGAAACGCGCTTATTGGATAAACCTTGGGATGCACAAAATGACGTAAATGCTCTTCCAATGACACAAATGCACTTATTGAATGAACTACATTCCTTAAGTACGAAAATTGATTTGAATAAGCCTTGGGATGCATAAAATGACGTAAATGTTAAATTAATGACACAATAGCTCTTATTGGATGAAATACATTCCTTATGTACGAAAAGTGATTAGAATAAACCTTGGGATGCACAAAATGACGTAAATGTTCATTCAATGACACAAATGCACTTATTGGATGAACTACATTCCTTAAGTACGAAAAGTGATTAGAATAAGCCTTGGGATGCACAAAATGACGTAAATGTTACATGAATGACACAATAGCTCTTATCGGATGAACTACGTTCGTTAAGTACGAAAATTGATTAGAATAAACCTTGGGATGCACAAAATGACGTAAATTTTCATCCAAAGACACAAATGCACTTATTGGATGAACTACATTCCTTAAGTACAAAAAGTGGTGAGAATAAGCCTTGGGATGCATAAAATGACGTTAATGTTAAATTAATGACACAAACGCGCTTATTGGATGAACTACATTCCTTATGTACGAAAAGTGATTAGAATAAACCTTGGGTTGCACAAAATGACGTAAATGTTCATTCAATGACACAAATGCACTTATTGGATGAACTACATTCCTTAAGTACGAAAAGTGATTAGAATAAGCCTTGGGATGCACAAAATGACGTAAATGTTACATGAATGACACAATAGCTCTTATTGGATGAACTACATTCCTTAAGTACAAAAAGTGATTAGAATATACCTTGGGATGCACAAAATGATGAAAATGTTAAACTAATGACAGAAACGCGCTTATTGGATGAAATACATTCCTTAAGTACGAAAAGTGATTATAATAAGCCTTGGGATGCACAAAATGACGTAAATGTTAAATTAATGACACAAACGCGCTTAATGGATGAACTACATTCCTTAAATACGAAAAGTGATTTGAATAACCCTTGGGATGCACAAAATGACGTAAATGTTAAATTAATGACACAAATGCGCTTATTGGATGAACTACATTCGTTAAGTACGAAAAATTATTAGAATAAGCCTTGGAATGCACAAAATGATGTAAATGATCATTCAATGACAAAAATGCAGTTATAGGATGAACTACGTTCCTTAAGTACGAAAAGTGATTAGAATAAGCCTTGGGATGCGCAAAATGACGTAAATGTTCATCCGATGGCACAAACGCGCTTATTTGATGAACTACATTCCTTATGTACGAAAAGTGATTAGAATAAGCCTTGGGATGCACAAAATGACGTAAATGTTGAATTAATGACACAATAGCTTTTATTGGATGAACTACATTCCTTAAGTACGAAAAGTGATTAGAATAAGCCTTGGGATGCACAAAATGACGTAAAAGTTAAATTAATGACACAATAGCTCTTATTGGATGAAATACATTCCTTAAGTACGAAAAGTGATTAGAATAACCCTTGGGATGCACAAAATGACGTAAATGTTCTTCCAATGACACAAATGCACTTATTGGAGGAACTACATTCCTTAAGTACGAAAATTGATTAGAATAAGCCTTGGGATGCACAAAATGACGTAAATGTTACATGAATGACACAATAGCTCTTATTGGATGAACTACATTCGTTAAGTACGAAAAGTGATTAGAATAAACCTTGGGATGCACAAAATGACGTAAATTTTCATCCAATGACACAAATGCACTTATTGGATGAACTACATTCCTTAAGTACGAAAAGTGGTTAGAATAAGCCTTGGGATGCATAAAATGACGTTAATGTTCATCCAATGACACAAACGCGCTTATTGGATGAACTACATTCCTTATGTACGAAAAGTGATTAGAATAAACCTTGGGATGCACAAAATGACGTAAATGTTCATTCAATGACACAAATGCACTTATTGGATGAACTACATTCCTTAAGTACAAAAAGTGGTTAGAATGAGCCTTGGGATGCATAAAATGACGTTAATGTTCATCCAATGACACAAACGCGCTTATTGGATGAACTACATTACTTATGTACGAAAAGTGATTAGAATAAACCTTGGGATGCACAAAATGACGTAAAAGTTCATTCAATGACACAAATGCACTTATTGGATGAACTACATTCCTTAAGTACGAAAAGTGATTAGAATAAGCCTTGGGATGCACAAAATGACGTAAATGTTACATGAATGACACAATAGCTCTTATCGGATGAACTACATTCGTTAAGTACGAAAAGTGATTAGAATAAACCTTGGGATGCACAAAATGACGTAAATTTTCATCCAAAGACACAAATGCACTTATTGGATGAACTACATTCCTTAAGTACAAAAAGTGGTTAGAATAAGCCTTGGGATGCATAAAATGACGTTAATGTTAAATTAATGACACAAACGCGCTTATTGGATGAACTACATTCCTTATGTACGAAAAGTGATTAGAATAAACCTTGGGTTGCACAAAATGACGTAAATGTTCATTCAATGACACAAATGCACTTATTGGATGAACTACATTCCTTAAGTACGAAAAGTGATTAGAATAAGCCTTGGGATGCACAAAATGACGTAAATGTTACATGAATGACACAATAGCTCTTATTGGATGAACTACATTCCTTAAGTACAAAAAGTGATTAGAATATACCTTGGGATGCACAAAATAATGAAAATGTTAAACTAATGACAGAAACGCGCTTATTGGATGAAATACATTCCTTAAGTACGAAAAGTGATTATAATAAGCCTTGGGATGCACAAAATGACGTAAATGTTAAATTAATGACACAAACGCGCTTAATGGATGAACTACATTCCTTAAATACGAAAAGTGATTTGAATAACCCTTGGGATGCAGAAAATGACGTAAATGTTAAATTAATGACACAAATGCGCTTATTGGATGAACTACATTCCTTAAGTACGAAAAATTATTAGAATAAGCCTTGGAAGGCACAAAATGATGTAAATGATCATTCAATGACAAAAATGGAGTTATAGGATGAACTACATTCCTTAAGTACGAAAAGTGATTAGAATAAGCCTTGGGATGCACAAAATGACGTAAATGTTCATCCGATGGCACAAACGCGCTTATGGGATGAACTACATTCCTTATGTACGAAAAGTGATTAGAATAAGCCTTGTGATGCACAAAATGACGTAAATGTTGAATTAATGACACAATAGCTTTTATTGGATGAACTACATTCCTTAAGTACGAAAAGTGATTAGAATAAGCCTTGGGATGCAAAAAATGAGGTAAATGTTAAATTAATGACACAATAGCTCTTATTGGATAAACTACATTCCTTAAGTACGAAAAGTGATTAGAATAAACCATGGGATGCACAAAATGACGTAAATGCTCTTCCAATGACACAAATGCACTTATTGAATGAACTACATTCCTTAAGTACGAAAATTGATTTGAATAAGCCTTGGGATGCATAAAATGACGTAAATGTTACATGAATGACACAATAGCTCTTATTGGATGAACTACATTCGTTAAGTAATAACAGTGATTAGAATAAACCTTGGGATGCACAAAATGACGTAAATTTTCATCCAATGACACAAATGCACTTATCGGATGAACTACATTCCTTAAGTACAAAAAGTGGTTAGAATAAGCCTTGGGATGCATAAAATGACGTTAATGTTCATCCAATGACACAAACGCGCTTATTGGATGAACTACATTCCTTATGTACGAAAAGTGATTAGAATAAACCTTGGGATGCACAAAATGACGTAAATGTTCATTCAATGACACAAATGCACTTATTGGATGAACTACATTCCTTAAGTACGAAAAGTGATTAGAATAAGCCTTGGGATGCACGAAATGATGTAAATGTTGAATTAATGACACAATAGCTCTTATTGGATGAACTACATTCCTTAAGTACAAAAAGTGATTAGAATATACCTTGGGATGCACAAAATGATGTAAATGTTAAACTAATGACAGAAACGCGCTTATTGGATGAAATACGTTCCTTAAGTACGAAAAGTGATTAGAATAAGCCTTGGGATGCACAAAATGACGTAAATGTTAAATTAATGACACAAACGCGCTTAATGGATGAACTACATTCCTTAAATACGAAAAGTGATTTGAATAAGCCTTGGGATGCACAAAATGACGTAAATGTTAAATAAATGACACAAATGCGCTTATTGGATGAACTACATTCCTTAAGTACGAAAAATTATTAGAATAAGCCTTGGGATGCACAAAATGACGTAAAAGTTAAATTAATGACACAATAGCTCTTATTGGATGAACTGCATTCCTTATGAACGGAAAGTGATTAGAATAAACCATGGGATGCACAAAATGACGTAAATTTTAAACTAATGACAGAAACACGCTTATTGGATGAAATACGTTCCTTAAGTACGAAAAGTGATTATAATAAGCCTTGGGATGCACAAAATGACGTAAATGTTCATCCAATGACACAAATGCACTTATTGGATGAACTACATTCCTTAAGTACGAAAAGTGATTAGAATAAGCCTTGGGATGCACGAAATGATGTAAATGTTGAATTAATGACACAATAGCTCTTATTGGATGAACTACATTCCTTAACTACAAAAAGTGATTAGAATATACCTTGGGATGCACAAAATGATGTAAATTTTAAACTAATGATAGAAACGTGATTATTGGATGAAATATGTTCCTTAAGTACGAAAAGTGATTATAATAAGCCTTGGGATGCACAAAATGACGTAAATGTTAAATTAATGACACAAACGCGCTTATTGGATAAACTACCTTCCTTAAATTTGAAAATTGATTAGAATAAGCCTTGGGATGCACAAAATGACGTAAATGTTCTTCCAATTTCATAAATGCACTTATTGGATGAAATACATTCCATAAGTACGAAAAGTGATTATAATAAGCCTTGGGATGCACAAAATGACGTAAATGTTAAATTAATGACACAAACGCGCTTATTGGATAAACTACCTTCCTTAAGTATGAAAATTGATTAGAATAAGCCTTGGGATGCACAAAATGACGTAAATGTTCTTCCAATTACATAAATGCACTTATTGGATGAAATACATTCCATAAGTACGAAAAGTGATTATAATAAGCCTTGGGATGCACAAAATGACGTAAATGTTAAATAAATGACACAAATGCACTTATTGGATGAACTACATTCCTTAAGTACAAAAAGTGATTAGAATAAGCTTTGGGATGCACGAAATGATGTAAATGTTGAATAAATGACACAATAGCTCTTATTGGATGAACTACATTCCTTAAGTACAAAAAGTGATTAGAATATACCTTGGGATGCACAAAATGATGTAAATTTTAAACTAATGACAGAAACGCGCTTATTGGATGAAATACGTTCCTTAAGTACGAAAAGTGATTAGAATAAGCCTTGGGATGCACAAAATGACGTAAATGTTAAATTAATGACACAAACGCGCTTATTGGATGAACTACATTCCTTAAGTACGAAAAGTGATTAGAATAAGCCTTGGGATGCACAAAATGACGTAAATGTTCATTCAATGACACAAATGCACTTATTGGATGAACTACATTCCTTAAGTACGAAAAGTGATTAGAATAAGCCTTGGGATGCACGAAATGATGTAAATGTTGAATTAATGACACAATAGCTCTTATTGGATGAACTACATTCCTTAAGTACAAAAAGTGATTAGAATATACCTTGGGATGCACAAAATGATGTAAATTTTAAACTAATGACAGAAACGCGCTTATTGGATGAAATACGTTCCTTAAGTACGAAAAGTTATTATAATAAGCCTTGGGATGCACAAAATGACGTAAATGTTAAATTAATGACACAAATGCGCTTAATGGATGAACTACATTCCTTAAATACGAAAAGTGATTTGAATAAGCCTTGGGATGCACAAAATGACGTAAATGTTAAATTAATGACACAAATGCGCTTATTGGATGAACTACATTCCTTAAGTACGAAAAATTATTAGAATAAGCCTTGGGATGCACAAAATGACGTAAAAGTTAAATTAATGACACAATAGCTCTTATTGGATGAACTGCATTCCTTATGAACAGAAAGTGATTAGAATAAACCATGGGATGCACAAAATGACGTAAATGTTCATCCAATGACACAAACGCGCTTATTGGATGAACTACATTGCTTATGTATGAAAAGTGATTAGAATAAGCCTTGGGATGCACAAAATGACGTAAATGTTCATCCAATGACACAAATGCACTTATTGGATGAACTACATTCCTTAAGTACGAAAAGTGATTAGAATAAGCCTTGGGATGCACAACATGACGTAAATGTTAATTGAATGACACAAACACACTTATTGGATGAACTACATTCCTTAAGTACGAAAAGTGATTAGAATAAGCCTTGGGATGCACAAAATTACGTAAATGTTAAATTAATGACACAAACGCTCTTATTGGATGAACTACATTCCTTAAGTACGAAAAGTGATTAGAATAAGCCTTGGGATGCACAAAATGACGTAAATGTTCATCCAATGACACAAATGCACTTATTGGATGAACTACATTCCTTAAGTACGAAAATTGATTAGAATAAGCCTTGGGATGCACAAAATGACGTAAATGTTCATCCAATTACACAAACGCGCTTATTGGATGAAATACATTCCATAAGTACGAAAAGTGATTAGAATAAGCCTTGGGATGCACAAAATGACGAAAATGTTAAATTAATGACCCAAATGCGCTTAATGGATGAACTACATTCCTTAAGTACGAAAAGTAATTAGAATAAGCCTTGGGATGCACAAAATGACGTAAATGTTCATCCAATGACACAAATGCACTTATTGGATGAACTACATTCCTTAAGTACGAAAAGTGATTAGAATAAGCCTTGGGATGCACAAAATGACGTAAATGTTAAATTAATGACACAAACGCGCTTATTGGATGAACTACATTCCTTAAGTACGAAAAGTGATTAGAATAAGCCTTGGGATGCACAAAATGACGTAAATGTTCATTCAATGACACAAATGCACTTATTGGATGAACTTCATTCCTTAAGTACGTAAAGTGATTAGAATAAGCCTTGGGATGCACAAAATGACGTAAATGTTCATCCAATGACACAAACGCGCTTATTGGATGAACTACATTCCTTAAGTACGAAAAGTGATTAGAATAAACCTTGGGATGCACAAAATGACGTAAATGTTCATCCAATGACACAAATGCACTTATTGGATGAACTACATTCCTTAAGTACAAAAAGTGGTTAGAATAAGCCTTGGGATGCATAAAATGACGTTAATGTTCATCCAATGACACAAACGCGCTTATTGGATGAACTACATTCCTTATGTACGAAAAGTGATTAGAATAAACCTTGGGATGCACAAAATGACGTAAATGTTCATTCAATGACACAAATGCACTTATTGGATGAACTACATTCCTTAAGTACGAAAAGTGATTAGAATAAACCTTGGGATGCACAAAATGACGTAAATGCTCTTCCAATGACACAAATGCACTTATAGAATGAACTACATTCCTTAAGTACGAAAATTGATTTGAATAAGCCTTGGGATGCACAAAATGACGTAAATGTTACATGAATGACACAATAGCTCTTATCGGATGAACTACATTCGTTAAGTACGAAAAGTGATTAGAATAAACCTTGGGATGCACAAAATGACGTAAATTTTCATCCAAAGACACAAATGCACTTATTGGATGAACTACATTCCTTAAGTACAAAAAGTGGTTAGAATAAGCCTTGGGATGCATAAAATGACGTTAATGTTAAATTAATGACACAAACGCGCTTATTGGATGAACTACATTCCTTATGTACGAAAAGTGATTAGAATAAACCTTGGGTTGCACAAAATGACGTAAATGTTCATTCAATGACACAAATGCACTTATTGGATGAACTACATTCCTTAAGTACGAAAAGTGATTAGAATAAGCCTTGGGATGCACAAAATGACGTAAATGTTACATGAATGACACAATAGCTCTTATTGGATGAACTACATTCCTTAAGTACAAAAAGTGATTAGAATATACCTTGGGATGCACAAAATAATGAAAATGTTAAACTAATGACAGAAACGCGCTTATTGGATGAAATACATTCCTTAAGTACGAAAAGTGATTATAATAAGCCTTGGGATGCACAAAATGACGTAAATGTTAAATTAATGACACAAACGCGCTTAATGGATGAACTACATTCCTTAAATACGAAAAGTGATTTGAATAACCCTTGGGATGCAGAAAATGACGTAAATGTTAAATTAATGACACAAATGCGCTTATTGGATGAACTACATTCCTTAAGTACGAAAAATTATTAGAATAAGCCTTGGAAGGCACAAAATGATGTAAATGATCATTCAATGACAAAAATGCAGTTATAGGATGAACTACATTCCTTAAGTACGAAAAGTGATTAGAATAAGCCTTGGGATGCACAAAATGACGTAAATGTTCATCCGATGGCACAAACGCGCTTATGGGATGAACTACATTCCTTATGTACGAAAAGTGATTAGAATAAGCCTTGGGATGCACAAAATGACGTAAATGTTGAATTAATGACACAATAGCTTTTATTGGATGAACTACATTCCTTAAGTACGAAAAGTGATTAGAATAAGCCTTGGGATGCAAAAAATGAGGTAAATGTTAAACTAATGACACAATAGCTCTTATTGGATAAACTACATTCCTTAAGTACGAAAAGTGATTAGAATAAACCTTGGGATGCACAAAATGACGTAAATGCTCTTCCAATGACACAAATGCACTTATTGAATGAACTACATTCCTTAAGTACGAAAATTGATTTGAATAAGCCTTGGGATGCATAAAATGACGTAAATGTTACATGAATGACACAATAGCTCTTATTGGATGAACTACATTCGTTAAGTAATAACAGTGATTAGAATAAACCTTGGGATGCACAAAATGACGTAAATTTTCATCCAATGACACAAATGCACTTATCGGATGAACTACATTCCTTAAGTACAAAAAGTGGTTAGAATAAGCCTTGGGATGCATAAAATGACGTTAATGTTCATCCAATGACACAAACGCGCTTATTGGATGAACTACATTCCTTATGTACGAAAAGTGATTAGAATAAACCTTGGGATGCACAAAATGACGTAAATGTTCATTCAATGACACAAATGCACTTATTGGATGAACTACATTCCTTAAGTACGAAAAGTGATTAGAATAAACCTTGGGATGCACAAAATGACGTAAATGCTCTTCCAATGACACAAATGCACTTATAGAATGAACTACATTCCTTAAGTACGAAAATTGATTTGAATAAGCCTTGGGATGCACAAAATGACGTAAATGTTATATGAATGACACAATAGCTCTTATTGGATGAACTACATTCGTTAAGTACGAAAAGTGATTAGAATAAACCTTGGGATGCACAAAATGACGTAAATTTTCATCCAATGACACAAATGCACTTATTGGATGAACTACATTCCTTAAGTACAAAAAGTGGTTAGAATAAGCCTTGGGATGCATAAAATGACGTTAATGTTCATCCAATGACACAAACGCGCTTATTGGATGAACTACATTCCTTATGTACGAAAAGTGATTAGAATAAACCTTGGGATGCACAAAATGACGTAAATGTTCATTCAATGACACAAATGCACTTATTGGATGAACTACATTCCTTAAGTACGAAAAGTGATTAGAATAAGCCTTGGGATGCACGAAATGATGTAAATGTTGAATTAATGACACAATAGCTCTTATTGGATGAACTACATTCCTTATGTACAAAAAGTGATTAGAATATACCTTGGGATGCACAAAATGATGAAAATGTTAAACTAATGACAGAAACGCGCTTATTGGATGAAATACATTCCTTAAGTACGAAAAGTGATTATAATAAGCCTTGGGATGCACAAAATGACGTAAATGTTGAATTAATGACACTATAGCTTTTATTGGATGAACTACATTCCTTAAGTACGAAAAGTGATTAGAATAAGCCTTGGGATGCACAAAATGACGTAAATGTTAAATTAATGACACAAACGCGCTTAATGGATGAACTACATTCCTTAAATACGAAAGGTGATTTGAATAAACCTTGGGATGCACAAAATGACGTAAATGTTAAATTAATGACACAAATGCGCTTATTGGATGAACTACATTCCTTAAGTACGAAAAATTATTAGAATTTGCCTTGGGATGCACAAAATGATGTAAATTATTATTCAATGACAAAAATGCAGTTATAGGATGAACTACATTCCTTAAGTACGAAAAGTGATTAGAATAAGCCTTGGGATGCACAAAATGACGTAAATGTTCATCCGATGGCACAAACGCGCTTATTGGATGAACTACATTCCTTATGTACGAAAAGTGATTAGAATAAGCCTTGGGATGCACAAAATGACGTAAATGTTCATCCAATGACACAAATGCTCTGATTGGATGAAATACATTCCTTAAGTACGAAAAGTGACTAAAATAAGCCTTGGGATGCACAAAATGACGTAAATGTTAAATTAGTGACACAAACGCGCTTATTGGATAAACTACATTCCTTAAGTACGAAAAATGTTTAGAATAATCCTTGGGATGCAAAAAATGACGTAAATGTTAAATTAATCACACAATAGGTCCTATTGGATGAACTACATTTCTTAAGTACGAAAAGTGATTAGAATAAACCTTGGGATGCACAAAATGACGTAAATGTTGAATTAATGACACAAATTCACTTATTGGATGAACTACCTTCCTTAAGTATGAAAAGTGATTAGAATAAGCCTTGGGATGCACAAAATGACGTAAATGTTCTTCCATTTACATACATGCACTTATTGGATGAAATACATTCCATAAGTACGAAAAGTGATTATAATAAGCCTTGGGATGCACAAAATGACGTAAATGTTAAATTAATGACACAAATGCGCTTATTGGATGAACTACATTCCTTAAGTACGAAAAATTATTAGAATAAGCCTTGGGATGCACAAAATGATGTAAATGATCATTCAATGACAAAAATGCAGTTATAGGATGAACTACATTCCTTAAGTACGAAAAGTGATTAGAATAAGCCTTGGGATGCACAAAATGACGTAAATGTTCATCCGATGGCACAAACGCGCTTATTGGATGAACTACATTCCTTATGTACGAAAATTGATTAGAATAAGCCTTGGGATGCCCAAAATGACGTAAATTTCTTCCAATTACATAAATGCACTTATTGGATGAAATACATTCCATAAGTACGAAAAGTGATTATAATAAGCCTTGGCATGTACAAAATGACGTAAATGTTCATCCAATGACGCAGATGCACTTATTGGATAAACTACATTCATTAAGTACGAAAAATGTTTAGAATAAGCCTTGGGATGCACAAAATGACGTAAATGTTAAATTAATCACACAATAGGTCTTATTGGATGAACTACATTCCTTAAGTACGAAAAGTGATTAGAATAAACCTTGGGATGCACAAAATGACGTAAATGTTCATTCAATGACACAAATGCACTTATTGGATGAACTACATTCCTTAAGTACGAAAAGTGATTAGAATAAGCCCTGGGATGCACGAAATGATGTAAATGTTGAATTAATGACACAATAGCTCTTATTGGATGAACTACATTCCTTATGTACAAAAAGTGATTAGAATATACCTTGGGATGCACAAAATGATGTAAATGTTAAACTAATGACAGAAACGCGCTTATTGGATGAAATACATTCCTTAAGTACGAAAAGTGATTAGAATAAGCCTTGGGATGCACAAAATGACCTAAAAGTTAAATTAATGACACAATAGCTCTTATTGGATGAACTACATTCCATAAGTACGAAAAGTGATTAGAATATGCCTTGGGATACACAAAATGACGTTAATGTTCATCCAATGACACAAACGCGCTTATTGGATGAACTACATTCCTTATGTACGAAAAGTGATTAGAATAAACCTTGGGATGCACAAAATGACGTAAATGTTCATTCAATGACACAAATGCACTTATTGAATGAACTACATTCCTTAAGTACGAAAAGTGATTAGAATAAGCCTTGGGATGCACGAAATGATGTAAATGTTGAATTAATGACACAATAGCTCTTATTGGATGAACTACATTCCTTAAGTACAAAAAGTGATTAGAATATACCTTGGGATGCACAAAATGATGTAAATGTTAAACTAATGACAGAAACGCGCTTATTGGATGAAATACATTCCTTAAGTACGACAAGTGATTAAAATAAGTCTTGGGATGCACAAAATGACGTAAATGTTAAATTAATGACACAAACGCGCTTAATGGATGAACTACATTCCTTAAATGCGAAAAGTGATTTGAATAAGCCTTGGGATGCACAAAATGACGTAAATGTTAAATTAATGACACAAGTGCGCTTATTGGATGAACTACATTCCTAACTACGAAAAATTATTAGAATAAGCCTTGGGATGCACAAAATGATGTAAATGATCATTCAATGACAAAAATGCAGTTATAGGACTAACTACAATCCTTAAGTACGAAAAGTGATTAGAATAAACCTTGGGATGCACAAAATGACGTAGATGTTCATCCGATGGCACAAACGCGCTTATTGGATGAACTACATTCCTTATGTACGAAAAGTGATTCGAATAAGCCTTGGGATGCACAAAATGACGTAAATATTCATCCATTGACACAAATGCACTTATTGGATGAAGTGAAATCCTTATGAACAAAAAGTGATTAGAATAAACCATGGGATGCACAAAATGACCTAAATGTTCTTCCAATGACGCAAATGCACTTATTGGATGAACTACATTCCTTAAGTACAAAAAGTGATTAGAATAAGCCTTGGGATGCACAAAATGACGTAAATGTTCATCCAATTACACAAACGCGCTTAATGGATGAACTACATTCCTTAAATACGAAAAGTGATTTGAATAAGCCTTGGGATGCACAAAATGACGTAAATGTTAAATTAATGACACAAGTGCGCTTATTGGATGAACTACATTCCTTAAGTACGAAAAGTGATTATAATAAGCCTTGGGATGCACAAAATGACGTAAATGTTAAATTAATGACACAAACGCGTTTATTGGAATAACTACATTCCTTAAGTACGAAAAGTGATTAGAATAAGCCTTGGGAAACACAAAATGACGTAAATGTTCATCCAATGACGCAAATGCGCTTATTGGATGAAATACATTCCTTAAGTACGAAAAGTGATTAGAATAAGCCTTGGGATGCACAAAATGACGTAAAAGTTAAATTAATGACACAATAGCTCTTATTGGATGAACTGCATTCCTTATGAACAGAAAGTGATTAGCATAAACCATGGGATGCACAAAATGACGTAAATGTTCATCCACTGACACAAACGCGCTTATTGGATGAACTACATTCCTTAAGTACGAAAAGTGATTAGAATAAGCCTTGGGATGCACAAAATGACGTAAAAGTTAAATTAATGACACAATAGCTCTTATTGGATGAACTGCTTTCCTTATGAACAGAAAGTGATTAGAATAAACCATGGGATGCACAAAATGACGTAAATGTTCATCCAATGACACAAACGCGCTTATTGGATGAACTACATTCCTTATGTACGAAAAGTGATTAGAATAAGCCTTGGGATGCACAACATGACGTAAATGTTCATCCAATGACACAAATGCACTTATTGGATGAACTACATTCCTTAAGTACGAACAGTGATTAGAATAAGCCTTGGGATGCACAAAATTACGTAAATGTTCATCCAATGACGCAAATGCACTTATTGGAT
>JBBPBO010000005.1:52272536-52290812 GCA_037974295.1 Cicer cuneatum | reverse complement strand
CAAAATGACGTAAAAGTTAAATTAATGACACAATAGCTCTTATTGGATGAACTGCTTTCCTTATGAACAGAAAGTGATTAGAATAAACCATGGGATGCACAAAATGACGTAAATGTTCATCCAATGACACAAACGCGCTTATTGGATGAACTACATTCCTTATGTACGAAAAGTGATTAGAATAAGCCTTGGGATGCACAACATGACGTAAATGTTCATCCAATGACACAAATGCACTTATTGGATGAACTACATTCCTTAAGTACGAACAGTGATTAGAATAAGCCTTGGGATGCACAAAATTACGTAAATGTTCATCCAATGACGCAAATGCACTTATTGGATCAACTACATTCCTTAAGTATGAAAAGTGTTTTGAATAAGCCTTGGGATGCACAAAATGACGTAAAAGTTAAATTAGTGACACAATAGCTCTTATTGGATGAACTGTATTCCTTATGAATAGAAAGTGATTAGAATAAACCATGGGATGCACAAAATGACGTAAATGTTCATCCAAAGATACAAATGCGCTTATTGGATGAACTACATTCCTTAAGTACGAAAAGGGATTAGAATAAGCCTTGGGATGCACAAAATGACGTAAATGTTCATCCAATGATGTAAATGCACTTATTGGATAAAATAGATTCCTTAAGTACGAAAAGTGATTAGAATAATCCTTGGGATGCACAAATTGACGTAAATGTTCATCCAATTACACAAATGCACTTATTGGATGAAATACATTCCTTAAGTACGAAAAGTGTTGAGAATAAGCCTTGGGATGCACAAAATGACGTAAATGTTAAATTAATGACAAAATTGTGCTTACTGGATAAACTACCTTCCTTAAGTACGAAAATTGATTAGAATAAGTCTTGGGATGCACAAAATGACGTAAATGTTCATCCAATTACACAAATGCACTTATTGGATGAAATACATTCCATAACTACGAAAAGTGATTATAATAAGCCTTGGGATGCACAAAATGACGTAAATGTTAAATTAATGACACAAACGCGCTTATTGGAAGAACTAAATTCCTTAAGTACGAAAAATTATTAGAATAAGCCTTGGGATGCACAAAATGATGTAAATGATCATTCAATGACAAAAATGCAGTTATAGGATGAACTACATTCCTTAAGTACGAAAAGTGATTAGAATAAGTCTTGGGATGCACAAAATGACGTAAATGTTCATCCGATGGCACAAACGCGCTTATTGGATGAACTACATTCCTTATGTACGAAAAGTGATTAGAATAAGCCTTGGGATGCAGAAAATGACGTAAATGTTCATCCAATGACACAAATGCACTTATTGGATGAAGTGAAATCCTTATGAACAAAAAGTGATTAGAATAAACCATGGGATGCACAAAATGACGTAAATGTTCTTCCAATGACACAAATGCACTTATTGGATGAACTACATTCCATAAGTAAGAAAAGTGATTAGAATAAGCCTTGGGATGCACAAAATGACGTAAATGTTCATCCAATGACGCAAATGCACTTATTGGATGAACTACATTCCTTAAGTACGAAAATTGATTAGAATAAGCCTTGGGATGCACAAAATGACGTAAATGTTCATCCAATTACACAAACGCGCTTATTGGATGAAATACATTCCATAAGTACGAAAAGTGATTAGAATAAGCCTTGGGATGCACAAAATGACGAAAATGTTAAATTAATGACCCAAATGCGCTTAATGGATGAACTACATTCCTTAAGTACGAAAAGTAATTAGAATAAGCCTTGGGATGCACAAAATGACGTAAATGTTCATCCAATGACACAAATGCACTTATTGGATGAACTACATCCCTTAAGTATGAAAAGTGATTAGAATAAACCTTGGGATGCACAAAATGACGTAAATGTTCATCCAATGACACAAATGCACTTATTGGATGAACTACATTCCTTATGTACGAAAAGTGATTAGAATAAGCTTTGGGATGCACAAAATGACGTAAATGTTCATTTAATGACACAAATGCGCTTATTGGATGAACTACATTCCTTATGTACGAAAAGTGATTCGAATAAGCCTTGGGATGCACAAAATGACGTAAATGTTCATTCAATGACACAAATGCACTTATTGGATGAACTACATTCGTTAAGTACGAAAAGTGATTAGAATAAGCCTTGGGATGCACGAAATGATGTAAATGTTGAATTAATGACACAATAGCTCTTATTGGATGAACTACATTCCTTAAGTACAAAAAGTGATTAGAATATACCTTGGGATGCACAAAATGATGTAAATTTTAAACTAATGACAGAAACGCGCTTATTGGATGAAATACGTTCCTTAAGTACGAAAAGTGATTATAATAAGCCTTGGGATGCAGAAAATGACGTAAATGTTAAATTAACGACACAAATGCGCTTAATGGATAAACTACATTCCTTAAATACGAAAAGTGATTTGAATAAGCCTTGGGATGCACAAAATGACGTAAATGTTAAATTAATGACACAAATGCGCTTATTGGATGAACTACATTCCTTTAGTTTGAAAATTGATTAGAATAAGCCTTGGGATGCACAAAATGACGTAAATGTTCTTCCAATTACCAAAATACACTTATTGGATGAAATACATTCCATAAGTACGAAAAGTGATTATAATAAGACTTGGGATGCACAAAATGACGTTAATGTTAAATTAATGACACAAACGCGCTTATTGGATAAACTACCTTCCTTAAGTATGAAAATTGATTAGAATAAGCCTTGGGATGCACAAAATGACGTAAATGTTCTTCCAATTACATAAATGCACTTATTGGATGAAATACATTCCATAAGTAAGAAAAGTGATTATAATAAGCCTTGGGATGCACAAAATGACGTAAATGTTAAATTAATGACACAATCACGCTTATTGGATGAACTACATTCCTTAAGTACGAAAAGTGATTAGAATAAGCCTTGGGATGCACAAAATGACGTAAATGTTCATCCAATGACGCAGATGCACTTATTGGATGAACTACATTCCTTAAGTACGAAAAATGATTACAATAAGCCTTGGGATGCACAAATTGATGTAAATGTTAAATTAATCACACAAAAGGTCTTATTGGATGAACTACATTCCATAAGTACGAAAAGTGATTAGAATAAGCCTTGGGATGCACAAAATGACGTAAATGTTAAATTAATGACACAAACGCGTTTATTGGAATAACTACATTCCTTAAGTACGAAAAATTATTAGAATAAGCCTTGGGATGCACAAAATGATGTAAATGATCATTCAATGACAAAAATGCAGTTATAGGATGAACTACATTCCTTAAGTACGAAAAGTGGCTACAATAAGCCTTGGGATGCACAAAATGACGTAAATGTTAAATTAATGACACAATCACGCTTATTGGATGAACTACATTCCTTAAGTACGAAAAGTTGATTAGAATAAGCCTTGGGATGCACGAAATGATGTAAATGTTGAATTAATGACACAATAGCTCTTATTGGATGAACTACATTCCTTAAGTACAAAACGTGATTAGAATATACCTTGGGATGCACAAAATGATGTAAATTTTAAACTAATGATAGAAACGCGCTTATTGGATGAAATACGTTCCTTAAGTACGAAAAGTGATTATAATAAGCCTTGGGATGCACAAAATGACGTAAATGTTAAATTAATGACACAAACGCGCTTATTGGAAAAACTACCTTCCTTTAGTTTGTAAATTGATTAGAATAAGCCTTGGGATGCACAAAATGACGTAAATGTTCTTCCAATTACATAAATACACTTATTGGATGAAATACATTCCATAAGTACGAAAAGTGATTATAATAAGCCTTGGGATGCACAAAATGACGTAAATGTTAAATTAATGACACAAACGCGCTTAATGGATGAACTACATTCCTTATGTACGAAAAGTGATTAGAATAAGCCTTGGGATGCAGAAAATGACGTAAATGTTCATCCAATGACACAAATGCACTTATTGGATGAAGTGAAATCCTTATGAACAAAAAGTGATTAGAATAAACCATGGGATGCACAAAATGACGTAAATGTTCTTCCAATG
The DNA here is from genome assembly GCA_037974295.1 of Cicer cuneatum. Taxonomy (NCBI): domain Eukaryota; kingdom Viridiplantae; phylum Streptophyta; class Magnoliopsida; order Fabales; family Fabaceae; genus Cicer; species Cicer cuneatum. The sequence continues at coordinate 52,286,725 of JBBPBO010000005.1, read as the reverse complement.
ACACAAATGCACTTATTGGATGAACTACATTCCATAAGTAAGAAAAGTGATTAGAATAAGCCTTGGGATGCACAAAATGACGTAAATGTTCATCCGATGGCACAAACGCGCTTATTGGATGAACTACATTCCTTATGTAAGAAAAGTGATTAGAATAAGCCTTGGGATGCACAAAATGACGTAAATGTTCATCCAATGACACAAATGCTCTTATTGGATGAAATACATTACTTAAGTACGAAAAGTGATTAGAATAAACCTTGGGATGCACAAAATGACGTAAATGTTCTTTCAATGACACAAATGCACTTATTGGATGAACTAGTTTCCTTAAGTACGAAAAGTGATTAGAATAAGCCTTGGGATGCACAAAATGACGTAAATGTTCATCCAATGACACAAATGCTCTTATTGGATGAAATACATTACTTAAGTACGAAAAGTGACTAAAATAAGCCTTGGGATGCACAAAATGACGTAAATGGTAAATTAATGACACAAATGCGCTTATTGGATGAACTACATTCCTTAAATTCGAAAAGTGATTAGAATAAGCCTTGGGATGCACAAAATGACGTAAATGTTCATCCAATGACACAAATGCGCTTATTGGATGAACTACATTCCTTATGTACGAAAAGTGATTAGAATAAACCTTGGGATGCACAAAATGACGTAAATGTTCTTTCAATGACACAAATGCACTTATTGGATGAACTACTTTCCTTAAGTACGAAAAGTGATTAGAATAAGCCTTGGGATGCACAAAATGACGTAAATGTTCATCCAATGACACAAATGCTCTTATTGGATGAAATACATTACTTAAGTACGAAAAGTGACTAAAATAATCCTTGGGATGCACAAAATGACGTAAATGTTAAATTAATGACACAAATGCGCTTATTGGATGAACTACATTCCTTATGTACGAAAAGTGATTAGAATAAGCCTTGGGATGCACAAAATGACGTAAATGTTCACCCAATGACACAAATGCGCTTATTGGATGAACTACATTCCTTATGTACGAAAAGTGATTAGAATAAACCTTGGGATGCACAAAATGACGTAAATGTTCATTCAATGACACAAATGCACTTATTGGATGAACTACAGTCCTTAAGTACGAAAAGTGATTAGAATAAGCCTTGGGATGCACGAAATGATGTAAATGTTGAATTAATGACACAATAGCTCTTATTGGATGAACTACATTCCTTAAGTACAAAAAGTGATTAGAATATACCTTGGGATGCACAAAATGATGTAAATTTTAAACTAATGATAGAAACGCGCTTATTGGATGAAATACGTTCCTTAAGTACGAAAAGTGATTATAATAAGCCTTGGGATGCACAAAATGACGTAAATGTTAAATTAATGACACAAACGCGCTTAATGGATGAACTACATTCCTTAAATTCGAAAAGTGATTTGAATAAGCCTTGGGATGCACAAAATGATGTAAATGTTAAATTAATGACACAAATGCGCTTATTGGATGAACTACATTCCTTAAGTACGAAAAATTATTAGAATAAGCCTTGGGATGTACAAAATGATTTAAATGATCATTCAATGACAAAAATGCAGTTATAGAATGAACTACATTCCTTAAGTACGAAAAGTGGCTACAATAAGCCTTGGGATGCACAAAATGACGTAAATGTTAAATTAATGACGCAAATGCACTTATTGGATGAACTACATTCCTTAAGTACGAAAAGTGATTAGAATAAGCCTTGGGATGCACACAATGACGTCAATGTTCATCCAATTACACAAACGCGCTTAATGGATGAACTACATTCCTTAAATACGAAAAGTGATTTGAATAAGCCTTGGGATGCACAAAATGACGTAAATGTTAAATTAATGACACAAGTGCGCTTATTGGATGAACTACATTCCTTAAGTACGAAAAATTATTAGAATAAGCCTTGGGATGCACAAAATGATGTAAATGATCATTCAATGACAAAAATGCAGTTATAGGATGAACTACATTCCTTAAGTACGAAAAGTGGCTACAATAAGCCTTGGGATGCACAAAATGACGTAAATGTTAAATTAATGACACAATCACGCTTATTGGATGAACTACATTCCTTAAGTACGAAAAGTGATTAGAATAAGCCTTGGGATGCACAAAATGACGTAAATGTTCATCCAATGACGCAGATGCACTTATTGATTGAACTACATTCCTTAAGTACGAAAAATGTTTACAATAAGCCTTGGGATGCACAAAATGATGTAAATGTTAAATTGATCACACAAAAGGTCTTATTGGATGAAATACATTCTTTAAGTACGAAAAGTGATTAGAATAAACCTTGGGATGCACAAAATGATGTAAATGTTGAATTAATGACACAATAGCTCTTATTGGATGAACTACATTCCTTAAGTACGAAAAGTGATTAGAATAAGCCTTGGGATGCACAAAAGACCTAAAAGTTAAATTAATGACACAATAGCTCTTATTGGATCAACTACATTCCATAAGTACGAAAAGTGATTAGAATAAGCCTTGGGATGCACAAAATGACGTTAATGTTCATCCAATGACGCAAATGCACTTATTGGATATACTACATTCCTTAAGTACGAAAAGTGATTAGAATAAGCCTTGGGATGCACAAAATGACGTAAATGTTCATCCGATGGCACAAACGCGCTTATTGGATGAACTACATTCCTTATGTACGAAAAGTGATTAGAATAAGCCTTGGGATGCACAAAATGACGTAAATGTTCATCCAATGACACAAATGCTCTTATTGGATGAAATACATTACTTAAGTACGAAAATGGACTAAAATAAGCCTTGGGATGAACAAAATGACGTAAATGTTAAATTAATGACACAAATGCGCTTATTGGATGAACTACGTTCCTTATGTACGAAAAGTGATTAGAATAAACCATGGGATGCACAAAATGACGTAAATGTTCATAGAATGACACAAATGCACTTATTGGATGAACTACATTCCTTAAGTAAAAAAATTGATTAGAATAAGCCTTGGGATGCACGAAATGATGTAAACGTTGAATTAATGACACAATAGCTCTTATTGGATGAACTACATTCCTTAAGTACAAAAAGTGATTAGAATATACCTTGGGATGCACAAAATGATGTAAATTTAAACTATTGATAGAAACGCGCTTATTGGATGAAATACGTTCCTTATGTACGAAAAGTGATTATAATAAGCCTTGGGATGCACAAAATGACGTAAATGTTAAATTAATGACACAAACGCGCTTAATGGATGAACTACATTCCTTATGTATGAATAAGCCTCGGGATGCACAAAATGATGTAAATGATCATTCAATGACAAAAATGCAGTTATAGGATGAACTACATTCCTTAAGTACGAAAAGTGGCTACAATAAGCATTGGGATGCACAAAATAACGTAAATGTTAAATTAATGACACAAACACGCTTATTGGATAAACTACCTTCCTTTAGTTTGAAAATTGATTAGAATAAGCCTTGGGATGCACAAAATGACGTAAATGTTCTTCCAATTACATAAATGCACTTATTGGATGAAATACATTCCATAAGTACGAAAAGTGATTATAATAAGACTTGGGATGCACAAAATTACGTAAATGTTAAATTAATGACACAAACGCGCTTATTGGATAAACTACCTTCCTTACGTATGAAAATTGATTAGAATAAGCCTTGGGATGCACAAAATGACGTAAATGTTCTTCCAATTACATAAATGCACTTATTGGTTGAAATACATTCCATAAGTACGAAAAGTGATTATAATAAGCCTTGGGATGCACAAAATGAAGTAAATGTTAAATTAATGACACAATCACGCTTATTGGATGAACTACATTCCTTAAGTACGAAAAGTGATTAGAATAAGCCTTGGGATGCACAAAATGACGTAAATGTTCATCCGATGGCACAAACGCGCTTATTGGATGAACTACATTCCTTATGTACGAAAAGTGATTAGAATAAGCCTTGGGATGCACAAAATGACGTAAATGTTAAATTGATCACACAAAAGGTCTTATTGGATGAACTACATTCTTTAAGTACGAAAACTGATTAGAATAAACCTTGGGATGCACAAAATGATGTAAATATTGAATTAATGACACAATAGCTCTTATTGGATGAACTACATTCCTTAAGTACGAAAAGTGATTAGAATAAGCCTTGGGATGCACAAAAGACCTAAAAGTTAAATTAATGACACAATAGCTCTTATTGGATGAACTACATTCCATAAGTACGAAAAGTGATTAGAATAAGCCTTGGGATGCACAAAATGACGTTAATGTTCATCCAATGACGCAAATGCACTTATTGGATATACTACATTCCTTAAGTACGAAAAGTGATTAGAATAAGCCTTGGGATGCACAAAATGACGTAAATGTTGAATTAATTACACAAATGCTCTTATTGGATGAAATACATTACTTAAGTACGAAAAGTGCCTAAAATAAGCCTTGGGATGCACAAAATGACGTAAATGTTAAATTAATGACACAAACGCGCTTATTGGATAAACTACCTTCCTTAAGTATGAAAATTGATTAGAATAAGCCTTGGGATGCACAAAATGACGTAAATGTTCTTCCAATTACATAAATGCACTTATTGGATGAAGTACATTCCATAAGTACGAAAAGTGATTATAATAAGCCTTGGGATGCACAAAATGACGTAAATGTTCTTCAATGACACAAATGCACTTATTGGATGAACTACATTCCTTAAGTACGAAAAGTGATTAGAATAAGCCTTGGGATGCACAAAATGACGTAAATGTTAAATTAATGACACAAACGCGCTTAATGGATGAACTACATTCCTTAAATACGAAAAGTGATTTGAATAAGCCTTGGGATGGAAAAAATGACGTAAATGTTAAATTAATGACACAAATGCGCTTATTGGATGAACTACATTCCTTAAGTACGAAAAATTATTAAATAAGCCTTGGGATGCACAAAATGACGTAAAAGTTAAATTAATGACACAATAGCTCTTATTGGATGAACTGCATTCCTTATGAACAGAAAGTGACTAGAATAAACCATGGGATGCACAAAATGACGTAAATGTTCATCCAATGACACAAACGCGGTTATTGGATGAACTACATTCCTTATGTACGAAAAGTGATTAGAATAAGCCTTGGGATGCACTAAATGACGTAAATGTCCATCCAATGACACAAATGCACTTATTTCCTTAAGTACGAAAAGTGATTAGAATAAGTCTTGGGATGCACAAAATGACGTAAATGTTCATCCGATGGCACAAACGCGCCTATTGGATGAACTACATTCCTTATGTACGAAAAGTGATTAGAATAAGCCTTGGGATGCAGAAAATGACGTAAATGTTCATCCAATGACACAAATGCACTTATTGGATGAACAACATTCTTTAAGTACGAAAAGTGATTAGAATACGCCTTGGGATGCAGAAAATGACGTAAAAGTTAACTTAATGACACAATAGCTCTTATTGGATGAAGTGAAATCCTTATGAACAAAAAGTGATTAGAATAAACCATGGGATGCACAAAATGACGTAAATGTTCTTCCAATGTCACAAATGCACTTATTGGATGAACTACATTCCATAAGTACGAAAAGTGATTAGAATAAGCCTTGGGATGCACTAAATGACGTAAATGTTCATCCAATGACGCAAATGCACTTATTGGATGAACTATATTCCTTAAGTACGAAAAGTGATTAGAATAAGCCTTGGGATGCACAAAATGACGAAAATGTTAAATTAATGACCCAAATGCGCTTAATGGATGAACTACATTCCTTAAGTACGAAAAGTGATTAGAATAAGCCTTGGGATGCACAAAATGACGTAAATGTTCATCAAATGAGACAAATGCACTTATTGGATGAACTACATCCCTTAAGTATGAAAAGTGATTAGAATAAACCTTGGGATGCACAAAATGACGTAAATGTTCGTCCCATGACACAAATGCACTTATTGAATGAACTACATTCCTTAAGTACGAAAAGTGATTAGAATAAGCCTTGGGATGCACGAAATGATGTAAATGTTGAATTAATGACACAATAGCTCTTATTGGATGAACTACATTCCTTATGTAAGAAAATTGATTAGAATAAGCCTTGGGATGCACAAAATGACGTCAATGTTCATCCAATCACACAAATGCGCTTATTGGATTAACTACATTCCTTATGTACGAAAAGTGATTAGAATAAGCCTTGGGATGCACAAAATGACGTAAATGTTCTTCCAATTACATAAATGCACTTATTGGATGAAATACATTCCATAAGTACGAAAAGTGATTATAATAAGCCTTGGGATGCACAAAATGACGTAAATGTTCATTCAATGACACAAATGCACTTATTGGATGAACTACATTCCTTAAGTACGAAAAGTGATTAGAATAAGCCTTGGGATGCACGAAATGATGTAAATGTTGAATTAATGACACAATAGCTCTTATTGGATGAACTACATTCCTTAAGTACAAAAAGTGATTAGAATATACCATGGGATGCACAAAATGATGTAAATTTTAAACTAATGACAGAAACGCGCTTATTGGATGAAATACGTTCCTTAAGTACGAAAAGTGATTAGAATAAGCCTTGGGATGCACAAAATGACGTATGTGTTAAATTAATGACACAAACGCGCTTAATGGATGAACTACATTCCTTAAATACGAAAAGTGATTTGAATAAGCCTTGGGATGCACAAAATGACGTAAATGTTAAATAAATGACACAAATGCGCTTATTGGATGAACTACATTCCTTAAGTACGAAAAATTATTAGAATAAGCCTTGGGATGCACAAAATGACGTAAAAGTTAAATTATTGACACAATAGCTCTTATTGGATGAACTGCATTCCTTATGAACAGAAAGTGATTAGAATAAACCATGGGATGCACAAAATGACGTAAATGTTCATCCAATGACACAAACGCGCTTATTGGATGAACTACATTGCTTATGTATGAAAAGTGATTAGAATAAGCCTTGGGATGCACAAAATGACGTAAATGTTCATCCAATGACACAAATGCACTTATTGGATGAACTACATTCCTTAAGTACGAAAAGTGATTAGAATAAGCCTTGGGATGCACGAAATGATGTAAATGTTGAATTAATGACACAATAGCTCTTATTGGATGAACTACATTCCTTAAGTACAAAAAGTGATTCGAGAATATACCTTGGGATGCACAAAATGATGTAAATTTTAAACTAATGATAGAAACGTGCTTATTGGATGAAATACGTTCCTTAAGTACGAAAAGTGATTATAATAAGCCTTGGGATGCACAAAATGACGTAAATGTTAAATTAATGACACAAATGCGCTTAATGGATGAACTACATTCCTTAAATACGAAAAGTGATTTGAATAAGCCTTGGGATGCACAAAATGACGTAAATGTTAAATTAATGACACAAATGCGCTTATTGGATGAACTACATTCCTTAAATACGAAAAGTGATTTGAATAAGCCTTGGGATGCACAAAATGACGTAAATGTTAAATTAATGACACAAATGCGCTTATTGGATGAACTACATTCCTTAAGTACGAAAAATTATTAGAATAAGCCTTGGGATGCACAAAATGACGTAAATGTTCTTCCAATTACATAAATGCACTTATTGGATGAAATACATTCCATAAGTACGAAAAGTGATTATAATAAGCCTTGGGATGCACAAAATGACGTAAATGTTCATTCAATGACACAAATGCACTTATTGGATGAACTACATTCCTTAAGTACGAAAAGTGATTAGAATAAGCCTTGGGATGCACGAAATGATGTAAATGTTGAATTAATGACACAATAGCTCTTATTGGATGAACTACATTCCTTAAGTACAAAAAGTGATTAGAATATACCTTGGGATGCACAAAATGATGTAAATTTTAAACTAATGACAGAAACGCGCTTATTGGATGAAATACGTTCCTTAAGTACGAAAAGTGATTAGAATAAGCCTTGGGATGCACAAAATGACGTAAATGTTAAATTAATGACACAAACGCGCTTAATGGATGAACTACATTCCTTAAATACGAAAAGTGATTTGAATAAGCCTTGGGATGCACAAAATGACGTAAATGTTAAATAAATGACACAAATGCGCTTATTGGATGAACTACATTCGTTAAGTACGAAAAATTATTAGAATAAGCCTTGGGATGCACAAAATGACGTAAAAGTTAAATTAATGACACAATAGCTCTTATTGGATGAACTGCATTCCTTATGAACAGAAAGTGGTTAGAATAAACCATGGGATGCACAAAATGATGTAAATTTTAAACTAATGATAGAAACGTGCTTATTGGATGAAATACGTTCCTTAAGTACGAAAAGTGATTATAATAAGCCTTGGGATGCACAAAATGACGTAAATGTTAAATTAATGACACAAATGCGCATAATGGATGAACTACATTCCTTAAATACGAAAAGTGATTTGAATAAGCCTTGGGATGCACAAAATGACGTAAATGTTAAATTAATGACACAAATGCGCTTATTGGATGAACTACATTCCTCAAGTACGAAAAGTGTCTACAATAAGCCTTGGGATGCACAAAATGACGTAAATGTTAAATTAATGACACAAACGCGTTTATTGGATAAACTACCTTCCTTAAATTTGAAAATTGATTAGAATAAGCCTTGGGATGCACAAAATGACGTAAATGTTCTTCCAATTTCATAAATGCACTTATTGGATGAAATACATTCCATAAGTACGAAAGTGATTATAATAAGCCTTGGGATGCACAAAATGACGTAAATGTTAAATTAATGACACAAACGCGCTTATTGGATAAACTACCTTCCTTAAGTATGAAAATTGATTAGAATAAGCCTTGGGATGCACAAAATGACGTAAATGTTCTTCCAATTACATAAATGCACTTATTGGATGAAATACATTCCATAAGTACGAAAAGTGATTATAATAAGCCTTGGGATGCACAAAATGACGTAAATGTTAAATAAATGACACAAATGCACTTATTGGATGAACTACATTCCTTAAGTACAAAAAGTGATTAGAATAAGCTTTGGGATGCACGAAATGATGTAAATGTTGAATAAATGACACAATAGCTCTTATTGGATGAACTACATTCCTTAAGTACAAAAAGTGATTAGAATATACCTTGGGATGCACAAAATGATGTAAATTTTAAACTAATGACAGAAACGCGCTTATTGGATGAAATACGTTCCTTAAGTACGAAAAGTGATTAGAATAAGCCTTGGGATGCACAAAATGACGTAAATGTTAAATTAATGACACAAACGCGCTTAATGGATGAACTACATTCCTTAAGTACGAAAAGTGATTTGAATAAGCCTTGGGATGCACAAAATGACGTAAATGTTAAATTAATGACACAAATGCGCTTATTGGATGAACTACATTCCTTAAGTACGAAAAATTATTAGAATAAGCCTTGGGATGCACAAAATGACGTAAAAGTTAAATTAATGACACAATAGCTCTTATTGGATGAACTGCATTCCTTATGAACAGAAAGTGATTAGAATAAACCATGGGATGCACAAAATGACGTAAATGTTCATCCAATGACACAAACGCGGTTATTGGATGAACTACATTCCTTATGTATGAAAAGTGATTAGAATAAGCCTTGGGATGCACAAAATGACGTAAATGTCCATCCAATGACACAAATGCACTTATTGGATGAACTACATTCCTTAAGTACGAAAAGTGATTAGAATAAGCCTTGGGATGCACCAAATAACGTAAAAGTTAAATTAATGACACAGTAGCTCTTATTGGATGAACTACATTCCTTAAGTACGAAAAATTATTAGAATAAGCCTTGGGATGCACAAAATGATGTAAATGATCATTCAATGACAAAAATGCAGTTATAGGATGAACTACATTCCTTAAGTACGAAAAGTGGCTACAATAAGCCTTGGGATGCACAAAATGACGTAACTGTTAAATTAATGACACAAACGCGCTTATTGGATAAACTACCTTCCTTAAGTATGAAAATTGATTAGAATAAGCCTTGGGATGCACAAAATGACGTAAATGTTCTTCCAATTACATAAATGCACTTATTGGATGAAATACATTCCATAAGTACGAAAAGTGATTATAATAAGCCTTGGGATGCACAAAATGACGTAAATGTTCATTCAATGACACAAATGCACTTATTGGATGAACTACATTCCTTAAGTACGAAAAGTGATTAGAATAAGCCTTGGGATGCACAAAATGACGTAAATGTTAAATTAATGACACAAACGCGCTTAATGGATGAACTACATTCCTTAAATACGAAAAGTGATTTGAATAAGCCTTGGGATGCACAAAATGACGTAAATGTTAAATTAATGACACAAATGCGCTTATTGGATGAACTACATTCCTTAAGTACGAAAAGTGATTAGAATAAGCCTTGGGATGCACAAAATGACGTAAATGTTCATCCAATGACACAAATGCACTTATTGGATGAACTACATTCCTTAAGTACGAAAATTGATTAGAATAAGCCTTGGGATGCACAAAATGACGTAAATGTTCATCCAATTACACAAACGCGCTTATTGGATGAAATACATTCCATAAGTACGAAAAGTGATTAGAATAAGCCTTGGGATGCACAAAATGACGAAAATGTTAAATTAATGACCCAAATGCGCTTAATGGATGAACTACATTCCTTAAGTACGAAAAGTAATTAGAATAAGCCTTGGGATGCACAAAATGACGTAAATGTTCATCCAATGACACAAATGCACTTATTGGATGAACTACATCCCTTAAGTATGAAAAGTGATTAGAATAAACCTTGGGATGCACAAAATGACGTAAATGTTCATCCAATGACACAAATGCACTTATTGGATGAACTACATTCCTTATGTACGAAAAGTGATTAGAATAAGCCTCGGGATGCACAAAATGATGTAAATGTTGAATTAATGACACAATAGCTCTTATTGGATGAACTACATTCCTTATGTACGAAAAGTGATTAGAATAAGCTTTGGGATGCACAAAATGACGTAAATGTTCATTTAATGACACAAATGCGCTTATTGGATGAACTACATTCCTTATGTACGAAAAGTGATTCGAATAAGCCTTGGGATGCACAAAATGACGTAAATGTTCATTCAATGACACAAATGCACTTATTGGATGAACTACATTCGTTAAGTACGAAAAGTGATTAGAATAAGCCTTGGGATGCACGAAATGATGTAAATGTTGAATTAATGACACAATAGCTCTTATTGGATGAACTACATTCCTTAAGTACAAAAAGTGATTAGAATATACCTTGGGATGCACAAAATGATGTAAATTTTAAACTAATGACAGAAGTGCACTTATTGGATGAAATACATTCCATAAGTACGAAAAGTGATTATAATAAGCCTTGGGATGCACAAAATGACGAAAATGTTAAATTAATGACCCAAATGCGCTTAATGGATGAACTACATTCCTTAAGTACGAAAAGTGATTAGAATAAGCCTTGGGATGCACAAAATGACGTAAATGTTCATCCAATGACGCAGATGCACTTATTGGATGAACTACATTCCTTAAGTACGAAAAATGTTTACAATGAGCCTTGGGATGCACAAAATGACGTAAATGTTAAATTGATCACACAAAAGGTCTTATTGGATGAACTACATTCTTTAAGTACGAAAACTGATTAGAATAAACCTTGGGATGCACAAAATGATGTAAATGTTGAATTAATGACACAATAGCTCTTATTGGATGAACTACATTCCTTTAGTACGAAAAGTGATTAGAATAAGCCTTGGGATGCACAAAATGACGTAAATGTTCTTCCAATTACATAAATGCACTTATTGGATGAAATACATTCCATAAGTACGAAAAGTGATTAGAATAAGCCTTGGGATGCACAAAATGACGTAAATGTTCATTCAATGACACAAATGCACTTATTGGATGAACTACATTCCTTAAGTACGAAAAGTGATTAGAATAAGCCTTGGGATGCACGAAATGATGTAAATGTTGAATTAATGACACAATAGCTCTTATTGGATGAACTACATTCCTTAAGTACAAAAAGTGATTAGAATATACCTTGGGATGCACAAAATGATGTAAATTTTAAACTAATGACAGAAACGCGCTTATTGGATGAAATACGTTCCTTAAGTACGAAAAGTGATTAGAATAAGCCTTGGGATGCACAAAATGACGTAAATGTTCATTCAATGACACAAATGCACTTATTGGATGAACTACATTCGTTAAGTACGAAAAGTGATTAGAATAAGCCTTGGGATGCACAAAATGACGTAAATGTTCATTCAATGACACAAATGCACTTATTGGATGAACTACATTCGTTAAGTACGAAAAGTGATTAGAATAAGCCTTGGGATGCACGAAATGATGTAAATGTTAAATTAATGACACAAACGCGTTTATTGGATAAACTACCTTCCTTAAATTTGAAAATTGATTAGAATAAGCCTTGGGATGCACAAAATGACGTAAATGTTCTTCGAATTTCATAAATGCACTTATTGGATGAAATACATTCCATAAGTACGAAAAGTGATTATAATAAGCCTTGGGATGCACAAAATGACGTAAATGTTCATTCAATGACACAAATGCACTTATTGGATGAACTACATTCCTTAAGTACGAAAAGTGATTAGAATAGGCCTTGGGATGCACGAAATGATGTAAATGTTGAATTAATGACACAATAGCTCTTATTGGATGAACTACATTCCTTAAGTACAAAAAGTGATTAGAATATACCTTGGGATGCACAAAATGATGTAAATTTTAAACTAATGACAGAAACGCGCTTATTGGATGAAATACGTTCCTTAAGTACGAAAAGTGATCAGAATAAGCCTTGGGATGCACAAAATGATGTAAATGATCATTCAATGACAAAAATGCAGTTATAGGATGAACTACATTCCTTAAGTACGAAAAGTGGCTACAATAAGCCTTGGGATGCACAAAATGACGTAAATGTTAAATTAATGACACAAACGCGCTTATTGGAAAAACTACCTTCCTTTAGTTTGTAAATTGATTAGAATAAGCCTTGCGATGCACAAAATGACGTAAATGTTCTTCCAATTACATAAATACACTTATTGGATGAAATACATTCCATAAGTACGAAAAGTGATTATAATAAGCCTTGGGATGCACAAAATGACGTAAATGTTAAATTAATGACACTAACGCGCTTATTGGATAAACTACCTTCCTTAAGTATGAAAATTGATTAGAATAAGCATTGGGATGCACAAAATGTCGTAAATGTTCTTCCAATTTCATAAATGCACTTATTGGATGAAATACATTCCATAAGTACGAAAAGTGATTATAATAAGCCTTGGGATGCACAAAATGACGTAAATGTTAAATAAATGACACAAATGCACTTATTGGATGAACTACATTCCTTAAGTACAAAAAGTGATTAGAATAAGCTTTGGGATGCACGAAATGATGTAAATGTTGAATAAATGACACAATAGCTCTTATTGGATGAACTACATTCCTTAAGTACAAAAAGTGATTAGAATATACCTTGGGATGCACAAAATGATGTAAATTTTAAACTAATGACAGAAACGCGCTTATTGGATGAAATACGTTCCTTAAGTACGAAAAGTGATTAGAATAAGCCTTGGGATGCACAAAATGACGTAAATGTTAAATTAATGACACAAACGCGCTTAATGGATGAACTACATTCCTTATGTACGAAAAGTGATTAGAATAAGCCTTGGGATGCACAAAATGACGTAAATGTTCATTCAATGACACAAATGCACTTATTGGATGAACTACATTCGTTAAGTACGAAAAGTGATTAGAATAAGCCTTGGGATGCACAAAATGACGTAAATGTTCATTCAATGACACAAATGCACTTATTGGATGAACTACATTCGTTAAGTACGAAAAGTGATTAGAATAAGCCTTGGGATGCACGAAATGATGTAAATGTTAAATTAATGACACAAACGCGTTTATTGGATAAACTACCTTCCTTAAATTTGAAAATTGATTAGAATAAGC
>JBBPBO010000005.1:52231217-52272526 GCA_037974295.1 Cicer cuneatum | reverse complement strand
GTACGAAAAGTGATTAGAATAAGCCTTGGGATGCACAAAATGACGTAAATGTTCATTCAATGACACAAATGCACTTATTGGATGAACTACATTCGTTAAGTACGAAAAGTGATTAGAATAAGCCTTGGGATGCACAAAATGACGTAAATGTTCATTCAATGACACAAATGCACTTATTGGATGAACTACATTCGTTAAGTACGAAAAGTGATTAGAATAAGCCTTGGGATGCACGAAATGATGTAAATGTTGAATTAATGACACAATAGCTCTTATTGGATGAACTACATTCCTTAAGTACAAAAAGTGATTAGAATATACCTTGGGATGCACAAAATGATGTAAATTTTAAACTAATGACAGAAACGCGCTTATTGGATGAAATACGTTCCTTAAGTACGAAAAGTGATTATAATAAGCCTTGGGATGCACAAAATGACGTAAATGTTAAATTAATGACACAAATGCGCTTATTGGATGAACTCCATTCCTTAAGTACGAAAAATTATTAGAATAAGCCTTGGGATGCACAAAATGATGTAAATGATCATTCAACGACAAAAATGCAGTTATAGGATGAACTACATTCCTTAAGTACGAAAAGTGGCTACAATAAGCATTGGGATGCACTAAATTACGTAAATGTTAAATTAATGACACAATCACGCTTATTGGATGAACTACATTCCTTAAGTACGAAAAGTGATTAGAATAAGCCTTGGGATGCACAAAATGACGTAAATGTTCATCCAATGACGCAGATGCACTTTTTGATTGAACTACATTCCTTAACTACGAAAAATGTTTACAATAAGCCTTGGGATGCACGAAATGATGTAAATGTTAAATTCATCACACAAAAGGTCTTATTGGATGAACTACATTCTTTAAGTACGAAAACTGATTAGAATAAACCTTGGGATGCACAAAATGATGTAAATGTTGAATTAATGACACAATAGCTCTTATTGGATGAACTACATTCCTTAAGTACGAAAAGTGATTAGAATAAGCCTTGGGATGCACAAAAGACCTAAAAGTTAAATTAATGACACAATAGCTCTTATTGGATGAACTACATTCCATAAGTACGAAAAGTGATTAGAATAAGCCTTGGGATGCACAAAATGACGTTAATGTTCATCCAATGACGCAAATGCACTTATTGGATATACTACATTCCTTAAGTACGAAAAGTGATTAGAATAAGCCTTGGGATGCACAAAATGACGTAAATGTTCATCCGATGGCACAAAATCGCTTATTGGATGAACTACATTCCTTATGTACGAAAAGTGATTAGAATAAGCCTTGGGATGCACAAAATGACGTAAATGTTCATCCAATGACACAAATGCTCTTATTGGATGAAATACATTACTTAAGTACAAAAAGTGACTAAAATAAGCCTTGGGATGCACAAAATGACGTAAATGTTAAATTAATGACACAAATGCGCTTATTGGATGAACTACATTCCTTATGTACGAAAAGTGATTAGAATAAGCCTTGGGATGCACAAAATGACGTAAATGTTCATCAAATGACACAAATGCGCTTATTGGATGAACTACATTCCTTATGTACGAAAAGTGATTAGAATAAACCTTGGGATGCACAAAATGACGTAAATGTTCATTCAATGACACAAATGCACTTATTGGATGAACTACATTCCTTAAGTAAAAAAGTTGATTAGAATAAGCCTTGGGATGCACGAAATGATGTAAATGTTGAATTAATGACACAATAGCTCTTATTGGATGAACTACATTCCTTAAGTACAAAAAGTGATTAGAATATACCTTGGGATGCACAAAATGATGTAAATTTTAAACTATTGATAGAAACGCGCTTATTGGATGAAATACGTTCCTTAAGTACGAAAAGTGATTATAATAAGCCTTGGGATGCACAAAATGACGTAAATGTTAAATTAATGACACAAACGCGCTTAATGGATGAACTACATTCCTTATGTACGAAAAATTATTAGAATAAGCCTTGGGATGCACAAAATGATGTAAATGATCATTCAATGACAAAAATGCAGTTATAGGATGAACTACATTCCTTAAGTACGAAAAGTGGCTACAATAAGCCTTGGGATGCACAAAATGACGTAACTGTTAAATTAATGACACAAACGCGCTTATTGGATAAACTACCTTCCTTTAGTTTGAAAATTGATTAGAATAAGCCTTGGGATGCACAAAATGACGTAAATGTTCTTCCAATTACATAAATGCACTTATTGGATGAAATACATTCCATAAGTACGAAAAGTGATTATAATAAGACTTGGGATGCACAAAATGACGTAAATGTTAAATTAATGACACAAACGCGCTTATTGGATAAACTACTTTCCTTAAGTATGAAAATTGATTAGAATAAGCCTTGGCATGCACAAAATGACGTAAATGTTCTTCCAATTACATAAATGCACTTATTGGATGAAATACATTCCATAAGTACGAAAAGTGATTATAATAAGCCTTGGGATGCACAAAATGAAGTAAATGTTAAATTAATGACACAATCACGCTTATTGGATGAACTACATTCCTTAAGTACGAAAAGTGATTAGAATAAGCCTTGGGATGCACAAAATGACGTAAATGTTCATCCAATGACGCAGATGCACTTATTGGATGAACTACATTCCTTAAGTACGAAAAATGTTTACAATAAGCCTTGGGATGCACAAAATTACGTAAATGTTAAATTGATCACACAAAAGGTCTTATTTGATGAACTACATTCTTTAAGTACGAAAACTGATTAGAATAAACCTTGGGATGCACAAAATGATGTAAATGTTGAATTAATGACACAATAGCTCTTATTGGCTGAACTACATTCCTTAAGTACGAAAAGTGATTAGAATAAGCCTTGGGATGCACAAAAGACCTAAAAGTTAAATTAATGACACAATAGCTCTTATTGGATGAACTACATTCCATAAGTACGAAAAGTGATTAGAATAAGCCTTGGGATGCACAAAATGACGAAAATGTTAAATTAATGACCCAAATGCGCTTAATGGATGAACTACATTCCTTAAGTACGAAAAGTAATTAGAATAAGCCTTGGGATGCACAAAATGACGTAAATGTTCTTCCAATTACTTAAATGCACTTATTGGATGAAATACATTCCATAAGTACGAAAAGTGATTATAATAAGACTTGGGATGCACAAAATGACGTAAATGTTAAATTAATGACACAAACGTGCTTATTGGATAAACTACCTTCCTTAAGTATGAAAATTGATTAGAATAAGCCTTGGGATGCACAAAATGACGTAAATGTTCTTCCAATTACATAAATGCACTTATTGGTTGAAATACATTCCATAAATACGTAAAGTGATTATAATAAGCCTTGGGATGCACAAAATGAAGTAAATGTTAAATTAATGACACAATCACGCTTATTGGATGAACTACATTCCTTAAGTACGAAAAGTGATTAGAATAAGCCTTGGGATGCACAAAATGACATAAATGTTCATCCAATGACGCAGATGCACTTATTGGATGAACTACATTCCTTAAGTACGAAAAATGTTTACAATGAGCCTTGGGATGCACAAAATGACGTAAATGTTAAATTGATAACACAAAAGGTCTTATTGGATGAACTACATTCTTTAAGTACGAAAACTGATTAGAATAAACCTTGGGATGCACAAAATGATGTAAATGTTGAATTAATGACACAATAGCTCTTATTGGATGAACTACATTCCTTTAGTACGAAAAGTGATTAGAATAAGCCTTGGGATGCACAAAAGACCTAAAAGTTAAATTAATGACACAATAGCTCTTATTGGATGAACTACATTCCATAAGTACGAAAAGTGATTAGAATAAGCCTTGGGATGCACAAAATAACGTTAATGTTCATCCAATGACGCAAATGCACTTATTGGATATACTACATTCCTTAAGTACGAAAAGTGATTCGAATAAGCCTTGGGATGCACAAAATGACGTAAATGTTCATCCGATGGCACAAACGCGCTTATTGGATGAACTACATTCCTTATGTACGAAAAGTGATTAGAATAAGCCTTGGGATGCACAAAATGACGTAAATGTTCATCCAATGACACAAATGCTCTTATTGGATGAAATACATTACTTAAGTACGAAAAGTGACTAAAATAAGCCTTGGGATGCACAAAATGACGTAAATGTTAAATTAATGACACAAACGCGCTTATTGGATAAACTACCTTCCTTAAGTATGAAAATTGATTAGAATAAGCCTTGGGATGCACAAAATGACGTAAATGTTCTTCCAATTACATAAATGCACTTTTTGGATGAAGTACATTCCATAAGTACGAAAAGTGATTATAATAAGCCTTGGGATGCACAAAATGACGTAAATGTTCATTCAATGACACAAATGCACTTATTGGATGAACTACATTCCTTAAGTACGAAAAGTGATTAGAATAAGCCTTGGGATGCACAAAATGACGTAAATGTTAAATTAATGACACAAATGCGCTTATTGGATGAACTACATTCCTTAAGTACGAAAAGTGATTAGAATAAGCCTTGGGATGCACAAAATGACGTAAATGTTCATCCAATGACACAAATGCACTTATTGGATGAACTACATTCCTTAAGTACGAAAAGTGATTAGAATAAGCCTTGGGATGCACAAAATGACGTAAATGTTAAATTAATGACACAAACGCGCTTATTGGATGAACTACATTCCTTAAGTACGAAAAGTGATTAGAATAAGCCTTGGGATGCACAAAATGACGTAAATGTTCATTCAATGACACAAATGCACTTATTGGATGAACTACATTCCTTAAGTACGAAAAGTGATTAGAATAAGCCTTGGGATGCACGAAATGATGTAAATGTTGAATTAATGACACAATAGCTCTTATTGGATGAACTACATTCCTTAAGTACAAAAAGTGATTAGAATATACCTTGGGATGCACAAAATGATGTAAATTTTAAACTAATGACAGAAACGCGCTTATTGGATGAAATACGTTCCTTAAGTACGAAAAGTGATTAGAATAAGCCTTGGGATGCACAAAATGACGTAAACGTTAAATTAATGACACAAACGCGCTTAATGGATGAACTACATTCCTTAAATACGAAAAGTGATTTGAATAAGCCTTGGGATGCACAAAATGAAGTAAATGTTAAATAAATGACACAAATGCGCTTATTGGATGAACTACATTCCTTAAGTACGAAAAGTGATTAGAATAAGCCTTGGGATGCACGAAATGACGTAAAAGTTAAATTAATGACACAATAGCTCTTATTGGATGAACTGCATTCCTTATGAACAGAGAGTGATTAGAATAAACCATGGGATGCACAAAATGACGTAAATGTTCATCCAATGACACAAACGCGCTTATTGGATGAACTACATTCCTTATGTATGAAAAGTGATTAGAATAAGCCTTGGGATGCACAAAATGACGTAAATGTTCATCCAATGACACAAATGCACTTATTGGATGAACTACATTCCTTAAGTACGAAAAGTGATTAGAATAAGCCTTGGGATGCACAAAATGACGTAAATGTTAAATTAATGACACAAACGCGCTTAATGGATGAACTACATTCCTTAAATACGAAAAGTGATTTGAATAAGCCTTGGGATGCACAAAATGACGTAAATGTTAAATTAATGACACAAATGCGCTTATTGGATGAACTACATTCCTTAAGTACGAAAAATTATTAGAATAAGCCTTGGGATGCACAAAATGACGTAAAAGTTAAATTAATGACACAATAGCTCTTATTGGATGAACTGCATTCCTTATGAACAGAAAGTGATTAGAATAAACCATGGGATGCACAAAATGACGTAAATGTTCATCCAATGACACAAACGCGCTTATTGGATGAACTACATTCCTTAAGTACGAAAAGTGATTAGAATAAGCCTTGGGATGCACGAAATGATGTAAATGTTGAATTAATGACACAATAGCTCTTATTGGATGAACTACATTCCTTAAGTACAAAAAGTGATTAGAATATACCTTGGGATGCACAAAATGATGTAAATTTTAAACTAATGATAGAAACGTGCTTATTGGATGAAATACGTTCCTTAAGTACGAAAAGTGATTAGAATAAGCCTTGGGATGCACAAAATAACGTAAATGTTAAATTAATGACACAAACGCGCTTAATGGATGAACTACATTCCTTAAATACGAAAAGTGAATTGTTAAGCCTTGGGATGCACAAAATGACGTAAATGTTAAATAAATGACACAAATGCGCTTATTGGATGAACTACATTCCTTAAGTACGAAAAGTGATTAGAATAAGCCTTGGGATGCACGAAATGACGTAAAAGTTAAATTAATGACACAATAGCTCT
Organism: Cicer cuneatum; assembly: GCA_037974295.1. NCBI lineage: Eukaryota > Viridiplantae > Streptophyta > Magnoliopsida > Fabales > Fabaceae > Cicer > Cicer cuneatum. Next base: position 52,266,119 of record JBBPBO010000005.1, on the reverse strand, counting down.
TATTGGATGAACTGCATTCCTTATGAACAGAAAGTGATTAGAATAAACCATGGGATGCACAAAATGACGTAAATGTTCATCCAATGACACAAACGCGCTTATTGGATGAACTACATTCCTTATGTATGAAAAGTGATTAGAATAAGCCTTGGGATGCACAAAATGACGTAAATGTTCATCCAATGACACAAATGCACTTATTGGATGAACTACATTCCTTAAGTACGAAAAGTGATTAGAATAAGCCTTGGGATGCACGAAATGATGTAAATGTTGAATTAATGACACAATAGCTCTTATTGGATGAACTACATTCCTTAAGTACAAAAAGTGATTAGAATATACCTTGGGATGCACAAAATGATGTAAATTTTAAACTAATGAAAGAAACGTGCTTATTGGATGAAATACGTTCCTTAAGTACGAAAAGTGATTATAATAAGCCTTGGGATGCACAAAATGACGTAAACGTTAAATTAATGACACAAACGCGCTTAATGGATGAACTACATTCCTTAACTACGAAAAGTGATTTGAATAAGCCTTGGGATGCACAAAATGACGTAAATGTTAATTTAATGACACATATGCGCTTATTGGATGAACTACATTCCTTAAGTACAAAAAGTGTCTACAATAAGCCTTGGGATGCACAAAATGACGTAAATGTTAAATTAATTACACAAACGAGTTTATTGGATAAACTACTTTCCTTAAATTTGAAAATTGATTAGAATAAGCCTTGGGATGCACAAAATGACGTAAATGTTCTTCGAATTTCATAAATGCACTTATTGGATGAAATACATTCCATAAGTACGAAAAGTGATTATAATAAGCCTTGGGATGGACAAAATGACGTAAATGTTAAATTAATGACACAAACGCGCTTATTGGATAAACTACCTTCCTTAAGTATGAAAATTGATTAGAATAAGCCTTGGGATGCACAAAATGACGTAAATGTTCTTCCAATTACATAAATGCACTTATTGGATGAAATACATTCCATAAGTACGAAAAGTGATTATAATAAGCCTTGGGATGCACAAAATGACGTAAATGTTCATTCAATGACACAAGTGCACTTATTGGATGAACTACATTCCTTAAGTACGAAAAGTGATTAGAATAAGCCTTGGGATGCACGAAATGATGTAAATGTTGAATTAATGACACAATAGCTCTTATTGGATGAACTACATTCCTTAAGTACAAAAAGTGATTAGAATATACCTTGGGATGCACAAAATGATGTAAATTTAAACTAATGACAGAAACGCGCTTATTGGATGAAATACGTTCCTTAAGTACGAAAAGTGATTAGAATAAGCCTTGGGATGCACAAAATGACGTAAATGTTAAATTAATGACACAAACGCGCTTAATGGATGAACTACATTCCTTAAATACGAAAAGTGATTTGAATAAGCCTTGGGATGCACAAAATGACGTAAATGTTAAATTAATGACACAAATGCGCTTATTGGATGAACTACATTCCTTAAGTACGAAAAGTGATTAGAATAAGCCTTGGGATGCACGAAATGACGTAAAAGTTAAATTAATGACACAATAGCTCTTATTGGATGAACTGCATTCCTTATGAACAGAAAGTGATTAGAATAAACCATGGGATGCACAAAATGACGTAAATGTTCATCCGATGGCACAAACGCGCCTATTGGATGAACTACATTCCTTATGTACGAAAAGTGATTAGAATAAGCCTTGGGATGCAGAAAATGACGTAAATGTTCATCCAATGACACAAATGCACTTATTGGATGAACAACATTCCTTAAGTACGAAAAGTGATTAGAATAAGCCTTGGGATGCAGAAAATGACGTAAAAGTTAACTTAATGACACAATAGCTCTTATTGGATGAAGTGAAATCCTTATGAACAAAAAGTGATTAGAATAAACCATGGGATGCACAAAATGACGTAAATGTTCTTCCAATGTCACAAATGCACTTATTGGATGAACTACATTCCATAAGTACGAAAAGTGATTAGAATAAGCCTTGGGATGCACTAAATGACGTAAATGTTCATCCAATGACGCAAATGCACTTATTGGATGAACTATATTCCTTAAGTACGAAAAGTGATTAGAATAAGCCTTGGGATGCACAAAATGACGAAAATGTTAAATTAATGACCCAAATGCGCTTAATGGATGAACTACATTCCTTAAGTACGAAAAGTGATTAGAATAAGCCTTGGGATGCACAAAATGACGTAAATGTTCATCAAATGAGACAAATGCACTTATTGGATGAACTACATCCCTTATGTACGAAAAGTGATTAGAATAAACCTTGGGATGCACAAAATGACGTAAATGTTCATCCAATGACACAAATGCACTTATTGGATGAACTACATTCCTTAAGTACGAAAAGTGATTAGAATAAGTCTTGGGATGCACAAAATGACGTAAAAGTTAAATTAATGACACAAATGCGCTTAACGGATGAACTACATTCCTTAAATACGAAAAGTCATTTGAATAAGCCTTGGGATGCACAAAATGACGTAAATGTTAAATTAATGACACAAATGCGCTTATTGGATGAACTACATTCCTTAAGTACGAAAAGTGTCTACAATAAGCCTTGGGATGCACAAAATGACGTAAATGTTAAATTAATGACACAAACGCGTTTATTGGATAAACTACCTTCCTTAAATTTGAAAATTGATTAGAATAAGCCTTGGGATGCACAAAATGACGTAAATGTTCTTCCAATTTCATAAATGCACTTATTGGATGAAATACATTCCATAAGTACGAAAAGTGAGTATAATAAGCCTTGGGATGCACAAAATGACGTAAATGTTAAATTAATGACACAAACGCGCTTATTGGATAAACTACCTTCCTTAAGTATGAAAATTGATTAGAATAAGCCTTGGGATGCACAAAATGACGTAAATGTTCTTCCAATTACATAAATGCACTTATTGGATGAAATACATTCCATAAGTACGAAAAGTGATTATAATAAGCCTTGGGATGCACAAAATGACGTAAATGTTCATTCAATGACACAAATGCACTTATTGGATGAACTACATTCCTTAAGTACGAAAAGTGATTAGAATAAGCCTTGGGATGCACGAAATGATGTAAATGTTGAATTAATGACACAATAGCTCTTATTGGATGAACTACATTCCTTAAGTACAAAAAGTGATTAGAATATACCTTGGGATGCACAAAATGATGTAAATTTTAAACTAATGACAGAAGTGCACTTATTGGATGAAATACATTCCATAAGTACGAAAAGTGATTATAATAAGCCTTGGGATGCACAAAATGACGAAAATGTTAAATTAATGACCCAAATGCGCTTAATGGATGAACTACATTCCTTAAGTACGAAAAGTGATTAGAATAAGCCTTGGGATGCACAAAATGACGTAAATGTTCATCCAATGACGCAGATGCACTTATTGGATGAACTACATTCCTTAAGTACGAAAAATGTTTACAATGAGCCTTGGGATGCACAAAATGACGTAAATGTTAAATTGATCACACAAAAGGTCTTATTGGATGAACTACATTCTTTAAGTACGAAAACTGATTAGAATAAACCTTGGGATGCACAAAATGATGTAAATGTTGAATTAATGACACAATAGCTCTTATTGGATGAACTACATTCCTTTAGTACGAAAAGTGATTAGAATAAGCCTTGGGATGCACAAAATGACGTAAATGTTCTTCCAATTACATAAATGCACTTATTGGATGAAATACATTCCATAAGTACGAAAAGTGATTAGAATAAGCCTTGGGATGCACAAAATGACGTAAATGTTCATTCAATGACACAAATGCACTTATTGGATGAACTACATTCCTTAAGTACGAAAAGTGATTAGAATAAGCCTTGGGATGCACGAAATGATGTAAATGTTGAATTAATGACACAATAGCTCTTATTGGATGAACTACATTCCTTAAGTACAAAAAGTGATTAGAATATACCTTGGGATGCACAAAATGATGTAAATTTTAAACTAATGACAGAAACGCGCTTATTGGATGAAATACGTTCCTTAAGTACGAAAAGTGATTAGAATAAGCCTTGGGATGCACAAAATGACGTAAACGTTAAATTAATGACACAAACGCGCTTAATGGATGAACTACATTCCTTAAATACGAAAAGTGATTTGAATAAGCCTTGGGATGCACAAAATGAAGTAAATGTTAAATAAATGACACAAATGCGCTTATTGGATGAACTACATTCCTTAAGTACGAAAAGTGATTAGAATAAGCCTTGGGATGCACGAAATGACGTAAAAGTTAAATTAATGACACAATAGCTCTTATTGGATGAACTGCATTCCTTATGAACAGAGAGTGATTAGAATAAACCATGGGATGCACAAAATGACGTAAATGTTCATCCAATGACACAAACGCGCTTATTGGATGAACTACATTCCTTATGTATGAAAAGTGATTAGAATAAGCCTTGGGATGCACAAAATGACGTAAATGTTCATCCAATGACACAAATGCACTTATTGGATGAACTACATTCCTTAAGTACGAAAAGTGATTAGAATAAGCCTTGGGATGCACAAAATGACGTAAATGTTCATCCAATGACACAAATGCTCTTATTGGATGAAATACATTACTTAAGTACGAAAAGTGACTAAAATAAGCCTTGGGATGCACAAAATGACGTAAATGTTAAATTAATGACACAAACGCGCTTATTGGATAAACTACCTTCCTTAAGTATGAAAATTGATTAGAATAAGCCTTGGGATGCACAAAATGACGTAAATGTTCTTCCAATTACATAAATGCACTTATTGGATGAAATACATTCCATAAGTACGAAAAGTGATTATAATAAGCCTTGGGATGCACAAAATGACGTAAATGTTCATTCAATGACACAAGTGCACTTATTGGATGAACTACATTCCTTAAGTACGAAAAGTGATTAGAATAAGCCTTGGGATGCACGAAATGATGTAAATGTTGAATTAATGACACAATAGCTCTTATTGGATGAACTACATTCCTTAAGTACAAAAAGTGATTAGAATATACCTTGGGATGCACAAAATGATGTAAATTTAAACTAATGACAGAAACGCGCTTATTGGATGAAATACGTTCCTTAAGTACGAAAAGTGATTAGAATAAGCCTTGGGATGCACAAAATGACGTAAATGTTAAATTAATGACACAAACGCGCTTAATGGATGAACTACATTCCTTAAATACGAAAAGTGATTTGAATAAGCCTTGGGATGCACAAAATGACGTAAATGTTAAATTAATGACACAAATGCGCTTATTGGATGAACTACATTCCTTAAGTACGAAAAATTATTAGAATAAGCCTTGGGATGCACAAAATGACGTAAAAGTTAAATTAATGACACAATAGCTCTTATTGGATGAACTGCATTCCATATGAACAGAAAGTGATTAGAATAAACCATGGGATGCACAAAATGACGTAAATGTTCATCCAATGACACAAACGCGCTTATTGGATGAACTACATTCCTTATGTATGAAAAGTGATTAGAATAAGCCTTGGGATGCACAAAATGACGTAAATGTTCATCCAATGACACAAATGCACTTATTGGATGAACTACATTCCTTAAGTACGAAAAGTGATTAGAATAAGCCTTGGGATGCACGAAATGATGTAAATGTTGAATTAATGACACAATAGCTCTTATTGGATGAACTACATTCCTTAAGTACAAAAAGTGATTAGAATATACCTTGGGATGCACAAAATGATGTAAATTTTAAACTAATGAAAGAAACGTGCTTATTGGATGAAATACGTTCCTTAAGTACGAAAAGTGATTATAATAAGCCTTGGGATGCACAAAATGACGTAAACGTTAAATTAATGACACAAACGCGCTTAATGGATGAACTACATTCCTTAACTACGAAAAGTGATTTGAATAAGCCTTGGGATGCACAAAATGACGTAAATGTTAATTTAATGACACATATGCGCTTATTGGATGAACTACATTCCTTAAGTACAAAAAGTGTCTACAATAAGCCTTGGGATGCACAAAATGACGTAAATGTTAAATTAATTACACAAACGAGTTTATTGGATAAACTACTTTCCTTAAATTTGAAAATTGATTAGAATAAGCCTTGGGATGCACAAAATGACGTAAATGTTCTTCGAATTTCATAAATGCACTTATTGGATGAAATACATTCCATAAGTACGAAAAGTGATTATAATAAGCCTTGGGATGGACAAAATGACGTAAATGTTAAATTAATGACACAAACGCGCTTATTGGATAAACTACCTTCCTTAAGTATGAAAATTGATTAGAATAAGCCTTGGGATGCACAAAATGACGTAAATGTTCTTCCAATTACATAAATGCACTTATTGGATGAAATACATTCCATAAGTACGAAAAGTGATTATAATAAGCCTTGGGATGCACAAAATGACGTAAATGTTCATTCAATGACACAAGTGCACTTATTGGATGAACTACATTCCTTAAGTACGAAAAGTGATTAGAATAAGCCTTGGGATGCACGAAATGATGTAAATGTTGAATTAATGACACAATAGCTCTTATTGGATGAACTACATTCCTTAAGTACAAAAAGTGATTAGAATATACCTTGGGATGCACAAAATGATGTAAATTTAAACTAATGACAGAAACGCGCTTATTGGATGAAATACGTTCCTTAAGTACGAAAAGTGATTAGAATAAGCCTTGGGATGCACAAAATGACGTAAATGTTAAATTAATGACACAAACGCGCTTAATGGATGAACTACATTCCTTAAATACGAAAAGTGATTTGAATAAGCCTTGGGATGCACAAAATGACGTAAATGTTAAATTAATGACACAAATGCGCTTATTGGATGAACTACATTCCTTAAGTACGAAAAATTATTAGAATAAGCCTTGGGATGCACAAAATGACGTAAAAGTTAAATTAATGACACAATAGCTCTTATTGGATGAACTGCATTCCATATGAACAGAAAGTGATTAGAATAAACCATGGGATGCACAAAATGACGTAAATGTTCATCCAATGACACAAACGCGCTTATTGGATGAACTACATTCCTTATGTATGAAAAGTGATTAGAATAAGCCTTGGGATGCACAAAATGACGTAAATGTTCATCCAATGACACAAATGCACTTATTGGATGAACTACATTCCTTAAGTACGAAAAGTGATTAGAATAAGCCTTGGGATGCACAGAATGACGTAAATGTTCATCCAATGACACAAATGCAATTATTGGATGAACTACATTCCTTAAGTACGAAAAGTGATTAGAATAAGCCTTGGGATGCATAAAATGACGTTAATGTTCATCCAATGACACAAATATACTTATTGGATGAACTACATTCCTTAAGTCCGAAAACTGAATAGAATATGCCTTGGGATGCACAAAATGATGTAAATGTTAATCCAATAACACAAACGCGTTTATTGGATTAACTACATTCCTTAAGTACGAAAAGTGATTAAAATAAACCTTGGGATGCACAAAATGACGTACATGTTCATCCAATGACACAAATGCCCTTATTGGATGAACTACATTCCTTAAGTACGAAAAGTGATTAGAATAAGCCTTGTAATGCACAAAATGACGTAAATGTTCATCCAATGACACAAATGCACTTAATGGATGAACTACATTCCTTAAGTACAAAAAGTGATTAGAATAAGCCTTGGGATTCACAAAATGACGTAAATGTTAAATTAATGACACAAACGCTCTTATTGGATGAACTACATTCCTTTAGTACGAAAAGTGATTAGAATAAGCCTTGGGATGCAAAAAATGACGTAAATTGTTCATCCAATGACACAAATGCACTTATTGGATAAACTACATTCCTTAGGTACGAATAGTGATTAGAATATGCCTTGGGATTCACAAAATGATGTAAATGTTAAATTAATGACACAAACGCTCTTATTGGATGAACTGCATTCCTTAAGTATGAAAAGTGATTAGAATAAGCCTAGTAATGCACAAAATGACGTAAATGTTCTTCCAATGACACAAATGCACTTATTGGATGAACTACATCCCTTAAGTACAAAAAGTGATTAGAATAAGCCTTGGGATTCACAAAATGACGTAAATGTTAAATTAATGACACAAACGCTCTTATTGGATGAACTACATTCCTTAAGTCCAAAAAGTGATTAGAATAAGCCTTGGGATGCACAAAATGACGTAAATGTTCATCCAATGACACAAATGCACTTATTGGATGAACTACATTCCTTAAGTACGAAAACTGATTAGAATATGCCTTGGGATGCACAAAATGATGTAAATGTTCATCCAATAACACAAACGCGTTTATTAGATTAACTACATTCCTTAAGTACGAAAAGTGATTAGAATAACCCTTGTGATGCACAAAATGACGTACATGTTCATCCAATGACACAAATGCCCTTATTGGATGAACTACATTCCTTAAGTACGAAAAGTGATTAGAATAAGCCTTGTAATGCACAAAATGACGTAAATGTTCACCCAATGACACAAATGCACTTATTGGATGAACTACATTCCTTAAGTACAAAAAGTGATTAGAATAAGCCTTGGGATTCACAAAATGACGTAAATGTTAAATTAATGACACAAATGCTCTTATTGGATGAACTACATTCCTTAAGTACGAAAAGTGATTAGAATAAGCCTTGGGATGCAAAAAATGACATAAATGTTCATCCAATGACACAAATGCACTTATTGGATGAACTACATTCCTTAAGTCCGTAAAGTGATTAGAATAAGCCAGGGGATTCACCAAATGATTTAAATGTTAAATTAATGACACAAACGCTCTTATTGGATGAACTACATTCCTTAAGTATGAAAAGTGATTAGAATAAGCCTTGGGATGCACAAAATGACGTAAATGTTCATCCAATGACACAAATGCACTTATTGGATGAACTACATTCCTTAAGTACAAAAAGTGATTAGAATAAGCCTTGGGATGCACGAAATGATGTAAATGTTGAATTAATGACACAATAGCTCTTATTGGATGAACTACATTCCTTAAGTACAAAAAGTGATTAGAATATACCTTGGGATGCACAAAATGATGTAAATTTTAAACTAATGATAGAAACGTGCTTATTGGATGAAATACGTTCCTTAAGTACGAAAAGTGATTAGAATAAGCCTTGGGATGCACAAAATAACGTAAATGTTAAATTAATGACACAAACGCGCTTAATGGATGAACTACATTCCTTAAATACGAAAAGTGAATTGTTAAGCCTTGGGATGCACAAAATGACGTAAATGTTAAATAAATGACACAAATGCGCTTATTGGATGAACTACATTCCTTAAGTACGAAAAGTGATTAGAATAAGCCTTGGGATGCACGAAATGAGGTAAAAGTTAAATTAATGACACAATAGCTCTTATTGGATGAACTGCATTCCTTATGAACAGAAAGTGATTAGAATAAACCATGGGATGCACAAAATGACGTAAATGTTCATCCAATGACACAAACGCGCTTATTGGATGAACTACATTCCTTATGTATGAAAAGTGATTAGAATAAGCCTTGGGATGCACAAAATGACGTAAATGTTCATCCAATGACACAAATGCACTTATTGGATGAACTACATTCCTTAAGTACGAAAAGTGATTAGAATAAGCCTTGGGATGCACGAAATGATGTAAATGTTGAATTAATGACACAATAGCTCTTATTGGATGAACTACATTCCTTAAGTACAAAAAGTGATTAGAATACACCTTGGGATGCACAAAATGATGTAAATTTTAAACTAATGATAGAAACGTGCTTATGTGATGAAATACGTTCCTTAAGTACGAAAAGTGATTATAATAAGCCTTGGGATGCACAAAATGACGTAAATGTTAAATTAATGACACAAATGCGCTTAACGGATGAACTACATTCCTTAAATACGAAAAGTGATTTGAATAAGCCTTGGGATGCACAAAATGACGTAAATGTTAATTTAATGACACATATGCGCTTATTGGATGAACTACATTCCTTAAGTACGAAAAGTGTCTACAATAAGCCTTGGGATGCACAAAATGACGTAAATGTTAAATTAATGACACAAACGCGTTTATTGGATAAACTACCTTCCTTAAATTTGAAAATTGATTAGAATAAGCCTTGGGATGCACAAAATGACGTAAATGTTCTTCCAATTACATAAATGCACTTATTGGATGAAATACATTCCATAAGTACGAAAAGTGATTATAATAAGCCTTGGGATGCACAAAATGACGTAAATGTTCATTCAATGACACAAGTGCACTTATTGGATGAACTACATTCCTTAAGTACGAAAAGTGATTAGAATAAGCCTTGGGATGCACGAAATGATGTAAATGTTGAATTAATGACACAATAGCTCTTATTGGATGAACTACATTCCTTAAGTACAAAAAGTGATTAGAATATACCTTGGGATGCACAAAATGATGTAAATTTAAACTAATGACAGAAACGCGCTTATTGGATGAAATACGTTCCTTAAGTACGAAAAGTGATTAGAATAAGCCTTGGGATGCACAAAATGACGTAAATGTTAAATTAATGACACAAACGCGCTTAATGGATGAACTACATTCCTTAAATACGAAAAGTGATTTGAATAAGCCTTGGGATGCACAAAATGACGTAAATGTTAAATTAATGACACAAATGCGCTTATTGGATGAACTACATTCCTTAAGTACGAAAAATTATTAGAATAAGCCTTGGGATGCACAAAATGACGTAAAAGTTAAATTAATGACACAATAGCTCTTATTGGATGAACTGCATTCCATATGAACAGAAAGTGATTAGAATAAACCATGGGATGCACAAAATGACGTAAATGTTCATCCAATGACACAAACGCGCTTATTGGATGAACTACATTCCTTATGTATGAAAAGTGATTAGAATAAGCCTTGGGATGCACAAAATGACGTAAATGTTCATCCAATGACACAAATGCACTTATTGGATGAACTACATTCCTTAAGTACGAAAAGTGATTAGAATAAGCCTTGGGATGCACAGAATGACGTAAATGTTCATCCAATGACACAAATGCAATTATTGGATGAACTACATTCCTTAAGTACGAAAAGTGATTAGAATAAGCCTTGGGATGCATAAAATGACGTTAATGTTCATCCAATGACACAAATATACTTATTGGATGAACTACATTCCTTAAGTCCGAAAACTGAATAGAATATGCCTTGGGATGCACAAAATGATGTAAATGTTAATCCAATAACACAAACGCGTTTATTGGATTAACTACATTCCTTAAGTACGAAAAGTGATTAAAATAAACCTTGGGATGCACAAAATGACGTACATGTTCATCCAATGACACAAATGCCCTTATTGGATGAACTACATTCCTTAAGTACGAAAAGTGATTAGAATAAGCCTTGTAATGCACAAAATGACGTAAATGTTCATCCAATGACACAAATGCACTTAATGGATGAACTACATTCCTTAAGTACAAAAAGTGATTAGAATAAGCCTTGGGATTCACAAAATGACGTAAATGTTAAATTAATGACACAAACGCTCTTATTGGATGAACTACATTCCTTTAGTACGAAAAGTGATTAGAATAAGCCTTGGGATGCAAAAAATGACGTAAATTGTTCATCCAATGACACAAATGCACTTATTGGATAAACTACATTCCTTAGGTACGAATAGTGATTAGAATATGCCTTGGGATTCACAAAATGATGTAAATGTTAAATTAATGACACAAACGCTCTTATTGGATGAACTGCATTCCTTAAGTATGAAAAGTGATTAGAATAAGCCTAGTAATGCACAAAATGACGTAAATGTTCTTCCAATGACACAAATGCACTTATTGGATGAACTACATCCCTTAAGTACAAAAAGTGATTAGAATAAGCCTTGGGATTCACAAAATGACGTAAATGTTAAATTAATGACACAAACGCTCTTATTGGATGAACTACATTCCTTAAGTCCAAAAAGTGATTAGAATAAGCCTTGGGATGCACAAAATGACGTAAATGTTCATCCAATGACACAAATGCACTTATTGGATGAACTACATTCCTTAAGTACGAAAACTGATTAGAATATGCCTTGGGATGCACAAAATGATGTAAATGTTCATCCAATAACACAAACGCGTTTATTAGATTAACTACATTCCTTAAGTACGAAAAGTGATTAGAATAACCCTTGTGATGCACAAAATGACGTACATGTTCATCCAATGACACAAATGCCCTTATTGGATGAACTACATTCCTTAAGTACGAAAAGTGATTAGAATAAGCCTTGTAATGCACAAAATGACGTAAATGTTCACCCAATGACACAAATGCACTTATTGGATGAACTACATTCCTTAAGTACAAAAAGTGATTAGAATAAGCCTTGGGATTCACAAAATGACGTAAATGTTAAATTAATGACACAAATGCTCTTATTGGATGAACTACATTCCTTAAGTACGAAAAGTGATTAGAATAAGCCTTGGGATGCAAAAAATGACATAAATGTTCATCCAATGACACAAATGCACTTATTGGATGAACTACATTCCTTAAGTCCGTAAAGTGATTAGAATAAGCCAGGGGATTCACCAAATGATTTAAATGTTAAATTAATGACACAAACGCTCTTATTGGATGAACTACATTCCTTAAGTATGAAAAGTGATTAGAATAAGCCTTGGGATGCACAAAATGACGTAAATGTTCATCCAATGACACAAATGCACTTATTGGATGAACTACATTCCTTAAGTACAAAAAGTGATTAGAATAAGCCTTGGGATGCACGAAATGATGTAAATGTTGAATTAATGACACAATAGCTCTTATTGGATGAACTACATTCCTTAAGTACAAAAAGTGATTAGAATATACCTTGGGATGCACAAAATGATGTAAATTTTAAACTAATGATAGAAACGTGCTTATTGGATGAAATACGTTCCTTAAGTACGAAAAGTGATTATAATAAGTCTTGGGATGCACAAAATGACGTAAATGTTAAATTAATGACACAAATGCGCTTAATGGATGAACTACATTCCTTAAATACGAAAAGTGATTTGAATAAGCCTTGGGATGCACAAAATGACGTAAATGTTAAATTAATGACACAAATGCGCTTATTGGATGAACTACATTCCTTAAGTACGAAAAGTGTCTACAATAAGCCTTGGGATGCACGAAATGACGTAAATGTTAAATTAATGACACAAACGCGTTTATTGGATAAACTACCTTCCTTAAATTTGAAAATTGATTAGAATAAGCCTTGGGATGCACAAAATGACGTAAATGTTCTTCGAATTTCATAAATGCACTTATTGGATGAAATACATTCCATAAGTACGAAAAGTGATTATAATAAGCCTTGGGATGCACAAAATGACGTAAATGTTAAATTAATGACACAAACGCGCTTATTGGATAAACTACCTTCCTTAAGTATGAAAATTGATTAGAATAAGCCTTGGGATGCACAAAATGACGTAAATGTTCTTCCAATTACATAAATGCACTTATTGGATGAAATACATTCCATAAGTACGAAAAGTGATTATAATAAGCCTTGCGATGCACAAAATGACGTAAATGTTCATTCAATGACACAAATGCACTTATTGGATGAACTACATTCCTTAAGTACGAAAAGTGATTAGAATAAGCCTTGGGATGCACGAAATGATGTAAATGTTGAATTAATGACACAATAGCTCTTATTGGATGAACTACATTCCTTAAGTACAAAAAGTGATTAGAATATACCTTGGGATGCACAAAATGATGTAAATTTAAACTAATGACAGAAACGCGTTTATTGGATGAAATACGTTCCTTAAGTACGAAAAGTGATTAGAATAAGCATTGGGATGCACAAAATGACGTAAACGTTAAATTAATGACACAAACGCGCTTAATGGATGAACTACATTCCTTAAATACGAAATGTGATTTGAATAAGCCTTGGGATGCACAAAATGAAGTAAATGTTAAATAAATGACACAAATGCGCTTATTGGATGAACTACATTCCTTAAGTACGAAAAGTGATTAGAATAAGCCTTGGGATGCACGAAATGACGTAAAAGTTAAATTAATGACACAATAGCTCTTATTGGATGAACTGCATTCCTTATGAACAGAAAGTGATTAGAATAAACCATGGGATGCACAAAATGACGTAAATGTTCATCCAATGACACAAACGCGCTTATTGGATGAACTACATTCCTTATGTATGAAAAGTGATTAGAATAAGCCTTGGGATGCACAAAATGACGTAAATGTTCATCCAATGACACAAATGCACTTATTGGATGAACTACATTCCTTAAGTACGAAAAGTGATTAGAATAAGCCTTGGGATGCACAACATGACGTAAATGTTAATTGAATGACACAAACACACTTATTGGATGAACTACATTCCTTAAGTACGAAAAGTGATTAGAATAAGCCTTGGGATGCACAAAATTACGTAAATGTTAAATTAATGACACAAACGCTCTTATTGGATGAACTACATTCCTTAAGTACGAAAAGTGATTAGAATAAGCCTTGGGATGCACAAAATGACGTAAATGTTCATCCAATGACACAAATGCACTTATTGGATGAACTACATTCCTTAAGTACGGAAAGTGATTAGAATAAGCCTTGGGATTCACAAAATGACGTTAATGATCATCCAATGACACAAATGCACTTATTGGATGAACTACATTCCTTATGTCCGTAAAGTGATTAGAATAAGCCATGGGATGCACAAAATGATGTAAATGTTAAATTAATGACACAAACGCTCTTATTGGATGAACTACATTCCTTAAGTATGAAAAGTGATTAGAATAAGCCTTGGGATGCACAAAATGACGTAAATGTTCATCCAATGACACAAATGCACTTATTGGATGAACTACATTCCTTAAGTACAAAAAGTGATTAGAATAAGCCTTGGGATGCACGAAATGATGTAAATGTTGAATTAATGACACAATAGCTCTTATTGGATGAACTACATTCCTTAAGTACAAAAAGTGATTAGAATATACCTTGGGATGCACAAAATGATGTAAATTTTAAACTAATGATAGAAACGTGCTTATTGGATGAAATACGTTCCTTAAGTACGAAAAGTGATTAGAATAAGCCTTGGGATGCACAAAATAACGTAAATGTTAAATTAATGACACAAACGCGCTTAATGGATGAACTACATTCCTTAAATACGAAAAGTGAATTGTTAAGCCTTGGGATGCACAAAATGACGTAAATGTTAAATAAATGACACAAATGCGCTTATTGGATGAACTACATTCCTTAAGTACGAAAAGTGATTAGAATAAGCCTTGGGATGCACGAAATGACGTAAAAGTTAAATTAATGACACAATAGCTCTTATTGGATGAACTGCATTCCTTATGAACAGAAAGTGATTAGAATAAACCATGGGATGCACAAAATGACGTAAATGTTCATCCAATGACACAAACGCGCTTATTGGATGAACTACATTCCTTATGTATGAAAAGTGATTAGAATAAGCCTTGGGATGCACAAAATGACGTAAATGTTCATCCAATGACACAAATGCACTTATTGGATGAACTACATTCCTTAAGTACGAAAAGTGATTAGAATAAGCCTTGGGATGCACGAAATGATGTAAATGTTGAATTAATGACACAATAGCTCTTATTGGATGAACTACATTCCTTAAGTACAAAAAGTGATTAGAATATACCTTGGGATGCACAAAATGATGTAAATTTTAAACTAATGAAAGAAACGTGCTTATTGGATGAAATACGTTCCTTAAGTACGAAAAGTGATTATAATAAGCCTTGGGATGCACAAAATGACGTAAACGTTAAATTAATGACACAAACGCGCTTAATGGATGAACTACATTCCTTAACTACGAAAAGTGATTTGAATAAGCCTTGGGATGCACAAAATGACGTAAATGTTAATTTAATGACACATATGCGCTTATTGGATGAACTACATTCCTTAAGTACAAAAAGTGTCTACAATAAGCCTTGGGATGCACAAAATGACGTAAATGTTAAATTAATTACACAAACGCGTTTATTGGATAAACTACTTTCCTTAAATTTGAAAATTGATTAGAATAAGCCTTGGGATGCACAAAATGACGTAAATGTTCTTCGAATTTCATAAATGCACTTATTGGATGAAATACATTCCATAAGTACGAAAAGTGATTATAATAAGCCTTGGGATGGACAAAATGACGTAAATGTTAAATTAATGACACAAACGCGCTTATTGGATAAACTACCTTCCTTAAGTATGAAAATTGATTAGAATAAGCCTTGGGATGCACAAAATGACGTAAATGTTCTTCCAATTACATAAATGCACTTATTGGATGAAATACATTCCATAAGTACGAAAAGTGATTATAATAAGCCTTGGGATGCACAAAATGACGTAAATGTTCATTCAATGACACAAGTGCACTTATTGGATGAACTACATTCCTTAAGTACGAAAAGTGATTAGAATAAGCCTTGGGATGCACGAAATGATGTAAATGTTGAATTAATGACACAATAGCTCTTATTGGATGAACTACATTCCTTAAGTACAAAAAGTGATTAGAATATACCTTGGGATGCACAAAATGATGTAAATTTTAAACTAATGACAGAAACGCGCTTATTGGATGAAATACGTTCCTTAAGTACGAAAAGTGATTAGAATAAGCCTTGGGATGCACAAAATGACGTAAACGTTAAATTAATGACACAAACGCGCTTAATGGATGAACTACATTCCTTAAATACGAAAAGTGATTTGAATAAGCCTTGGGATGCACAAAATGAAGTAAATGTTAAATAAATGACACAAATGCGCTTATTGGATGAACTACATTCCTTAAGTACGAAAAGTGATTAGAATAAGCCTTGGGATGCACGAAATGACGTAAAAGTTAAATTAATGACACAATAGCTCTTATTGGATGAACTGCATTCCTTATGAACAGAAAGTTATTAGAATAAACCATGGGATGCACAAAATGACGTAAATGTTCATCCAATGACACAAACGCGCTTATTGGATGAACTACATTCCTTATGTATGAAAAGTGATTAGAATAAGCCTTGGGATGCACAAAATGACGTAAATGTTCATCCAATGACACAAATGCACTTATTGGATGAACTACATTCCTTAAGTACGAAAAGTGATTAGAATAAGCCTTGGGATGCACGAAATGATGTAAATGTTGAATTAATGACACAATAGCTCTTATTGGATGAACTACATTCCTTAAGTACAAAAAGTGATTAGAATATACCTTGGGATGCACAAAATGATGTAAATTTTAAACTAATGATAGAAACGTGCTTATTGGATGAAATACGTTCCTTAAGTACGAAAAGTGATTATAATAAGCCTTGGGATGCACAAAATGACGTAAACGTTAAATTAATGACACAAACGCGCTTAATGGATGAACTACATTCCTTAACTACGAAAAGTGATTTGAATAAGCCTTGGGATGCACAAAATGACGTAAATGTTAATTTAATGACACATATGCGCTTATTGGATGAACTACATTCCTTAAGTACAAAAAGTGTCTACAATAAGCCTTGGGATGCACAAAATGACGTAAATGTTAAATTAATTACACAAACGCGTTTATTGGATAAACTACTTTCCTTAAATTTGAAAATTGATTAGAATAAGCCTTGGGATGCACAAAATGACGTAAATGTTCTTCGAATTTCATAAATGCACTTATTGGATGAAATACATTCCATAAGTACGAAAAGTGATTATAATAAGCCTTGGGATGGACAAAATGACGTAAATGTTAAATTAATGACACAAACGCGCTTATTGGATAAACTACCTTCCTTAAGTATGAAAATTGATTAGAATAAGCCTTGGGATCACAAAATGACGTAAATGTTCTTCCAATTACATAAATGCACTTATTGGATGAAATACATTCCATAAGTACGAAAAGTGATTATAATAAGCCTTGGGATGCACAAAATGACGTAAATGTTCATTCAATGACACAAGTGCACTTATTGGATGAACTACATTCCTTAAGTACGAAAAGTGATTAGAATAAGCCTTGGGATGCACGAAATGATGTAAATGTTGAATTAATGACACAATAGCTCTTATTGGATGAACTACATTCCTTAAGTACAAAAAGTGATTAGAATATACCTTGGGATGCACAAAATGATGTAAATTTAAACTAATGACAGAAACGCGCTTATTGGATGAAATACGTTCCTTAAGTACGAAAAGTGATTAGAATAAGCCTTGGGATGCACAAAATGACGTAAATGTTAAATTAATGACACAAACGCGCTTAATGGATGAACTACATTCCTTAAATACGAAAAGTGATTTGAATAAGCCTTGGGATGCACAAAATGACGTAAACGTTAAATTAATGACACAAACGCGCTTAATGGATGAACTACATTCCTTAAATACGAAAAGTGATTTGAATAAGCCTTGGGATGCACAAAATGAAGTAAATGTTAAATAAATGACACAAATGCGCTTATTGGATGAACTACATTCCTTAAGTACGAAAAGTGATTAGAATAAGCCTTGGGATGCACGAAATGACGTAAAAGTTAAATTAATGACACAATAGCTCTTATTGGATGAACTGCATTCCTTATGAACAGAAAGTGATTAGAATAAACCATGGGATGCACAAAATGACGTAAATGTTCATCCAATGACACAAACGCGCTTATTGGATGAACTACATTCCTTATGTATGAAAAGTGATTAGAATAAGCCTTGGGATGCACAAAATGACGTAAATGTTCATCCAATGACACAAATGCACTTATTGGATGAACTACATTCCTTAAGTACGAAAAGTGATTAGAATAAGCCTTGGGATGCACGAAATGATGTAAATGTTGAATTAATGACACAATAGCTCTTATTGGATGAACTACATTCCTTAAGTACAAAAAGTGATTAGAATACACCTTGGGATGCACAAAATGATGTAAATTTTAAACTAATGATAGAAACGTGCTTATGTGATGAAATACGTTCCTTAAGTACGAAAAGTGATTATAATAAGCCTTGGGATGCACAAAATGACGTAAATGTTAAATTAATGACACAAATGCGCTTAACGGATGAACTACATTCCTTAAATACGAAAAGTGATTTGAATAAGCCTTGGGATGCACAAAATGACGTAAATGTTAATTTAATGACACATATGCGCTTATTGGATGAACTACATTCCTTAAGTACGAAAAGTGTCTACAATAAGCCTTGGGATGCACAAAATGACGTAAATGTTAAATTAATGACACAAACGCGTTTATTGGATAAACTACCTTCCTTAAATTTGAAAATTGATTAGAATAAGCCTTGGGATGCACAAAATGACGTAAATGTTCTTCCAATTACATAAATGCACTTATTGGATGAAATACATTCCATAAGTACGAAAAGTGATTATAATAAGCCTTGGGATGCACAAAATGACGTAAATGTTCATTCAATGACACAAATGCACTTATTGGATGAACTACATTCCTTAAGTACGAAAAGTGATTAGAATAAGCCTTGGGATGCACAAAATGACGTAAATGTTAAATTAATGACACAAACGCGCTTATTGGATGAACTACATTCCTTAAGTACGAAAAGTGATTAGAATAAGCCTTGGGATGCACAAAATGACGTAAATGTTCATTCAATGACACAAATGCACTTATTGGATGAACTACATTCCTTAAGTACGAAAAGTGATTAGAATAAGCCTTGGGATGCACGAAATGATGTAAATGTTGAATTAATGACACAATAGCTCTTATTGGATGAACTACATTCCTTAAGTACAAAAAGTGATTAGAATATACCTTGGGATGCACAAAATGATGTAAATTTTAAACTAATGACAGAAACGCGCTTATTGGATGAAATACGTTCCTTAAGTACGAAAAGTGATTAGAATAAGCCTTGGGATGCACAAAATGACGTAAACGTTAAATTAATGACACAAACGCGCTTAATGGATGAACTACATTCCTTAAATACGAAAAGTGATTTGAATAAGCCTTGGGATGCACAAAATGAAGTAAATGTTAAATAAATGACACAAATGCGCTTATTGGATGAACTACATTCCTTAAGTACGAAAAGTGATTAGAATAAGCCTTGGGATGCACGAAATGACGTAAAAGTTAAATTAATGACACAATAGCTCTTATTGGATGAACTGCATTCCTTATGAACAGAGAGTGATTAGAATAAACCATGGGATGCACAAAATGACGTAAATGTTCATCCAATGACACAAACGCGCTTATTGGATGAACTACATTCCTTATGTATGAAAAGTGATTAGAATAAGCCTTGGGATGCACAAAATGACGTAAATGTTCATCCAATGACACAAATGCACTTATTGGATGAACTACATTCCTTAAGTACGAAAAGTGATTAGAATAAGCCTTGGGATGCACGAAATGATGTAAATGTTGAATTAATGACACAATAGCTCTTATTGGATGAACTACATTCCTTAAGTACAAAAAGTGATTAGAATATACCTTGGGATGCACAAAATGATGTAAATTTTAAACTAATGATAGAAACGTGCTTATGTGATGAAATACGTTCCTTAAGTACGAAAAGTGATTATAATAAGCCTTGGGATGCACAAAATGACGTAAATGTTAAATTAATGACACAAATGCGCTTAACGGATGAACTACATTCCTTAAATACGAAAAGTGATTTGAATAAGCCTTGGGATGCACAAAATGACGTAAATGTTAATTTAATGACACATATGCGCTTATTGGATGAACTACATTCCTTAAGTACGAAAAGTGTCTACAATAAGCCTTGGGATGCACAAAATGACGTAAATGTTAAATTAATGACACAAACGCGTTTATTGGATAAACTACCTTCCTTAAATTTGAAAATTGATTAGAATAAGCCTTGGGATGCACAAAATGACGTAAATGTTCTTCCAATTTCATAAATGCACTTATTGGATGAAATACATTCCATAAGTACGAAAGTGATTATAATAAGCCTTGGGATGCACAAAATGACGTAAATGTTAAATTAATGACACAAACGCGCTTATTGGATAAACTACCTTCCTTAAGTATGAAAATTGATTAGAATAAGCCTTGGGATGCACAAAATGACGTAAATGTTCTTCCAATTACATAAATGCACTTATTGGATGAAATACATTCCATAAGTACGAAAAGTGATTATAATAAGCCTTGGGATGCACAAAATGACGTAAATGTTCAATCAATGACACAAATGCACTTATTGGATGAACTACATTCCTTAAGTACGAAAAGTGATTAGAATAAGCCTTGGGATGCACGAAATGATGTAAATGTTGAATTAATGACACAATAGCTCTTATTGGATGAACTACATTCCTTAAGTACAAAAAGTGATTAGAATATACCTTGGGATGCACAAAATGATGTAAATTTTAAACTAATGATAGAAACGTGCTTATTGGATGAAATACGTTCCTTAAGTACGAAAAGTGATTAGAATAAGCCTTGGGATGCACAAAATAACGTAAATGTTAAATTAATGACACAAACGCGCTTAATGGATGAACTACATTCCTTAAATACGAAAAGTGAATTGTTAAGCCTTGGGATGCACAAAATGACGTAAATGTTAAATAAATGACACAAATGCGCTTATTGGATGAACTACATTCCTTAAGTACGAAAAGTGATTAGAATAAGCCTTGGGATGCACGAAATGACGTAAAAGTTAAATTAATGACACAATAGCTCTTATTGGATGAACTGCATTCCTTATGAACAGAAAGTGATTAGAATAAACCATGGGATGCACAAAATGACGTAAATGTTCATCCAATGACACAAACGCGCTTATTGGATGAACTACATTCCTTATGTATGAAAAGTGATTAGAATAAGCCTTGGGATGCACAAAATGACGTAAATGTTCATCCAATGACACAAATGCACTTATTGGATGAACTACATTCCTTAAGTACGAAAAGTGATTAGAATAAGCCTTGGGATGCACGAAATGATGTAAATGTTGAATTAATGACACAATAGCTCTTATTGGATGAACTACATTCCTTAAGTACAAAAAGTGATTAGAATATACCTTGGGATGCACAAAATGATGTAAATTTTAAACTAATGAAAGAAACGTGCTTATTGGATGAAATACGTTCCTTAAGTACGAAAAGTGATTATAATAAGCCTTGGGATGCACAAAATGACGTAAACGTTAAATTAATGACACAAACGCGCTTAATGGATGAACTACATTCCTTAACTACGAAAAGTGATTTGAATAAGCCTTGGGATGCACAAAATGACGTAAATGTTAATTTAATGACACATATGCGCTTATTGGATGAACTACATTCCTTAAGTACAAAAAGTGTCTACAATAAGCCTTGGGATGCACAAAATGACGTAAATGTTAAATTAATTACACAAACGAGTTTATTGGATAAACTACTTTCCTTAAATTTGAAAATTGATTAGAATAAGCCTTGGGATGCACAAAATGACGTAAATGTTCTTCGAATTTCATAAATGCACTTATTGGATGAAATACATTCCATAAGTACGAAAAGTGATTATAATAAGCCTTGGGATGGACAAAATGACGTAAATGTTAAATTAATGACACAAACGCGCTTATTGGATAAACTACCTTCCTTAAGTATGAAAATTGATTAGAATAAGCCTTGGGATGCACAAAATGACGTAAATGTTCTTCCAATTACATAAATGCACTTATTGGATGAAATACATTCCATAAGTACGAAAAGTGATTATAATAAGCCTTGGGATGCACAAAATGACGTAAATGTTCATTCAATGACACAAGTGCACTTATTGGATGAACTACATTCCTTAAGTACGAAAAGTGATTAGAATAAGCCTTGGGATGCACGAAATGATGTAAATGTTGAATTAATGACACAATAGCTCTTATTGGATGAACTACATTCCTTAAGTACAAAAAGTGATTAGAATATACCTTGGGATGCACAAAATGATGTAAATTTAAACTAATGACAGAAACGCGCTTATTGGATGAAATACGTTCCTTAAGTACGAAAAGTGATTAGAATAAGCCTTGGGATGCACAAAATGACGTAAATGTTAAATTAATGACACAAACGCGCTTAATGGATGAACTACATTCCTTAAATACGAAAAGTGATTTGAATAAGCCTTGGGATGCACAAAATGACGTAAATGTTAAATAAATGACACAAATGCGCTTATTGGATGAACTACATTCCTTAAGTACGAAAAGTGATTAGAATAAGCCTTGGGATGCACGAAATGACGTAAAAATTAAATTAATGACACAATAGCTCTTATTGGATGAACTGCATTCCTTATGAACAGAAAGTGATTAGAATAAACCATGGGATGCACAAAATGACGTAAATGTTCATCCAATGACACAAACGCGCTTATTGGATGAACTACATTCCTTATGTATGAAAAGTGATTAGAATAAGCCTTGGGATGCACAGAATGACGTAAATCTTCATCCAATGACACAAATGCACTTATTGGATGAACTACATTCCTTAAGTACGAAAAGTGATTAGAATAATCCTTGGGATGCACGAAATGATGTAAATGTTGAATTAATGACACAATAGCTCTTATTGGATGAACTACATTCCTTAAGTACAAAAAGTGATTAGAATATACCTTGGGATGCACAAAATGATGTAAATTTTAAACTAATGACAGAAACGCGCTTATTGGATGAAATACGTTCCTTAAGTACGAAAAGTGATTAGAATAAGCCTTGGGATGCACAAAATGACGTAAACGTTAAATTAATGACACAAACGCGCTTAATGGATGAACTACATTCCTTAAATACGAAAAGTGATTTGAATAAGCCTTGGGATGCACAAAATGACGTAAATGTTAAATAAATGACACAAATGCACTTATTGGATGAACTACATTCCTTAATTACGAAAAATTATTAGACTAAGCCTTGGGATGCACAAAATGACGTAAAAGTTAAATTAATGACACAATAGCTCTTATTGGATGAACTGCATTTCTTATGAACAGAAAGTGATTAGAATAAACCATGGGATGCACAAAATGACGTAAATGTTCATCCAATGACACAAACGCGCTTATTGGATGAACTACATTCCTTATGTATGAAAAGTGATTAGAATAAGCCTTGGGATGCACAAAATGACGTAAATGTTCATCCAATGACACAAATGCACTTATTGGATGAACTACATTCCTTAAGTACGAAAAGTGATTAGAATAAGCCTTGGGATGCACGAAATGATGTAAATGTTGAATTAATGACACAATAGCTCTTATTGGATGAACTACATTCCTTAAGTACAAAAAGTGATTAGAATATACCTTGGGATGCACAAAATGATGTAAATTTTAAACTAATGATAGAAACGTGCTTATTTGATGAAATACGTTCCTTAAGTACGAAAAGTGATTATAATAAGCCTTGGGATTCACAAAATGACGTAAATGTTAAATTAATGACACAAATGCGCTTAATGGATGAACTACATTCCTTAAATACGAAAAGTGATTTGAATAAGCCTTGGGATGCACAAAATGACGTAAATGTTAAATTAATGACACAAATGCGCTTATTGGATGAACTACATTCCTTAAGTACGAAAAGTGTCTACAATAAGCCTTGGGATGCACAAAATGACGTAAATGTTAAATTAATGACACAAACGCGTTTATTGGATAAACTACCTTCCTTAAATTTGAAAATTGATTAGAATAAGCCTTGGGATGCACAAAATGACGTAAATGTTCTTCCAATTTCATAAATGCACTTATTGGATGAAATACATTCCATAAGTACGAAAAGTGATTATAATAAGCCTTGGGATGCACAAAATGACGTAAATGTTAAATTAATGACACAAACGCGCTTATTGGATAAACTACCTTCCTTAAGTATGAAAATTGATTAGAATAAGCCTTGGGATGCACAAAATGACGTAAATGTTCTTCCAATTACATAAATGCACTTATTGGATGAAATACATTCCATAAGTACGAAAAGTGATTATAATAAGCCTTGGGATGCACAAAATGACGTAAATGTTAAATAAATGACACAAATGCACTTATTGGATGAACTACATTCCTTAAGTACAAAAAGTGATTAGAATAAGCTTTGGGATGCACGAAATGATGTAAATGTTGAATAAATGACACAATAGCTCTTATTGGATGAACTACATTCCTTAAGTACAAAAAGTGATTAGAATATACCTTGGGATGCACAAAATGATGTAAATTTTAAACTAATGACAGAAACGCGCTTATTGGATGAAATACGTTCCTTAAGTACGAAAAGTGATTAGAATAAGCCTTGGGATGCACAAAATGACGTAAATGTTAAATTAATGACACAAACGCGCTTATTGGATGAACTACATTCCTTAAGTACGAAAAGTGATTAGAATAAGCCTTGGGATGCACAAAATGACGTAAATGTTCATTCAATGACACAAATGCACTTATTGGATGAACTACATTCCTTAAGTACGAAAAGTGATTAGAATAAGCCTTGGGATGCACGAAATGATGTAAATGTTGAATTAATGACACAATAGCTCTTATTGGATGAACTACATTCCTTAAGTACAAAAAGTGATTAGAATATACCTTGGGATGCACAAAATGATGTAAATTTTAAACTAATGACAGAAACGCGCTTATTGGATGAAATACGTTCCTTAAGTACGAAAAGTGATTAGAATAAGCCTTGGGATGCACAAAATGACGTAAACGTTAAATTAATGACACAAACGCGCTTAATGGATGAACTACATTCCTTAAATACGAAAAGTGATTTGAATAAGCCTTGGGATGCACAAAATGAAGTAAATGTTAAATAAATGACACAAATGCGCTTATTGGATGAACTACATTCCTTAAGTACGAAAAGTGATTAGAATAAGCCTTGGGATGCACGAAATGACGTAAAAGTTAAATTAATGACACAATAGCTCTTATTGGATGAACTGCATTCCTTATGAACAGAGAGTGATTAGAATAAACCATGGGATGCACAAAATGACGTAAATGTTCATCCAATGACACAAACGCGCTTATTGGATGAACTACATTCCTTATGTATGAAAAGTGATTAGAATAAGCCTTGGGATGCACAAAATGACGTAAATGTTCATCCAATGACACAAATGCACTTATTGGATGAACTACATTCCTTAAGTACGAAAAGTGATTAGAATAAGCCTTGGGATGCACGAAATGATGTAAATGTTGAATTAATGACACAATAGCTCTTATTGGATGAACTACATTCCTTAAGTACAAAAAGTGATTAGAATATACCTTGGGATGCACAAAATGATGTAAATTTTAAACTAATGATAGAAACGTGCTTATGTGATGAAATACGTTCCTTAAGTACGAAAAGTGATTATAATAAGCCTTGGGATGCACAAAATGACGTAAATGTTAAATTAATGACACAAATGCGCTTAACGGATGAACTACATTCCTTAAATACGAAAAGTGATTTGAATAAGCCTTGGGATGCACAAAATGACGTAAATGTTAATTTAATGACACATATGCGCTTATTGGATGAACTACATTCCTTAAGTACGAAAAGTGTCTACAATAAGCCTTGGGATGCACAAAATGACGTAAATGTTAAATTAATGACACAAACGCGTTTATTGGATAAACTACCTTCCTTAAATTTGAAAATTGATTAGAATAAGCCTTGGGATGCACAAAATGACGTAAATGTTCTTCCAATTTCATAAATGCACTTATTGGATGAAATACATTCCATAAGTACGAAAGTGATTATAATAAGCCTTGGGATGCACAAAATGACGTAAATGTTAAATTAATGACACAAACGCGCTTATTGGATAAACTACCTTCCTTAAGTATGAAAATTGATTAGAATAAGCCTTGGGATGCACAAAATGACGTAAATGTTCTTCCAATTACATAAATGCACTTATTGGATGAAATACATTCCATAAGTACGAAAAGTGATTATAATAAGCCTTGGGATGCACAAAATGACGTAAATGTTCAATCAATGACACAAATGCACTTATTGGATGAACTACATTCCTTAAGTACGAAAAGTGATTAGAATAAGCCTTGGGATGCACGAAATGATGTAAATGTTGAATTAATGACACAATAGCTCTTATTGGATGAACTACATTCCTTAAGTACAAAAAGTGATTAGAATATACCTTGGGATGCACAAAATGATGTAAATTTTAAACTAATGATAGAAACGTGCTTATTGGATGAAATACGTTCCTTAAGTACGAAAAGTGATTAGAATAAGCCTTGGGATGCACAAAATAACGTAAATGTTAAATTAATGACACAAACGCGCTTAATGGATGAACTACATTCCTTAAATACGAAAAGTGAATTGTTAAGCCTTGGGATGCACAAAATGACGTAAATGTTAAATAAATGACACAAATGCGCTTATTGGATGAACTACATTCCTTAAGTACGAAAAGTGATTAGAATAAGCCTTGGGATGCACGAAATGACGTAAAAGTTAAATTAATGACACAATAGCTCTTATTGGATGAACTGCATTCCTTATGAACAGAAAGTGATTAGAATAAACCATGGGATGCACAAAATGACGTAAATGTTCATCCAATGACACAAACGCGCTTATTGGATGAACTACATTCCTTATGTATGAAAAGTGATTAGAATAAGCCTTGGGATGCACAAAATGACGTAAATGTTCATCCAATGACACAAATGCACTTATTGGATGAACTACATTCCTTAAGTACGAAAAGTGATTAGAATAAGCCTTGGGATGCACGAAATGATGTAAATGTTGAATTAATGACACAATAGCTCTTATTGGATGAACTACATTCCTTAAGTACAAAAAGTGATTAGAATATACCTTGGGATGCACAAAATGATGTAAATTTTAAACTAATGAAAGAAACGTGCTTATTGGATGAAATACGTTCCTTAAGTACGAAAAGTGATTATAATAAGCCTTGGGATGCACAAAATGACGTAAACGTTAAATTAATGACACAAACGCGCTTAATGGATGAACTACATTCCTTAACTACGAAAAGTGATTTGAATAAGCCTTGGGATGCACAAAATGACGTAAATGTTAATTTAATGACACATATGCGCTTATTGGATGAACTACATTCCTTAAGTACAAAAAGTGTCTACAATAAGCCTTGGGATGCACAAAATGACGTAAATGTTAAATTAATTACACAAACGAGTTTATTGGATAAACTACTTTCCTTAAATTTGAAAATTGATTAGAATAAGCCTTGGGATGCACAAAATGACGTAAATGTTCTTCGAATTTCATAAATGCACTTATTGGATGAAATACATTCCATAAGTACGAAAAGTGATTATAATAAGCCTTGGGATGGACAAAATGACGTAAATGTTAAATTAATGACACAAACGCGCTTATTGGATAAACTACCTTCCTTAAGTATGAAAATTGATTAGAATAAGCCTTGGGATGCACAAAATGACGTAAATGTTCTTCCAATTACATAAATGCACTTATTGGATGAAATACATTCCATAAGTACGAAAAGTGATTATAATAAGCCTTGGGATGCACAAAATGACGTAAATGTTCATTCAATGACACAAGTGCACTTATTGGATGAACTACATTCCTTAAGTACGAAAAGTGATTAGAATAAGCCTTGGGATGCACGAAATGATGTAAATGTTGAATTAATGACACAATAGCTCTTATTGGATGAACTACATTCCTTAAGTACAAAAAGTGATTAGAATATACCTTGGGATGCACAAAATGATGTAAATTTAAACTAATGACAGAAACGCGCTTATTGGATGAAATACGTTCCTTAAGTACGAAAAGTGATTAGAATAAGCCTTGGGATGCACAAAATGACGTAAATGTTAAATTAATGACACAAACGCGCTTAATGGATGAACTACATTCCTTAAATACGAAAAGTGATTTGAATAAGCCTTGGGATGCACAAAATGACGTAAATGTTAAATAAATGACACAAATGCGCTTATTGGATGAACTACATTCCTTAAGTACGAAAAATTATTAGACTAAGCCTTGGGATGCACAAAATGACGTAAAAGTTAAATTAATGACACAATAGCTCTTATTGGATGAACTGCATTTCTTATGAACAGAGAGTGATTAGAATAAACCATGGGATGCACAAAATGACGTAAATGTTCATCCAATGACACAAACGCGCTTATTGGATGAACTACATTCCTTATGTATGAAAAGTGATTAGAATAAGCCATGGGATGCACAAAATGACGTAAATGTTCATCCAATGACGCAGATGCACTTATTGGATGAACTACATTCATTAAGTACGAAAAATGTTTAGAATAAGCCTTGGGATGCACAAAATGACGTAAATGTTAAATTAATCACACAATAGGTCTTATTGGATGAACTACATTCCTTAAGTACGAAAAGTGATTAGAATAAACCTTGGGATGCACAAAATGACGTAAATGTTCATTCAATGACACAAATGCACTTATTGGATGAACTACATTCCTTAAGTACGAAAAGTGATTAGAATAAGCCCTGGGATGCACGAAATGATGTAAATGTTGAATTAATGACACAATAGCTCTTATTGGATGAACTACATTCCTTAAGTACAAAAAGTGATTAGAATATACCTTGGGATGCACAAAATGATGTAAATGTTAAACTAATGACAGAAACGCGCTTATTGGATCAAATACATTCCTTAAGTACGAAAAGTGATTATAATAAGCCTTGGGATGCACAAACTGACGTAAATGTTAAATTAGTGACACAAACGCGCTTAATGGATAAACTACATTCCTTAAATATGAAAAGTGATTATAATAAGCCTTGGGATGCACAAAATGACGTAAATGCGCTTATTGGATGAACTACATTCCTTAAGTACGAAAAATTATTAGAATAAGCCTTGGAATGCACAAAATGATGTAAATGATCATTCAATGACAAAAATGCAGTTATAGGTTGAACTACATTCCTTAAGTACGAAAAGTGATTAGAATAAGCCTTGGGATGCACAAAATGACGTACATGTTCATCCGATGGCACAAACGCGCTTATTGGATGAACTACATTCCTTATGTACGAAAAGTGATTAGAATAAGCCTTGGGATGCACAAAATGACGTAAATGTTCATCCAACGACACAAATGCTCTTATTTGATGAAACACGTTCCTTAAGTACGAAAAGTGACTAAAATAAGTCTTGGGATGCACAAAATGACGTAAATGTTCATCCAATGACACAAACGCGCTTATTGGATGAACTACATTCCTTATGTACGAAAAGTGATTAGAATAAACCTTGGGATGCACAAAATGACGTAAATGTTCATTCAATGACACAAATGCACTTATTGAATGAACTACATTCCTTAAGTACGAAAAGTGATTAGAATAAGCCTTGGGATGCACGAAATGATGTAAATGTTGAATTAATGACACAATAGCTCTTATTGGATGAACTACATTCCTTAAGTACAAAAAGTGATTAGAATATACCTTGGGATGCACAAAATGATGTAAATGTTAAACTAATGACAGAAACGCGCTTATTGGATGAAATACATTCCTTAAGTACGAAAAGTGATTAGAATAAGCCTTGGGATGCACAAAATGACCTAAAAGTTAAATTAATGACACAATAGCTCTTATTGGATGAACTACATTCCATAAGTACGAAAAGTGATTAGAATATGCCTTGGGATACACAAAATGACGTTAATGTTCATCCAATGACACAAACGCGCTTATTGGATGAACTACATTCCTTATGTACGAAAAGTGATTAGAATAAACCTTGGGATGCACAAAATGACGTAAATGTTCATTCAATGACACAAATGCACTTATTGAATGAACTACATTCCTTAAGTACAAAAAGTGATTAGAATATACCTTGGGATGCACAAAATGATGTAAATGTTAAACTAATGACAGAAACGCGCTTATTGGATGAAATACATTCCTTAAGTACGACAAGTGATTAAAATAAGTCTTGGGATGCACAAAATGACGTAAATGTTAAATTAATGACACAAACGCGCTTAATGGATGAACTACATTCCTTAAATGCGAAAAGTGATTTGAATAAGCCTTGGGATGCACAAAATGACGTAAATGTTAAATTAATGACACAAATGCGCTTATTGGATGAACTACATTCCTTAAGTACGAAAAATTATTAGAATAAGCCTTGGGATGCACAAAATGATGTAAATGATCATTCAATGACAAAAATGCAGTTATAGGACTAACTACATTCCTTAAGTACGAAAAGTGATTAGAATAAACCTTGGGATGCACAAAATGACGTAGATGTTCATCCGATGGCACAAACGCGCTTATTAGATGAACTACATTCCTTTTGTACGAAAAGTGATTAGAATAAGCCTTGGGATGCACAAAATGACGTAAATGTTCATCCAACGACACAAATGCTCTTATTGGATGAAATACATTCCTTAAGTACGAAAAGTGACTAAAATAAGCCTTGGGATGCACAAAATGACGTAAATGTTAAATTAATGACACAAACGCGCTTATTGGATAAACTACCTTCCTTAAGTATGAAAATTGATTAGAATAACCCTTGGGATGTACAAAATGATGTAAATGTTCTTCCAATTACATAAATGCACTTATTGGATGAAATACATTCCAGAAGTACGAAAAGTGATTATAATAAGCCTTGGGATGCACAAAATGACGTAAATGTTCATCCAATGACGCAGATGCACTTATGGATGAACTACATTCCTTAAGTACGAAAAATGTTTAGAATAAGCCTTGGGATGCACAAAATGAAGTAAATGTTAAATTAATCACACAATAGGTCTTATTGGATGAACTACATTCCTTAAGTACGAAAAGTGATTAGAATAAACCTTGGGATGCACAAAATAATGTAAATGTTGAATTAATGACACAATAGCTATTATTGGATGAACTACATTCCTTAAGTACAAAAAGTGATTA
Organism: Cicer cuneatum; assembly: GCA_037974295.1. Lineage (NCBI taxonomy): Eukaryota > Viridiplantae > Streptophyta > Magnoliopsida > Fabales > Fabaceae > Cicer > Cicer cuneatum. The sequence goes on along the minus strand of JBBPBO010000005.1, from coordinate 52,233,839 downwards.
GAATATACCTTGGGATGCACAAAATGACGTTAATGTTCATCCAATGATACAAACGCGCTTATTGGATGAACTACATTCCTTATGTACGAAAAGTGATTATAATAAGCCTTGGGATGCACAAAATGACGTAAATGTTAAATTAATGACACAAACGCGCTTAATGGATGAACTACATTCCTTAAATACGAAAAGTGATTTGAATAAGCCTTGGGATGCACAAAATGACGTAAATGTTAAATTAATGACACAAATGCGCTTATTGGATGAACTACATTCCTTAAGTACGAAAAATTATTAGAATAAGCCTTGGGATGCACAAAATGATGTAAATGATCATTCAATGACAAAAATGCAGTTATAGGATGAACTACATTCCTTAAGTACGAAAAGTGATTAGAATAAGCCTTGGGATGCACAAAATGACGTAAATGTTCATCCGATGGCTCAAACGCGCTTATTGGATGAACTACATTCCTTATGTACGAAAAGTGATTAGAATAAGCCTTGGGATGCACAAAATGACGTAAATGTTCATCCAATGACACAAATGCACTTATTGGATGAAGTGAAATCCTTATGAACAAAAAGTGATTAGAATAAACCATGGGATGCACAAAATGACCTAAATGTTCTTCCAATGACGCAAATGCACTTATTGGATGAACTACATTCCTTAAGTACAAAAAGTGTTTAGAATAGGCCTTGGGATGCACAAAATGACGTAAATGTTCATCCAATGACGCAAATGCACTTATTGGATGAACTACATTCCTTAAGTACAAAAAGTGATTAGAATAAGCCTTGGGATGCACAAAATGACGTAAATGTTCATCCAATTACACAAACGCGCTTAATGGATGAACTACATTCCTTAAATACGAAAAGTGATTTGAATAAGCCTTGGGATGCACAAAATGACGTAAATGTCAAATTAATGACACAAGTGCGCTTATTGGATGAACTACATTCCTTAAGTACGAAAAGTGATTATAATAAGCCTTGGGATGCACAAAATGACGTAAATGTTAAATTAATGACACAAACGCGTTTATTGGAATAACTACATTCCTTAAGTACGAAAAGTGATTAGAATAAGCCTTGGGAAACACAAAATGACGTAAATGTTCATCCAATGACGCAAATGCGCTTATTGGATGAAATACATTCCTTAAGTACGAAAAGTGATTAGAATAAGCCTTGGGATGCACAAAATGACGTAAAAGTTAAATTAATGACACAATAGCTCTTATTGGATGAACTGCATTCCTTATGAACAGAAAGTGATTAGCATAAACCATGGGATGCACAAAATGACGTAAATGTTCATCCACTGACACAAACGCGCTTATTGGATGAACTACATTCCTTATGTACGAAAAGTGATTAGAATAAGCCTTGGGATGCACAACATGACGTAAATGTTCATCCAATGACACAAATGCACTTATTGGATGAACTACATTCCTTAAGTACGAACAGTGATTAGAATAACCCTTGGGATGCACAAAATTACGTAAATGTTCATCCAATGACGCAAATGCACTTATTGGATGAACTACATTCCTTAAGTATGAAAAGTGTTTTGAATAAGCCTTGGGATGCACAAAATGACGTAAAAGTTAAATTAGTGACACAATAGCTCTTATTGGATGAACTGCATTCCTTATGAATAGAAAGTGATTAGAATAAACCATGGGATGCACAAAATGACGTAAATGTTCATCCAAAGATACAAATGCGCTTATTGGATAAAATAGATTCCTTAAGTACGAAAAGTGATTAGAATAATCCTTGGGATGCACAAATTGACGTAAATGTTCATCCAATTACACAAATGCACTTATTGGATGAAATACATTCCTTAAGTACGAAAAGTGTTGAGAATAAGCCTTGGGATGCACAAAATGACGTAAATGTTAAATTAATGACAAAATTGTGCTTACTGGATAAACTACCTTCCTTAAGGACGAAAATTGATTAGAATAAGTCTTGGGATGCACAAAATGACGTAAATGTTCTTCCAATTACACAAATGCACTTATTGGATGAAATACATTCCATAACTACGAAAAGTGATTATAATAAGCCTTGGGATGCACAAAATGACGTAAATGTTAAATTAATGACACAAATGCGCTTATTGGAAGAACTAAATTCCTTAAGTACGAAAAATTATTAGAATAAGCCTTGGGATGCACAAAATGATGTAAATGATCATTCAATGACAAAAATGCAGTTATAGGATGAACTACATTCCTTAAGTACGAAAAGTGATTAGAATAAGTCTTGGGATGCACAAAATGACGTAAATGTTCATCCGATGGCACAAACGCGCTTATTGGATGAACTACATTCCTTATGTACGAAAAGTGATTAGAATAAGCCTTGGGATGCAGAAAATGACGTAAATGTTCATCCAACGACACAAATGCACTTATTGGATGAAGTGAAATCCTTATGAACAAAAAGTGATTAGAATAAACCATGGGATGCACAAAATGACGTAAATGTTCTTCCAATGACACAAATGCACTTATTGGATGAACTACATTCCATAAGTAAGAAAAGTGATTAGAATAAGCCTTGGGATGCACAAAATGACGTAAATGTTCATCCAATGAC
>JBBPBO010000005.1:52188120-52225633 GCA_037974295.1 Cicer cuneatum | reverse complement strand
AAATGCGCTTATTGGATGAACTACATTCCTTAAGTACGAAAAATTATTAGAATAAGCCTTGGAATGCACAAAATGATGTAAATGATCATTCAATGACAAAAATGCAGTTATAGGATGAACTACATTCCTTTAATTACGAAAAGTGGCTACAATAAGCCTTGGGATGCATAAAATGACAAAAATGTTAAATTAATGACACAAACGCCCTTATTGGATAAACTACCTTCCTTTAGTTTGAAAATTGATTAGAATAAGCCTTGGGATGCACAAAATGACGTAAATGTTCTTCCAATTACCAAAATACACTTATTGGATGAAATACATTCCATAAGTACGAAAAGTGATTATAATAAGACTTGGGATGCACAAAATGACGTTAATGTTAAATTAATGACACAAACGCGCTTATTGGATAAACTACCTTCCTTAAGTATGAAAATTGATTAGAATAAGCCTTGGGATGCACAAAATGACGTAAATGTTCTTCCAATTACATAAATGCACTTATTGGATGAAATACATTCCATAAGTAAGAAAAGTGATTATAATAAGCCTTGGGATGCACAAAATGACGTAAATGTTAAATTAATGACACAATCACGCTTATTGGATGAACAACATTCCTTAAGTACGAAAAGTGATTAGAATAAGCCTTGGGATGCACAAAATGACGTAAATGTTCATCCAATGACGCAGATGCACTTATTGGATGAACTACATTCCTTAAGTACGAAAAATGATTACAATAAGCCTTGGGATGCACAAAATGATGTAAATGTTAAATTGATCACACAAAAGGTCTTATTGGATGAACTACATTCTTTAAGTACGAAAACTGATTAGAATAAACCTTGGGATACACAAAATGATGTAAATGTTGAATTAATGACACAATAGCTCTTATTGGATGAACAACATTCCTTAAGTACGAAAAGTGATTAGAATAAGCCTTGGGATGCACAAAAGACCTAAAAGATAAATTAATGACACAATAGCTCTTATTGGATGAACTACATTCCATAAGTACGAAAAGTGATTAGAATAAGCCTTGGGATGCACAAAATGACGTTAATGTTCATCCAATGACGCAAATGCACTTATTGGATATACTACATTCCTTAAGTACTAAAAGTGATTAGAATAAGCCTTGGGATGCACAAAATGACGTAAATGTTCATCCGATGGCACAAACGCGCTTATTGGATGAACTACATTCCTTATGTAAGAAAAGTGATTAGAATAAGCCTTGGGATGCACAAAATGACGTAAATGTTCATCCAATGACACAAATGCTCTTATTGGATGAAATACATTACTTAAGTACGAAAAGTGACTAAAATAAGCCTTGGGATGCACAAAATGACGTAAATGTTAAATTAATGACACAAATGCGCTTATTGGATGAACTACATTCCTTATGTACGAAAAGTGATTAGAATAAGCCTTGGGATGCACAAAATGACGTAAATGTTCATCCAATGACACAAATGCGCTTATTGGATGAACTACATTCCTTATGTACGAAAAGTGATTAGAATAAACCTTGGGATGCACAAAATGACGTAAATGTTCATTCAATGACACAAATGCACTTATTGGATGAACAACAGTCCTTAAGTACGAAAAGTGATTAGAATAAGCCTTGGGATGCACGAAATGATGTAAATGTTGAATTAATGACACAATAGCTCTTATTGGATGAACTACATTCCTTAAGTACAAAAAGTGATTAGAATATACCTTGGGATGCACAAAATGATGTAAATTTTAAACTAATGATAGAAACGCGCTTATTGGATGAACTACATTCCTTATGTACGAAAAGTGATTAGAATAAGCCTTGGGATGCACAAAATGATGTAAATGTTGAATTAATGACACAATAGCTCTTATTGGATGAACTACATTCCTTATGTACGAAAAGTGATTAGAATAAGCTTTGGGATGCACAAAATGACGTAAATGTTCATTTAATGACACAAATGCGCTTATTGGATGAACTACATTCGTTATGTACGAAAAGTGATTCGAATAAGCCTTGGGATGCACAAAATGACGTAAATGTTCATTCAATGACACAAATGCACTTATTGGATGAACTACATTCGTTAAGTACGAAAAGTGATTAGAATAAGCCTTGGGATGCACGAAATGATGTAAATGTTGAATTAATGACACAATAGCTCTTATTGGATGAACTACATTGCTTAAGTACAAAAAGTGATTAGAATATACCTTGGGATGCACAAAATGATGTAAATTTTAAACTAATGACAGAAACGCGCTTATTGGATGAAATACGTTCCTTAAGTACGAAAAGTGATTATAATAAGCCTTGGGATGCACAAATTGACGTAAATGTTCATCCAATTACACAAATGCACTTATTGGATGAAATACATTCCTTAAATACGAAAAGTGTTGAGAATAAGCCTTGGGATGCACAAAATGACGTAAATGTTAAATTAATGACAAAATTGTGCTTACTGGATAAACTACCTTCCTTAAGTACGAAAATTGATTAGAATAAGTCTTGAGATGCACAAAATGACGTAAATGTTCATCCAATTACACAAATGCACTTATTGGATGAAATACATTCCATAACTACGAAAAGTGATTATAATAAGCCTTGGGATGCACAAAATGACGTAAATGTTAAATTAATGACACAAACGCGCTTATTTGAAGAACTAAATTCCTTAAGTATGAAAAATTATTAGAATAAGCCTTGGGATGCACAAAATAATGTAAATGATCATTCAATGACAAAAATGCAGTTATAGGATGAACTACATTCCTTAAGTACGAAAAGTGATTAGAATAAGTCTTGGGATGCACAAAATGACGTAAATGTTCATTCGATGGCACAAACGCGCTTATTGGATGAACTACATTCCTTATGTACGAAAAGTGATTAGAATAAGCCTTGGGATGCAGAAAATGACGTAAATGTTCATCCAATGACACAAATGCACTTATTGGATGAAGTGAAATCCTTATGAACAAAAAGTGATTAGAATAAACCATGGGATGCACAAAATGACGTAAATGTTCTTCCAATGACACAAATGCACTTATTGGATGAACTACATTCCATAAGTAAGAAAAGTGATTAGAATAAGCCTTGGGATGCACAAAATGACGTAAATGTTCATCCAATGACGCAAATGCACTTATTGGATGAACTACATTCCTTAAGTACGAAAATTGATTAGAATAAGCCTTGGGATGCACAAAATGACGTAAATGTTCATCCAATTACACAAACGCGCTTATTGGATGAAATACATTCCATAAGTACGAAAAGTGATTAGAATAAGCCTTGGGATGCACAAAATGACGAAAATGTTAAATTAATGACCCAAATGCGCTTAATGGATGAACTACATTCCTTAAGTACGAAAAGTAATTAGAATAAGCCTTGGGATGCACAAAATGACGTAAATGTTCATCCAATGACACAAATGCACTTATTGGATGAACTACATCCCTTAAGTATGAAAAGTGATTAGAATAAACCTTGGGATGCACAAAATGACGTAAATGTTCATCCAATGACACAAATGCACTTATTGGATGAACTACATTCCTTATGTACGAAAAGTGATTAGAATAAGCCTTGGGATGCACAAAATGATGTAAATGTTGAATTAATGACACAATAGCTCTTATTGGATGAACTACATTCCTTATGTACGAAAAGTGATTAGAATAAGCTTTGGGATGCACAAAATGACGTAAATGTTCATTTAATGACACAAATGCGCTTATTGGATGAACTACATTCCTTATGTACGAAAAGTGATTCGAATAAGCCTTGGGATGCACAAAATGACGTAAATGTTCATTCAATGACACAAATGCACTTATTGGATGAACTACATTCGTTAAGTACGAAAAGTGATTAGAATAAGCCTTGGGATGCACGAAATGATGTAAATGTTGAATTAATGACACAATAGCTCTTATTGGATGAACTACATTCCTTAAGTACAAAAAGTGATTAGAATATGACGTAAATGTTCATCCACTGACACAAATACACTTATTGGATGAAATACATTCCATAACTACGAAAAGTGATTATAATAAGCCTTGGGATGCACAAAATGACGTAAATGTTAAATTAATGACACAAACACGCTTATTGGAAGAACTACATTCCTTAAGTACGAAAAGTGATTAGAATAAGCCTTGGGATGCACAAAATGACGTAAAAGTTAAATTAATGACACAATAGCTCTTATTGGATGAACTGCATTCCTTATGAAAAGAAAGTGATTAGAATAAACCATGGGATGCACAAAATGACGTAAATGTTCATCCAATGACACAAATGCGCTTATTGGATGAACTACATTCCTTATGTACGAAAAGTGATTAGAATAAGCCTTGGGATGCACAAAATGACGTAAATGTTCATCCAATGACACAAATGCACTTATTGGATGAACTACATTCCTTAAGTACGAAAAGTGATTAGAATAAGCCTTGGGATGCACAAAATGATGTAAATGCACTTATTGGATGAAATACATTCCTTAAGTACGAAAAGTGATTCGAATAATCCTTGGGGTGCACCAAATAACGTAAATGTTCATACAATGACACAAATGCACTTATTGGATGAAATACATTCCTTAAGTCCGAAAAGTGATGAGAATAAGCCTTGGGATGCACCAAATGACGTAAAAGTTAAATTAATGACACAATAGCTCTTATTGGATGAACTTCATTCCTTTTGTACGAAAAGTGATTAGTATTAGCCTTGGGATGCACAAAATGACGTAAATGTTAAATTAATGACACAAATGCGCTTAATGGATGAACTACATTCCTTAAGTACGAAAAGTGATTAGAGTAAGCCTTGGGATGCACAAAATGACGTAAATTTTAAATTAATGACACAATGCGCTTATTGGATGAACTACATTCCTTAAGTACGAAAAGTGATTAGAATAAGCCTTGGCATGCACAAAATGACGAAAATGTTCATCCAATGACACAAATGCACTTATTGGATGAACTACATTCTTTAAGTACGAATAGTGATTAGAATAAGCCTTGGGATGCACAAAATGACGTAAATGTTAAATTAATGACACAAACGCGCTTATTGGATGAACTACATTCCTTAAGTACAAAAAGTGATTAGAATAAGCCTAAGGATGCACAAAATGACGTAAATGTTCATCCACTGACACAAATACACTTATTGGATGAATTACATACCTTAAGTACGAAAAGTGATTAGAGTAAGCCTTGGGATGCACAAAATGACGTAAATTTTAAATTAATGACACAAACACATTTATTAGATGAACTACATTCCTTAAGTAAAAAAAGTGATTAGAATAAGCCTTGGGATGCACAAAATGACGTAAATGTTCATCCACTGACACAAATGCACTTATTGGATGAACTACATTCCTTTAGTACAAAAAGTGATTAGAATAAGCCTAAGGATGCACAAAATAATGTAAATGTTCATCCACTGACACAAATACAATTATTGAATGAATTACATACCTTAAGTACGAAAAGTTGTAATAACAAGCCTTGGGATGCACAAAATGACTAAATGTTAAATTAATGACACAAACGCGCTTAATAGATGAACTACATTCCTTAAGTACTAAAAGGGATTAGAATAAGCCTTCGGATGCACAAAATGACGTAAATGTTAAATTAATGACACAAATGCGCTTATTGGATGAACTACATTCCTTAAGTACGAAAAGTGATTAGAATAAGCCTTGGGATGCACAAAATGACGTAAATGTTCATCCAATGACACAAACGCAGTTATTGGATGAATTACATTCCTTAAGTACGAAAAGTGATGAGAATAACCATTGGGATGCACAAAATGACGTAAATGTTAAATTAATGACACAAACACGGTTATTGAATGAACTCATTTGCTTAAGTACGAAAAGTGATTAGAATAAGCCTTGGGATGCCCATAATGACGTATATGTTCATCAAATGACACAAGTGCACTTATTGCATAAACTACATTCTTTAAGTACGAATAGTGATTAGAATAAGCCTTGGGATGCACAAAATGACAAAAATGTTCATCAAATGACACAAATGCACTTATTGGATGAAATACATTTCTTAAGTACGAAAAGTGATTAGAATAAGCCTTGGGATGCACAAAATGACGTAAATGTTAAATTAATGACACAAACGTGCTTATAGGATGAACTACATTCCTTAAGTACGAAAAGTGATTAGAATAAGCCTTGGGATGCACAAAATGACGTAAATGTTCATTCGATGGCACAAACGCGCTTATTGGATGAACTACATTCCTTATGTACGAAAAGTGATTAGAATAAGCCTTGGGATGCAGAAAATGACGTAAATGTTCATCCAATGACACATATGCACTTATTGGATGAACTTCATTCCTTTTGTACGAAAAGTGATTAGTATTAGCCTTGGGATGCACAAAATGACGTAAATGTTAAATTAATGACACAAATGCGCTTATTGGATGAACTACATTCCTTAAGTACGAAAAGTGATTAGAATAAGCCTTGGGATGCACAAAATGACGTAAATGTTCATCCAATGACACAAACGCAGTTATTGGATGAATTACATTCCTTAAGTACGAAAAGTGATGAGAATAACCATTGGGATGCACAAAATGACGTAAATGTTAAATTAATGACACAAACACGTTTATTGAATGAACTACATTGCTTAAGTACGAAAAGTGATTAGAATAAGCCTTGGGATGCCCATAATGACGTATATGTTCATCAAATGACACAAGTGCACTTATTGCATAAACTACATTCTTTAAGTACGAAAAGTGATTAGAGTAAGCCTTGGGATGCACAAAATGACGTAAATTTTAAATTAATGACACAAACACATTTATTAGATGAACTACATTCCTTAAGTAAAAAAAGTGATTAGAATAAGCCTTGGGATGCACAAAATGACGTAAATGTTCATCCACTGACACAAATGCACTTATTGGATGAACTACATTCCTTTAGTACAAAAAGTGATTAGAATAAGCCTAAGGATGCACAAAATAATGTAAATGTTCATCCACTGACACAAATACAATTATTGGATGAATTACATACCTTAAGTACGAAAAGTTGTTATTCCGTAAGTACGAAAAGGGATTAGAATAAGCCTTGAGATGCGCAAAATGACGAAAATGTTCATCCAATGACACAAATGCACTTATTGGATGAACTATATTCTTTAAGTACGAAAAGTGATTAGAATAAGCCTTGGGATGTACAAAATGACGTCAATATTAAATTAATGACACATACGCGCTTATTTGATGAACTACTTTCCTTAAGTACAAAAGTCATTAGAATAAAGCTTGGGATGCACAAAATGAAGTAAATGTTCATCCAAAGACACAAATGCACTTATTGGATGAACTACATACCTTAAGTACCAAAAGTGATAATAATATGGCTTGGGATGCACAAAATGACGTAAATGTTAAATTAAGGACACAAACGCGCTTATTCGATGAACTATATTCCTTAAGTATGAAAAGTGATTCGAATAAGCCTTGGGATGCATAAAATGACGTAATTGTTCATCCAACGACACAAATGCACTTATTGGATGAACTACATACCTTAAGTACGAAAAGTGATTAGAATAAGCCTTCGGATGCACAATATGACGAAAATGTTTATCCAATGACACAAATGCACTTATTGGATGAACTACATTCCTCAAGTACGAAAACTGATTAGAATAAGCCTTGGGATGCACAAAATGACGTAAATGTTAAATCAATGACACAAACGCGCTTATTGGATGAACTACATTCCTTAAGTACGAAAAGGGATTAGAGTAAGCCTTGGGATGCACAAAATGACGTACATGTTCATCCAATGACACAAACGTACTTATTGGATGAACTACATTCCTTAAGTACGAAAAAATGATTAGAATAAGCCTTGAGATGCACAAAATGACATAAATGTTCATCCAAGGACACAAATGCACTTGTTGGATGAACTACATTCCGTAAGTACGAAAAGGGATTAGAATAAGTCTTGGGATGCGCAAAATGACGAAAATATTCATCCAATGACACAAATGCACTTATTGGATGAACTATATACTTTAAGTAGTAAAAGTGATTAGAATAAGCCTTGGGATGCACAAAATGACGTAAATGTGAAATTAATGACACAAACGCGCTTATTGAATGAACTACAATCCTTAAGTACGAAAAGTGACTAGAATAAGCCTTTGGATGCACAAAATGACGTAAATGTTAAATTAATGACACAAACGCGCTTATTGGATGAACTACATTCCTTAAGTACGAAAAGTGATGAGAATAAGCCTTGGGATGCACAAAATGACGTAAATGTTCATCCAATGACACAAATGCTCTTATTGGATCAACTACATTCTTTAAGTACGAATAGTGATTAAAATAATCCTTGGGATGCACAAAATGACGTAAATGTTCATCCAATTACACAAATGCACTTATTGGATGAACTACATTCCTTAAGTACGAAAAGTGATTAGAATAAGCCTTGGGATGCACAAAATGACGTAAATGTTCATCCAATGACACAAATGCTCTTATTGGATCAACTACATTCTTTAAGTACGAATAGTGATTAAAATAATCCTTGGGATGCACAAAATGACGTAAATGTTCATCCAATTACACAAATGCACTTATTGGATGAACTACATTCCTTAAGTACGAAAAGTGATTAGAATAAGCCTAGGGATGCACAAAATGACGTAAATGTTCATCCAATGACACAAATGCGCTTATTGGATGAACTACATTCCTTAAGTACGAAAAGTGATTAGAGTAAGCCTTGGGATGCACAAAATGACGTAAATGTTAAATTAATGAAACAAACGCTCTTATTGGATGAACTACATTCCTTAAGTACGAAAAGTGATTAGAATAAGCCTTGGGACGCACAAAATGACGTAAATGTTCATCCAATGACACAAATGCACTTATTAGATGAACTGCATTCGTTAACAACGAAAAGTGATTAGAATAAAGCTTGGGATGCACAAAATGAAGTAAATGTTCATCCAAAGACACAAATGCACTTATTGGACGAACTACATACCTTAAGTACCAAAAGTGATAATAATATGGCTTGGGATGCACAAAATGACGTAAATGTTAAATTAAGGACACAAACGCGCTTATTCGATGAACTATATTCCTTAAGTACGAAAAGTGATTCGAATAAGCCTTGCGATGCATAAAATGACGTAATTGTTCATCCAACGACACAAATGCACTTATTGGATGAACTACATACCTTAAGTACGAAAAGTGATTAGAATAAGCCTTGGGATGCACAATATGACGAAAATGTTGATTCAATAACACAAATGCACTTATTGGATGAACCACATTTCTCAAGTAGTAAAAGTGATTAGAATAAGCCTTGGGATGCACAAAATGACGTAAATGTTAAATTAATGACACAAACACGCTTATTGGATGAACTACATTCCTTAAGTACGAAAACTGATTAGAATAAGCCTTGGGATACACAAAATGACGTTAGTGTTCATCCAATTACACAAATGCACTTATTGGATGAACTACATTCCTTAAGTACGAAAAGTGATTAAAATAAGCCTAGGGATGCACAAAATGACGTAAATGTTCATCCAATGACACAAATGCGCTTATTGGATGAACTACATTCCTTAAGTACGAAAAGTGATTAGAGTAAGCCTTGGGATGCACAAAATGACGTAAATGTTAAATTAATGACACAAACGCTCTTATTGGATGAACTACATTCCTTAAGTACGAAAAGTGATTAGAAGAAGCCTTGGGACGCACAAAATGACGTAAATGTTCATCCAATGACACAAATGCACTTATTTGATGAACTGCATTCGTTGACAACGAAAGGTGATTAGAATAAGCCTTGGGATGCACAAAATGACGTAAATGTTCATCCAATAACACAAATGCACTTATTGGATGAACTACATACCTTAAGTACGAAAAGTGATTAGAATAAGCCTTGGGATGCAAAAAATGACGTAAATGTTCATCCAATGACACAAATGCACTTATTGGATGAACTGCATTCCATAAGTACGAAAAGTGATTAGAATAAGCTTGGGATGCACAAAATGACGTAAAAGTTAAATTAATGACAAAAAAACGCTTATTGGATGAACTACATTCCTTAAGTACAAAAAGTCATTAGAATAAACTTTGGGATGCACAAAATGACGTAAATGCTAAATTAATGGCACAAATGCGCTTATTGGATGAACTACATTCCTTAAGTACGAAAAGTGATTATAATAAGCCTTGGAATGCACAAAATGACGTTAATGTTCATCCACTGACACAAACACACTTATTGGATGAACTACAAGCCTTAGGAACGAAAAGTGATTAGAATAAGCCTTGGGATGCACAAAATGACGTAATTGTGAAAGTAAAGACACAAACGCGCTTATTGGATGAACTACATTCCTTAAGTACGAAAAGTGATTAGAATAAACCTTGGGATGCACAAAATGACGTAAATGTGAAATTAATGACACAAACGCGCTTATTCGATGAACTACATTCCTTAAGTACCAAAAGTGATTAGAATAAGTCTTGGGATGCACAAAATGACATAAATGTTAAATTAATGGCACAAATGCGCTTATTGGATAAACTACATTCCTTAAGTACGAAAATTTATTAGAGTAAGCCTTGGGATGCACAAAATGACGTAAATGTTAAATTAATGACACAAACGCTCTTATTGGATGAACTACATTCCTTAAGTACGAAAAGTGATTAGAAGAAGCCTTGGGACGCACAAAATGACGTAAATGTTCATCCAATGACACAAATGCACTTATTAGATAAACTGCATTCGTTGACAACGAAAGGTGATTAGAATAAGCCTTGGGATGCACAAAATGACGTAAATGTTCATCCAATGACACAAATGCACTTATTGGATGAACTACATACCTTAAGTACGAAAAGTGATTAGAATAAGCCTTGGGATGCACAAAATGACGTAAATGTTCATCCAATGACATAAATGCAGTTATTGGATGAACTGCATTCCATAAGTACAAAAAGTGATTAGAATAAGCTTGGGATGCACAAAATGACGTAAAAGTTAAATTAATGACAAAAAAACGCTTATTGGATGAACTACATTCCTTAAGTACAAAAAGTCATTAGAATAAACTGTGGGATGCACAAAATGACGTAAATGCTAAATTAATGGCACAAATGCGCTTATTGGATGAACTACATTCCTTAAGTACGAAAAGTGATTATAATAAGCCTTGGAATGCACAAAATGACGTTAATGTTCATCCACTGACACAAACACACTTATTGGATGAACTACAAGCCTTAGGAACGAAAAGTGATTAGAATAAGCCTTGGGATGCACAAAATGACGTAATTGTGAAAGTAAAGACACAAACGCGCTTATTGGATGAACTACATTCCTTAAGTACGAAAAGTGATTAGAATAAACCTTGGGATGCACAAAATGACGTAAATGTGAAATTAATGACACAAACGCGCTTATTGGATGAACTACATTCCTTAAGTACCAAAAGTGATTAGAATAAGTCTTGGGATGCACAAAATGACATAAATGTTAAATTAATGGCACAAACGCGCTTATTGGATGAACTACATTCCTTAAGTACGAAAAGTGATTAGAATAAGCCTTTGGATGCACAAAATGACGTAAATGTTAAATTAATGACACAAACGCGCTTATTGGATGAACTACATTCCTTAAGTACGAAAAGGGATTAGAATAAGCCTTGGGATGCACAAAATGACGTACATGTTCATCAAATGACACAAACGTACTTATTGGATGAACTACATTCCTTAAGTACGAAAAATGATTAGAATAAGCCTTGAGATGCACAAAATGACGTTAATGTTCATCCACTGACACAAACACACTTATTGGATGAACTACAAGCATTAGGAACGAAAAGTGATTAGAATAAGCCTTGGGATGCACAAAATGACGTAATTGTGAAAGTAAAGACACAAACGCGCTTATTGGATGAACTACATTCCTTAAGTACCAAAAGTGATTAGAATAATCTTTGGGATGCACAAAATGACGTAAATGTTAAATTAATGGCACAAACGCGCTTATTGGATGAACTACATTCCTTAAGTACGAAAAGTGATTAGGATAAGTCTTTGGATGCACAAAGTGACGTAAATGTTAAATTAATGACACAAACGCGCTTATTGGATGAACTACATTCCTTAAGTACGAAAAGTGAATAGAGTAAGCCTTGGGATCCACAAAATGACGTAAATGTTCATCCAATGACACAAATGCACTTATTGGATGAAATACATTCCTTAAGTACGAAAAGTGATTATAATATGCCTTGGGATGCACAACATGAAGTAAATGTTAAATTAATGACACAAACGCGCTTATTGGATGAACTACATTCCTTAAGTACGAAAAGGGATTAGAATAAGCCTTGGGATGCACAAAATGACGTACATGTTCATCCAATGACACAAACGTACTTATTGGATGAACTACATTCCTTAAGTACGAAAAATGGTTAGAATAAGCCTTGAGATGCACAAAATGACGTTAATGTTCATCCACTGACACAAACACACTTATTGGATGAACTACAAGCATTAGGAACGAAAAGTGATTAGAATAAGCCTTGGGATGCACAAAATGACGTAATTGTGAAAGTAAAGACACAAACGCGCTTATTGGATGAACTACATTCCTTAAGTACCAAAAGTGATTAGAATAAGCCTTGGGATGCACAAAATGACGTAAATGTTAAATTAATGGCACAAACGCGCTTATTGGATGAACTACATTCCTTATGTACGAAAAGTGATTAGGATAAGCCTTTGGATGCACAAAATGACGTAAATGTTAAATTAATGACACAAACGCGCTTATTGGATGAACTACATTCCTTAAGTACGAAAAGTGATTAGAATAAGCCTTGGGATGCACAAAATGACGTAAATGTTCATCCAATGACACAAACGTACTTCTTGGATGAACTACATTCCTTAAGTACGAAAAATGATTATAATAAGCCTTGAGATGCACAAAATGACGTTAATGTTCATCCACTGACACAAACACACTTATTGGATGAACTACAAGCATTAGGAACGAAAAGTGATTAGAATAAGCCTTGGGATGCACAAAATGACGTAATTGTGAAAGTAAAGACACAAACGCGCTTATTGGATGAACTACATTCCTTATGTACCAAAAGTGATTAGAATAATCTTTGGGATGCACAAAATGACGTAAATGTTAAATTAATGGCACAAACGCGCTTATTGGATGAACTACATTCCTTAAGTACAAAAAGTGATTAGGATAAGTCTTTGGATGCACAAAGTGACGTAAATGTTAAATTAATGACACAAACGCGCTTATTGGATGAACTACATTCCTTAAGTACGAAAAGTGAATAGAGTAAGCCTTGGGATCCACAAAATGACGTAAATGTTCATCCAATGACACAAATGCACTTATTGGATGAAATACATTCCTTAAGTACGAAAAGTGATTATAATATGCCTTGGGATGCACAACATGAAGTAAATGTTAAATTAATGATACAAACACGGTTATTGGATGAACTACATTCCCTAAGTACGAAAAGTGATTAGAATAAGCTTTGGGATCCCCAAAATGACGCAAATGTTCATCCAATGACACAAATGCAATTATTGGATGAAATACATTCCTTAAGTGCGAAAAGTGATTATAATAAGCCTTGGGATGCACAAAATGACGTCAATGTTAAATTAATGACACAAACGCGCATATTGAATAAACTACATTCCTTAAGTACGAAAAGTGATAAGATTAAGCCTTTGGATGCACAAAATGACGTAAACGTTCATCCAATGACACAAACGCGCTTATTGGATGAACTACATTCCTTAAGTACGAAAAGTGAATAGAGTAAGCCTTGGGATCCACAAAATGAGGTAAATGTTCATCCAATGACACAAATGCACTTCTTGGATGAAATACATTCCTTAAGTATGAAAAGTGATTAGAACAAGCCTTGGGATGCACAAAATGACGTAAATGTTCATCCAATGACGCAAATGCACTTATTGGATGAAATACATACCTTAAGTACGAAAAGTGATTAGAATAAGCCTTGGGATGCACAAAATGACGTAAATGTTCATCCAATGACAAAAAAACGCTTATTGGATGAACTACATTCCTTAAGTACAAAAAGTCAGTAGAATAAACTTTGGGATGCACAAAATGACGTTAATGTAAAATTAATGGCACAAATGCGCTTATTGGATGAACTACATTCCTTAAGTACGAAAAGTGAATAGAATAAGCCTAAGGATGCACCAAATGACGTAAATGTTCATCCAATGACACAAATGCACTTATTGGATGAACTACATTCGTTAAGTACAAAAAGTGATTAGAATAAGCCTTGGGATGCACCAAATGACGTAAATGTTCATCCAATGACACAAATGCACTTATTAGATGAACTACATTCCTTAAGTACGAAAAGTGATTAGAGTAAGCTTTGGGATCCACCAGATGACGTAAATGATCATCCAATGACACAAATGCACTTATTGGATGAAATACATTCCTTTAGTGCGAAAACTGATTATAATAAGCCTTGGGATGCACAAAATGACGTAAATGTTAAATTAATGACACAAACGCGCATATTGAATAAACTACATTCCTTAAGTACGAAAAGTGATTAGAATAAGCCTTGGGATGCACAAAATGACGTAAATGTTCATCCAATGACACAAACGTGCTTATTGGGTGAACTACATTCCTCAAGTACGAAAAGTGAATAGAGTAAGCCTTGGGATCCACAAAATGACGTAAATGTTCATCCAATGACACAAATGCACTTATTGGATGAAATACAATCCTTAAGTACGAAAAGTGATTATAATAAGTCTTGGGATGCACAAAATGACGTAAATGTTAAATTAATGACACAAACGCGCTATTAAATAAACTATATTCCTAAAGTACGAAAAGTGATTAGAAATAAGCCTTGGGATGCACAAAATGACGTAAATGTTCATCCAATGACACAAATGCACTTATTGGATGAACTTCATTCCTTAAGTACGAAAAGTTATTAGAATAAGCCTTGCGATGCACTAGATGACGTAAATGTTAAATTAATGACACAAACAAGCTTATTGAATACACTACATTCCATAAGTGCGAAAAGTGATTAAAATAATTCTAGGGATGCACAAAATGAGGTAACTGTTCATCCAATGACACAAAAACGCTTATTGGATGAACTACATTCCTTCAGTACGAAAAGTGATTAGAATAAGCCTTGGGATGCACAAAATGACGTAAATGTTCATCCAATGACACAAATGCACTTATTGGATGAACTACATTCCTTAAGTACGAAAAGTGAATAGAATAAGCCTAAGGATGCACCAAATGACGTAAATGTTCATCCAATGACACAAACACGCTTATTGGATGAACTACATTCCTTCAGTACGAAAAGTGATTAGAACAAGCGTTGGGATGCACAAAATGACGTAAATGTTAAATTAATGATACAAACACGGTTATTGGATGAACTACATTCCTTAAGTACGAAAAGTGATTAGAATAAGCGTTGGGATCCCCAAAATGACGCAAATGTTCATCCAATGACACAAATGCAATTATTGGATGAAATACATTCCTTAAGTGCGAAAAGTGATTATAATAAGCCTTGGGATGCACAAAATGACGTCAATGTTAAATTAATGACACAAACGCGCATATTGAATAAACTACATTCCTTAAGTACGAAAAGTGATTAGATTAAGCCTTTGGATGCACAAAATGACGTAAACGTTCATCCAATAACACAAACGCACTTATTGGATGAACTACATTCCTTAAGTACGAAAAGTGAATAGAGTAAGCCTTGGGATCCACAAAATGACGTAAATGTTCATCCAATGACACAAATGCACTTCTTGGATGAAATACATTCCTTAAGTATGAAAAGTGATTAGAACAAGCCTTGGGATGCACAAAATGACGTAAATGTTCATCCAATGACGCAAATGCACTTATTGGATGAAATACATTCCTTAAGTACGAAATGTTATTAGAATAAGCCTTGTGATGCACAAAATGACGTAAATGTTAAATTAATGACACAAACGCGCATATTGAATAAACTACATTCCTTAAGTACGAAAAGTGATTAGAATAAGCCTTGGGATGCACAAAATGACGTAAACGTTCATCCAATGACACAAACGCGTTTATTGGATGAACTACATTCCTTAAGTACGAAAAGTGAATAGAGTAAGCCTTGGGATCCACAAAATGACGTAAATGTTCATCCAATGACACAAATGCACTTATTGCATGAAATACATTCCTTAAGTACGAAAAGTGATTAGAACAAGCCTTGGGATCCACAAAATGACGTAAATGTTCATCCAACGACACAAATGCACTTATTGGATGAAATACATTCCTTAAGTACGAAAAGTCATTATAATAAGCCTTGGGATGAACAAAATGATGTTAATGTTAAATTAAAGACACAAACGCGCTTATTGGATGAACTACATTCCTTAAGTAGGAAAAGTGATTAGAATAAGCGATGGGATGCACAAAATGACCTAAATGTTCATCCAATGACACAAATGCACTTATTGGATTAAATACATTCCTTAATTACGAAAAGTGATTAGAACAAGCCTTGGGATGCACAAAATGGCGTAAATGTTCATCCAATGACACAAATGCACTTATTAGATGAACTACATTCCATAAGTACGAAAAGTGATTAGAATAAGCCTTGGGATGCACAAAATGACGTAAATGTTCATCCAATGACACAAACACGCTTATTGGATGAACTACATTCCTTAAGTACGAAAAGTGAATAGAGTAAGCCTTGGGATGCACAAAATGACGTAAATGTTCATCCAATGACACAAATGCACTTATTGGATGAACTTCATTCCTTAAGTACGAAAAGTTATTAGAATAAGCCTTGCGATGCACTAGATGACGTAAATGTTAAATTAATGACACAAACAAGCTTATTGAATACACTACATTCCTTAAGTGCGAAAAGTGATTAAAATAATTCTAGGGATGCACAAAATGAGGTAAATGTTCATCCAATGACACAAACACGCTTATTGGATGAACTACATTCCTTCAGTACGAAAAGTGATTAGAATAAGCCTTGGGATGCACAAAATGACGTAAATGTTCATCCAATGACACAAATGCATTTATTAGATGAACTACATTCCTTAAGTACGAAAAGTGAATAGAATAAGCCTAAGGATGCGCCAAATGACGTAAATGTTCATCCAATGACACAAATGCACTTATTGGATGAACTACATTCGTTAAGTACAAAAAGTGATTAGAATAAGCCTTGGGATGCACAAAATGATGTAAATGTTCATCCAATGACACAAATGCACTTATTAGATGAACTACATTCCTTAAGTACGAAAAGTGATTAGAATAAGCCTAAGGATGCACCAAATGACGAAAATGTTCATCCAATGACACAAATGCACTTATTAAATGAACTACATTCCTTAAGTACGAAAAGTGATTAGAGTAAGCTTTGGGATCCACCAGATGACGTAAATGATCATCCAATGATACAAAAGCACTTATTGGATGAAATACATTCCTTTAGTGCGAAAACTGATTATAATAAGCCTTGGGATGCACAAAATGACGTAAATGTTAAATTAATGACACAAACGCGCATATTGAATAAACTACATTCCTTAAGTACGAAAAGTGATTAGAATAAGCCTTGGGATGCACAAAATGACGTAAATGTTCATCCAATGACACAAACGTGCTTATTGGGTGAACTACATTCCTCAAGTACGAAAAGTGAATAGAGTAAGCCTTGGGATCCACAAAATGACGTAAATGTTCATCCAATGACACAAATGCACTTATTGGATGAAATACAATCCTTAAGTACGAAAAGTGATTATAATAAGCCTTGGGATGCACAAAATGACGTAAATGTTAAATTAATGACACAAACGCGCTTATTGAATAAACTATATTCCTAAAGTACGAAAAGTGATTAGAAATAAGCCTTGGGATGCACAAAATGACGTAAATGTTCATCCAATGACACAAACGCGCTTATTGGAAGAACTACATTCGTTAAGTACGAAAAGTGATTAGAATAAGCGTTGGGATGCACAAAATGACGTAAATGTTCATCCAATGACACAAATGCACTTATTGGATGAACTTCATTCCTTAAGTACGAAAAGTTATTAGAATAAGCCTTGCGATGCACTAGATGACGTAAATGTTAAATTAATGACACAAACAAGCTTATTGAATACACTACATTCCATAAGTGCGAAAAGTGATTAAAATAATTCTAGGGATGCACAAAATGAGGTAACTGTTCATCCAATGACACAAAAACGCTTATTGGATGAACTACATTCCTTCAGTACGAAAAGTGATTAGAATAAGCCTTGGGATGCACAAAATGACGTAAATGTTCATCCAATGACACAAATGCACTTATTGGATGAACTACATTCCTTAAGTACGAAAAGTGAATAGAATAAGCCTAAGGATGCACCAAATGACGTAAATGTTCATCCAATGACACAAACACGCTTATTGGATGAACTACATTCCTTCAGTACGAAAAGTGATTAGAACAAGCGTTGGGATGCACAAAATGACGTAAATGTTAAATTAATGATACAAACAAAGTTATTGGATGAACTACATTCCTTAAGTACGAAAAGTGATTAGAATAAGCGTTGGGATCCCCAAAATGACGCAAATGTTCATCCAATGACACAAATGCAATTATTGGATGAAATACATTCCTTAAGTGCGAAAAGTGATTATAATAAGCCTTGGGATGCACAAAATGACGTCAATGTTAAATTAATGACACAAACGCGCATATTGAATAAACTACATTCCTTAAGTACGAAAAGTGATTAGATTAAGCCTTTGGATGCACAAAATGACGTAAACGTTCATCCAATGACACAAACGCGCTTATTGGATGAACTACATTCCTTAAGTACGAAAAGTGAATAGAGTAAGCCTTGGGATCCACAAAATGACGTAAATGTTCATCCAATGACACAAATGCACTTCTTGGATGAAATACATTCCTTAAGTATGAAAAGTGATTAGAACAAGCCTTGGGATGCACAAAATGACGCAAATGTTCATCCAATGACACAAATGCAATTATTGGATGAAATACATTCCTTAAGTGCGAAAAGTGATTATAATAAGCCTTGGGATGCACAAAATGACGTCAATGTTAAATTAATGACACAAACGCGCATATTGAATAAACTACATTCCTTAAGTACGAAAAGTGATTAGAATAAACCTTGGGATGGAAAAAATGACGTAAATGTTCATCCAATGACACAGATGATCTTATTGGATGAACTACTTAAGTACGAAAAGTGCTTAGAATAAGCCTGGGGATGCACAAAATGAAGTAAATGTTAAACTAATGACACAAACACATTACAATAACCCTTGGGATGCACAAAATAACGTAAATGTTCATCCAAAGACACATACGCGCTTATTGGATGAACTACATTCCTTAAGTATGAAAAGTGATAAGAATAAGCCTTGGGATGCACAAAATGACGTAAACGTTCATCCAATGACACAAATGCGCTTATTGGATGAACTACATTCCTTAAGTACGAAAAGTGAATAGAGTAAACCTTGGGATCCACAAAATGACGTTAATGTTAAATTAATGACACAAACACGCTTATTGGATGAACTACATTCCTTAAGTACGAAAAGTGATTAGAATAAGGCTTGGGACGCACAAAATGACGTCAATGTTCATCCAATGACACAAATGTGCTTATTGGATTAACTACATTCCTTAAGTACGAAAATGGATTAGAATAAGCCTTGTGATGCATAAATTGACAAAAATGCGCTTATTGGATGAACTACATTCCTTAAGTACGAAAAGTGAATAGAGTAAGCCTTGGGATCCACAAAATGACGTAAATGTTCATCCAATGACACAAATGCGCTTATTGGATGAACTACATTCGTTAAGTACGAAAAGTGATTAGAATATTAGCCTTGGGATGCACAAAATGACGTCAATGTTCATCCAATGACACAAATGCGCTTATTGGATGAACTACATTCCTTAAGTACGAAAAGTGATTAGAATAAGCCTTGGGATGCACAAATTGACGTAAATGTTCATCCAATGACACAAACGCGCTTATTGGATGAACTTCATTCCTTAAGTACGAAAAGTGATTATAATAAGCCATGGGATTCCCAAATTAACGTAAATGTTCATCCAATGACACAAACGCGCTTATTGGATGAACTACATTCCTTAAGTACGAAAAGTGAATAGAGTAAGCCTTGGGATCCACAAAATGACGTAAATGTTCATCCAATGACACAAATGCACTTATTGGATGAAATACATTCCTTAAGTACGAAAAGTGATTAGAACAAGCCTTGGGATGCACAAAATGACGTAAATGTTCATCCAATGACACAAATGCACTTATTGGATGAAATACATTCCTTAAGTACGAAAAGTGATTATAATAAGCCTTGGGATGCCTAAAATGACGTAAATGTTAAATTAATGATACAAACACGCTTATTGGATGAACTACATTCCTTAAGTACGAAAAGTGATTAGAATAAGCGTTGGGATGCACAAAATGACGCAAATGTTCATCCAATGACACAAATGCAATTATTGGGTGAAATACATTACTTAAGTACGAAAAGTGATTAGAATAAGCTTTGGGATGCACAAAATGACGTAAACATTCATCCAATGACACAAACGCGCTTATTGGATGAACTACATTCCTTAAGTACGAAAAGTGAATAGAGTAAGCCTTGGGATCCACAAAATGACGTAAATGTTCATCCAATGACACAAATGCACTTATTGGATGAAATACATTCCTTAAGTACGAAAAGTGATTATAATAAGCCTTGGGATGCACAACATGACGTAAATGTTAAATTAATGATACAAACACGCTTATTGGATGAACTACATTCCTTAAGTACGAAAAGTGATTAGAATAAGCGTTGGGATGCACAAAATGACGCAAATGTTCCTCCAATGACACAAATGCAATTATTGGATGAAATACATTCCTTAAGTGCGAAAAGTGATTATAATAAGCCTTGGGATGCACAAAATGACGTCAATGTTAAATTAATGACACAAACGCGCATATTGAATAAACTACATTCCTTAAGTCCGAAAAGTGATTAGAATAAGCCTTTCGATGCACAAAATGACGTAAACATTCATCCAATGACACAAATGCGCTTATTGGATGAACTACATTCCTTAAGTACGAAAAGTGAATAGAGTAAGCCTTGGGATCCACAAAATGACGTAAATGTTCATCCAATGACACAAATGCACTTATTGGATGAAATACATTCCTTAAGGACGAAAAGTGATTAGAACAAGCCTTGGGATGCACAAAATGACGTAAATGTTCATCCAATGACACAAATGCACTTATTGGATGAAATACATTCCTTAAGTACGAAAAGTGATTATAATAAGCCTTCGGATGCACAACATGACGTAAATGTTAAATTAACGACACAAATGCACTTATTGGATGAACTACATTCCTTAAGTACGAAAAGTGATTAGAATAAGCGTTGGGATCCACAAAATGACGCAAATGTTCATCCAATGACACAAATGCAATTATTGGATGAAATACATTCCTTAAGTGCGAAAAGTGATTATAATAAGCCTTGGGATGCACAAAATGACGTCAATGTTAAATTAATGACACAAACGCGCATATTGAATAAACTACATTCCTTAAGTACGAAAAGTGATTAGAATAAGCCTTTGGATGCACAAAATGACGTAAACGTTCATCCAATGACACAAACGCGCTTATTGGATGAACTACATTCCTTAAGTACGAAAAGTGAATAGAGTAAGCCTTGGGATCCACAAAATGACGTAAATGTTCATCCAATGACACAAATGCACTTCTTGGATGAAATACATTCCTTAAGTATGAAAAGTGATTAGAACAAGCCTTGGGATGCACAAAATGACGTAAATGTTCATCCAATGACGCAAATGCACTTATTGGATGAAATACATTCCTTAAGTACGAAATGTTATTAGAATAAGCCTTGGGATGCACAAAATGACGTCAATGTTAAATTAATGACACAAACGCGCATATTGAATAAACTACATTCCTTAAGTACGAAAAGTGATTAGAATAAGCCTTTGGATGCACAAAATGACGTAAACATTCATCCAATGATACAAACGCGCTTATTGGATGAACTACATTCCTTAAGTACGAAAAGTGAATAGAGTAAGCCTTGGGATCCACAAAATGACGTAAATGTTCATCCAATGACACAAATGCACTTATTGGATGAAATACATTCCTTAAGTACGAAAAGTGATTATAATAAGCCTTGGGATGCACAAAATGACGTAAATGTTAAATTAATGATACAAACACGCTTATTGGATGAACTACATTCCTTAAGTACGAAAAGTGATTAGAATAAGCGTTGGGATGCACAAAATGACGCAAATGTTCATCCAATGACACAAATGCAATTATTGGATGAAATACATTCCTTAAGTGCGAAAAGTGATTAGAATAAGCCTTGGGATGCACAAAATGACGTAAATATTAAATTAATGACACAAACGCGCTTATCGGATGAACTACATTCCTTAAGTACGAAAAGTGATTAGAACAAGCCTTGGGATGCACAAAATGACGTAAATGTTCATCCAATGACACAAATGCACTTATTGGATGAAATACATTCCTTAAGTACGAAAAGTGATTATAATAAGCCTTCGGATGCACAACATGACGTAAATGTTAAATTAATGACACAAATGCACTTATTGGATGAACTACATTCCTTAAGTACGAAAAGTGATTAGAATAAGCGTTGGGATCCACAAAATGACGCAAATGTTCATCCAATGACACAAATGCAATTATTGGATGAAATACATTCCTTAAATGCGAAAAGTAATTATAATAAGCCTTGGGATGCACAAAATGACGTCAATGTTAAATTAATGACACAAACGCGCATATTGAATAAACTACATTCCTTAAGTACGAAAAGTGATTAGAATAAGCCTTTGGATGCACAAAATGACGTAAACGTTTATCCAATGACACAAACGCGCTTATTGGATGAACTACATTCCTTAAGTACGAAAAGTGAATAGAGTAAGCCTTGGGATCCACAAAATGACGTAAATGTTCATCCAATGACACAAATGCACTTCTTGGATGAAATACATTCCTTAAGTATGAAAAGTGATTAGAACAAGCCTTGGGATGCACAAAATGACGTAAATGTTCATCCAATGACGCAAATGCACTTATTGGATGAAATACATTCCTTAAGTACGAAATGTTATTAGAATAAGCCTTGGGATGCACAAAATGGCGTAAATGTTAAATTAATGACACAAACGCGCATATTGAATAAACTACATTCCTTAAGTACGAAAAGTGATTAGAATAAGCCTTGGGATGCACAACATGACGTAAATGTTCATCCAATGACACAAACGCGCTTATTGGATGAACTACATTCCTTAAGTACGAAAAGTGAATAGAGTAAGCCTTGGGATCCACAAAATGACGTAAATGTTCATCCGATGACACAAATGCACTTATTGGATGAAACACATTTTGTTAAGTACGAAAAGTGATAATAATATGCTTTGGGATGACGTAAATGTTAAATTAATGACACAAACCGCTTATTGAATAAACCACACTCATTATGTACGAAAAGTGATTAGAATAAACCTTAGGATGCACAAAATGACGTAAATGTTCATCCAATGACACAAATGCACTTATTGGATGAAATACATTCCTTAAGTACGAAAAGTGAATAGAATAAGCCTGGGGATGCACAAAATGACGTAAATGCACTTATTGGATGAACTGCATTCCTTAAGTACAAAAAGTGATTTGAATAAGCCTTGGGATGCACAAAATGACGAAAGTGTTCATCCAATGACACAAACACGCTTATTGGATGAACTACATTCCATAAGAACAAAAGTGATTAGAATAAGCCTTGCGATGCAAAAGATGACGTAAATGTTAAATTAATGACACAAACGCGCTTACTGAATAAACTACATTCCTTAAGTACGAAAAGTGATTAGAATAAGCCTTGGGATGCACAAAATGACGTAAATGTTCATCCAATGACACAAATGCCCTTATTGGATGAACTACATTCCTTAAGTAAGAAAAGTGATTAGAAAAAGCCTTTGGATGCACAAATTGACGTAACTGTTAATCCAATGACACAAACGCGCTTATTGGATGAACTACATTCCTTAATTACAAAAAGTAATTAGAATAAGCCTAGAGTTGCACAAAATGACGTAAATGTTCATCCAATGACACAAATCCACTTATTGGATGAACTACATTCCTTAAGTACGAAAAGTGATTAGAATAATCCTTGGGATGCACAAATTGGCGTAAATGTTAAATTAATGAAACAAATGCGCTTACTGGATGAACTACATTCCTAAAGTACGAAAAGTGATTAGAATAAGCCTTGGGATGCACAAAATGACGTAAATGTTAAATTAATGACACAAATGCGCTTATTGGATGAACTACATTCCTTAAGTACGAAAAGTGATTAGAATAAGCCTTGGGATGCACAAATTGACGTAAATGTTCATCCAATGACACAAACGCGCTTATTGGATGAATTGAATTCCTTATGTACGAAAAGTGATTAGAATAAGCCTTGGGATGCACAAAATGACGTAAATGTTCATCCAATGGCACAAATGCACTTATTGGATAACATACATTCCTTAAGTACGAAAAGTTATTAGAATAAGCCTTGGGATGCACAAAATGACGTAAATATTCATCCAATGACACAAATGCACTTATTGGATGAACTACATTCCTTAAGTACAAAAAGTGATTAGAATAAGCCTTGGGATGCACAAAATGAACTAAATGTTAAATTTATGACACAAATGCGCTTATTGGATGAACTACATTCCTTAAGTACGAAAAGTGATTAGCATAATCCTTGAGATGCACAAATTGACGTAAATGTTCATCCAATGACAAAAACGCGCTTATTGGATGAACTACTTCGCTTAAGTACGAAAGGTGATTAGAATAAGCCTTGGGATGCACAGAATGACGTCAATGTTCATCCAATGACACAAATGCACTTATTGGATGAAATACATTCCTTAAGTACGAAAAGTGATTATAATAAGCCTTGGGATGCACAAAATGAAGTAAATGTTAAATTAATGACACAAACGCGCTTATTGGATGATCTACATTCCTGAAGTATGAAAAGTGATTACACTAAGCCTTGGGATGCACAAAATGACGTAAATGTTAAATTAATGACACAAACGCGGTTATTGGATCAACTACATTCCTTAACTACGAAAAGTGATTAGAATAAGCCTTTGGATGCACAAAATGATGTAAATGTTAATCCAATGACACAAATACACTTATTGGATGAACTACAATCCTTAAGAACAAAGAGTAATTAGAATAAGCCGTTGGATGCACAAAATGACGTAAATGTTAAATTAATGACACAAACGCGCTTATTGGATGAACTACATTCCTTAAGTACGAAAAGTGATAAGAATAAGCCTTGGGATGCACAAATTCACGTAAATGTTCATCCAATGACACAAACGCGTTTATTGGATGAACTACATTCCTTAAGTACGAAAAGTTATTACAATAATGCTTGGGATGCACAAATTGACGTAAATGTACATCCAATGCCACAAACACGCTTATTGGATGAACTACATTCCTTAAGTACGAAAACTGATTAGAAAAAGCCTTTGGATGCACAAATTGACGTAAATGTTAATCCAATGACACAAACACGCTTATTGGATGAACTACATTCTATAAGAACAAAAGTGATTAGAATAAGCCTTGCGATGCAAAAAATGACGTAAATGTTAAATTAATGACACAAACGCGCTTACTGAATAAACTACATTCCTTAAGTACGAAAAGTTATTAGAATAAGCCTTGGGATGCACAAAATGACGTAAATGTTCATCCAATGACACAAATGCACTAATTGGATGACATACATTCCTTAGGTACGAAAAATGATTAGAATAAGCCTTGGGATGCACAAAATGACGTAATTATTCATTCAATGACACAAAGGCACTTATTGGATGAACTATATTATATAAGAACAAAAGTGATTAGAATAAGCCTTGGGATGCACAAAATGACGTAAATGATAAATTAATGACACAAACGCGCTTATTGAATAACTACACTCCTTGAGTACGAAAAGTGATCAGAATAAGCCTTGGGATGCACATAATGACGTAAAGGTTCATCCAATGACAGAAATCCGCTTATTGGATGAACTACATTCCTTAAGTACGAAAAGTGATTAGAACAAGCCTTGGGATGCACAAAATGACGTAAATGTTCATCCAATGACACAAATGCACTTATTGGATGAAATACATTCCTTAAGTACGAAAAGTGATTATAATAAGCCTTCGGATGCACAACATGACGTAAATGTTAAATTAATGACACAAATGCACTTATTGGATGAACTACATTCCTTAAGTACGAAAAGTGATTAAAATAAGCCTTCGGATGCACAAAATGACGTAGATGTTTATCCAATGACACAAATGCACTTAAAGGATGAAATACATTCCTTAAGTACAAAAGTGATTAGAATAAGCCTTGGGATGCACAAAATGACGTAAATGTTAAATTAATGACACAAACGCGCTTATTGGATGAACTACATTCCTTAAGTACGAAAAGTGATTAGAATAATCCTTGCGATGCACAAATTGACGTAAATGTTAAACTAATGACACAAACGCGCTTATTAGATGAACTACATTCCTTAAGTACGAAAAGTGATTATAATAAGCCATGGGATTCCCAAATTGACGTAAATGTTCATCCAATGACACAAACGCGCTTATTGGATGAACTACATTCCTTAAGTACAAAATGTGATTAGAATAAGCCTTGGGATGCACAAAATGACGTAAACGTTAAATTAATGACACAAATGCGCTTATTGGATGAAATACATTCGTTAAGTACGAAAAGTGATTAGAATATTAGCCTTGGGATGCACACAATGACGTCAATGTTCATCCAATGACACAAATGCGCTTATTTGATGAACTACATTCCTTAAGTACGAAAAGTGATTAGAATAAGCCTTGGGATGCACAAATTGACGTAAATGTTCATCCAATGACACAAACGCGCTTATTGGATGAACTTCATTCCTTAAGTACGAAAAGTGATTATAATAAGCCATGGGATTCCCAAATTAACGTAAATGTTCATCCAATGACACAAACATGCTTATTGGATGAAATACATTCCTTAAGTACGAAAAGTGATTAGAATAAGCCTTGGGATGCACAAAATGACGTAAATGCCCTTATTGGATGAACTACATTCCTTAAGTATGAAAAGTGATTAGAATAACCCTTGGGATCCACAAAATGACGTAATTGTTCATCCAATGACACAAACGCGCTTATTGGATGAACTACATTCCTTAAGTAAGAAAAGTGATTTGAATAACCCTTGGGATACACAAAATGATGTGAATGTTCATCCAATGACACAAATGTGCTTATTGGATGAACTACATTCCTTAATTACGAAAAGTGATTAGAATAAGCCTTGGGATGCACAAAACGACGTAAATGGTCATCCAATGACACAAATACAATTATTGGATGAAATACATTCCTTTAGTACGAAAAGTGATTAGAATAAGCCTTGGGATGCACAAAATGACGTAAATGTTAATTTAATTCCACAAACTCGCTTATTGGATGAACAACATTCGTTAAGTACGAAAAGTGATTAGAATAAGCGTTGGGATGCCCATAAGGACGTAAATGTTCCTCCAATGACACAAGTGCACTTATTGGATGAACTACATTACTTAAGTACGAAAAGTAAAGACAATAAACCTTGGTATGCACAAAATGACGTAAATGTTTAATTAATTACACAAACGCTCTTATTGGATTAACTATATTCTTTAAGTACGAAAAGTGATTAGAATAAGCCTTGGGATGCACAAAATGACGTAAATGTTCATCCAATGACACAAACGCACTTATTGGATGAATTACATTCCTTAAGTACGAAAAGTTATTAGAACAAACCTTGGGATGCACAAAATGACGTAAATGTTCATCCAAAGACCCAAATGCACCTATTGGATGAACTACATATCTTAAGTACGAAAAGTGATTATAATAAGCCTAGGGATGCACAAAATGACGTAAATGTTAAATTAAGGACTCAGACGCGCTTATTGGATGAACTATATTCCTTAAGTACGAAAAGTGATTAGAATAAGCCTTGGGATGGATAAAAAGACGTAAATGTTCCTCCAACGACACAAATGCACTTATTGGATGAACTACATACCTTAAGTATGAAAAGTGATTAGAATAAGCCATGGGATGCACAAAATGACGTAAATGTTCATCCAATGACACAAATACACTTATTGGATGAACTACATACCTTAAGTACGAAAAGTGATTAGAATAAGCCTTGGGTTGCACAAAATGACGTAAATGTTCATCCAATGACACAAATGCGCTTATTGGATGAACTACATTCCTTAAGTACGAAAAGTGATTAGAATAAGCCTTGGGATGCACAAATTGACGTAAATGTTCATCCAATGACACAAACGCGCTTATTGGATGAACTTCATTCCTTAAGTACGAAAAGTGATTATAATAAGCCATGGGATTCCCAAATTAACGTAAATGTTCATCCAATGACACAAACATGCTTATTGGATGAAATACATTCCTTAAGTACGAAAAGTGATTAGAATAAGCCTTGGGATGCACAAAATGACGTAAATGCCCTTATTGGATGAACTACATTCCTTAAGTATGAAAAGTGATTAGAATAACCCTTGGGATCCACAAAATGACGTAATTGTTCATCCAATGACACAAACGCGCTTATTGGATGAACTACATTCCTTAAGTAAGAAAAGCGATTTGAATAACCCTTGGGATACACAAAATGATGTGAATGTTCATCCAATGACACAAATGTGCTTATTTGATGAACTACATTCCTTAATTACGAAAAGTGATTAGAATAAGCCTTGGGATGCACAAAACGACGTAAATGGTCATCCAATGACACAAATACAATTATTGGATGAAATACATTCCTTTAGTACGAAAAGTGATTAGAATAAGCCTTGGGATGCACAAAATGACGTAAATGTTAATTTAATTCCACAAACTCGCTTATTGGATGAACAACATTCGTTAAGTACGAAAAGTGATTAGAATAAGCGTTGGGATGCCCATAAGGACGTAAATGTTCATCCAATGACACAAGTGCACTTATTGGATGAACTACATTACTTAAGTACGAAAAGTAAAGAGAATAAACCTTGGGATGCACAAAATGACGTAAATGTTTAATTAATTACACAAACGCTCTTATTGGATGAACTATATTCTTTAAGTACGAAAAGTGATTAGAATAAGCCTTGGGATGCACAAAATGACGTAAATGTTCATCCAATGACACAAACGCACTTATTGGATGAATTACATTCCTTAAGTATGAAAAGTTATTAGAACAAACCTTGGGATGCACAAAATGACGTAAATGTTCATCCAAAGACCCAAATGCACCTATTGGATGAACTACATATCTTAAGTACGAAAAGTGATTATAATAAGCCTAGGGATGCACAAAATGACGTAAATGTTAAATTAAGGACTCACACGCGCTTATTGGATGAACTATATTCCTTAAGTACGAAAAGTGATTAGAATAAGCCTTGGGATGCATAAAATGACGTAAATGTTCATCCAATGACACAAATACACTTATTGGATGAACTACATACCTTAAGTACGAAAAGTGATTAGAATAAGCCTTGGGATGCACAAAATGACGTAAATGTTCATCCAATGACACAAATGCACTTACTGGATGAACTGCATTCCATAAGTACGAAAAGTGATTAGAATAAGCCTTGGGATGCACAAAATGACGTAAATGTTAAATTAATGGCACAAACACGCTTATTGGATGAACTACATTCCTTAAGTACGAAAAGTGATTAGGATAAGCCTTTGGATGCACAAAATGACGTAAATGTTAAATTAATGACACAAACGCGCTTATTGGATGAACTACATACCTTAAGTACGAAAAGTGATTAGAATAAGCCTTGGGATGCACAAAATGACGAAAATGTTCATCCAATGACAGAAATGCACTTATTGGATGAACTGCATTCCATAAGTACGAAAAGTGATTAGAATAAGCCTTGGGATGCACAAAATGACGTAAATGTTAAATTAATGACAAAAAAACGCTTATTGGATGAACTACATTCCTTAAGTACCAAAAGTGATTAGAATAAGCCTTGGGATGCACAAAATGACGTAAATGTTAAAGTAATGGCACAAACGCGCTTATTGGATGAACTACATTCCTTAAGTACGAAAAGTTATTAGGATAAGCCTTTGGATGCACAAAATGACGTAAATGTTAAATTAATGACACAAACGCGCTTATTGGATGAACTACATTCCTTAAGTACGAAAAATGATTAGAATAAGCCTTGAGATGCACAAAATGACGTAAATGTTCATCCAATGACACAAATGCACTTATTGGATGAACTACATTCCGTAAGTACGAAAAGGGATTAGAATAAGCCTTGGGATGCGCAAAATGACGAAAATGTTCATCCAATGACACAAATGCACTTATTGGATGAACTATATTCTTTAAGTACGAAAAGTGATAAGAATAAGCCTTGGGATGTACAAAATGACGTCAATATTAAATTAATGACACAAACGCGCTTACTAGACGAACTACTTTCCTTAAGTACAAAAAGTCATTAGAATAAAGCTTGGGATGCACAAAATGAAGTAAATGTTCATCCAAAGACACAAATGCACTTATTGGATGAACTACATACCTTAAGTACCAAAAGTGATAATAATATTGCATGGGATGCACAAAATAACGTAAATGTTAAATTAAGGACACAAACGCGCTTATTCGATGAACTATATTCCTTAAGTACGAAAAGTGATTCGAATAAGCCTTGGGATGCATAAAATGACGTAATTGTTCATCCAACGACACAAATGCACTTATTGGATGAACTACATACCTTAAGTACGAAAAGTGATTAGAATAAGCCTTGGGATGCACAATATGACAAAAATGTTTATCCAATGACACAAATGCACTTATTGGATGAACTACATTCCTCAAGTAGTAAAAGTGATTAGAATAAGCCTTGGGATGCACAAAAAGACGTAAATGTTAAATTAATGACACAAACACGCTTATTGGATGAACTACATTCCTTAAGTACGAAAACTGATTAGAATAAGCCTTGGGATACACAAAATGACGTTAATGTTCATCCAATGACACAAATGCACTTATTGGATGAACTACATTCTTTAAGTACCAAAAGTGATTAGAATAAGTCTTGGAATGCACAAAATGACCTAAATGTGAAATTATTGACACAAACGCGCTTATTGGACGAACTACATTCCTTAAGTACGAAAACTGATTAGAATAAGCCTTGGGATACACAAAATGACGTAAATGTTCATCCAATTACACAAATGGACTTATTGGATGAACTACATTCCTTAAGTACGAAAAGTGATTAGAATAAGCCTAGGGATGCACAAAATGACGTAAATGTTCATCCAATGACACAAATGCGCTTATTGGATGAACTACATTCCTTAAGTACGAAAAGTGATTAGAGTAAGCCTTGGGATGCACAAAATGACGTAAATGTTAAATTAATGACACAAACGCTCTTATTGGATGAACTACATTCCTTAAGTACGAAAAGTGATTAGAATAAGCCTTGGGACGCACAAAATGACGTAAATGTTCATCCAACGACACAAATGCACTTATTGGATGAACTACATACCTTAAGTATGAAAAGTGATTAGAATAAGCCATGGGATGCACAAAATGACGTAAATGTTAAATTAATGACAAAATAACGCTTATTGGATGAACTACATTCCTTAAGAACAAAAAGTCATTAGAATAAACTTTGGGATGCACAAAATGACGTAAATGTTAAATTAATGGCACAAATGCGATTATTGGATGAACTACATTCCTTAAGTACGAAAAGTGATTATAATAAGCCTTGGGATGCACAAAATGACGTAATTGTGAAAGTAAAGACACAAACGCGCTTATTGGATGAACTATATTCCTTAAGTACGAAAAGTGATTAGAATAAACCTTGGGATGCACAAAATGACGTAAATGTGAAATTAATGACACAAACGCGCTTATTGGATGAACTACATTTCTTAAGTACCAAAAGTGATTAGAATAAGCCTTGGGATGCACAAAATGACGTAAATGTTAAATTAATGGCACAAACGCGCTTATTGGATGAACTACATTCCATAAGTACGAAAAGCGATTAGAATAAGCCTTGGGATGCACAAAATGACGTACATGTTCATCCAATGACACAAACGTACTTATTGGATGAACTACATTCCTTAAGTACGAAAAATGATTCGAATAAGCCTTGAGATGCACAAAATGACGTAAATGTTCATCCAATGACACAAATGCACTTATTGGATGAACTACTTTCCGTTAGTACGAAAAGGGATTAGAATAAGCCTTGGGATGCGCAAAATGACGAAAATGTTCATTCAATGACACAAATGCACTTATTGGATGAACTATATTCTTTAAGTACGAAAAGTGATTAGAATAAGTCTTGGGATGTACAAAATGACGTCAATATTAAAATAATGACACAAACGCGCTTATTAGATGAACTACTTTCCTTAAGTGCAAAAAGTCATTAGAATAAAGCTTGGGATGCACAAAATGAAGTAAATGTTCATCCAAAGACACAAATGCACTTATTGGATGAACTACATACCTTAAGTACCAAAAGTGATAATAATATGGCTTGGGATGCACAAAATGACGTAAATGTTAAATTAAGGACACAAACGCGCTTATTCGATGAACTATATTCCTGAAGTACGAAAAGTGATTCGAATAAGCCTTGGGATGCATAAAATGACGTAATTGTTCATCCAACGACACAAATGCACTTATTGGATGAACTACATACCTTAAGTACGAAAAGTGATTAGAATAAGCCTTGGGATGCACAATATGACGAAAATGTTTATCCAATGACACAAATGCACTTATTGGATGAACTACATTTCTCAAGTACGAAAAGTGATTAGAATAAGCCTTGGGATGCACAAAATGACGTAAATGTTAAATTAATGACACAAACACGCTTATTGGATGAACTACATTCCTTAAGTACGAAAAGTGATTAGAATAAGCCTTGGGATGCACAAAATGACGCAAATGTTTAATTAATGACACAGACGCGCTTATTGGATGAACTACATTCTTAAGTACGAAAAATGATTAGAATAAGCCTTAGGATGCCCATATTCACATAAATGTTTATCCAATGACACAAATGCACTTATCGGATGAACTACATTCCTTAAGTACGAAAAGTGATTATAATAAGCCTTGGGATGTACAAAATGATGTAAATGTTAAATTAATTACACAAACGCGCTTATTGGATGAATTACATTCCTTAAGTACGAAAAATGATTAGAATAAGCCTTAGGATGCCCATAATGACGTAAATGTTCATCCAATGACAGAAATGCACTTATTGGATGAACTACATTCCTTAAGTACGAAAAGTAATTAGAATAAGCCTTGGGATGCACAAAATGACGCAAATGTTTAATGAATGACACAAACGCGCTTATTAGATGAACTACATTCCTTAAGTACGAAAAGTCATTGGAATAAACCTTGGGATGCACAAAATGACGTAAATGTTCAGATAATCACACAAATGCACTTATTGGATGAACAACATTCCTTAAATACGAAAAGTGATTAGAATAAGTCTTGGGGTGCACAAAATGACGTAAATGTTCATCCAATGACACAAATGCACTTATTGGATAAACTACATTCCTTAAGAACAAAAAGTGATTAGAATAAGGCTTGGGATGCACAAAATGACGTAAATGTTAAATTAATGACACAAACGCGCTTATTGAATAAACTACAATCTTTAAGTACGAAAAGTGATCAGAATAATAAGCCTTGGGATGCACAAAATGACGTAAATGTTCATCCAATGACACAAACACGCTTATTGGATAAACTACATTCCTTAAGTACGAAAAGTGATTAGAAAAAGCCTTGGGATGCACAAAATGACGTAAATGTTCAAATAATGACACAAATGCACTTATTGGATGAACTACATTCCTTAAATACGAAAAGTGATTAGAATAATAAGCCTTGGGATGCACAAAATGACGTAAATGTTCATCCAATGACACAAATGCACTTATTGGATGAAATACTTTCCTTAAGTACGAAAAGTGATGATAATAAGCCTTGGGATTCACAAAATGACGTAAATGTAAAATTAATTACACAAACGCGCTTATTGGATGAACTACATTCCTAAAGTACGAAAAGTGATAAGAATAAGCGTTGAGATGCCCATAATGACGTAAATGTTCATCCAATGATACAAATGCACTTATTGGATGAAATACATTCCTTAAGTACTAAAAGTGATCATAATAAGCCTTGTGATGCACAAAACGACATAAATGTAAAATTAATTACACAAACGCGCTTATTGGATGAACTACATTCCTAAAGTACGAAAAGTGATAAGAATAAGCGTTGAGATGCCCATAATGACGTAAATGTTCATCCAATGACACAAATGCACTTATTGGATGAACTACAATCCTTAAGTACGAAAAGTCATTAGAATAATAAGCCTTGGGATGCACAAAATGACGTAAATGTTAAATTAATGACACAAACGCGCTTATTGGATGCATTTAATTCATTAAGTATGAAAAGTTATTACAATAAGCCTTGGGATGCACAAAATGACGAAAATGTTCATCCAATGACACAAATGCATTAATTGGATGAAATACATTCTTTAAGTACGAAAATGATTATAAAAAGCCTTGGGATGCACAAAATGACGTAAATGTTAAATTAATGACACAAACGCACTTATTGGATGAATTACATTCCTTAA
Source organism: Cicer cuneatum (assembly GCA_037974295.1). Classification (NCBI taxonomy): domain Eukaryota; kingdom Viridiplantae; phylum Streptophyta; class Magnoliopsida; order Fabales; family Fabaceae; genus Cicer; species Cicer cuneatum. The sequence continues at coordinate 52,190,303 of JBBPBO010000005.1, read as the reverse complement.
GTACGAAAAGTGATTAGAATAAGCCTTGGGATGCCCAAAATGACGTAAATGTTCATCCAATGACACAAACGCGCTTATTGGATGAACTACATTCCTTAAGTACGAAAAATGATTAGAATAAGCCTTGGGATGCACAGAATAACGTAAATGTTCATGCAATGACACAAACGCGCTTATTGGATGAACTACATTCCTTATGTACGAAAAGTGATTAGAATAAGCCTTGGGATGCACAAAATGACGTTAATGTTCATCCAATGACGCAAATGCACTTATTGAATGAACTACAGTCCTTAAGTACCAAAAGTGATTAGACTAAGCCTGAGGATGCACAAAATGACGTAAATGTTAAATTATTGACAAAAATGCGCTTACTGAATCAACTACATTCCTTAAGTATGAAAAGCGATTAAAATAATCCTTGGGATGCACAAAATGACGTAAATGTTCATCCAATGACATAAATGCGCTTATTGGATGAAATACATTCCTTAAGTACGAAAAGTGATGATAATAATCCTTGGGATGCACAAAAGGACGTAAATGTTCATCCAATGTCACAAATGCACTTATTGGATGAACAACATTCCTTAAGAAGAAAAAGTAATTAGAATAAGCCTTGGGATGCACAAAATGACGTATATAATAATTTAATGACACAAACTCGCTTATTAAATAAACTACATTCCTTAAGTACGAAAAATGATTAGAATAAGCCTTGGTATGCACAAAATGACGTAAATGTTAAATTAATGACACAATAGCTCTTACTGGATGAACTAAATTCCTTAAGTACGAAAAGCCTTGGGATGCACAAAATGACGTAAATGTTCATCCAATGACACAAATGCACTTATTGGATGAACTACATTCCTTAAGTACGAAAAGTGATTAGAATAAGCCTTGGGATGCACAAAATGACGTAAATGTTCACCCAATGACACAAATGAACTTATTGGATGAACTACATTCCTTAAGAACAAAAAGTGATTAGAATAAGCCTTGGGATGCACAAAATGACGTAAATGTTCATCCAATGACACAAATGCACTTATTGCATGAACTACATTTCTTAACAACGAAAAGTGATTAGAATAAGCCTTGGGATGCACAAAATGACGTAAATGTTAAATTAATGACACAAACGCGCTTATTGAATAAACTACAATCTTTAAGTACGAAAAGTGATCAGAATAATAAGCCTTGGGATGCACAAAATGACGTAAATGTTCATCCAATGACACAAACGCGCTTATTGGATAAACTACATTCCTTAAGTACGAAAAGTGATTAGAAAAAGCCTTGGGATGCACAAAATGACGTAAATGTTCAAATAATGACACAAATGCACTTATTGGATGAACTACATTCCTTAAATACGAAAAGTGATTAGAATAATAAGCCTTGGGATGCACAAAATGACGTAAATGTTCATCCAATGACACAAATGCACTTATTGGATGAAATACTTTCCTTAAGTACGAAAAGTGATGATAATAAGCCTTGGGATTCACAAAATGACGTAAATGTAAAATTAATTACACAAACGCGCTTATTGGATGAACTACATTCCTAAAGTACGAAAAGTGATAAGAATAAGCGTTGAGATGCCCATAATGACGTAAATGTTCATCCAATGATACAAATGCACTTATTGGATGAAATACATTCCTTAAGTACTAAAAGTGATCATAATAAGCCTTGGGATGCACAAAATGACGTAAATGTAAAATTAATTATACAAACGCGCTTATTGGATGAACTACATTCCTATAGTACGAAAAGTGATAAGAATAAGCGTTGAGATGCCCATAATGACGTAAATGTTCATCCAATGACACAAACGCGCTTATTGAATAAACTACAATACTTAAGCACAAAAAGTGATTAGAATAATAAGTCTTGGGATGCACAAAATGACGTAAATGTTCAACCAATAAGACAAATGCACTTATTGGATAAACTACATTCCTTAAGTACGAAAATGATTATAAAAAGCCTTGGGATGCACAAAATGACGTAAATGTTAAATTAATGACACAAACGCACTTATTGGATGAATTACATTCCTTAAGTACGAAAAGTGATTAGAATAAGCCTTGGGATGCCCAAAATGACGTAAATGTTCATCCAATGACACAAACGCGCTTATTGGATGAACTACATTCCTTAAGTACGAAAAA
>JBBPBO010000005.1:52163223-52188110 GCA_037974295.1 Cicer cuneatum | reverse complement strand
ATTAGAATAAGCCTTGGGATGCACAGAATAACGTAAATGTTCATGCAATGACACAAACGCGCTTATTGGATGAACTACATTCCTTATGTACGAAAAGTGATTAGAATAAGCCTTGGGATGCACAAAATGACGTTAATGTTCATCCAATGACGCAAATGCACTTATTGAATGAACTACAGTCCTTAAGTACCAAAAGTGATTAGACTAAGCCTGAGGATGCACAAAATGACGTAAATGTTAAATTATTGACAAAAATGCGCTTACTGAATCAACTACATTCCTTAAGTATGAAAAGCGATTAAAATAATCCTTGGGATGCACAAAATGACGTAAATGTTCATCCAATGACATAAATGCGCTTATTGGATGAAATACATTCCTTAAGTACGAAAAGTGATGATAATAATCCTTGGGATGCACAAAAGGACGTAAATGTTCATCCAATGTCACAAATGCACTTATTGGATGAACAACATTCCTTAAGAAGAAAAAGTGATTAGAATAAGCCTTGGGATGCACAAAATGACGTATATAATAATTTAATGACACAAACTCGCTTATTAAATAAACTACATTCCTTAAGTACGAAAAATGATTAGAATAAGCCTTGGTATGCACAAAATGACGTAAATGTTAAATTAATGACACAATAGCTCTTACTGGATGAACTAAATTCCTTAAGTACGAAAAGCCTTGGGATGCACAAAATGACGTAAATGTTCATCCAATGACACAAATGCACTTATTGGATGAACTACATTCCTTAAGTACGAAAAGTGATTAGAATAAGCCTTGGGATGCACAAAATGACGTAAATGTTCACCCAATGACACAAATGAACTTATTGGATGAACTACATTCCTTAAGAACAAAAAGTGATTAGAATAAGCCTTGGGATGCACAAAATGACGTAAATGTTCATCCAATGACACAAATGCACTTATTGCATGAACTACATTTCTTAACAACGAAAAGTGATTAGAATAAGCCTTGGGATGCACAAAATGACGTAAATGTTAAATTAATGACACAAACGCGCTTATTGAATAAACTACAATCTTTAAGTACGAAAAGTGATCAGAATAATAAGCCTTGGGATGCACAAAATGACGTAAATGTTCATCCAATGACACAAACACGCTTATTGGATAAACTACATTCCTTAAGTACGAAAAGTGATTAGAAAAAGCCTTGGGATGCACAAAATGACGTAAATGTTCAAATAATGACACAAATGCACTTATTGGATGAACTACATTCCTTAAATACGAAAAGTGATTAGAATAATAAGCCTTGGGATGCACAAAATGACGTAAATGTTCATCCAATGACACAAATGCACTTATTGGATGAAATACTTTCCTTAAGTACGAAAAGTGATGATAATAAGCCTTGGGATTCACAAAATGACGTAAATGTAAAATTAATTACACAAACGCGCTTATTGGATGAACTACATTCCTAAAGTACGAAAAGTGATAAGAATAAGCGTTGAGATGCCCATAATGACGTAAATGTTCATCCAATGATACAAATGCACTTATTGGATGAAATACATTCCTTAAGTACTAAAAGTGATCATAATAAGCCTTGTGATGCACAAAACGACATAAATGTAAAATTAATTACACAAACGCGCTTATTGGATGAACTACATTCCTAAAGTACGAAAAGTGATAAGAATAAGCGTTGAGATGCCCATAATGACGTAAATGTTCATCCAATGACACAAATGCACTTATTGGATGAACTACAATCCTTAAGTACGAAAAGTCATTAGAATAATAAGCCTTGGGATGCACAAAATGACGTAAATGTTAAATTAATGACACAAACGCGCTTATTGGATGCATTTAATTCATTAAGTATGAAAAGTTATTACAATAAGCCTTGGGATGCACAAAATGACGAAAATGTTCATCCAATGACACAAATGCATTAATTGGATGAAATACATTCTTTAAGTACGAAAATGATTATAAAAAGCCTTGGGATGCACAAAATGACGTAAATGTTAAATTAATGACACAAACGCACTTATTGGATGAATTACATTCCTTAAGTACGAAAAGTGATTAGAATAAGCCTTGGGATGCCCAAAATGACGTAAATGTTCATCCAATGACACAAACGCGCTTATTGGATGAACTACATTCCTTAAGTACGAAAAAGTATTAGAATAAGCCTTGGGATGCACAGAATAACGTAAATGTTCATGCAATGACACAAACGCGCTTATTGGATGAACTACATTCCTTATGTACGAAAAGTGATTAGAATAAGCCTTGGGATGCACAAAATGACGTTAATGTTCATCCAATGACGCAAATGCACTTATTGAATGAACTACAGTCCTTAAGTACCAAAAGTGATTAGACTAAGCCTGAGGATGCACAAAATGACGTAAATGTTAAATTATTGACAAAAATGCGCTTACTGAATCAACTACATTCCTTAAGTATGAAAAGCGATTAAAATAATCCTTGGGATGCACAAAATGACGTAAATGTTCATCCAATGACATAAATGCGCTTATTGGATGAAATACATTCCTTAAGTACGAAAAGTGATGATAATAATCCTTGGGATGCACAAAAGGACGTAAATGTTCATCCAATGTCACAAATGCACTTATTGGATGAACAACATTCCTTAAGAAGAAAAAGTGATTAGAATAAGCCTTGGGATGCACAAAATGACGTATATAATAATTTAATGACACAAACTCGCTTATTAAATAAACTACATTCCTTAAGTACGAAAAATGATTAGAATAAGCCTTGGTATGCACAAAATGACGTAAATGTTAAATTAATGACACAATAGCTCTTACTGGATGAACTAAATTCCTTAAGTACGAAAAGCCTTGGGATGCACAAAATGACGTAAATGTTCATCCAATGACACAAATGCACTTATTGGATGAACTACATTCCTTAAGTACGAAAAGTGATTAGAATAAGCCTTGGGATGCACAAAATGACGTAAATGTTCACCCAATGACACAAATGAACTTATTGGATGAACTACATTCCTTAAGAACAAAAAGTGATTAGAATAAGCCTTGGGATGCACAAAATGACGTAAATGTTCATCCAATGACACAAATGCACTTATTGCATGAACTACATTTCTTAACAACGAAAAGTGATTAGAATAAGCCTTGGGATGCACAAAATGAAGTAATTGTTCATCCAATGACACAAATGCACTTATTGGATGAACTACATTTCTTAAGAACAAAAAGTGATTAGAATAAGGCTTGAGATGCACAAAATGACGTAAATGTTAAATTAATGACACAAACGCGCTTATTGAATAAACTACAATACTTAAGTACAAAAAGTGATTAGAATAATAAGTCTTGGGATGCACAAAATGACGTAAATGTTCAACCAATAAGACAAATGCACTTATTGGATAAACTACATTCCTTAAGTACGAAAAGTGATTATAGTAAGCCTGGGGATGCACAAAATGACGTAAAATTTAAATTAATGACAAAAATGCGCTTACTGAATAAACTACATTCCTTAAGTACGAAAAATGATTAGAATAAACCTTGGGATGCACAAAATGAAGTAAATGTTCATCCAATGACACAAACGCGCTTATTGGAAGAACTACATCCTTTAAGTACGAAAAGTGACTAAAAAAAGCCTTGGGATGCACAAAATGACGTAAATGTTCAAATAATGACAAAAATGCACTTATTGGATAAACTAAATTCATTAAATACGAAAACTGATTAGAATATGTCTTGGGATGCACAAAATGATGTAAATGTTCATCCAATGACACAAATGCACTTATTGGATGAACTACATTCCTTAAGAACAAAAAGTGATTAGAATAAGGCTTGAGATGCACAAAATGGCGTAAATGTTAAATTAATGACACAAACGCGCTTATTGAATAAACTACAATCCTTAAGTACGAAAAGTGATTAGAATAATAAGTCTTGGGATGCACAAAATGACGTAAATGTTCATCCAATGACACAAACGCGCGTATTGCATGAGCTACATTTCTTAAGTACGAAAAGTGATTAGAATAAGCCTGGGGTAGCACAAAATGACGTAAATGCACTAATTGGATGAACTGCATTCCTTAAGTACAAAAAGTGATTTGAATAAGCCTTGGGATGCACAAAATGACGAAAGTGTTAAATTAATGACAAAAACGCGCTTATTGGATGAAATACACTCCTTAAGTACGAAAAGTGATTAGAATAAGCGTTGGGATGCACAAAATGACGCAAATGTTCATCCAATGACACAAATGCACTTATTAGATGAACTACATTCCTTAAGTACGAAAAGTGATTAGAATAAGCTCAAGGATGCACAAAATGACGTAAATGTTAAATTAATGACACAAACGCGCTTATTGAATAATCTACATTCCTTAAATACGAAAAGTTATTAGAATAAGCCTTGGGATCCACAAAATGACGAAAATGTTCATCCAATGACAAAAACGCGCTTATTGGATGAACTATAATCCTTAAGTACGAATAGTTATTATAATAAGCCTTGAGATGCACAAAATGACGTACATGTTCATCCAATGACAAAAACGTGCTTATTGGATGAACTACATTCCTTATGTACGAAAAGTGATTAGAATAAGCCTTGGGATGCACAAAATGACGTAAATGTTCATCCAATAACACAAATGCACTTACTGGATGAAATACATTCCTTAAGTACGAAAAGTGATTATAATAAGTCTTGTGATGCACAAAATGCTGTAAATGTTAAATTAATGACACAAACACACTTATTGGATGAACTACATTCTTTAAGTACGAAAAGTGATTAGAATAAGCCTTGGGATGCACAAAATGCTGTAAATCTTAAATTAATGACACAATCGCGCTTATTGGATGAACTACATTCCTTAAGTACGAAAAGTGATTAGAATAAGCCTTGGGATGCATAAAATGACGTAAATGTTCATCCAATGACACAAACGCGCTTATTGGATGAACTACATTCCTTAAGTACGAAAAATGATTAGAGTAAGCCTTGGGATGCACAAAATGACGTAAATGTTAAATTAATGACACAAATGCACTTATTGGATAAACTACATTCCTTAAGTAGGAAAAGTGATTAGAGTAAGCCTTGGGATGCACAAAATGACGTAAATGTTCATCCAATGACACAAATGCACTTATTGGATGAAATACATTCCTTAAGTACGAAAAGTGATTATAATAAGCCTTGGGATGCACAAAATGACATAAATGTTAAATTAATGACACAAACGCGCTTATTGGATTAACTACATTCCTTAAGTACAAAAAGTGATTAGAATAAGCCTTGGGATGCACAAAATGACGTAAATGTTCATCCAATGACACAACTGCACTCATTGGATGAATTACATTCCTTAAGTACGAAAAGTGATTAGAATAAGCCTTGCGATGCACAAAATGACGTAAATGTTAAATTAACGACACAAACGGGCTTATTTAATAAACTACATTCCTTAAGTACAAAAAGTGATTATAATAAGCCATGGGATGCACAAAATGACGTCAATGTTAAATTAATGACACAAACGCGCATATTGAATAAACTACATTCCTTAAGTACGAAAAGTGATTAGAATAACCCTTTGGATGCACAAAATGACGTAAATGTTCATTCAATGACACAAATGCACTTATTGGATGAACTACATTCCTTAAGTACGAAAAGTGATTAGAATAAGCCTTGGGATGCACAAAATGACGTAAATGTTCATCCAATGACACAAATGCACTTATTGGATTAACTACATTCCTTAAGTACGAAAAGTGATTAGAGTAAGCCTTGAGATGCACAAAATGACGTAAATGTGCATCCAATGACACAAATGCACTTATTGTATGAAATACATTCCTTAAGTACGAAAAGTGATTATAATAAGCCTTGGGATGCACAAAAAGACATAAATGTTAAATTAATGACACAGACGCGCTTATTGGATGAACTACATTCCTTAAGTACGAAAAGTGATAAGAATAAGCCTTGGGATGCACAAAATGACGTCAATGTTAAATAAATTACACAAACGCGCTTATTATGTGAACTACATTCCTTAAGTATGAAAAGTAATTAGATTAAGCCTTGGGATGCCCATAATGATTTAAATGTTCATCCAATGCACAAATGCACTTATTGGATGAAATACATTCCTTAAGTACGAAAAGTGATTACAATAAGCCTTCGGACGCACAAAATGACATAAATGTTAAATTAATGACACAAATGCGCTTATTGGATGAACTACATTCCTTAAGTACGAAAAGTGATTAGAATAAGCCTTGCGATCCACAAAATGACGTAAATGTTAAATTAACGACACAAACGGGCTTATTGAATAAACTACATTCCTTAAGTACGAAAAGTGATTAGAATTAGCCTTGGGATGCACAAAATGACGTAAATTTTCATCCAACGACACAAACACACTTATTGGAAAAACTACATTCCTTAAGTACGAAAAGTGATTAGAATAAGCCTTGGGATGCACAAAATGACGTAAATGTTCATCCAATGACACAAATGCACTTATTAGATGAACTACATTCATTAAGTACGAAAAGTGATTAGAATAAGCCTTGGGATGCACAAAAAGACATAAATGTTAATATTCTTTGTGTTAAAAACACTTAGATTATTTTCACTAAGATTATCATCAAAACATCAACTAGAGGATTTTAGCTAAAACCACTTTTGCACTAGAATTTTTTTTTTGCGGTTGATGTTGATTTTCTAATTTTCCTCTTAAGTTGTATTGGGTTGGTGTTGTGTTCATATTGAATGGTTGGAAAAAATTTACTTGCGTATGTATATGAAAGATTTGTGTATTTTAAATATATGTAATTGATACAGCTCTGTTTGTTTTCCTCTACCACCTTTGATATACATACGCAAGTAAAGTTTTATGTTAATTATGTTTTTACATAGTTAGTAATAATAAACTTTGATAGATGTTTAAAAAAAATAAACTTTGATGGATAATAATAATAATAATAATGTGTATTTTCCTCTGCCATCTATGTTCTATTATGATGTATCGATATTTTATTGAGTTGATGGTTAGTAATAATGTTAATATCTTTATAGGTAAATATGAATTCACATGAACAAAATAATGTTATAGTGTATCTAATGTTAGAGTAAATATTTTTAGAAATGGTTGACCTTTGTTTTGCAATTTTTATGATAGTGAGTCATTCTTCAATGTGCTTTTATGAAAATCATTGCATAGGGAATTGACTAATGGATAGAGATGGATTATAGGGGAAATATTTAGAGATTTTGATCAACCAAGATAATTTCCTTTCTATTTTGTTGATGTTGAACTAAATTGTAACATTGTTGAAATACTATATTATTTATAGTTTGATTGTACAATAAGTATGGAATTTGAGTTTAGCACACAGAGGAAAAGAGATCCTAAAAAATGGTTTGAAAATAAGGATGAAGCCTTTCTCAATATACTGATTGAAGTAGTGAAAAACGGTCTAAGATGTGATAATGAACAATTCAAAGCAAACACCTTAACAATTGTCAAAGAAAAATTGGAGGAAAAGTTTCCTAGATGTGAAATTAAGGTAAAGCCACACATTGAATCTGCAATGAAGAGGCTAACGTTAGTTTATAGAACAACTTATTTATGTTAAATCAAAGTGGATTTGGTTGGGAAGAAGAGAAAAAAAATGATTAAGACGAATAGTGTGCAAGGATTATGTGAAGGTAAGTGCTCATTAATTTATTTCAACTTCATATACTTTAGTTAGTTCCTTTATGATTATTTGAAAAGTTACATTTTTTATTTTTTTTGTAGAGTCATCCAAACACAACAGATTATAGGTATGCTCCAATTCCACTCTTTGATAAGCTTTCTTGTGCTTTTGGGAAAGATCGAGCTACTAGTAAAGGAGGCGCTCCCTTTGTTGATAGCGTCGAAGAGATAGATAAAGAAGAGGAAGAACATATTAATGATGACGAGCTTGAAGTAGAAATTATTCAATCAACATCTCTTAATCAAACACAATCTATAAGAAATAATGATCAGGTAGAAATTCAATCAACGAGAATAAATAGAGGAGAACATATTATTGCTCATGGTAATTTGAGTTGGGCAAAACTTTTGGGAATTGGCTTGAAAAAAGTTTGAAACGATTGGGTGATACTGCAAATTGTCTAGGAGTTGGTAAAGATGTGTTTGATGATTCAAGAAACATTATGAATGAGTTGAATAAAATCCAACTAACAGAACAAGAGTGTTTTGCTGCAGCAGACAAAATATTATAGTGTCACGTCGCTTGCACATATTTTGGAGTTGTGATTATGTTTATCATCTCGCAATTATTAAGTCGTTGATCTAATAGTTTTATTCATGTACTTGAATTTAGTTAACTAGCTTTTATTGGTTAATTTTTGGTATGGTTTGATGAAACATGTAACACAACATATTATTCTTTATGACATTTTATTGCTACTTACGTGATATAAAAAGCTAATTTGATAATGTATTGCAAATTTTAATAATTTATGTTAATTTTTTTAGTAGCGTAAACAATTTTTTCAAGTATATTCCCCTCAAGTTTTTCATTTTTATATTTTTTATTTAATAAACTTATTAGTGTGCTGCAAATAAAAGGTGGTATTTTTGAGATACCAACATAATTAGGATGTCCATTCTAGCATGTGATACTTTTGCACTCTAATTTTTGTGCAAAAAAAAATTCAAGTATATAAATTACTTCATAATTGATTTACATTTTTTGTTTATTTATCTATAATTTAAAAATTGTAAATGTTATTTTGAAATAAAAATAAGCTAAATAGATTACAAGGGTAATTTTGTCATTTTATCACAATATATATCATATCATGTGGTTATCTGGTGTGTATCAAACACTAGATATGATAAACTAATATTATCAAGTTTTTTTATCTTATGTGCATCAGAGATATGACTAGATAACTCTTTATCTTATCCGTATGTTGTCATGTCTCTATCCTACTATCTATGTGTTCATGTTTCTATCCTATTATGACCATTAAATGGGTCCTCAACATATTGAACATCTTCAACCTTTGCAGAACATTTATTACCTATTATACATTTACCTTTGATTTGTACTTGATCATTGTTTTCATATGTCACTATTCCTCTATCTCGTATCACAAAGGATAGAAAACACTATTGATCTCCTATTGTGTGCCTTGAACAACCACTATCGAAAAACCATGACTGTTTGTTGACAATTTGAGAATAATCCAGCCTTCAAGTTTGTAATTCTTTAAGTACTCATGGTGATTTGGATCCTTCAAAATTAGTGTTGTTCCATTTTAGGAGATTTGTCTCTAAAATAACAATCTGATTAGTTATGTCCAGATGTATAATAGTGAGAATTTTTTTTCTAACTTTCCCAACTCTTTTAAAATGTTCAGTTTTAGAATGTTTTGTTTGTTTTTGAAGAGAAATTTCTATTTTTTTTCTCAACACACTTTTTGTGATAACATATAGACTGGAGATGGCCATTTTATTAAAACTAGATTAAGACCTGCATGTTGCACAAGAGACTTATATTTTTCTAATTTTTTTAAATATTTGTAAAATTATGCATACAATTTGACAACAATGTATGTAAGGTTTCACAATTTTATCATTAGTAAAAAGTGTCTTGGTGTATCGAAAGAGATTCCACAAAATACAAATGTGGTTAGAAAATATGTATTTGAGATAACTTTTTTCTAGTATAGAAACAATTTAGTTTTTGAAAGAAGTTAAAATATATTTAAGTATATAACCATACAAAACAAATTCAATATTTTCACAGAGCATACATATTTTCCTCTAAGTCCATATCAACAATGGTATATAATAAGAAGAAATAGAAAAAGACATGATCAACAATATAAATTGAATCTAAAGAACTTTATACTTCAATAATGAATTGTTGGCCTATTTCTAAATTATATTCCTCTATCTAGTTTAAATATTAATTTTAGATATTTAATAAGTGGCGAGGTATAAAATTGTATATGAAAAATAGAGTTTAACTCCTTTTAAAGTATAACTATAGAATATATTTTATAGATCTCACTAAAAATGTGAGATAGGTCTATCTCATAGATATAATGACGCAGTCGGAATCGCAAAGGATTAGCAAGCGCTAAATCCGAAAGAACAAACAAGCTCTGGAATCCACCAGAAAAGAGAAAACTCTCGAAATCAATTATTTAATTAAAAGGTACCTTTTGTTGCAGCATAGAAAGTCTTTAAATAACTAAAAGAAACCCTAGTGTGAAAATTAGGTAAAACAGTAAAAGTCCGAAATTACAAGAAAAACTTAAAATGTTGTTTTGAGGCCCAAGACAAGCCCAAAACGGATCTGGAACCCATATGTCATAGCAAAGCTGTGAGTTGTGTTTGTGGCGCGATTCCCTTTTTGGAAAGGTATAATAATAGTCAATATGACTAACTTGAATACTTTTTCTGTTTTTGCAGTTTTATAACAAAACTTGATGTATGAATAAAACAGAGTTAGCAGCGGATATAAAGTGAATATAAAACACATAATTTTATACTGGTTCACCGTTAACTAGGCTACATCCAGTCCCTTCACTTTGAAGGATTTCACTAATTCAAAAACCTTGAATTACAACAATACCACTGACCCTCCAAGTCAGTCTTCTCAAACAATCTAACAATCCTAGACTTTTGAGGAAAAGAACCTTGAATCTAATTGCTATGTAATCTTCTACTCCTTCAGATTGTAGACTCTACTTCAACAACTTAGATCAACACAAGGGAAAGAAAAACTTAGAGTACTTGCTTCTGGAAAGCGGATACTCACAATTGACCTCACTGAAAACTCAAGTATTTTGCTTTTGGAAGTGTATGACTCTCAAGTATTTTCGATGCTGAGTCTTCTGCCTTGAGCCTCCTTTTAAAGATGAATAATTAGGGTTTCTTCCATGCTTAAGTTCGAGCCGTATCTTGCCAGATTCTCTTGCAAAAATAACTTGGCCAATCGGGTTTCACTTAAATAAAAAACATATCTTTTTAGCTCCTGATATGCATTCGAAAATAACTTTGGCCAATCCTGTTCTTGATTAATTCTAAATCAAATCCTCTTAATGCTTTGATCAAATTTCTATTAAAATTTAATCAAGTCTTATTCGAATTTAATAAAGTCTCCATTGATTATCATCATGATTAAATCTGGACCGTTTGATCTTCTGATCTCATCCACATCTAGACCATACAATCTGATCTGTTGCGATCCTCTGATCTCGGCCAATACTGGACCGCACATTTTGATCTTCTAATCTCGGCCAGTCATTGGACCATATGATCTAATCTTCTTATCTCGGCCAATATTGGGCCATATGGTATGATCTTCTAATCTCGGCCAACACTGGGCCATAATGCTTAAATCTGGACCATTGATCTGAACATTTTCCCTCTGATCTGGACCAATTCTGGACTGAGTCCAGATTGAACTGAAATTAAATCTGGACTTTCATTTCTTATGGTCTGCACTGAATTTTATAATCACTACCAAGCTATCTTCTGGTCATAATAAAGTCTGGACCAAGTCTAACTTGTGATTCCTTCTGGTCTGGACCAAGTTTCCCTCTGGCAGGCTTCCTTCTGGTCTGGTTCAGGTCTCCTTCTGGATTCTGCTTCCTTCTGATCTGGGCCAGAAGAGATATCCTCTGATGATGTTTTGACATTCTCTGATATCCTCTGGAGGTGTATCCTCTAGTGCCTTCTGAATGCATCCTCTGGTATCTTCTGGAGGTGTATTCTCTGGTCTGCTTTTATCCTCTGGTAACTCATCTTCTACTTCTGGTGACTTCATCTTCTGGTGGCATTTAATATAATAAATCTAAGTACAAAATAAGATTACATGGAGTGCTTTTGTAAACATCAAAATCCTAAGTACTTAGAACCAACTTGGTTCCAACAATCTCCCCCTTTTTTATGATGACAAAACCTTAACTTATTTTGTTAGCTTATAACTTTTTTTCAAAAGACTTAGAAAAAATTCGAAGTACTTGAAATACTCCCCCTCAGACCAATCTCTCCTCCTAAGTCTAATAATGACTTTTTCTTCTCCTTTTTAACTCCTTCTTAAATCACTCTTTCTCTTCTTCTCTTCTCCTCTCCTTTTCAACTCCTTTATTCTCTCTTTCTTTTCTATCTTCATATTGCATCTCCTTTTCAACTCCTTCTCTTTTCACTCTTTATTTTTCTCTCTCCCTGTTTCTTCTCCTTTTCAACTCATTCTTTTTTTTCATCTCTTTATTTTTCACTCCTCCTTTCTTTTTATCTCTTCTTTTCTACTTATTTCTCCTTTTTCTCTCTCTCCCCCTTTTGTCATCAGCCAAAAAGAGGTCCTACTATTTTTGTATTTTTAATTTTCTCTTTACAATGTACAGAACGTAAAAACAAGAAAATAAAACACAAAGTAAAATTACAAGAAAATTAAAAACTCCTAAGATGAATACTTGAGCTAGTCAGATATGGAGATAATGTTGAGATGCTTCTTGATAAACTCGAACCTATCTTCCGGTAATGCTTTGGTGAAGATATCAGCCCATTGATGATCAGTGTCCACAAACTGGATGCTTAAAGTCCCTTTATGAACATGGTCCCTAATGAAATGATGTTTTATTTCAATGTGTTTGGCTCTAGAGTGTAAGATAGGGTTCTTGGTTAAGTTTATGGCTGAAGTGTTATCACAGAATAAAGGGATATTTGTTTCAAAGATGTTGTAATCTTCAAGTTGATGTTTCATCCAGATTAAATGTGAGCTGCATCCTGCTGCTGATATATACTCCGCTTCAGCTATTGACATGGCAATGGTGCTTTGTCTTTTGCTGGACCAAGAGATCAAATTATCACCTAAGAATCACAAAATCCTCTTAGTTTGTAGGTGGGGGTTTTCTTGTATAACAAGGTAAGGTTGGTGGTTCCTTTAAGGTATCTCAAGATTCTTTTGATAGCAGTTAGATGGGATTCCCTAGGGTCAGCTTGAAAATGGGCACAGACACAAACACTAAACAAAATGTCAGGTCTAGAAGCAGTTAGGTAAAAAAGGGATCCAATCATACCTTTGTATGTTTTCTGGTCTACCTTTTGGCTGGTTTCAACTTTCTCAAGTGAGCAGGTTCGGTGCATGGGGGTGGCCATAGGCTTACAGTCACTCATCTTGAACTTTTTGAGAAGTTCTTTAGTGTATTTAGATTGGTGAATGAGTACACCTGATTTACCTTGGTGAATCTGAATTCCCAGGAAGAGCTTAAGTTCTCCCATCATGCTCATTTGGAACTCTTTCTGCATTAGGTCAGAAAACTCCTTGCACAAAGTGCCATTAGTGGATCCAAAGATGATATCATCAACATAAACTTGAATAATCAAAATATCATTTTTAATGGATTTCCTAAATAGAGTATTATCAATCTGGCCTCTATCAAATTCATTCTTAAGCAGAAAGTTACTAAGTCTGTCATACCATGCCCTTAGTGCTTGTTTTAAACCATATAAAGATTTTTTTAAGTTTAAAAACATGGTTTGGAAAATCAGAATTTTCAAATCCAGGGGGTTGTTTGACATACACTTCCTCACTTATATAGCCATTTAAGAATGCCATTTACGAAAAGTGATTTGAATAAGCCTTGGGATGCACAAAATGACGTAAATGTTAAATAAATGACACAAATGCGCTTATTGGATGAACTACATTCCTTAAGTACGAAAAATTATTAGAATAAGCCTTGGGATGCACAAAATGACGTAAAAGTTAAATTAATGACACAATAGCTCTTATTGGATGAACTGCATTCCTTATGAACAGAAAGTGATTAGAATAAACCATGGGATGCACAAAATGACGTAAATGTTCATCCAATGACACAAACGCGCTTATTGGATGAACTACATTCCTTATGTATGAAAAGTGATTAGAATAAGCCTTGGGATGCACAAAATGACGTAAATGTTCATCTAATGACACAAATGCACTTATTGGATGAACTACATTCCTTAAGTACGAAAAGTGATTAGAATAAGCCTTGGGATGCACGAAATGATGTAAATGTTGAATTAATGACACAATAGCTCTTATTGGATGAACTACATTCCTTAAGTACAAAAAGTGATTAGAATATACCTTGGGATGCACAAAATGATGTAAATCTTAAACTAATGATAGAAACGCGCTTATTGGATGAAATACGTTCCTTAAGTACGAAAAGTGATTATAATAAGCCTTGGGATGCACAAAATGACGTAAATGTTAAATTAATGACACAAACGCGCTTAATGGATGAACTACATTCCTTAAATACGAAAAGTGTTTTGAATAAGCCTTGGGATGCACAAAATGACGTAAATGTTAAATTAATGACACAAATGCGCTTATTGGATGAACTACATTCCTTAAGTACGAAAAATTATTAGAATAAGCCTTGGGATGCACAAAATGATGTAAATGATCATTCAATGACAAAAATGCAGTTATAGGATGAACTACATTCCTTAAGTACGAAAAGTGTCTACAATAAGCCTTGGGATGCACAAAATGACGTAAATGTTAAATTAATGACACAAACGCGTTTATTGGATAAACTACCTTCCTTAAATTTGAAAATCGATTAGAATAAGCCTTGGGATGCACAAAATGACGTAAATGTTCTTCCAATTTCATAAATGCACTTATTGGATGAAATACATTCCATAAGTACGAAAAGTGATTATAATAAGCCTTGGGATGCACAAAATGACGTAAATGTTAAATTAATGACACAAACGCCCTTATTGGATAAACTACCTTCCTTAAGTATGAAAATTGATTAGAATAAGCCTTGGGATGCACAAAATGACGTAAATGTTCTTCCAATTACATAAATGCACTTATTGGATGAAATACATTCCATAAGTATGAAAAGTGATTATAATAAGCCTTGGGATGCACAAAATGACGTAAATGTTCATTCAATGACACAAATGCACTTACTGGATGAACTACATTCCTTAAGTACGAAAAGTGATTAGAATAAGCCTTGGGATGCACGAAATGATGTAAATGTTGAATTAATGACACAATAGCTCTTATTGGATGAACTACATTCCTTAAGTACAAAAAGTGATTAGAATATACCTTGGGATGCACAAAATGATGTAAATCTTAAACTAATGATAGAAACGCGCTTATTGGATGAAATACGTTCCTTAAGTACGAAAAGTGATTATAATAAGCCTTGGGATGCACAAAATGACGTAAATGTTAAATTAATGACACAAACGCGCTTAATGGATGAACTACATTCCTTAAATACGAAAAGTGATTTGAATAAGCCTTGGGATGCACAAAATGACGTAAATGTTAAATTAATGACACAAATGCGCTTATTGGATGAACTACATTCCTTAAGTACGAAAAGTGTCTACAATAAGCCTTGGGATGCACAAAATGACGTAAATGTTAAATTAATGACACAAACGCGTTTATTGGATAAACTACCTTCCTTAAATTTGAAAATTGATTAGAATAAGCCTTGGGATGCACAAAATGACGTAAATGTTCTTCCAATTTCATAAATGCACTTATTGGATGAAATACATTCCATAAGTACGAAAGTGATTATAATAAGCCTTGGGATGCACAAAATGACGTAAATGTTAAATTAATGACACAAACGCGCTTATTGGATAAACTACCTTCCTTAAGTATGAAAATTGATTAGAATAAGCCTTGGGATGCACAAAATGACGTAAATGTTCTTCCAATTACATAAATGCACTTATTGGATGAAATACATTCCATAAGTATGAAAAGTGATTATAATAAGCCTTGGGATGCACAAAATGACGTAAATGTTCATTCAATGACACAAATGCACTTACTGGATGAACTACATTCCTTAAGTACGAAAAGTGATTAGAATAAGCCTTGGGATGCACGAAATGATGTAAATGTTGAATTAATGACACAATAGCTCTTATTGGATGAACTACATTCCTTAAGTACAAAAAGTGATTAGAATATACCTTGGGATGCACAAAATGATGTAAATCTTAAACTAATGATAGAAACGCGCTTATTGGATGAAATACGTTCCTTAAGTACGAAAAGTGATTATAATAAGCCTTGGGATGCACAAAATGACGTAAATGTTAAATTAATGACACAAACGCGCTTAATGGATGAACTACATTCCTTAAATACGAAAAGTGATTTGAATAAGCCTTGGGATGTATAAAATGACGTAAATGTTAAATTAATGACACAAATGCGCTTATTGGATGAACTACATTCCTTAAGTACGAAAAATTATTAGAATAAGCCTTGGGATGCACAAAATGATGTAAATGATCATTCAATGACAAAAATGCAGTTATAGGATGAACTACATTCCTTAAGTACGAAAAGTGTCTACAATAAGCCTTGGGACGCACAAAATGACGTAAATGTTAAATTAATGACACAATCGCGTTTATTGGATAAACAACCTTCCTTAAATTTGAAAATTGATTAGAATAAGCCTTGGGATGCACAAAATGACGTAAATGTTCTTCCAATTTCATAAATGCACTTATTGGATGAAATACATTCCATAAGTACGAAAAGTGATTATAATAAGCCTTGGAATGCACAAAATGACGTAAATGTTAAATTAATGACACAAACGCGCTTATTGGATAAACTACCTTCCTTAATAAGCCTTGGGATGCACAAAATGACGTAAATGTTCATCCAATGACACAAACGCGCTTATTGGATGAAATACATTCCTTAATTACAAAAAGTGATTATAATAAGCCTTGGGATGCACAAAATGACGTAAATGTGAAATTAATGACACAAATGCGCTTAATGGATGAACTACATTCCTTAAGTACGAAAAGTTATAAGAATAAGCCTTGGGATGCACAAAATGACGTAAATTTTAAATTAATGACACAAATGCGCTTATTGGATGAACTACATTCCTTAAGTACGAAAAGTGATTAGAATAAGCCTTGGGATGCACAAAATGACGTAAATGTTCATCTAATGACACAAACGCGCTTATTGGATGAACTACATTCCTTAAGTACGAAAAGTGATTAGAACAAGACTTGGGATGTACAAAATGACGTAAATGATAAATTATTGACACAAATGTGCTTGTTCGATGAACTACATTCCTTAAGTATGAAAAGTGAATAGAATAAGCCTTGGGGTGCACAAAATGATGTAAACGTTCATCCAATGACACAAACGCACTGATTGGATGAACTACATTTCTTATGTACCAAAAGTGATTAGAATAAGCCTTGGGATGCACAAAATGACGTAAATGTTAATCCAATGACACAAATGCACTTATTGGATGAACTACATTCTTTAAGTACGAATACTGATTAGAATAAGCCTTGGGATGCACAAAATGACAAAAATGTTCATCAAATGACACAAATGCAATTATTGGATGAGATACATTCCTTAAGTTCGAAAAGTGATTAGAATAAGCCTTGGGAGGCACACAATGACGTAAATGTTAAATTAATGACACAAACGCGCTTATTGGATGAACTACCTTCCTTAAGTACGAAAAGTGATTAGAATAAGCCTTGTGTTGCACAAAATGATGTAAATGTTAAATTAATTACATAAACGCGCTTATTGGATGAACTACATTCTTTGAGTACGAAAAGTGATTAGAATAAGCCTTGGGATGCACAAAATCACTTAAATGTTCATCCAATGACACAAATGCACTTATTGGATGAAATATATTCCTTAAGTACGAAAAGTATTAATAATAAGCCTTGGGATGCACAAAATGACGTAAATGTTAAATTAATGACACAAACGCGCTTATTGGATGAACTACCTTCCTTAAGTACGAAAAGTGATTAGAATAAGCTATGGGATGCACAAAATGACGTAAATTTAAATTAATGACACAAATGCGCTTATTGGATAAACTACATTCCTTAAGTACGAAAAGTGATTAGAATAAGCCTTGGGATGCACAAAATGACGTAATGTTCATCCAATGACACAAAAGCGCTTATTGGATGAACTACATTCCTTCAGTACGAAAAGTGATTAGAACAAGCCTTGGGATGCACAAAATGACGTAAATGTTCATCCAATGACACAAATGCACCTATTGGATGAACTACATTCCTTATGTACGAAAAGTGATTAGAATAAGCCTTGGGATGCACAAAATGACGTAAATGTTCATCCAATGACACAAACGCGCTTATTGGATGAAATACATTCCTTAATTACAAAAAGTGATTATAATAAGCCTTGGGAAGCACAAAATGACGTAAATGTTAAATTAATGACACAAATGCGCTTAATGGATGAACTAAATTCCTAAAATACGAAAAGTTATAAGAGTAATCCTTGGGATGCACAAAATGAAGTAAATTTTAAATTAATGACACAAATGCGCTTATTGGATGAACTAAATTCCTTAAGTACGAAAAATGATTAGAATAAGCCTTGAGATGCACTAAATGACGTAAATGTTCATCCAATGACACAAACGCGCTTATTGGATGAACTACATTCCTTAAGTACGAAAAGTGATTAGAACAAGCCTTGGGATGCACAAAATGACGTAAATGTTCATCCAATGACACAAATGCACCTATTGGATGAACTACATTCCTTATGTACGAAAAGTGATTAGAATAAGCCTTGGGATGCACAAAATGACGTAAATGTTCATCCAATGACACAAACGCGCTTATTGGATGAAATACATTCCTTAATTACAAAATGTGATTATAATAAGCCTTGGGAAGCACAAAATGACGTAAATGTTAAATTAATGACACAATTGCGCTTAATGGATGAACTAAATTCCTTAAGTATGAAAAGTTATAAGAGTAAGCCTTGGGATGCACAAAATGACGTAAATTTTAAATTAATGACACAAATGCGCTTATTGGATGAACTACATTCCTTAAGTACGAAAAGTGATTAGAATAAGCCTTGGGATGCACAAAATGACGTAAATGTTCATCCAATGACACAAATGCACTTATTCGATGAACTACATTTTTTAAGTACGAATACTGAATAGAATAAGCCTTGGGATGCACAAAATGACAAAAATGTTCATCAAATGACACAAATGCACTTATTGGATGATATACATTCCTTAAGTACGAAAAGTTATTAGAATAAGCCTTGGGAGGCACACAATGACGTAAATGTTAAATTAATGACACAAACGCGCTTATTGGATGAACTACATTCCTTAAGTATGAAAAGTGATTCGAATAAACCATGGGATGCACAAAATGACGTTAATGTTCATCTAATGACACAAACGCGCTTATTGGATGAAATACATTCCTTAATTACAAAAAGTGATTATAATAAGCCTTGGGATGCACAAAATGACGTAAATGTTAAATTAATGACACAAATGCGCTTAATGGATGAACTAAATTCCTTAAGTACGAAAAGTTATAAGAGTAAGCCTTGGGATGCACAAAATGACGTAAATTTTAAATTAATGACAAAAATGCGCTTATTGGATGAACTACATTCCTTAAGTACGAAAAGTGATTAGAATAAGCCTTGGGATGCACAAAATGACGTAAATGTTCATTCAATGACACAAACGCGCTTATTGGATGAACTACATTCCTTAAATACGAAAAGTGATTAGAACAAGACTTGGGATGCACAAAATGACGTAAATGTTCATCCAATGACACAAATGCACCTATTGGATGAACTACATTCCTTATGTACGAAAAGTGATTAGAATAAGCCTTGGGATGCACAAAATGACGTAAATGTTCATCCAATGACACAAATGCACCTATTGGATGAACTATATTCCTTATGTACGAAAAGTAATTAGAATAAGCCTTGGGATGCACAAAATGACGTAAATGTTAAATTAATGACACAAATGCGCTGAATGGATGAACTAAATTCCTTAAGTACGAAAAGTTATAAGAGTAAGCCTTGGGATGCACAAAATGACGTAAATTTTAAATTAATGAAAAAAATGCGCTTATTTGATGAACTACATTCCTTAAGTACGAAAAGTGATTAGAATAAGCCTTGGGATGCACAAAATGACGTAAATGTTCATTCAATGACACAAACGCGCTTATTGGATGAACTACATTCCTTAAGTACGAAAAGTGATTAGAACAAGACTTGGGATGCACAAAATGACGTAAATGTTCATCCAATGACACAAATGCACCTATTGGATGAACTACATTCCTTATGTACGAAAAGTGATTAGAATAAGCCTTGGGATGCACAAAATGACGTAAATGTTCATCCAATGACACAAATGCACCTAATGGATGAACTATATTCCTTATGTACGAAAAGTAATTAGAATAAGCCTTGGGATGCACAAAATGACGTACATTTTCATCCAATGACACAAATGCACTTATTGGATGAACTACATTCTTTAAGTACGAATACTGATTAGAATAAGCCTTGGGATGCACAAAATGACAAAAATGTTCATCAAATGACACAAATGCAATTATTGGATGAAATACATTCCTTAAGTTCGAAAAGTGATCAGAATAAGCCTTTGGAGGCACACAATGACGTAAATGTTCATCCAATGACACAAACGCGCTTATTGGATGAACTACATTCGTTAAGTACGAAAAGTGATTAGAACAAGCCTTGGGATGCACAAAATGACGTAAATGTTCATCCAATGACACAAATGCACCTATTGGATGAACTACATTCCTTATGTACGAAAAGTGATTAGAATAAGCCTTGGGATGCACAAAATGACGTAAATGTTCATCCAATGACACAAATGCACCTATTGGATGAACTACATTCCTTATGTACGAAAAGTAATTAGAATAAGCCTTGGGATGCACAAAATGACGTAAATTTTCATCCAATGACACAAATGCACTTATTCGATGAACTACATTCTTTAAGTACGAATACTGATTAGAATAAGCCTTGGGATGCACAAAATGACAAAAATGTTCATCAAATGACACAAATGCAATTATTGGATGAAATACATTCCTTAAGTTCGAAAAGTGATTAGAATAAGCCTTGGGAGGCACACAATGACGTAAATGTTAAATTAATGACACAAACGCGCTTATTGGATGAACTACCTTCCTTAAGTACAAAAAGTGATTAGAATAAGCCTTGGGATGCACAAAATGACGTAAATGTTCATCCAATGACACAAACGCGCTTATTGGATGAACTACATTCCTTAAGTACGAAAAGTGATTAGAACAAGCCTTGGGATGCACAAAATGACGTAAATAATCATCCAATGACACAAATGTACCTATTGGATGAACTACATTCCTTATGTACGAAAAGTGATTAGAATAAGCCTTGGGATGCCCAAAATGACGTAAATGTTCATCCAATGACACAAATGCACCTATTGGATGAACTACATTCCTTATGTACGAAAAGTGATTAGAATAAGCCTTGGGATGCACTAAATGACGTAAATATTCATCCAATGCCACAACTCCACTTATTGGATAACTACAATCCTTAAGTACGAAATGTGATTAGAATAAGTCTTGGGATGCACAAAATGACGTAAATGTTCATCCAATGACACAAACGCGCTTATTGGATGAACTACATTCCTTAAGTACGAAAAGTGATTAGAACAAGCCTTGGAATGCACAAAATGACGTAAATGTTCATCCAATGACACAAATGTACCTATTGGATGAACTACATTCCTTATGTACGAAAAGTGATTAGAATAAGCCTTGGGATGCACAAAATGACGTAAATATTCATCCAATGCCACAACTCCACTTATTGGATAACTACAATCCTTAAGTACGAAATGTGATTAGAATAAGTCTTGGGATGCACAAAATGACGTAAATGTTCATCCAATGACACAAACGCGCTTATTGGATGAACTACATTCGTTATGTACGAAAAGTGATTAGAATAAGGCTTGGGATGCACAAAATGACGTAAATATTCATCCAATGACACAAATGCACTTATTGGATGAACTAAATTCTTTAAGTACGAATAGTGCTTAAAATAAGCCTTGGGATTCACAAAATGACAACAATGTTCATCAAATGACACAAATGCACTTATTGGATGAAATACATTCCTTAAGTACGAAAAGTGATTAGAATAAGCCTTGGGATGCACAAAATGACGTAAATGTTCATCCAATGACACAAACGCGCTTATTGAATGAAATACATTCCTTAATTACAAAAAGTGATTATAATAAGCCTTGGGAAGCACAAAATGACGTAAATGTTAAATTAATGACACAAATGCGCTTAATGGATGAACTAAATTCCTTAAGTACGAAAAGTTATAAGAGTAAGCCTTGGGATGCACAAAATGACGTAAATTTTAAATTAATGACACAAATGCGCTTATTGGATGAACTACATTCCTTAAGTACGAAAAGTGATTAGAATAAGTCTTGGGATGGACAAAATGACGTAAATGTTCATCCAATGACACAAACGCGCTTATTGGATGAACTACATTCCTTAAGTACGAAAAGTTATAAGAATAAGCCTTGGGATGCAAAAAATGACATAACTTTCAAATTAATTACACAAATGCGCTTATTGGATGAACTACATTCCTTAAGTACGAAAAGTGATTAGAACAAGCCTTGGGATGCACAAAATGACGTAAATGTTCATCCAATGACACAAATGCACCTATTGGATGAACTACATTCCTTATGTACGAAAAGTAATTAGAATAAGCCTTGGGATGCACAAAATGACGTAAATTTTCATCCAATGACACAAATGCACTTATTCGATGAACTACATTCTTTAAGTACGAATACTGATTAGAATAAGCCTTGGGATGCACAAAATGACAAAAATGTTCATCAAATGACACAAATGCAATTATTGGATGAAATACATTCCTTAAGTTCGAAAAGTGATTAGAATAAGCCTTGGGAGGCACACAATGACGTAAATGTTAAATTAATGACACAAACGCGCTTATTGGATGAACTACCTTCCTTAAGTACAAAAAGTGATTAGAATAAGCCTTGGGATGCACAAAATGACGTAAATGTTCATCCAATGACACAAACGCGCTTATTGGATGAACTACATTCCTTAAGTACGAAAAGTGATTAGAACAAGCCTTGGGATGCACAAAATGACGTAAATAATCATCCAATGACACAAATGTACCTATTGGATGAACTACATTCCTTATGTACGAAAAGTGATTAGAATAAGCCTTGGGATGCACAAAATGACGTAAATGTTCATCCAATGACACAAATGCACCTATTGGATGAACTACATTCCTTATGTACGAAAAGTGATTAGAATAAGCCTTGGGATGCACAAAATGACGTAAATGTTCATCCAATGACACAAACGCGCTTATTGGATGAAATACATTCCTTAATTACAAAAAGTGATTATAATAAGCCTTGGGAAGCACAAAATGACGTAAATGTTAAATTAATGACACAAATGCGCTTAATGGATGAACTAAATTCCTAAAATACGAAAAGTTATAAGAGTAATCCTTGGGATGCACAAAATGAAGTAAATTTTAAATTAATGACACAAATGCGCTTATTGGATGAACTAAATTCCTTAAGTACGAAAAATGATTAGAATAAGCCTTGAGATGCACTAAATGACGTAAATGTTCATCCAATGACACAAACGCGCTTATTGGATGAACTACATTCCTTAAGTACGAAAAGTGATTAGAACAAGCCTTGGGATGCACAAAATGACGTAAATGTTCATCCAATGACACAAATGCACCTATTGGATGAACTACATTCCTTATGTACGAAAAGTGATTAGAATAAGCCTTGGGATGCACAAAATGACGTAAATGTTCATCCAATGACACAAATGCACCTATTGGATGAACTACATTCCTTATGTACGAAAAGTAATTAGAATAAGCCTTGGGATGCACAAAATGACGTAAATTTTCATCCAATGACACAAATGCACTTATTCGATGAACTACATTCTTTAAGTACGAATACTGATTAGAATAAGCCTTGGGATGCACAAAATGATAAAAATGTTCATCAAATGACACAAATGCAATTATTGGATGAAATACATTCCTTAAGTTCGAAAAGTGATTAGAATAAGCCTTGGGAGGCACACAATGACGTAAATGTTAAATTAATGACACAAACGCGCTTATTGGATGAACTACCTTCCTTAAGTACAAAAAGTGATTAGAATAAGCCTTGGGATGCACAAAATGACGTAAATGTTCATCCAATGACACAAACGCGCTTATTGGATGAACTACATTCCTTAAGTACGAAAAGTGATTAGAACAAGCCTTGGGATGCACAAAATGACGTAAATAATCATCCAATGACACAAATGTACCTATTGGATGAACTACATTCCTTATGTACGAAAAGTGATTAGAATAAGCCTTGGGATGCACAAAATGACGTAAATGTTCATCCAATGACACAAATGCACCTATTGGATGAACTACATTCCTTATGTACGAAAAGTGATTAGAATAAGCCTTGGGATGCACTAAATGACGTAAATATTCATCCAATGCCACAACTCCACTTATTGGATAACTACAATCCTTAAGTACGAAATGTGATTAGAATAAGTCTTGGGATGCACAAAATGATGTAAATGTTCATCCAATGACACAAACGCGCTTATTCGATGAACTACATTCCTTAAGTACGAAAAGTGATTAGAACAAGCCTTGGAATGCACAAAATGACGTAAATGTTCATCCAATGACACAAATGTACCTATTGGATGAACTACATTCCTTATGTACGAAAAGTGATTAGAATAAGCCTTGGGATGCACAAAATGACGTAAAT
>JBBPBO010000005.1:52077847-52151367 GCA_037974295.1 Cicer cuneatum | reverse complement strand
TTCATCCAATGACACAAATGCACTTATTGGATGAACTAAATTCTTTAAGTACGAATAGTGATTAGAATAAGCCTTGGGATTCACAAAATGACAACAATGTTCATCAAATGACACAAATGCACTTATTGGATGAAATACATTCCTTAAGTACGAAAAGTGATAAGTATAAGCCTTGGGAGGCACACAATGACGTAAATGTTAAATTAATGACACAAACGCGCTTATTGGATGAACTACATTCCTTAAGTACGAAAAGTGATTAGAATAAGCCTTGGGATGCACAAAATGACGTAAATGTTCATCCAATGACACAAACGCGCTTATTGGATGAACTACATTCCTTAAGTACGAAAAGTGATTAGAATAATCCTTGGGATGCACAAAATGACGTAAATGTTCATCCAATGACACAAACGCGCTTATTGGATGAACTACATTCCTTAAGTACGAAAAGTGATTAGAATAAGCCTTGGGATGCACAAAATGACGTAAATGTTCATCCAATGACACAAACGCGCTTATTGGATGAACTACGTTTTTTAGTATTAAAAGTGATTAGAATAAGCCTTTGGAAGCACAAAATGACGTAAATGTTCATCCAATGACACAAACGCGCTTATTGGATGAACTACATTCCTTAAGTACGAAAAGTGATTAGAATAAGCCTTGGGATGCACAAAATGACGTAAATGTCCATCCAATGACACAAACGCGCTTATTGGATGAACTTCGTTCCTTAAGTACGAAAAGTGATTAGAATAAGCATTGGGATGCACAAAATGACGTAAATGTTCATCCAATGATACAAACGCGCTTATTGGATTAACTACGTTCCTTAAGTACGAAAAGTGATTAGAATAAGCCTTGGGATGCACAAAATGACGTAAATGTTCATCTAATGACACAAACGCGCTTATTGGATGAACTACATTCCTTAAGTACGAAAAGTGATTAGAATAAGCCTTGGGATGCACAAAATGACGTAAATGTTCATCCAATGACACAAACGCGCTTATTGGATGAACTACATTCCTTAAGTACGAAAAGTGATTAGAATAAGCCTTGGGATGCACAAAATGACGTAAATGTTCATCCAATGACACAAATGCTCTTATTGGATGAACTACATTCCTTAAGTACGAAAAGTGATTAGAATAAGCCTTGGGATGCACAAAATGACGTAAATGTTCATCCAATGACACAAATGCACTTATTGGATGAACTACATTCCTTAAGTACGAAAAGTAATTAGAATAAGCCTTGGGATGCACAAAATGACGTAAATGTTCATCCAATGACACAAATGCACATATTGGATGAACTACATTCCTTAAGTACGAAAAGTGATTAGAATAAGCCTTGGGATGCACAAAATGACGTAAATGTTCATCCAATGACACAAACGCGCTTATTGGATGAACTACATTCCTTAAGTACAAAAAGTGATTAGAATAAGCCTTGGGATGCACAAAATGACGTAAATGTTCATCCAATGACACAAACGCGCTTATTGGATGAACTACATTCCTTAAGTACGAAAAGTGATTAGAACAAGCCTTGGGATGCACAAAATGACGTAAATAATCATCCAATGACACAAATGTACCTATTGGATGAACTACATTCCTTATGTACGAAAAGTGATTAGAATAAGCCTTGGGATGCACAAAATGACGTAAATGTTCATCCAA
Source organism: Cicer cuneatum (assembly GCA_037974295.1). Taxonomy (NCBI): domain Eukaryota; kingdom Viridiplantae; phylum Streptophyta; class Magnoliopsida; order Fabales; family Fabaceae; genus Cicer; species Cicer cuneatum. The sequence goes on along the minus strand of JBBPBO010000005.1, from coordinate 52,149,676 downwards.
TGACACAAATGCACCTATTGGATGAACTACATTCCTTATGTACGAAAAGTGATTAGAATAAGCCTTGGGATGCACAAAATGACGTAAATGTTCATCCAATGACACAAACGCGCTTATTGGATGAAATACATTCCTTAATTACAAAAAGTGATTATAATAAGCCTTGGGAAGCACAAAATGACGTAAATGTTAAATTAATGACACAAATGCGCTTAATGGATGAACTAAATTCCTAAAATACGAAAAGTTATAAGAGTAATCCTTGGGATGCACAAAATGAAGTAAATTTTAAATTAATGACACAAATGCGCTTATTGGATGAACTAAATTCCTTAAGTACGAAAAATGATTAGAATAAGCCTTGAGATGCACTAAATGACGTAAATGTTCATCCAATGACACAAACGCGCTTATTGGATGAACTACATTCCTTAAGTACGAAAAGTGATTAGAACAAGCCTTGGGATGCACAAAATGACGTAAATGTTCATCCAATGACACAAATGCACCTATTGGATGAACTACATTCCTTATGTACGAAAAGTGATTAGAATAAGCCTTGGGATGCACAAAATGACGTAAATGTTCATCCAATGACACAAACGCGCTTATTGGATGAAATACATTCCTTAATTACAAAAAGTGATTATAATAAGCCTTGGGAAGCACAAAATGACGTAAATGTTAAATTAATGACACAAATGCGCTTAATGGATTAACTAAATTCCTTAAGTACGAAAAGTTATAAGAGTAAGCCTTGGGATGCACAAAATGACGTAAATTTTAAATTAATGACACAAATGCGCTTATTGGATGAACTACATTCCTTAAGTACGAAAAGGGATTAGAATAAGCCTTGGGATGCACAAAATGACGTAAATGTTCATCCAATGACACAAACGCGCTTATTGGATGAAATACATTCCTTAATTACAAAAAGTGATTATAATATGCTTTGGGAAGCACAAAATGACGTAAATGTTAAATTAATGACACAAATGCGCTTAATGGATGAACTAAATTCCTTAAATACGAAAAGTTATAAGAGTAAGCCTTGGGATGCACAAAATGAAGTAAATTTTAAATTAATGACACAAATGCGCTTATTGGATGAACTAAATTCCTTAAGTACGAAAAATGATTAGAATAAGCCTTGAGATGCACTAAATGACGTAAATGTTCATCCAATGACACAAACGCGCTTATTGGATGAACTACATTCCTTAAGTACGAAAAGTGATTAGAACAAGCCTTGGGATGCACAAAATGACGTAAATGTTCATCCAATGACACAAATGCACCTATTGGATGAACTACATTCCTTATGTACGAAAAGTGATTAGAATAAGCCTTGGGATGCACAAAATGACGTAAATGTTCATCCAATGACACAAACGCGCTTATTGGATGAAATACATTCCTTAATTACAAAAAGTGATTATAATAAGCCTTGGGAAGCACAAAATGACGTAAATGTTAAATTAATGACACAAATGCGCTTAATGGATTAACTAAATTCCTTAAGTACGAAAAGTTATAAGAGTAAGCCTTGGGATGCACAAAATGACGTAAATTTTAAATTAATGACACAAATGCGCTTATTGGATGAACTACATTCCTTAAGTACGAAAAGGGATTAGAATAAGCCTTGGGATGCACAAAATGACGTAAATGTTCATCCAATGACACAAACGCGCTTATTGGATGAAATACATTCCTTAATTACAAAAAGTGATTATAATAAGCCTTGGGAAGCACAAAATGACGTAAATGTTAAATTAATGACACAAATGCGCTTAATGGATGAACTAAATTCCTAAAATACGAAAAGTTATAAGAGTAATCCTTGGGATGCACAAAATGAAGTAAATTTTAAATTAATGACACAAATGCGCTTATTGGATGAACTAAATTCCTTAAGTACGAAAAATGATTAGAATAAGCCTTGAGATGCACTAAATGACGTAAATGTTCATCCAATGACACAAACGCGCTTATTGGATGAACTACATTCCTTAAGTACGAAAAGTGATTAGAACAAGCCTTGGGATGCACAAAATGACGTAAATGTTCATCCAATGACACAAATGCACCTATTGGATGAACTACATTCCTTAAGTACGAAAAGTGATTAGAACAAGCCTTGGGATGCACAAAATGACGTAAATAATCATCCAATGACACAAATGTACCTATTGGATGAACTACATTCCTTATGTACGAAAAGTGATTAGAATAAGCCTTGGGATGCACAAAATGACGTAAATGTTCATCCAATGACACAAATGCACCTATTGGATGAACTACATTCCTTATGTACGAAAAGTGATTAGAATAAGCCTTGGGATGCACTAAATGACGTAAATATTCATCCAATGCCACAACTCCACTTATTGGATAACTACAATCCTTAAGTACGAAATGTGATTAGAATAAGTCTTGGGATGCACAAAATGACGTAAATGTTCATCCAATGACACAAACGCGCTTATTGGATGAACTACATTCCTTAAGTACGAAAAGTGATTAGAACAAGCCTTGGAATGCACAAAATGACGTAAATGTTCATCCAATGACACAAATGTACCTATTGGATGAACTACATTCCTTATGTACGAAAAGTGATTAGAATAAGCCTTGGGATGCACAAAATGACGTAAATATTCATCCAATGCCACAACTCCACTTATTGGATAACTACAATCCTTAAGTACGAAATGTGATTAGAATAAGTCTTGGGATGCACAAAATGACGTAAATGTTCATCCAATGACACAAACGCGCTTATTGGATGAACTACATTCGTTATGTACGAAAAGTGATTAGAATAAGGCTTGGGATGCACAAAATGACGTAAATATTCATCCAATGACACAAATGCACTTATTGGATGAACTAAATTCTTTAAGTACGAATAGTGCTTAAAATAAGCCTTGGGATTCACAAAATGACAACAATGTTCATCAAATGACACAAATGCACTTATTGGATGAAATACATTCCTTAAGTACGAAAAGTGATTAGAATAAGCCTTGGGATGCACAAAATGACGTAAATGTTCATCCAATGACACAAACGCGCTTATTGAATGAAATACATTCCTTAATTACAAAAAGTGATTATAATAAGCCTTGGGAAGCACAAAATGACGTAAATGTTAAATTAATGACACAAATGCGCTTAATGGATGAACTAAATTCCTTAAGTACGAAAAGTTATAAGAGTAAGCCTTGGGATGCACAAAATGACGTAAATTTTAAATTAATGACACAAATGCGCTTATTGGATGAACTACATTCCTTAAGTACGAAAAGTGATTAGAATAAGTCTTGGGATGCACAAAATGACGTAAATGTTCATCCAATGACACAAACGCGCTTATTGGATGAACTACATTCCTTAAGTACGAAAAGTTATAAGAATAAGCCTTGGGATGCAAAAAATGACATAACTTTCAAATTAATTACACAAATGCGCTTATTGGATGAACTACATTCCTTAAGTACGAAAAGTGATTAGAACAAGCCTTGGGATGCACAAAATGACGTAAATGTTCATCCAATGACACAAATGCACCTATTGGATGAACTACATTCCTTATGTACGAAAAGTGATTAGAATAAGCCTTGGGATGCACAAAATGACGTAAATGTTCATCCAATGACACAAACGCGCTTATTGGATGAAATACATTCCTTAATTACAAAAAGTGATTATAATAAGCCTTGGGAAGCACAAAATGACGTAAATGTTAAATTAATGACACAAATGCGCTTAATGGATGAACTAAATTCCTAAAATACGAAAAGTTATAAGAGTAATCCTTGGGATGCACAAAATGAAGTAAATTTTAAATTAATGACACAAATGCGCTTATTGGATGAACTAAATTCCTTAAGTACGAAAAATGATTAGAATAAGCCTTGAGATGCACTAAATGACGTAAATGTTCATCCAATGACACAAACGCGCTTATTGGATGAACTACATTCCTTAAGTACGAAAAGTGATTAGAACAAGCCTTGGGATGCACAAAATGACGTAAATGTTCATCCAATGACACAAATGCACCTATTGGATGAACTACATTCCTTATGTACGAAAAGTGATTAGAATAAGCCTTGGGATGCACAAAATGACGTAAATGTTCATCCAATGACACAAACGCGCTTATTGGATGAAATACATTCCTTAATTACAAAAAGTGATTATAATAAGCCTTGGGAAGCACAAAATGACGTAAATGTTAAATTAATGACACAAATGCGCTTAATGGATTAACTAAATTCCTTAAGTACGAAAAGTTATAAGAGTAAGCCTTGGGATGCACAAAATGACGTAAATTTTAAATTAATGACACAAATGCGCTTATTGGATGAACTACATTCCTTAAGTACGAAAAGGGATTAGAATAAGCCTTGGGATGCACAAAATGACGTAAATGTTCATCCAATGACACAAACGCGCTTATTGGATGAAATACATTCCTTAATTACAAAAAGTGATTATAATATGCCTTGGGAAGCACAAAATGACGTAAATGTTAAATTAATGACACAAATGCGCTTAATGGATGAACTAAATTCCTTAAATACGAAAAGTTATAAGAGCAAGCCTTGGGATGCACAAAATGAAGTAAATTTTAAATTAATGACACAAATGCGCTTATTGGATGAACTAAATTCCTTAAGTACGAAAAATGATTAGAATAAGCCTTGAGATGCACTAAATGACGTAAATGTTCATCCAATGACACAAATGCACTGATTGGATGAAATACATTCCTTTAGTGCGAAAAGTGATTATAATAAGCCTTGGGATGCACAAAATGACGTAAATGTTAAATTAATGACACAAACGCGCATATTGAATAAACTATATTCCTTAAGTACGAAAAAAAATTAGAATAAGCCTTGGGATGCACAAAATGTTCATCCAATGACACAAACGCGCTTATTGGATGAACTACATTCCTTAAGTACGAAAAGTCAATAGAGTAAGCTTTGGGATCCACCAGATGACGTAAATGTTCATCCAATGAGACAAATGCACTTATTGGATGAAATACATTCCATAAGTACGAAAAGTGATTAGAATAAGCCTTGGGATGCACAAAATGACGTAAATGTTAAATTAATGACAGAAACGCGCTTCTTGAATAGACTATATTCCTAAAGTACGAAAAGTGATAGAAATAAGCCTTGGGATGCACAAAATGACGTAAATGTTCATCCAATGACACAAACGCGCTTATTGGAAGAACTACATTCGTTAAGTACGAAAAGTGATTAGAATAAGCGTTGGGATGCACAAAATGACGCAAATGTTCATCCAATGACACAACTGCACTTATTGGATGAAATAGATTCCTTAAGCACGAAAAGTGATTAGAACAAGCTTTGGGATGCACAAAATGGCGTAAATGTTCATCCAATGACACAAATGCACTTATTAGATGAACTACATTCCATAAGTACGAAAAGTGATTAGAATAAGCCTTGGGATGCACAAAATGACGTAAATGTTAAATTAATGACAGAAACGCGCTTATTGAATAGACTATATTCCTAAAGTACGAAAAGTGATAGAAATATGCCTTGGGATGCACAAAATGACGTAAATGTTCATCCAATGACACAAACGCGCTTATTGGAAGAACTACATTCGTTAAGTACGAAAAGTGATTAGAATAAGCGCTGGGATGCACAAAATGACGCAAATGTTCATCCAATGACACAACTGCACTTATTGGATGAAATACATTCCTTAAGTACGAAAAGTGATTAGAACAAGCCTTGGGATGCACAAAATGACGTAAATGTTCATCCAATGACACAAATGCACTTATTGGATGAAATACATTCCTTAAGTACAAAAAGTGATTATAATAAGCCTAAGGATGCACCAAATGACGTAAATGTTCATCCAATGAAACAAATGCACTTATTAGATGAACTACATTCCTTAAGTACGAAAAGTGATTAGAGTAAGCTTTGGGATTCACCAGATGACGTAAATGTTCATCCAATGACACAAATGCAATTATTGGATGAAATACATTCCTTAAGTGCGAAAAGTGATTATAATAAGCCTTGGGATGCACAAAATGACGTCAATGTTAAATTAATGACACAAACGCGCATATTGAATAAACTACATTCCTTAAGTACGAAAAGTGATTAGAATAACCCTTTGGATGCACAAAATGACGTAAACGTTCATCCAATGACACAAACGCGCTTATTGGATGAACTACATTCCTTAAGTACGAAAAGTGAATAGAGTAAACCTTGGGATCCACAAAATGACGTAAATGTTCATCCAATGACACAAATGCACTTCTTGGATGAAATACATTCCTTAAGTATGAAAAGTGATTAGAACAAGCCTTGGGATGCACAAAATGACGTAAATGTTCATCCAATGACGCAAATGCACTTATTGGATGAAATACATTCCTTAAGTACGAAATGTTATTAGAATAAGCCTTGGGATGCACAAAATGACGTAAATGTTAAATTAATGACACAAACGCGCATATTGAATAAACTACATTCCTTAAGTACGAAAAGTGATTAGAATAAGCCCTGGGATGCACAAAATGACGTAACTGTTCATCCAATGATACAAACGCGCTTATTGGATGAACTACATTCCTTAAGTACGAAAAGTGAATAGAGTAAGCCTTGGGATCCACAAAATGACGTAAATGTTCATCCAATGACACAAATGCACTTATTGGATGAAATACATTCCTTAAGTATGAAAAGTGATTAGAACAAGCCTTGGGATGCACAAAATGACGTAAATGTTAAATTAATGACACAAACACGCTTATTGAATAAACTATATTCCTTAAGTATGAAAAGTGATTAGAATAAGTCTAGGGATGCACAAAATTAGGTAAATGTTCATCCAATGACACAAATGCGCTTATTGGATGAACTACATTGCTTAAGTACGAAAAGTGATTAGAGTAAGCTTTGGGATCCACAAAATGACGTAAATGTTCATCCAACGACACAAATGCACTTATTGGATGAAATACATTCCTTAAGTACGAAAAGTCATTATAATAGGCCTTGGGATGAACAAAATGATGTTAATGTTAAATTAATGACACAAACGCGCTTATTGGATGAACTACATTCCTTAAGTAGGAAAAGTGATTAGAATAAGCCATGGGATGCACAAAATGACGTAAATGTTCATCCAATGACACAAATGCACTTATTGGATTAAATACATTCCTTAATTACGAAAAGTGATTAGAACAAGCTTTGGGATGCACAAAATGGCGTAAATGTTCATCCAATGACACAAATGCACTTATTAGATGAACTACATTCCATAAGTACGAAAAGTGATTAGAATAAGCCTTGGGATGCACAAAATGACGTTAATGTTCATCCAATGACACAAACACGCTTATTGGATGAACTACATTCCTTAAGTACGAAAAGTGAATAGAGTAAGCCTTGGGATGCACAAAATGACGTAAATGTTCATCCAATGACACAAATGGACTTATTGGATGAACTTCATTCCTTAAGTACGAAAAGTTATTAGAATAAGCCTTGCGATGCACTAGATGACGTAAATGTTAAATTAATGACACAAACAAGCTTATTGAATATACTACATTCCTTAAGTGCGAAAAGTGATTAAAATAATTCTAGGGATGCACAAAATGAGGTAAATGTTCATCCAATGACACAAACACGCTTATTGGATGAACTACATTCCTTCAGTACGAAAAGTGATTAGAATAAGTCTTGGGATGCACAAAATGACGTAAATGTTCATCCAATGACACAAATGCACTTATTAGATGAACTTCATTCGTTAAGTACGAAAAGTGAATAGAATAAGCCTAAGGATGCACCAAATGACGTAAATGTTCATCCAATGACACAAATGCACTTATTGGATGAACTACATTCGTTAAGTACAAAAAGTGGTTAGAGTAAGCTTTGGGATCCACCAGATGACGTAAATGTTCATCCAATGACACAAATGCAATTATTGGATGAAATACATTCCTTAAGTGCGAAAAGTGATTATAATAAGCCTTGGGATGCACAAAATGACGTCAATGTTAAATTAATGACACAAACGCGCATATTGAATAAACTACATTCCTTAAGTACGAAAAGTGATTAGAATAAGCCTTTGGATGCACAAAATGACGTAAACGTTCATCCGATGACACAAACGCGCTTATTGGATGAACTACATTCCTTAAATACGAAAAGTGATTAGAACAAGCCTTGGAATGCACAAAATGACGTAAATGTTCATCCAATGACACAAATGCACTTATTGGATGAAATAGATTCCTTAAGCACGAAAAGAGATTCTAATAAGCCTTGGGATGCACAAAATGACGTAAATGTTAAATTAATGATACAAACACGCTTATTGGATGAACTACATTCCTTAAGTACGAAAAGTGATTAGAATAAGCGTTGGGATGCACAAAATGACGCAAATGTTCATCCAATGACACAAACGCGCTTATTGAATAAACTATATTCCTTAAGTATGAAAAGTGATTAGAATAAGCCTAGGGATGCACAAAATGACGTAAATGTTCATCCAATGACACAAATGCGCTTATTGGATGAACTACATTGCTTAAGTACGAAAAGTGATTAGAGTAAGCTTTGGGATCCACAAAATGACGTAAATGTTCATCCAATGACACAAATGCACTTATTTGATGAAATACATTCCTTAAGTACGAAAAGTGATTAGAACAAGCCTTGGGATGCACAAAATGACGTAATTGTTCATCCAATGACACAAATGCACTTATTGGATGAAATAAATTCCTTAAGCACGAAAAGTGATTCTAATAAGCCTTGGGATGCACAAAATGACGTAAATGTTAAATTAATGATACAAACACGCTTATTGGATGAACTACATTCTTTAAGTACGAAAAGTGATTAGAATAAGCCTTGGGATGCACAAAATGACGTAAATGTTAAATTAATGACACAAACGCGCTTATTGGATGAACTACATTCCTTAAGTACAAAAAGTGATTAGAACAAGCCTTGGGATGCACAAAATGACGTAAATGTTCATCCAATGACACAAATGCACTTATTGGATGAAATACATTCCTTAAGTACGAAAAGTGATTAGAACAAGCCTTGGGATGCACAAAATGACGTAAATGTTCATCCAATGACGCAAATGCACTTATTGGATGAAATACATTCCTTAAGTACGAAAAGTGATTATAATAAGCCTTGGGATGCACAAAATGACGTAAATGTTAAATTAATGATACAAACACGCTTATTGGATGAACTACATTCCTTAAGTACGAAAAGTTATTAGAATAAGCGTTGGGATGCACAAAATGACGCAAATGTTCATCCAATGACACAAATGCAATTATTGGATGAAATAAATTCCTTAAGTGCGAAAAGTGATTATAACAAGCCTTAAGATGCACAAAATGACGTCAATGTTAAATTAATGACACAAACGCGCATATTGAATAAACTACATTCCTTAAGTACGAAAAGTGTTTAGAATAAGCCTTTGGATGCACAAAATGACGTAAACGTTCATCCAATGACACAAACGCGCTTATTGGATGAACTACATTCCTTAAGTACGAAAAGTGAATAGAGTAAGCCTTGGGATCTACAAAATGACGTAAATGTTCATCCAATGACACAAATGCACTTCTTGGATGAAATACATTCCTTAAGTATGAAAAGTGATTAGAACAAGCCTTGGGATGCACAAAATGACGTAAATGTTCATCCAATGACGCAAATGCACTTATTGGATGAAATACATTCCTTAAGTACGAAATGTTATTAGAATAAGCCTTGGGATGCACAAAATGACGTAAATGTTAAATTAATGACACAAATGCGCATATTGAATAAACTACATCTCTTAAGTACGAAAAGTGATTAGAATAAGCCTTGGGATGCACAAAATGACGTAAATGTTCATGCAATGACACAAATGCACTTATTGGATGAAATACATTCCTTAAGTACGAAAAGTGATTATAATAAGCCTTGGGATGCACAAAATGACGTAAATGTTAAATTAATGACACAAACAAGCTTATTGGATACACTACATTCCTTAAGTGCGAAAAGTGATTAAAATAATTCTAGGGATGCACAATATGACGCAAATGTTCATCCAATGACACAAATGCAATTATTGGATGAAATACATTCCTTAAGTACGAAAAGTGATTAGAATAAGCCTTGGGATGCACAAAATGACGTAAATGTTAAATTAATGACACAAACGCGCTTATTGGATGAACTACATTCCTTAAGTACAAAAAGTGATTACAACAAGCCTTGGGATGCACAAAATGACGTAAATGTTCATCCAATGACACAAATGCACTTATTGGATGAAATACATTCCTTAAGTACGAAAAGTGAATATAATAAGCCTTGGGATGTACAAAATGACGTAAATGTTCATCCAATGACACAAATGCACTTATTGGATGAAATACATTCCTTAAGTACGAAAAGTGATTATAATAAGCCTTGGGATGCACAAAATGACGTAAGTGTTAAATTAATGATACAAACATGCTTATTGGATGAACTACATTCCTTAAGTACGAAAAGTGATTAGAATAAGCGTTGGGATGCACAAAATGACGCAAATGTTCATCCAATGACACAAATGCAATTATTGGATGAACTACATTCCTTAAGTACGAAAAGTGTTTAGAATAACCCTTTGGATGCACAAAATGACGTAAACGTTCATCCAATGACACAAACGCGCTTATTGGATGAACTACATTCCTTAAGTACGAAAAGTGCATAGAGTAAGTCTTGGGATCCACAAAATGACGTAAATGTTCATCCAATGACACATATGCACTTATTGGATGAAATACATTCCTTAAGTACGAAAAGTGATTAGAACAAGCCTTGGGATGCACAAAATTACGTAACTGTTCATCCAATGACACAAATGCACTTATTGGATGAAATAGATTCCTTAAGCACGAAAAGAGATTCTAATAAGCCTTGGGATGCACAAAATGACGTAAATGTTAAATTAATGATACAAACACGCTTATTGGATGAACTACATTCCTTAAGTACGAAAAGTGATTAGAATAAGCGTTGGGATGCACAAAATGACGCAAATGTTCATCCAATGACACAAACGCGCTTATTGAATAAACTATATTCCTTAAGTATGAAAAGTGATTAGAATAAGCCTAGGGATGCACAAAATGACGTAAATGTTCATCCAATGACACAAATGCGCTTATTGGATGAACTACATTGCTTAAGTACGAAAAGTGATTAGAGTAAGCTTTGGGATCCACAAAATGACGTAAATGTTCATCCAATGACACAAATGCACTTATTTGATGAAATACATTCCTTAAGTACGAAAAGTGATTAGAACAAGCCTTGGGATGCACAAAATGACGTAACTGTTCATCCAATGACACAAATGCACTTATTGGATGAAATAAATTCCTTAAGCACGAAAAGTGATTCTAATAAGCCTTGGGATGCACAAAATGACGTAAATGTTAAATTAATGATACAAACACGCTTATTGGATGAACTACATTCTTTAAGTACGAAGAGTGATTAGAATAAGCCTTGGGATGCACAAAATGACGTAAATGTTAAATTAATGACACAAACGCGCTTATTGGATGAACTACATTCCTTAAGTACAAAAAGTGATTAGAACAAGCCTTGGGATGCACAAAATGACGTAAATGTTCATCCAATGACACAAATGCACTTATTGGATGAAATACATTCCTTAAGTACGAAAAGTGATTAGAACAAGCCTTGGGATGCACAAAATGACGTAAATGTTCATCCAATGACGCAAATGCACTTATTGGATGAAATACATTCCTTAAGTACGAAAAGTGATTATAATAAGCCTTGGGATGCACAAAATGACGTAAATGTTAAATTAATGATACAAACACGCTTATTGGATGAACTACATTCCTTAAGTACGAAAAGTTATTAGAATAAGCGTTGGGATGCACAAAATGACGCAAATGTTCATCCAATGACACAAATGCAATTATTGGATGAAATAAATTCCTTAAGTGCGAAAAGTGATTATAACAAGCCTTAAGATGCACAAAATGACGTCAATGTTAAAGTAATGACACAAACGCGCATATTGAATAAACTACATTCCTTAAGTACGAAAAGTGTTTAGAATAAGCCTTTGGATGCACAAAATGACGTAAACGTTCATCCAATGACACAAACGCGCTTATTGGATGAACTACATTCCTTAAGTACGAAAAGTGAATAGAGTAAGCCTTGGGATCTACAAAATGACGTAAATGTTCATCCAATGACACAAATGCACTTCTTGGATGAAATACATTCCTTAAGTATGAAAAGTGATTAGAACAAGCCTTGGGATGCACAAAATGACGTAAATGTTCATCCAATGACGCAAATGCACTTATTGGATGAAATACATTCCTTAAGTACGAAATGTTATTAGAATAAGCCTTGGGATGCACAAAATGACGTAAATGTTAAATTAATGACACAAATGCGCATATTGAATAAACTACATCTCTTAAGTACGAAAAGTGATTAGAATAAGCCTTGGGATGCACAAAATGACGTAAATGTTCATCCAATGACACAAACGCGCTTATTGGATGAACTACATTCCTTAAGTACGAAAAGTGAATAGAGTAAGCCTTGGGATCCACAAAATGACGTAAATGTTCATCCAATGACACATATGCACTTATTGGATGAAATACATTCCTTAAGTACGAAAAGTGATTAGAACAAGCCTTGGGATGCACAAAATGACGTAAATGTTCATCCAATGACACAAATGCACTTATTGGATGAAATAGATTCCTTAAGCACGAAAAGTGATTCTAATAAGCCTTGAGATGCACAAAATGAAGTAAATGTTAAATTAATGATACAAACACGCTTATTGGATGAACTACATTCCTTAAGTACGAAAAGTGATTAGAATAAGCGTTGGGATGCACAAAATGACGCAATGTTCATCCAATGACACAAACGCGCTTATTGAATAAACTATATTCCTTAAGTACGAAAAGTGATTAGAATAAGCCTTGGGATGCACAAAATGACATAAATGTTAAATTAATGACACAAACGCGCTAATTGGATGAACTACATTCCTTAAGTACGAAAAGTGATTAGAACAAGCCTTGGGATGCACAAAATGACGTAAATGTTCATCCAAAGACACAAATGCACTTATTGGATGAACTACATTCCTTAAGTACGAAAAGTGAATAGAGTAAGCCTTGGGATCCACAAAATGACGTAAATGTTCATCCAATGACACAAATGCACTTATTTGATGAAATACATTCCTTAAGTACGAAAAGTGATTAGAACAAGCCTTGGGATGCACAAAATGACGTAAATGTTCATCCAATGACACAAATGCACTTATTGGATGAAATACATTCCTTAAGTACGAAAAGTGATTATAATAAGCCTAGGGATGCACAAAATAACGTAAATGTTAAATTAATGATACAAACACGCTTATTGGATGAACTACATTCCTTAAGTACGAAAAGTGATTAGAATAAGCGTTGGGATGCACAATATGACGCAAATGTTCATCCAATGACACAAATGCAATTATTGGATGAAGTACATTCCTTAAGTACGAAAAGTGATTAGAATAAGTCTTGGGATGCACAAAATGATGTAAATGTTAAATTAATGAACCAAACGCGCTTATTGGAAGAACTACATTCCTTAAGTACGAAATGTGATTAGAACAAGCCTTGGGATGCACAAAATGACGTAAATGTTCATCCAATGACACAAATGCACTTGTTGGATGAAATACATTCCTTAAGTACGAAAAGTGATTATAATAAGTCTTGGGATGCACAACATGACGTAAATGTTAAATTAATGATACAAACACGCTTATTGGATGAACTACATTCCTTAAGTACGAAAAGTGATTAGAATAAGCGTTGGGATGCACAAAATGACGCAAATGTTCATCCAATGACACAAATGCAATTATTGGATGAAATACATTCCTTAAGTGCGAAAAGTGAATAGAGTAAGCCTTGGGATCCACAAAATGACGTAAATGTTCATCCAATGACACAAATGCACTTATTGGATTAACTACATTCCTTAAGTACGAAAAGTGAATAGAGTAAGCCTTGGGATCCACAAAATGACGTAAATGTCTATCCAATGACACAAATGCACTTATTGGATGAAATACATTCCTTAAGTACGAAAAGTGATTAGAACAAGCCTTGGGATGCACAAAATGACGTAAATGTTCATCCAATGACACAAATACACTTATTGGATGAAATACATTCCTTAAGTACGAAAAGTGATTATAATAAGCCTTGGGATGCACAAAATGACGTAAATGTTAAATTAATGATACAAACACTCTTATTGGATGAACTACATTCCTTAAGTACGAAAAGTGATTAGAATAAGCGTTGGGATGCACAAAATGACGCAAATGTTCATCCAATGACACAAATGCAATTATTGGATGAAATACATTCCTTAAGTGCGAAAAGTGAATAGAGTAAGCCTTGGGATCCACAAAATGACGTAAATGTTCATCCAATGACACAAATGCACTTATTGGATGAACTACATTCCTTAAGTACGAAAAGTGAATAGAGTAAGCCTTGGGATGCACAAAATGACGTAAATGTTCATCCAATGACACAAATGCACTTATTGGATGAAATACATTCCTTAAGTACGAAAAGTGATTAGAACAAGCCTTGGGATGCACAAAATGACGTAAATGTTCATCCAATGACACAAATGCACTTATTGGATGAAATACATTCCTTAAGTACGAAAAGTGATTAGAATAAGCCTTGGGATGCACAAAATGACGTAAATGTTAAATTAATGACACAAACGCGCTTATTGGATGAACTACATTCCTTAAGTACGAAAAGTGATTAGAATAAGCCTTGGGATGCACAAAATGACGTAAATGTTCATCCAATGACACAAACGCGCTTATTGGATGAACTACATTCCTTAAGTACGAAAAGTGAATAGAGTAAGCCTTGGGATCCACAAAATGACGTAAATGTTCATCCAATGACACATATGCACTTATTGGATGAAATACATTCCTTAAGTACGAAAAGTGATTAGAACAAGCCTTGGGATGCACAAAATGACGTAAATGTTCATCCAATGACACAAATGCACTTATTGGATGAAATAGATTCCTTAAGCACGAAAAGTGATTCTAATAAGCCTTGAGATGCACAAAATGACGTAAATGTTAAATTAATGATACAAACACGCTTATTGGATGAACTACATTCCTTAAGTACGAAAAGTGATTAGAATAAGCGTTGGGATGCACAAAATGACGCAATGTTCATCCAATGACACAAACGCGCTTATTGAATAAACTATATTCCTTAAGTACGAAAAGTGATTAGAATAAGCCTTGGGATGCACAAAATGACATAAATGTTAAATTAATGACACAAACGCGCTAATTGGATGAACTACATTCCTTAAGTACGAAAAGTGATTAGAACAAGCCTTGGGATGCACAAAATGACGTAAATGTTCATCCAAAGACACAAATGCACTTATTGGATGAACTACATTCCTTAAGTACGAAAAGTGAATAGAGTAAGCCTTGGGATCCACAAAATGACGTAAATGTTCATCCAATGACACAAATGCACTTATTGGATGAAATACATTCCTTAAGTACGAAAAGTGATTAGAACAAGCCTTGGGATGCACAAAATGACGTAAATGTTCATCCAATGACACAAATGCACTTATTGGATGAAATACATTCCTTAAGTACGAAAAGTGATTATAATAAGCCTTGGGATGCACAAAATGACGTAAATGTTAAATTAATGATACAAACACGCTTATTGGATGAACTACATTCCTTAAGTACGAAAAGTGATTAGAATAAGCGTTGGGATGCACAATATGACGCAAATGTTTATCCAATGACACAAACGCACTTATTGGATGAACTACATTCCTTAAGTATGAAAAGTGATTAGAATAAGCCTTTGGATGCACAAAATGACGTAAATGTTAAATTAATGATACAAACACGCTTATTGGATGAACTACATTCCTTAAGTACGAAAAGTGATTAGAATAAGCGTTGGGATGCACAATATGACGCAAATGTTCATCCAATGACACAAATGCAATTATTGGATGAAATACATTCCTTAAGTACGAAAAGTGATTAGAATGAGCCTTGGGATGCACAAAATGACGTAAATGTTAAATTAATGACACAAACGCGCTTATTGGATGAACTACATTCCTTAAGTACGAAAAGTGATTAGAACAAGCCTTGGTATGCACAAAATGACGTAAATGTTCATCCAATGACACAAATGCACTTATTGGATGAAATACATTCCTTAAGTACGAAAAGTGATTATAATAAGTCTTGGGATGCACAACATGACGTAAATGTTAAATTAATGATACAAACACGCTTATTGGATGAACTACATTCCTTAAGTACGAAAAGTGATTAGAATAAGCGTTGGGATGCACAATATGACGCAAATGTTCATCCAATGACACAAATGCAATTATTGGATGAAGTACATTCCTTAAGTACGAAAAGTGATTAGAATAAGTCTTGGGATGCACAAAATGACGTAAATGTTAAATTAATGACACAAACGCGCTTATTGGAAGAACTACATTCCTTAAGTACGAAATGTGATTAGAACAAGCCTTGGGATGCACAAAATGACGTAAATGTTCATCCAATGACACAAATGCACTTGTTGGATGAAATACATTCCTTAAGTACGAAAAGTGATTATAATAAGTCTTGGGATGCACAACATGACGTAAATGTTAAATTAATGATACAAACACGCTTATTGGATGAACTACATTCCTTAAGTACGAAAAGTGATTAGAATAAGCGTTGGGATGCACAAAATGACGCAAATGTTCATCCAATGACACAAATGCAATTATTGGATGAAATACATTCGTTAAGTGCGAAAAGTGAATAGAGTAAGCCTTGGGATCCACAAAATGACGTAAATGTTCATCCAATGACACAAATGCACTTATTGGATGAACTACATTCCTTAAGTACGAAAAGTGAATAGAGTAAGCCTTGGGATCCACAAAATGACGTAAATGTTCATCCAATGACACAAATGCACTTATTGGATGAAATACATTCCTTAAGTACGAAAAGTGATTATAATAAGCCTTGGGATGCACAAAATGACGTAAATGTTAAATTAATGATACAAACACGCTTATTGGATGAACTACATTCCTTAAGTACGAAAAGTGATTAGAATAAGCGTTGGGATGCACAATATGACGCAAATGTTCATCCAATGACACAAACGCGCTTATTGAATAAACTATATTCCTTAAGTATGAAAAGTGATTAGAATAAGCCTAGGGATGCACAAAATGACGTAAATGTTCATCCAATCACACAAATGCGCTTATTGGATGAACTACATTGCTTAAGTACGAAAAGTGATTAGAGTAAGCTTTGGGATCCACAAAATGACGTAAATGTTCATCCAAATACACAAATGCACTTATTGGATGAAATACATTCCTTAAGTACAAAAAGTCATTATAATAAGCCTTGGGATGCACAAAATGACGTAAATGTTAAATTAATGACACAAATGCACTTCTTGGATGAAATACATTCCTTAAGTATGAAAAGTGATTAGAACAAGCCTTGGGATGCACAAAATGACGCAAATGTTCATCCAATGACACAAATGCACTTATTGGATGAAATACATTCCTTATGTACGAAAAGTGATTATAATAAGCCTTGGGATGCACAAAATGACGTAAATGTTAAATTAATGACAAAAACGCGCTTATTGAATAAACTATATTCCTTAAGTATGAAAAGTGATTAGAATAAGCCTGGGGAAGCACAAAATTACGTAAATGTTCATCCAATGACACAAATGCACTTATTGGATTAAATACATTCCTTAATTACGAAAAGTGATTAGAACAAGCCTTGGGATGCACAAAATGGCGTAAATGTTCATCCAATGACACAAATGCACTTATTAGATGAACTACATTCCATAAGTACGAAAAGTGATTAGAATAAGCCTTGGGATGCACAAAATGACGTAAATGTTCATCCAATGACACAAACACGCTTATTGGATGAACTACATTCCTTAAGTACGAAAAGTGAATAGAGTAAGCCTTGGGATGCACAAAATGACGAAAATGTTCATCCAATGACACAAATGCACTTATTGGATGAACTTCATTCCTTAAGTACGAAAAGTATTAGAATAAGCCTTGCGATGCACTAGATGACGTAAATGTTAAATTAATGACACAAACAAGCTTATTGAATACACTACATTCCTTAAGTGCGAAAAGTGATTAAAATAATTCTAGGGATGCACAAAATGAGGTAAATGTTCATCCAATGACACAAACACGCTTATTGGATGAACTTCATTCCTTCAGTACGAAAAGTGATTCGAATAAGCCTTAGGATGCACAAAATGACGTAAATGTTCATCCAATGACACAAATGCACTTATTAGATGAACTACATTCCTTAAGTACGAAAAGTGAATAGAATAAGCCTAAGGATGCACCAAATGACGTAAAAGTTCATCCAATGACACAAATGCACTTATTGGATGAACTACATTCGTTAAGTACAAAAAGTGATTAGAATAAGCCTTGGGATGCAAAAAATGACGTAAATGTTCATCCAATGACACAAATGCACTTATTAGATGTACTACATTCCTTAGGTACGAAAGTGATTAGAATAAGCCTAAGGATGCACCAAATGACGTAAATGTTCATCCAATGACACAAATGCACTTATTAGATGAACTAGATTCCTTAAGTACGAAAAGTGATTAGATTAAGCTATGGGATCCACCAGATGACGTAAATGTTCATCCAATGACACAAATGCACTTATTAGATGAACTAGATTCCTTAAGTACGAAAAGTGATTAGAGTAAGCTATGGGATCCACCAGATGACGTAAATGTTCATCCAATGACACAAATGCACTTATTGGATGAAATACATTCCTTAAGTACGAAAAGTGATTAGAATAAGCCTTGGGAAGCACAAAATGACATAAATGTTAAATTAATGACACAAACGCGCTAATTGGATGAACTACATTCCTTAAGTACGAAAAGTGATTAGAACAAGCCTTGGGATGCACAAAATGACGTAAATGTTCATCCAAAGACACAAATGCACTTATTGGATGAACTACATTCCTTAAGTACGAAAAGTGAATAGAGTAAGCCTTGGGATCCACAAAATGACGTAAATGTTCATCCAATGACACAAATGCACTTATTGGATGAACTACATTCCTTAAGTACGAAAAGTGAATAGAGTAAGCCTTGGGATCCACAAAATGACGTAAATGTTCATCCAATGACACAAATGCACTTATTGGATGAACTACATTCCTTAAGTACGAAAAGTGATTAGAATAAGCCTTGGGATGCACAAAATGACGTAAATGTTCATCCAATGACACAAACGCGCTTATTGGATGAACTACATTCCTTAAGTACGAAAAGTGAATAGAGTAAGCCTTGGGATCCACAAAATGACGTAAATGTTCATCCAATGACACATATGCACTTATTGGATGAAATACATTCCTTAAGTACGAAAAGTGATTAGAACAAGCCTTGGGATGCACAAAATGACGTAAATGTTCATCCAATGACACAAATGCACTTATTGGATGAAATAGATTCCTTAAGCACGAAAAGTGATTCTAATAAGCCTTGAGATGCACAAAATGACGTAAATGTTAAATTAATGATACAAACACGCTTATTGGATGAACTACATTCCTTAAGTACGAAAAGTGATTAGAATAAGCGTTGGGATGCACAAAATGACGCAATGTTCATCCAATGACACAAACGCGCTTATTGAATAAACTATATTCCTTAAGTACGAAAAGTGATTAGAATAAGCCTTGGGATGCACAAAATGACATAAATGTTAAATTAATGACACAAACGCGCTAATTGGATGAACTACATTCCTTAAGTACGAAAAGTGATTAGAACAAGCCTTGGGATGCACAAAATGACGTAAATGTTCATCCAAAGACACAAATGCACTTATTGGATGAACTACATTCCTTAAGTACGAAAAGTGAATAGAGTAAGCCTTGGGATCCACAAAATGACGTAAATGTTCATCCAATGACACAAATGCACTTATTGGATGAAATACATTCCTTAAGTACGAAAAGTGATTAGAACAAGCCTTGGGATGCACAAAATGACGTAAATGTTCATCCAATGACACAAATGCACTTATTGGATGAAATACATTCCTTAAGTACGAAAAGTGATTATAATAAGCCTTGGGATGCACAAAATGACGTAAATGTTAAATTAATGATACAAACACGCTTATTGGATGAACTACATTCCTTAAGTACGAAAAGTGATTAGAATAAGCGTTGGGATGCACAATATGACGCAAATGTTCATCCAATGACACAAATGCATTTATTGGATGAAATACATTCCTTAAGTACGAAAAGTGATTAGAATAAGCCTTGGGATGCACAAAATGACGTAAATGTTAAATTAATGACACAAACGCGCTTATTGGATGAACTACATTCCTTAAGTACGAAAAGTGAATAGAGTAAGCCTTGGGATCCACAAAATGACGTAAATGTTCATCCAATGACACAAATGCACTTCTTGGATGAAATACATTCCTTAAGTACGAAAAGTGATTATAATAAGCCTTGGGATGCACAAAATGACGTAAATGTTAAATTAATGATACAAACACGCTTATTGGATGAACTACATTCCTTAAGTACGAAAAGTGATTAGAATAAGCGTTGGGATGCACAAAATGACGCAAATGTTCATCCAATCACACAAATGCAATTATTGGATGAAATACATTCCTTAAGTGCGAAAAGTGAATAGAGTAAGCCTTGGGATCCACAAAATGACGTAAATGTTCATCCAATGACACAAATGCACTTATTGGGTGAACTACATTCCTTAAGTACGAAAAGTGAATAGAGTAAGCCTTGGGATCCACAAAATGACGTAAATGTTCATCCAATGACACAAATGCACTTCTTGGATGAAATACATTCCTTAAGTACGAAAAGTGATTATAATAAGCCTTGGGATGCACAAAATGACGTAAATGTTAAATTAATGATACAAACACGCTTATTGGATGAACTACATTCCTTAAGTACGAAAAGTGATTACAATAAGCGTTGGGATGCACAATATGACGCAAATGTTCATCCAATGACACAAATGCAATTATTGGATGAAATACATTCCTTAAGTACGAAAAGTGATTAGAATAAGCCTTGGGATGCACAAAATGACGTAAATGTTAAATTAATGACACAAACGCGCTTATTGGATGAACTACATTCCTTAAGTACGAAAAGTGATTAGAACAAGCCTTGGGATGCACAAAATGACGCAAATGTTCATCCAATGACACAAATGCAATTATTGGATGAAATACATTCCTTAAGTACGAAAAGTGATTAGAATAAGCCTTGGGATGCACAAAATGACGTAAATGTTAAATTAATGACACAAACGCGCTTATTGGATGAACTACATTCCTTAAGTACGAAAAGTGATTAGAACAAGCCTTGGGATGCACAAAATGACGTAAATGTTCATCCAATGACACAAATGCACTTGTTGGATGAAATACATTCCTTAAGTACGAAAAGTGATTATAATAAGTCTTGGGATGCACAACATGTCGTAAATGTTAAATTAATGATACAAACACGCTTATTGGATGAACTACATTCCTTAAGTACGAAAAGTGATTAGAATAAGCGTTGGGATGCACAAAATGACGCAAATATTCATCCAATGACACAAATGCAATTATTGGATGAAATAAATTCCTTAAGTGCGAAAAGTGATTATAATAAGCCTTAAGATGCACAAAATGACGTAAATGTTAAATTAATGACACAAACGCGCATATTGAATAAACTACATTCCTTAAGTACGAAAAGTGTTTAGAATAAGCCTTTGGATGCACAAAATGACGTAAACGTTCATCCAATGACACAAACGCGCTTATTGGATGAACTACATTCCTTAAGTACGAAAAGTGATTAGAATAAGCGTTGGGATGCACAAAATGACGCAAATGTTCATCCAATGACACAAACGCGCTTATTGAATAAACTATATTCCTTAAGTATGAAAAGCGATTAGAATAAGCCTAGGGATGCACAAAATGACGTAAATGTTCATCCAATGACACAAATGCACTTATTGGATGAACTACATTCCTTAAGTACGAAAAGTGAATAGAGTAAGCCTTGGGATCCACAAAATGACGTAAATGTTCATCCAATGACACAAATGCACTTATTGGATGAAATACATTCCTTAAGTACGAAAAGTGATTATAATAAGCCTTGGGATGCACAAAATGACGTAAATGTTAAATTAATGATACAAACACGCTTATTGGATGAACTACATTCCTTAAGTACGAAAAGTGATTAGAATAAGCGTTGGGATGCACAATATGACGCAAATGTTTATCCAATGACACAAATGCAATTATTGGATGAAATACATTCCTTAAGTACGAAAAGTGATTAGAATAAGCCTTGGGATGCACAAAATGACGTAAATGTTAAATTAATGACACAAACGCGCTTATTGGATGAACTACATTCCTTAAGTACGAAAAGTGATTAGAACAAGCCTTGGGATGCACAAAATGACATAAATGTTCAACCAATGACACAAATGCACTTGTTGGATGAAATACATTCCTTAAGTACGAAAAGTGATTATAATAAGTCTTGGGATGCAGAACATGACGTAAATGTTAAATTAATGATACAAACACGCTTATTGGATGAACTACATTCCTTAAGTACGAAAAGTGATTAGAATAAGCGTTGGGATGCACAAAATGACGCAAATGTTCATCCAATGACACAAATGCAATTATTGGATGAAATACATTCGTTAAGTGCGAAAAGTGAATAGAGTAAGCCTTGGGATCCACAAAATGACGTAAATGTTCATCCAATGACACAAATGCACTTATTGGATGAACTACATTCCTTAAGTACGAAAAGTGAATAGAGTAAGCCTTGGGATCCACAAAATGACGTAAATGTTCATCCAATGACACAAATGCACTTATTGGATGAAATACATTCCTTAAGTACGAAAAGTGATTATAATAAGCCTTGGGATGCACAAAATGACGTAAATGTTAAATTAATGATACAAACACGCTTATTGGATGAACTACATTCCTTAAGTACGAAAAGTGATTAGAATAAGCGTTGGGGTGCACAAAATGACGCAAATGTTCATCCAATGACACAAATGCAATTATTGGATGAACTACATTCCTTAAGTACGAAACGTGAATAGAGTAAGCCTTGGGATCCACAAAATGACGTAAATGTTCATCCAATGACACAAATGCACTTATTGGATGAAATACATTCCTTAAGTACGAAAAGTGATTAGAACAAGCCTTGGGATGCACAAAATGACGTAAATGTTCATCCAATGACACAAATGCACTTATTGGATGAAATACATTCCTTAAGTACGAAAAGTGATTATAATAAGCCTTGGGATGCACAAAATGACGTAAATGTTAAATTAATGATACAAACACGCTTATTGGATGAACTACATTCCTTAAGTACGAAAAGTGATTAGAATAAGCGTTGGGATGCACAATATGACGCAAATGTTCATCCAATGACACAAATGCATTTATTGGATGAAATACATTCCTTAAGTACGAAAAGTGATTAGAATAAGCCTTGGGATGCACAAAATGACGTAAATGTTAAATTAATGACACAAACGCGCTTATTGGATGAACTACATTCCTTAAGTACGAAAAGTGAATAGAGTAAGCCTTGGGATCCACAAAATGACGTAAATGTTCATCCAATGACACAAATGCACTTCTTGGATGAAATACATTCCTTAAGTACGAAAAGTGATTATAATAAGCCTTGGGATGCACAAAATGACGTAAATGTTAAATTAATGATACAAACACGCTTATTGGATGAACTACATTCCTTAAGTACGAAAAGTGATTAGAATAAGCGTTGGGATGCACAAAATGACGCAAATGTTCATCCAATCACACAAATGCAATTATTGGATGAAATACATTCCTTAAGTGCGAAAAGTGAATAGAGTAAGCCTTGGGATCCACAAAATGACGTAAATGTTCATCCAATGACACAAATGCACTTATTGGGTGAACTACATTCCTTAAGTACGAAAAGTGAATAGAGTAAGCCTTGGGATCCACAAAATGACGTAAATGTTCATCCAATGACACAAATGCACTTCTTGGATGAAATACATTCCTTAAGTACGAAAAGTGATTATAATAAGCCTTGGGATGCACAAAATGACGTAAATGTTAAATTAATGATACAAACACGCTTATTGGATGAACTACATTCCTTAAGTACGAAAAGTGATTACAATAAGCGTTGGGATGCACAATATGACGCAAATGTTCATCCAATGACACAAATGCAATTATTGGATGAAATACATTCCTTAAGTACGAAAAGTGATTAGAATAAGCCTTGGGATGCACAAAATGACGTAAATGTTAAATTAATGACACAAACGCGCTTATTGGATGAACTACATTCCTCAAGTACGAAAAGTGATTAGAACAAGCCTTGGGATGCACAAAATGACGTAAATGTTAAATTAATGATACAAACACGCTTATTGGATGAACTACATTCCTTAAGTACGAAAAGTGATTAGAATAAGCGTTGGAATGCACAATATGACGCAAATGTTCATCCAATGACACAAATGCAATTATTGGATGAAATACATTCCTTAAGTGCGAAAAGTGAATAGAGTAAGCCTTGGGATCCACAAAATGACGTAAATGTTCATCCAATGACACAAATGCACTTATTGGGTGAACTACATTCCTTAAGTACGAAAAGTGAATAGAGTAAGCCTTGGGATCCACAAAATGACGTAAATGTTCATCCAATGATACAAATGCACTTCTTGGATGAAATACATTCCTTAAGTACGAAAAGTGATTATAATAAGCCTTGGGATGCACAAAATGACGTAAATGTTAAATTAATGATACAAACACGCTTATTGGATGAACTACATTCCTTAAGTACGAAAAGTGATTAGAATAAGCGTTGGGATGCACAATATGACGCAAATGTTCATCCAATGACACAAATGCAATTATTGGATGAAATACATTCCTTAAGTACGAAAAGTGATTAGAATAAGCCTTGGGATGCACAAAATGACGTAAATGTTAAATTAATGACACAAACGCGCTTATTGGATGAAATACATTCCTTAAGTACGAAAAGTGATTAGAATAAGCCTTGGGATGCACAAAATGACATAAATGTTAAATTAATGACACAAACGCGCTAATTGGATGAACTACATTCCTTAAGTACGAAAAGTGATTAGAACAAGCCTTGGGATGCACAAAATGACGTAAATGTTCATCCAATGACACAAATGCACTTATTGGATGAACTACATTCCTTAAGTACGAAAAGTGAATAGAGTAAGCCTTGGGATCCACAAAATAACGTAAATGTTCATCCAATGACACAAATGCACTTATTGGATGAAATACATTCCTTAAGTACGAAAAGTGATTAGAACAAGCCTTGGGATGCACAAAATGACGTAAATGTTCATCCAATGACACAAATGCACTTATTGGATGAAATACATTCCTTAAGTACGAAAAGTGATTATAATAAGCCTTGGGATGCACAAAATGACGTAAATGTTAAATTAATGATACAAACACGCTTATTGGATGAACTACATTCCTTAAGTACGAAAAGTGATTAGAATAAGCGTTGGGATGCACAATATGACGCAAATGTTCATCCAATGACACAAATGCAATTATTGGATGAAGTACATTCCTTAAGTACGAAAAGTGATTAGAATAAGCCTTGGGATGCACAAAATGACGTAAATGTTAAATTAATGACACAAACGCGCTTATTGGATGAACTACATTCCTTAAGTACGAAATGTGATTAGAACAAGCCTTGGGATGCACAAAATGACGTAAATGTTCATCCAATGACACAAATGCACTTGTTGGATGAAATACATTCCTTAAGTACGAAAAGTGATTATAATAAGTCTTGGGATGCACAACATGACGTAAATGTTAAATTAATGATACAAACACGCTTATTGGATGAACTACATTCCTTAAGTACGAAAAGTGATTAGAATAAGCGTTGGGATGCACAAAATGACGCAAATGTTCATCCAATGACACAAATGTAATTATTGGATGAAACAAATTCCTTAAGTGCGAAAAGTGATTATAATAAGCCTTAAGATGCACAAAATGACGTAAATGTTAAATTAATGACACAAACGCGCATATTGAATAAACTACATTCCTTAAGTACGAAAAGTGTTTAGAATAAGCCTTTGGATGCACAAAATGACGTAAACGTTCATCCAATGACACAAACGCGCTTATTGGATGAACTACATTCCTTAAGTACGAAAAGTGAATAGAGTAAGCCTTGGGATCCACAAAATGACGTAAATGTTCATCCAATGACACAAATGCACTTATTGGATGAAATACATTCCTTAAGTACGAAAAGTGATTATAATAAGCCTTGGGATGCACAAAATGACGTAAATGTTAAATTAATGATACAAACACGCTTATTGGATGAACTACATTCCTTAAGTACGAAAAGTGATTAGAACAAGCCTTGGGATGCACAAAATGACGTAAATGTTCATCCAATGACACAAATGCACTTATTGGATGAACTACATTCCTTAAGTACGAAAAGTGAATAGAGTAAGCCTTGGGATCCACAAAATGACGTAAATGTTCATCCAATGACACAAATGCACTTATTGGATGAAATACATTCCTTAAGTACGAAAAGTGAGTAGAACAAGCCTTGGGATGCACAAAATGACGTAAATGTTCATCCAATGACACAAATGCACTTATTGGATGAAATACATTCCTTAAGTACGAAAAGTGATTATAATAAGCCTTGGGATGCACAAAATGACGTAAATGTTAAATTAATGATACAAACACGCTTATTGGATGAACTACATTCCTTAAGTACGAAAAGTGATTAGAATAAGCCTTGGGATGCACAAAATGACGTAAATGTTCATCCAATGACACAAATGCACTTATTGGATGAAATACATTCCTTAAGTACGAAAAGTGATTATAATAAGCCTTGGGATGCACAAAATGACGTAATTGTTAAATTAATGATACAAACACGCTTATTGGATGAACTACATTCCTTAAGTACGAAAAGTGATTAGAATAAGCGTTGGGATGCACAATATGACGCAAATGTTCATCCAATGACACAAATGCAATTATTGGATGAAATACATTCCTTAAGTACGAAAAGTGATTAGAATAAGCCTTGGGATGCACAAAATGACGTAAATGTTAAATTAATGACACAAACGCGCTTATTGGATGAACTACATTCCTTAAGTACGAAAAGTGATTAGAACAAGCCTTGGGATGCACAAAATGACGTAAATGTTTATCCAATGACACAAATGCACTTGTTGGATGAAATACATTCCTTAAGTACGAAAAGTGATTATAATAAGTCTTGGGATGCACAACATGACGTAAATGTTAAATTAATGATACAAACACGCTTATTGGATGAACTACATTCCTTAAGTACGAAAAGTGATTAGAATACGCGTTGGGATGCACAATATGACGCAAATGTTCATCCAATGACACAAATGCAATTATTGGATGAAATACATTCCTTAAGTACGAAAAGTGATAGAATAAGCCTTGGGATGCACAAAATGACGTAAATGTTAAATTAATGACACAAACGCGCTTATTGGATGAACTACATTCCTTAAGTACGAAAAGTGATTAGAACAAGCCTTGGGATGCACAAAATGACGTAAATGTTCATCCAATGACACAAATGCACTTGTTGGATGAAATACATTCCTTAAGTACGAAAAGTGATTATAATAAGTCTTGGGATGCACAACATGACGTAAATGTTAAATTAATGATACAAACACTCTTATTGGATGAACTACATTCCTTAAGTACGAAAAGTGATTAGAATAAGCGTTGGGATGCACAATATGACGAAAATGTTCATCCAATGACACAAATGCAATTATTGGATGAAATACATTCCTTAAGTACGCAAAGTGATTAGAATAAGCCTTGGGATGCACAAAATGACGTAAATGTTAAATTAATGACACAAACGCGGTTATTGGATGAACTACATTCCTTAAGTACGAAAAGTGATTAGAACAAGCCTTGGGATGCACAAAATGACGTAAATGTTCATCCAATGACACAAATGCACTTATTGGATGAAATACATTCCTTAAGTACGAAAAGTGATTAGAATAAGCCTTGGGATGCACAAAATGACGTAAATGTTAAATTAATGACACAAACGCGCTTATTGGATGAAATACATTCCTTAAGTACGAAAAGTGATTAGAATAAGCCTTGGGATGCACAAAATGACATAAATGTTAAATTAATGACACAAACGCGCTAATTGGATGAACTACATTCCTTAAGTACGAAAAGTGATTAGAACAAGCCTTGGGATGCACAAAATGACGTAAATGTTCATCCAAAGACACAAATGCACTTATTGGATGAACTACATTCCTTAAGTACGAAAAGTGAATAGAGTAAGCCTTGGGATGCACAAAATGACGTAAATGTTAAATTAATGACACAAACGCGCTTATTGGATGAACTACATTCCTTAAGTACAAAAAGTGATTAGAACAAGCCTTGGGATGCACAAAATGACGTAAATGTTCATCCAATGACACAAATGCACTTATTGGATGAAATACATTCCTTAAGTACGAAAAGTGATTAGAACAAGCCTTGGGATGCACAAAATGACGTAAATGTTCATCCAATGACGCAAATGCACTTATTGGATGAAATACATTCCTTAAGTACGAAATGTTATTAGAATAAGCCTTGGGATGCACAAAATGACGTAAATGTTAAATTAATGACACAAACACGCATATTGAATAAACTACATTCCTTAAGAACGAAAAGTGATTAGAATAAGCCTTGGGATGCACAAAATGACGTAAATGTTCATCCAATGACACAAACGCGCTTATTGGATGAACTACATTCCTTAAGTACGAAAAGTGATTAGAATAAGCCTTGGGATGCACAAAATGATGTAAATGTTCATCCAATGACACAAACGCGCTTATTGGATGAACTACATTCCTTAAGTACGAAAAGTGATTAGAATAAGCCTTGGGATGCACAAAATGACGTAAATGTTCATCCAATGACACAAATGCTCTTCTTTGATGAACTACATTCCTTAAGTACGAAAAGTGATTAGAATAAGCCTTGGGATGCACAAAATGACGTAAATGTTCATCCAATGACACAAACGCGCTTATTGGATGAACTACATTCCTTAAGTACGAAAAGTGAATAGAGTAAGCCTTGGGATCCACAAAATGACGTAAATGTTCATCCAATGACACATATGCACTTATTGGATGAAATACATTCCTTAAGTACGAAAAGTGATTAGAACAAGCCTTGGGATGCACAAAATGACGTAAATGTTCATCCAATGACACAAATGCACTTATTGGATGAAATAGATTCCTTAAGCACGAAAAGTGATTCTAATAAGTCTTGGGATGCACAAAATGACGTAAATGTTAAATTAATGATACAAACACGCTTATTGGATGAACTACATTCCTTAAGAACGAAAAGTGATTAGAATAAGCGTTGGGATGCACAAAATGACGCAAATGTTCATCCAATGACACAAACGCGCTTATTGAATAAACTATATTCCTTAAGTATGAAAAGTGATTAGAATAAGCCTAGGGATGCAAAAAATGACGTAAATGTTCATCCAATCACACAAATGCGCTTATTGGATGAACTACATTGCTTAAGTACGAAAAGTGATTAGAGTAAGCCTTGGGATCCACAAAATGACGTAAATGTTCATCCAATGACACAAATGCACTTCTTGGATGAAATACATTCCTTAAGTATGAAAAGTGATTAGAACAAGCCTTGGGATGCACAAAATGACGTAAATGTTCATCCAATGATGCAAATGCACTTATTGGATGAAATACATTCCTTAAGTACGAAATGTTATTAGAATAAGCCTTGGGATGCACAAAATGACGTAAATGTTAAATTAATGACACAAACACGCATATTGAATAAACTACATTCCTTAAGAACGAAAAGTGATTAGAATAAGTCTTGCGATGCACAAAATGACGTAAATGTTCATCCAATGACACAAACACGCTTATTGGATGAACTACATTCCTTAAGTACGAAAAGTGAATAGAGTAAGCCTTGGGATCCACAAAATGACGTAAATGTTCATCTAATGACACAAATGCACTTATTGGATGAAATACATTCCTTAAGTACGAAAAGTGATTAGAACAAGCCTTGGGATCCACAAAATGACGTAAATGTTCATCCAATGACACAAATGCACTTATTGGATGAACTACATTCCTTAACTACGAAAAGTGAATAGAGTAAGCCTTGGGATCCACAAAATGACGTAAATGTTCATCCAATGACACAAATGCACTTATTGGATGAAATACATTCCTTAAGTACGAAAAGTGATTAGAACAAGCCTTGGGATGCAAAAAATGACGTAAATGTTCATCCAATGACACAAATGCACTTATTGGATGAACTACATTCCTTAAGTACGAAAAGTGATTAGAATAAGCCTTTGGATGCACAAAATGACGTAAACGTTCATCCAATGACACAAACGCGCTTATTGGATGAACTACATTCCTTAAGTACGAAAAGTGAATAGAGTAAGCCTTTGGATGCACAATATGACGCAAATGTTCATCCAATGACACAAATGCAATTATTGGATGAAATACATTCCTTATGTACGAAAAGTGATTAGAATAAGCATTGGGATGCACAATATGATGCAAATGTTCATCCAATGACACAAATGCACTTATTGGATGAAATACATTCCTTAAGTACGAAAAGTGATTAGAACAAGCCTTGGGATGCACAAAATGACGTAAATGTTCATCCAATGACACAAATGCACTTATTGGATGAACTACATTCCTTAAGTACGAAAAGTGATTAGAATAAGCCTTTGGATGCACAAAATGACGTAAACGTTCATCCAATGACACAAACGCGCTTATTGGATGAACTACATTCCTTAAGTACGAAAAGTGAATAGAGTAAGCCTTGGGATGCACAATATGACGCAAATGTTCATCCAATGACACAAATGCAATTATTGGATGAAATACATTCCTTATGTACGAAAAGTGATTAGAATAAGCATTGGGATGCACAATATGACGCAAATGTTCATCCAATGACACAAATGCACTTATTGGATGAAATACATTCCTTAAGTACGAAAAGTGATTAGAACAAGCCTTGGGATGCACAAAATGTCGTAAATGTTCATCCAATGACACAAATGCACTTATTGGATGAACTACATTCCTTAAGTACGAAAAGTGATTAGAATAAGCCTTTGGATGCACAAAATGACGTAAACGTTCATCCAATGACACAAACGCGCTTATTGGATGAACTACATTCCTTAAGTACGAAAAGTGAATAGAGTAAGCCTTTGGATGCACAATATGACGCAAATGTTCATCCAATGACACAAATGCAATTATTGGATGAAATACATTCCTTATGTACGAAAAGTGATTAGAATAAGCATTGGGATGCACAATATGATGCAAATGTTCATCCAATGACACAAATGCACTTATTGGATGAAATACATTCCTTAAGTACGAAAAGTGATTAGAACAAGCCTTGGGATGCACAAAATGACGTAAATGTTCATCCAATGACACAAATGCACTTATTGGATGAACTACATTCCTTAAGTACGAAAAGTGATTAGAATAAGCCTTTGGATGCACAAAATGACGTAAACGTTCATCCAATGACACAAACGCGCTTATTGGATGAACTACATTCCTTAAGTACGAAAAGTGAATAGAGTAAGCCTTGGGATGCACAATATGACGCAAATGTTCATCCAATGACACAAATGCAATTATTGGATGAAATACATTCCTTATGTACGAAAAGTGATTAGAATAAGCCTTGGGATGCACAAAATGACGTAAATGTTAAATTAATGACACAAACGCGCTTATTGGATGAACTACATTCCTTAAGTACGAAAAGTGAATAGAGTAAGCCTTGGGATCCACAAAATGACGTAAATGTTCATCCAATGACACAAATGCACTTCTTGGATGAAATACATTCCTTAAGTACGAAAAGTGAATAGAACAAGCCTTGGGATGCACAAAATGGCGTAAATGTTCATCCAATGACACAAATGCACTTATTGGATGAACTACATTCCTTAAGTACGAAAAGTGAATAGAGTAAGCCTTGGGATCCACAAAATGACGTAAATGTTCATCCAATGACACAAATGCACTTATTGGATGAACTACATTCCTTAAGTACGAAAAGTGATTAGAACAAGCGTTGGGATGCACAATATGACGCAAATGTTCATCCAATGACACAAATGCAATTATTGGATGAAATAAATTCCTTAAGTGCGAAAAGTGATTATAATAAGCCTTAAGATGCACAAAATGACGTAAATGTTAAATTAAAGATACAAACACGCTTATTGGATGAACTACATTCCTTAAGTACGAAAAGTGATTAGAATAAGCGTTGGGATGCACAATATGACGCAAATGTTCATCCAATGACACAAATGCAATTATTGGATGAAATACATTCCTTAAGTACGAAAAGTGATTAGAATGAGCCTTGGGATGCACAAAATGACGTAAATGTTAAATTAATGACACAAACGCGCTTATTGGATGAACTACATTCCTTAAGTACGAAAAGTGATTAGAACAAGCCTTGGTATGCACAAAATGACGTAAATGTTCATCCAATGACACAAATGCACTTATTGGATGAAATACATTCCTTAAGTACGAAAAGTGATTATAATAAGTCTTGGGATGCACAACATGACGTAAATGTTAAATTAATGATACAAACACGCTTATTGGATGAACTACATTCCTTAAGTACGAAAAGTGATTAGAATAAGCATTGGGATGCACAATATGACGCAAATGTTCATCCAATGACACAAATGCAATTATTGGATGAAATACATTCCTTAAGTACGAAAAGTGATTAGAATAAGCCTTGGGATGCACAAAATGACGTAAATGTTAAATTAATGACACAAACGCGCTTATTGGATGAACTACATTCCTTAAGTACGAAAAGTGATTAGAACAAGCCTTGGGATGCACAAAATCACGTAAATGTTCATCCAATGACACAAATGCACTTGTTGGATGAAATACATTCCTTAAGTACGAAAAGTGATTATAATAAGTCTTGGGATGCACAACATGACGTAAATGTTCAATTAATGATACAAACACGCTTATTGGATGAACTACATTCCTAAAGTACGAAAAGTGATTAGAATAAGCGTTGGGATGCACAAAATGACGCAAATGTTCATCCAATGACACAAATGCAATTATTGGATGAAATAAATTCCTTAAGTGCGAAAAGTGATTATAATAAGCCTTAAGATTCACAAAATGACGTAAATGTTAAATTAATGACACAAACGCGCATATTGAATAAACTACATTCCTTAAGTACGAAAAGTGTTTAGAATAAGCCTTTGGATGCACAAAATGACGTAAACGTTCATCCAATGACACAAACGCGCTTATTGGATGAACTACATTCCTTAAGTACGAAAAGTGATTAGAATAAGCGTTGGGATGCACAAAATGACGCAAATGTTCATCCAATGACACAAACGCGCTTATTGAATAAACTATATTCCTTAAGTATGAAAAGTGATTAGAATAAGCCTAGGGATGCACAAAATGACGTAATTGTTCATCCAACGACACAAATGCACTTATTGGATGAAATACATTCCTTAAGTACGAAAAGTCATTATAATAAGCCTTGGGATGCACAAAATGACGTAAATGTTAAATTAATGACACAAATGCACTTCTTGGATGAAATACATTCCTTAAGTATGAAAAGTGATTAGAACAAGCCTTGGGATGCACAAAATGACGCAAATGTTCATCCAATGACAGAAATGCACTTATTGGATGAAATACATTCCTTATGTACGAAAAGTGATTATAATAAGCCTTGGGATGCACAAAATGACGTAAATGTTAAATTAATGACACAAACGCGCTTATTGAATAAACTATATTCCTTAAGTATGAAAAGTGATTAGAATAAGCCTAGGGATGCACAAAATTCTGTAAATGTTCATCCAATGACACAAATGCACTTATTGGATTAAATACATTCCTTAATTACGAAAAGTGATTAGAACAAGCCTTGGGATGCACAAAATGGCGTAAATGTTCATCCAATGACACAAATGCACTTATTAGATGAACTACATTCCATAAGTACGAAAAGTGATTAGAATAAGCCTTGGGATGCACAAAATGACGTAAATGTTCATCCAATGACACAAACACGCTTATTGGATGAACTACATTCCTTAAGTACGAAAAGTGAATAGAGTAAGCCTTGGGATGCACAAAATGACGAAAATGTTCATCCAATGACACAAATGCACTTATTGGATGAACTTCATTCCTTAAGTACGAAAAGTATTAGAATAAGCCTTGCGATGCACTAGATGACGAAAATGTTAAATTAATGACACAAACAAGCTTATTGAATACACTACATTCCTTAAGTGCGAAAAGTGATTAAAATAATTCTAGGGATGCACAAAATGAGGTAAATGTTCATCCAATAACACAAACACGCTTATTGGATGAACTACATTCCTTCAGTACGAAAAGTGATTCGAATAAGCCTTAGGATGCACAAAATGACGTAAATGTTCATCCAATGACACAAATGCACTTATTAGATGAACTACATTCCTTAAGTACGAAAAGTGAATAGAGTAAGCCTTGGGATCCACAAAATGACGTAAATGCTCATCCAATGACACAAATGCACTTATTGGATGAACTACATTCCTTAAGTACGAAAAGTGATTAGAACAAGCCTTGGGATGCACAAAATGACGTAAATGTTCATCCAATGACACAAATGCACTTATTGGATGAAATTCATTCCTTAAGTACGAAAAGTGATTA
Organism: Cicer cuneatum; assembly: GCA_037974295.1. Classification (NCBI taxonomy): domain Eukaryota; kingdom Viridiplantae; phylum Streptophyta; class Magnoliopsida; order Fabales; family Fabaceae; genus Cicer; species Cicer cuneatum. Next base: position 52,114,296 of record JBBPBO010000005.1, on the reverse strand, counting down.
TAATAAGTCTTGGGATGCACAACATGACGTAAATGTTAAATTAATGATACAAACACGCTTATTGGATGAACTACATTCCTTAAGTATGAAAAGTGATTAGAATAAGCGTTGGGATGCACAAAATGACCCAATGTTCATCCAATGACACAAATGTAATTATTGGATGAAACAAATTCCTTAAGTGCGAAAAGTGATTATAATAAGCCTTAAGATGCACAAAATGACGTAAATGTTAAATTAATGACACAAACGCGCATATTGAATAAACTACATTCCTTAAGTACGAAAAGTGTTTAGAATAAGCCTTTGGATGCACAAAATGACGTAAACGTTCATCCAATGACACAAACGCGCTTATTGGATGAACTACATTCCTTAAGTACGAAAAGTGAATAGAGTAAGCCTTGGGATCCACAAAATGACGTAAATGTTCATCCAATGACACAAATGCACTTCTTGGATGAAATACATTCCTTAAGTATGAAAAGTGATTAGAACAAGCCTTGGGATGCACAAAATGACGTAAATGTTCATCCAATGATGCAAATGCACTTATTGGATGAAATACATTCCTTAAGTAGGAAATGTTATTAGAATAAGCCTTGGGATGCACAAAATGACGTAAATGTTAAATTAATGACACAAATGCGCATATTGAATAAACTACATTCCTTAAGTACGAAAAGTGATTAGAATAAGCCTTGGGATGCACAAAATGACGTAAATGTTCATCCAATGACACAAACGCGCTTATTGGATGAACTACATTCCTTAAGTACGAAAAGTGAATAGAGTAAGCCTTGGGATCCACAAAATGACGTAAATGTTCATCCAATGACACATATGCACTTATTGGATGAAATACATTCCTTAAGTACGAAAAGTGATTAGAACAAGCCTTGGGATGCACAAAATGACGTAAATGTTCATCCAATGACACAAATGCACTTATTGGATGAAATAGATTCCTTAAGCACGAAAAGTGATTCTAATAAGCCTTGGGATGCACAAAATGACGTAAATGTTAAATTAATGATACAAACACGCTTATTGGATGAACTACATTCCTTAAGTACGAAAAGTGATTAGAATAAGCGTTGGGATGCACAATATGACGCAAATGTTCATCCAATGACACAAATGCAATTATTGGATGAAGTACATTCCTTAAGTACGAAAAGTGATTAGAATAAGCCTTGGGATGCACAAAATGACATAAATGCTAAATTAATGACACAAACGCGCTAATTGGATGAACTACATTCCTTAAGTACGAAAAGTGATTAGAACAAGTCTTGGGATGCACAAAATGACGTAAATGTTCATCCAATGACACAAATGCACTTATTGGATGAACTACATTCCTTAAGTACGAAAAGTGAATAGAGTAAGCCTTGGGATCCACAAAATGACGTAAATGTTCATCCAATGACACAAATGCACTTATTGGATGAAATACATTCCTTAAGTACGAAAAGTGATTAGAACAAGCCTTGGGATGCACAAAATGACGTAAATGTTCATCCAATGACACAAATGCACTTGTTGGATGAAATTCATTCCTTAAGTACGAAAAGTGATTATAATAAGTCTTGGGATGCACAACATGACGTAAATGTTAAATTAATGATACAAACACGCTTATTGGATGAACTACATTCCTTAAGTATGAAAAGTGATTAGAATAAGCGTTGGGATGCACAAAATGACGCAAATGTTCATCCAATGACACAAATGTAATTATTGGATGAAACAAATTCCTTAAGTGCGAAAAGTGATTATAATAAGCCTTAAGATGCACAAAATGACGTAAATGTTAAATTAATGACACAAACGCGCATATTGAATAAACTACATTCCTTAAGTACGAAAAGTGTTTAGAATAAGCCTTTGGATGCACAAAATGACGTAAACGTTCATCCAATGACACAAACGCGCTTATTGGATGAACTACATTCCTTAAGTACGAAAAGTGAATAGAGTAAGCCTTGGGATCCACAAAATGACGTAAATGTTCATCCAATGACACAAATGCACTTCTTGGATGAAATACATTCCTTAAGTATGAAAAGTGATTAGAACAAGCCTTGGGATGCACAAAATGACGTAAATGTTCATCCAATGATGCAAATGCACTTATTGGATGAAATACATTCCTTAAGTAGGAAATGTTATTAGAATAAGCCTTGGGATGCACAAAATGACGTAAATGTTAAATTAATGACACAAATGCGCATATTGAATAAACTACATTCCTTAAGTACGAAAAGTGATTAGAATAAGCCTTGGGATGCACAAAATGACGTAAATGTTCATCCAATGACACAAACGCGCTTATTGGATGAACTACATTCCTTAAGTACGAAAAGTGAATAGAGTAAGCCTTGGGATCCACAAAATGACGTAAATGTTCATCCAATGACACATATGCACTTATTGGATGAAATACATTCCTTAAGTACGAAAAGTGATTAGAACAAGCCTTGGGATGCACAAAATGACGTAAATGTTCATCCAATGACACAAATGCACTTATTGGATGAAATAGATTCCTTAAGCACGAAAAGTGATTCTAATAAGCCTTGGGATGCACAAAATGACGTAAATGTTAAATTAATGATACAAACACGCTTATTGGATGAACTACATTCCTTAAGAACGAAAAGTGATTAGAATAAGCGTTGGGATGCACAAAATGACGCAAATGTTCATCCAATGACACAAACGCGCTTATTGAATAAACTATATTCCTTAAGTATGAAAAGTGATTAGAATAAGCCTAGGGATGCAAAAAATGACGTAAATGTTCATCCAATCACACAAATGCGCTTATTGGATGAACTACATTGCTTAAGTACGAAAAGTGATTAGAGTAAGCCTTGGGATCCACAAAATGACGTAAATGTTCATCCAATGACACAAATGCACTTCTTGGATGAAATACATTCCTTAAGTATGAAAAGTGATTAGAACAAGCCTTGGGATGCACAAAATGACGTAAATGTTCATCCAATGACGCAAATGCACTTATTGGATGAAATACATTCCTTAAGTACGAAATGTTATTAGAATAAGCCTTGGGATGCACAAAATGACGTAAATGTTAAATTAATGACACAAACACGCATATTGAATAAACTACATTCCTTAAGAACGAAAAGTGATTAGAATAAGTCTTGCGATGCACAAAATGACGTAAATGTTCATCCAATGACACAAACGCGCTTATTGGATGAACTACATTCCTTAAGTACGAAAAGTGAATAGAGTAAGCCTTGGGATCCACAAAATGACGTAAATGTTCATCTAATGACACAAATGCACTTATTGGATGAAATACATTCCTTAAGTACGAAAAGTGAATAGAGTAAGCCTTGGGATCCACAAAATGACGTAAATGTTCATCCAATGACACAAATGCACTTCTTGGATGAAATACATTCCTTAAGTACGAAAAGTGAATAGAACAAGCCTTGGGATGCACAAAATGGCGTAAATGTTCATCCAATGACACAAAAGCACTAATTGGATGAAATACATTCCTTAAGTACGAAAAGTGATTAGAATAAGCCTTGGGATGCACAAAATGACGTAAATGTTAAATTAATGACACAAACGCGCTTATTGGATGAACTACATTCCTTAAGTACGAAAAGTGATTAGAACAAGCCTTGGGATCCACAAAATGACGTAAATGTTCATCCAATGACACAAATGCACTTATTGGATGAACTACATTCCTTAAGTACGAAAAGTGAATAGAGTAAGCCTTGGGATCCACAAAATGACGTAAATGTTCATCCAATGACACAAATGCACTTATTGGATGAACTACATTCCTTAAGTACGAAAAGTGATTAGAACAAGCGTTGGGATGCACAATATGACGCAAATGTTCATCCAATGATGCAAATGCAATTATTGGATGAAATACATTCCTTAAGTACGAAAAGTGATTATAATAAGCCTTGGGATGCACAAAATGACGTAAATGTTCATCTAATGACACAAATGCACTTATTGGATGAAATACATTCCTTAAGTACGAAAAGTGATTAGAACAAGCCTTGGGATCCACAAAATGACGTAAATGTTCATCCAATGACACAAACGCACTTATTGGATGAACTATATTCCTTAAGTACGAAAAGTGAATAGAGTAAGCCTTGGGATCCACAAAATGACGTAAATGTTCATCCAATGACACAAATGCACTTATTGGATGAAATACATTCCTTAAGTACAAAAAGTGATTAGAACAAGCCTTGGGATGCACAAAATGACGTAAATGTTCATCCAATGACACAAATGCACTTGTTGGATGAAATACATTCCTTAAGTACGAAAAGTGATTATAATAAGCCTTGGGATGCACAAAATGACGTAAATGTTAAATTAAAGATACAAACACGCTTATTGGATGAACTACATTCCTTAAGTACGAAAAGTGATTAGAATAAGCGTTGGGATGCACAATATGACGCAAATGTTCATCCAATGACACAAATGCAATTATTGGATGAAATACATTCCTTAAGTACGAAAAGTGATTAGAATGAGCCTTGGGATGCACAAAATGACGTAAATGTTAAATTAATGACACAAACGCGCTTATTGGATGAACTACATTCCTTAAGTACGAAAAGTGATTAGAACAAGCCTTGGTATGCACAAAATGACGTAAATGTTCATCCAATGACACAAATGCACTTATTGGATGAAATACATTCCTTAAGTACGAAAAGTGATTATAATAAGTCTTGGGATGCACAACATGACGTAAATGTTAAATTAATGATACAAACACGCTTATTGGATGAACTACATTCCTTAAGTACGAAAAGTGATTAGAATAAGCATTGGGATGCACAATATGACGCAAATGTTCATCCAATGACACAAATGCAATTATTGGATGAAATACATTCCTTAAGTACGAAAAGTGATTAGAATAAGCCTTGGGATGCACAAAATGACGTAAATGTTAAATTAATGACACAAACGCGCTTATTGGATGAACTACATTCCTTAAGTACGAAAAGTGATTAGAACAAGCCTTGGTATGCACAAAATGACGTAAATGTTCATCCAATGACACAAATGCACTTATTGGATGAAATACATTCCTTAAGTACGAAAAGTGATTATAATAAGTCTTGGGATGCACAACATGACGTAAATGTTAAATTAATGATACAAACACGCTTATTGGATGAACTACATTCCTTAAGTACGAAAAGTGATTAGAATAAGCATTGGGATGCACAATATGACGCAAATGTTCATCCAATGACACAAATGCAATTATTGGATGAAATACATTCCTTAAGTACGAAAAGTGATTAGAATAAGCCTTGGGATGCACAAAATGACGTAAATGTTAAATTAATGACACAAACGCGCTTATTGGATGAACTACATTCCTCAAGGACGAAAAGTGATTAGAAGAAGCCTTGGGATGCACAAAATGACGTAAATGTTAAATTAATGATACAAACACGCTTATTGGATGAACTACATTCCTTAAGTACGAAAAGTGATTAGAATAAGCGTTGGGATGCACAATATGACGCAAATGTTCATCCAATGACACAAATGCAATTATTGGATGAAATACATTCGTTAAGTACGAAAAGTGATTAGAATAAGCCTAGGGATGCACAAAATGACGTAAATGTTAAATTAATGACACAAACGCGCTTATTGGATGAACTACATTCCTTAAGTACGAAAAGTGATTAGAACAAGCCTTGGGATGCACAAAATGACGTAAATGTTCATCCAATGACACAAATGCACTTATTGGATGAAATACATTCCTTAAGTACGAAAAGTGATTAGAATAAGCCTTGGGATGCACAAAATGACGTAAACGTTCATCAAATGACACAAACGCGCTTATTGGATGAACTACATTCCTTAAGTACGAAAAGTGAATAGAGTAAGCCTTGGGATCCACAAAATAACGTAAATGTTCATCCAATGACACAAATGCACTTCTTGGATGAAATACATTCCTTAAGTACGAAAAGTGAATAGAACAAGCCTTGGGATGCACAAAATGGCGTAAATGTTCATCCAATGACACAAATGCACTTATTGGATGAAATACATTCCTTAAGTACGAAAAGTGATTAGAATAAGCCTTGGGATGCACAAAATGACGTAAATGTTAAATTAATGACACAAACGCGCTTATTGGATGAACTACATTCCTTAAGTACGAAAAGTGATTAGAACAAGCCTTGGGATGCACAAAATGACGTAAATGTTCATCCAATGACACAAATGCACTTGTTGGATGAAATACATTCCTTAAGTACGAAAAGTGATTATAATAAGTCTTGGGATGCACAACATGACGTAAATGTTAAATTAATGATACAAACACGCTTATTGGATGAACTACATTCCTTAAGTACGAAAAGTGATTAGAATAAGCGTTGGGATGCACAATATGACGCAAATGTTCATCCAATGACACAAATGCAATTATTGGATGAAATACATTCCTTAAGTACGAAAAGTGATTAGAATAAGCCTTGGGATGCACAAAATGACGTAAATGTTAAATTAATGACACAAACGCGCTTATTGGATGAACTGCATTCCTTAAGTACGAAAAGTGATTAGAACAAGCCTTGGGATGCACAAAATGACGTAAATGTTCATCCAATGACACAAATGCACTTATTGGATGAACTACATTCCTTAAGTACGAAAAGTGATTAGAATAAGCCTTTGGATGCACAAAATGACGTAAACGTTCATCCAAGGACACAAACGCGCTTATTGGATGAACTACATTCCTTAAGTACGAAAAGTGAATAGAGTAAGCCTTGGGATCCACAAAATGACGTAAATGTTCATCCAATGACACAAATGCACTTCTTGGATGAAATACATTCCTTAAGTATGAAAAGTGATTAGAACAAGCCTTCGGATGCACAAAATGACGTAAATGTTCATCCAATGACGCAAATGCACTTATTGGATGAAATACATTCCTTAAGTACGAAATGTTATTAGAATAAGCCTTGGGATGCACAAAATGACGTAAATGTTAAATTAATGACACAAACACGCATATTGAATAAACTACATTCCTTAAGAACGAAAAGTGATTAGAATAAGCCTTGGGATGCACAAAATGACGTAAATGTTCATCCAATGACACAAACGCGCTTATTGGATGAACTACATTCCTTAAGTACGAAAAGTGATTAGAATAAGCCTTGGGATGCACAAAATGACGTAAATGTTAAATTAATGACACAAACGCGCTTATTGGATGAACTACATTCCTTAAGTACGAAAAGTGAATAGAGTAAGCCTTGGGATCCACAAAATGACGTAAATGTTCATCCAATGACACAAATGCACTTATTGGATGAAATACATTCCTTAAGTACGAAAAGTGATTAGAATAAGCCTTGGGATGCACAAAATGACGTAAATGTTAAATTAATGACACAAACGCGCTTATTGGATGAAATACATTCCTTAAGTACGAAAAGTGATTAGAATAAGCCTTGGGATGCACAAAATGACATAAATGTTAAATTAATGACACAAACGCGCTAATTGGATGAACTACATTCCTTAAGTACGAAAAGTGATTAGAACAAGCCTTGGGATGCACAAAATGACGTAAATGTTCATCCAAAGACACAAATGCACTTATTGGATGAACTACATTCCTTAAGTACGAAAAGTGAATAGAGTAAGCCTTGGGATCCACAAAATGACGTAAATGTTCATCCAATGACACAAATGCACTTATTGGATGAAATACATTCCTTAAGTACGAAAAGTGATTAGAACAAGCCTTGGGATGCACAAAATGACGTAAATGTTCATCCAATGACACAAATGCACTTATTGGATGAAATACATTCCTTAAGTACGAAAAGTGATTATAATAAGCCTTGGGATGCACAAAATGACGTAAATGTTAAATTAATGATACAAACACGCTTATTGGATGAACTACATTCCTTAAGTACGAAAAGTGATTAGAATAAGCGTTGGGATGCACAATATGACGCAAATGTTTATCCAATGACACAAACGCACTTATTGGATGAACTACATTCCTTAAGTATGAAAAGTGATTAGAATAAGCCTTTGGATGCACAAAATGACGTAAATGTTAAATTAATGATACAAACACGCTTATTGGATGAACTACATTCCTTAAGTACGAAAAGTGATTAGAATAAGCGTTGGGATGCACAATATGACGCAAATGTTCATCCAATGACACAAATGCAATTATTGGATGAAATACATTCCTTAAGTACGAAAAGTGATTAGAATGAGCCTTGGGATGCACAAAATGACGTAAATGTTAAATTAATGACACAAACGCGCTTATTGGATGAACTACATTCCTTAAGTACGAAAAGTGATTAGAACAAGCCTTGGTATGCACAAAATGACGTAAATGTTCATCCAATGACACAAATGCACTTATTGGATGAAATACATTCCTTAAGTACGAAAAGTGATTATAATAAGTCTTGGGATGCACAACATGACGTAAATGTTAAATTAATGATACAAACACGCTTATTGGATGAACTACATTCCTTAAGTACGAAAAGTGATTAGAATAAGCATTGGGATGCACAATATGACGCAAATGTTCATCCAATGACACAAATGCAATTATTGGATGAAATACATTCCTTAAGTACGAAAAGTGATTAGAATAAGCCTTGGGATGCACAAAATGACGTAAATGTTAAATTAATGACACAAACGCGCTTATTGGATGAACTACATTCCTCAAGGACGAAAAGTGATTAGAAGAAGCCTTGGGATGCACAAAATGACGTAAATGTTAAATTAATGATACAAACACGCTTATTGGATGAACTACATTCCTTAAGTACGAAAAGTGATTAGAATAAGCGTTGGGATGCACAATATGACGCAAATGTTCATCCAATGACACAAATGCAATTATTGGATGAAATACATTCCTTAAGTACGAAAAGTGATTAGAATAAACCTTGGGATGCACAAAATGACGTAAATGTTAAATTAATGACACAAACGCGCTTATTGGATGAACTACATTCCTCAAGTACGAAAAGTGATTAGAAGAAGCCTTGGGATGCACAAAGTGACGTAAATGTTCATCCAATGACACAAATGCACTTCTTGGATGAAATACATTCCTTAAGTATGAAAAGTGATTAGAACAAGCCTTGGGATGCACAAAATGACGTAAATGTTCATCCAATGACACAAATGCACTTGTTGGATGAAATACATTCCTTAAGTACGAAAACTTATTATAATAAGTCTTGGGATGCACAAAATGACGTAAATGTTAAATTAATGATACAAACACGCTTATTGGATGAACTACATTCCTTAAGTACGAAAAGTGATTAGAATAAGCGTTGGGATGCACAATATGACGCAAATGTTCATCCAATGACACAAATGCAATTATTGGATGAAATACATTCCTTAAGTACGAAAAGTGATTAGAATAAGCCTTGGGATGCACAAAATGACGTAAATGTTCATCCAATGACGCAAATGCACTTATTGGATGAAATACATTCCTTAAGTACGAAATGTTATTAGAATAAGCCTTGGGATGCACAAAATGACGTAAATGTTAAATTAATGACACAAACACGCATATTGAATAAACTACATTCCTTAAGAACGAAAAGTGATTAGAATAAGCCTTGGGATGCACAAAATGACGTAAATGTTCATCCAATGACACAAACGCGCTTATTGGATGAACTACATTCCTTAAGTACGAAAAGTGATTATAATAAGCCTTGGGATGCACAAAATGACGTAAATGTTAAATTAATGATACAAACATGCTTATTGGATGAACTACATTCCTTAAGTACGAAAAGTGATTAGAATAAGCGTTGGGATGCACAATATGACGCAAATGTTCATCCAATGACACAAATGCAATTATTGGATGAAATACATTCCTTAAGTACGAAAAGTGATTAGAATAAGCCTTGGGATGCACAAAATGACGTAAATGTTAAATTAATGACACAAACGCGCTTATTGGATGAACTACATTCCTTAAGTACGAAAAGTGATTAGAACAAGCCTTGGGATGCACAAAATGACGTAAATGTTTATCCAATGACACAAATGCACTTGTTGGATGAAATACATTCCTTAAGTACGAAAAGTGATTATAATAAGTCTTGGGATGCACAACATGACGTAAATGTTAAATTAATGATACAAACACGCTTATTGGATGAACTACATTCCTTAAGTACGAAAAGTGATTAGAATACGCGTTGGGATGCACAATATGACGCAAATGTTCATCCAATGACACAAATGCAATTATTGGATGAAATACATTCCTTAAGTACGAAAAGTGATAGAATAAGCCTTGGGATGCACAAAATGACGTAAATGTTAAATTAATGACACAAACGCGCTTATTGGATGAACTACATTCCTTAAGTACGAAAAGTGATTAGAACAAGCCTTGGGATGCACAAAATGACGTAAATGTTCATCCAATGACACAAATGCACTTGTTGGATGAAATACATTCCTTAAGTACGAAAAGTGATTATAATAAGTCTTGGGATGCACAACATGACGTAAATGTTAAATTAATGATACAAACACGCTTATTGGATGAACTACATTCCTTAAGTACGAAAAGTGATTAGAATAAGCGTTGGGATGCACAATATGACGCAAATGTTCATCCAATAACACAAATGCAATTATTGGATGAAATACATTCCTTAAGTACGAAAAGTGATTAGAATAAGCCTTGGGATGCACAAAATGACGTAAATGTTAAATTAATGACACAAACGCGCTTATTGGATGAACTACATTCCTTAAGTACGAAAAGTGATTAGAATAAACCTTGGGATGCACAAAATGACGTAAATGTTCATCCAATGACACAATTGCACTTATTGGATGAACTACATTCCTTAAATACAAAAAGTAATTAGAATAAGCCTTGGGATGCACAAAATGACGTAAATGTTAAATTAATGACAGAAACGCGCTTATTGGATGAACTACATTCCTTAAGTACGAAAAGTGATTAGAATAAGCCTTGGGATGCACAAAATGACGTAAATGTTAAATTAATGACACAAACGCGCTTATTGGATGAACTACATTCCTTAAGTACGAAAAGTGATTAGAATAAACCTTGGGATGCACAAAATGACGTAAATGTTCATCCAATGACACAAACGCACTTATTGGATGACCTACATTCCTTAAGTACGAAAAGTGATTAGAATAAGCCTTGGGATGCACAAAATTACGTAAATGTTAAATTAATGACACAAACGCGCTTATTCAATGAACTATATTCCTTAAGTACGAAAAGTGATTAGAATAAGCCATGGGATGCACAAAATGACGTAAATGTTAAATTAATGACACAAACGCGCTTATTGGATGAACTACATTCCTTAAGTACGAAAAGTGATTAGAATAAGCCTTGGGATGCACAAAATGACGTAAATGTTCATCCAATGACACAAACGCGCTTATTGGATGAACTACATTCCTTAAGTACGAAAAGTGAATAGAGTAAGCCTTGGGATCCACAAAATGACGTAAATGTTCATCCAATGACACATATGCACTTATTGGATGAAATACATTCCTTAAGTACGAAAAGTGATTAGAACAAGCCTTGGGATGCACAAAATGACGTAAATGTTCATCCAATGACACAAATGCACTTATTGGATGAAATAGATTCCTTAAGCACGAAAAGTGATTCTAATAAGCCTTGAGATGCACAAAATGACGTAAATGTTAAATTAATGATACAAACACGCTTATTGGATGAACTACATTCCTTAAGTACGAAAAGTGATTAGAATAAGCGTTGGGATGCACAAAATGACGCAATGTTCATCCAATGACACAAACGCGCTTATTGAATAAACTATATTCCTTAAGTACGAAAAGTGATTAGAATAAGCCTTGGGATGCACAAAATGACATAAATGTTAAATTAATGACACAAACGCGCTAATTGGATGAACTACATTCCTTAAGTACGAAAAGTGATTAGAACAAGCCTTGGGATGCACAAAATGACGTAAATGTTCATCCAAAGACACAAATGCACTTATTGGATGAACTACATTCCTTAAGTACGAAAAGTGAATAGAGTAAGCCTTGGGATCCACAAAATGACGTAAATGTTCATCCAATGACACAAATGCACTTATTGGATGAAATACATTCCTTAAGTACGAAAAGTGATTAGAACAAGCCTTGGGATGCACAAAATGACGTAAATGTTCATCCAATGACACAAATGCACTTATTGGATGAAATACATTCCTTAAGTACGAAAAGTGATTATAATAAGCCTTGGGATGCACAAAATGACGTAAATGTTAAATTAATGATACAAACACGCTTATTGGATGAACTACATTCCTTAAGTACGAAAAGTGATTAGAATAAGCGTTGGGATGCACAATATGACGCAAATGTTCATCCAATGACAAAAATGCAATTATTGGATGAAATACATTCCTTAAGTACGAAAAGTGATTAGAATAAGCCTTGGGATGCACAAAATGACGTAAATGTTAAATTAATGACACAAATGCAATTATTGGATGAAATACATTCCTTAAGTACGAAAAGTGATTAGAATAAGCCTTGGGATGCACAAAATGACGTAAATGTTAAATTAATGACACAAACGCGCTTATTGGATGAACTACATTCCTCAAGTACGAAACGTGATTAGAATAAGCCTTGGGATGCACAAAATGACGTAAATGTTAAATTAATGATACAAACACGCTTATTGGATGAACTACATTCCTTAAGTACGAAAAGTGATTAGAATAAGCGTTGGGATGCACAATATGACGCAAATGTTCATCCAATGACACAAATGCAATTATTGGATGAAATACATTCGTTAAGTACGAAAAGTGATTAGAATAAGCCTAGGGATGCACAAAATGACGTAAATGTTAAATTAATGACACAAACGCGCTTATTGGATGAACTACATTCCTTAAGTACGAAAAGTGATTAGAACAAGCCTTGGGATGCACAAAATGACGTAAATGTTCATCCAATGACACAAATGCACTTATTGGATGAACTACATTCCTTAAGTACGAAAAGTAATTAGAATAAGCCTTTGGATGCACAAAATGACGTAAACGTTCATCCAATGACACAAACGCGCTTATTGGATGAACTACATTCCTTAAGTACGAAAAGTGAATAGAGTAAGCCTTGGGATCCACAAAATGACGTTAATGTTCATCCAATGACACAAATGCACTTATTGGATGAAATACATTCCTTAAGTACGAAAAGTGATTATAATAAGCCTTGGGATGCACAAAATGACGTAAATGTTAAATTAATGATACAAACACGCTTATTGGATGAACTACATTCCTTAAGTACGAAAAGTGATTAGAATAAGCGTTGGGATGCACAATATGACGCAAATGTTCATCCAATGACACAAATGCAATTATTGGATGAAATACATTCCTTAAGTACGAAAAGTGATTAGAATAAGCCTTGGGATGCACAAAATGACGTAAATGTTAAATTAATGATACAAACGCGCTTATTGGATGAACTACATTCCTTAAGTACGAAAAGTGATTAGAACAAGCCTTGGGATGCACAAAATGACGTAAATGTTCATCCAATGACACAAATGCACTTGTTGGATGAAATACATTCCTTAAGTACGAAAAGTGATTATAATAAGTCTTGGGATGCACAACATGACGTAAATGTTAAATTAATGATACAAACACGCTTATTGGATGAACTACATTCCTTAAGTACGAAAAGTGATTAGAATACGCGTTGGGATGCACAATATGACGCAAATGATCATCCAATGACACAAATGCAATTATTGGATGAAATACATTCCTTAAGTACGAAAAGTGATAGAATAAGCCTTGGGATGCACAAAATGACGTAAATGTTAAATTAATGACACAAATGCACTTATTGGATGAACTACATTCCTTAAGTACGAAAAGTGAATAGAGTGAGCCTTGGGATCCACAAAATGACGTAAATGTTCATCCAATGACACAAATGCACTTATTGGATGAACTACATTCCTTAAGTACGAAAAGTGATTAGAATAAGCCTTTGGATGCACAAAATGACGTAAACGTTCATCCAATGACACAAACGCGCTTATTGGATGAACTACATTCCTTAAGTACGAAAAGTGAATAGAGTAAGCCTTGGGATCCACAAAATGACGTAAATGTTCATCCAATGACACAAATGCACTTATTGGATGAACTACATTCCTTAAGTACGAAAAGTGATTAGAAGAAGCCTTTGGATGCACAAAATGACGTAAACGTTCATCCAATGACACAAACGCGCTTATTGGATGAACTACATTCCTTAAGTACGAAAAGTGAATAGAGTAAGCCTTGGGATCCACAAAATGACGTAAATGTTCATCCAATGACACAAATGCACTTCTTGGATGAAATACATTCCTTAAGTACGAAAAGTGATTATAATAAGCCTTGGGATGCACAAAATGACGTAAATGTTAAATTAATGATACAAACACGCTTATTGGATGAACTACATTCCTTAAGTACGAAAAGTGATTAGAATAAGCGTTGGGATGCACAAAATGACGCAAATGTTCATCCAATCACACAAATGCAATTATTGGATGAAATACATTCCTTAAGTGCGAAAAGTGAATAGAGTAAGCCTTGGGATCCACAAAATGACGTAAATGTTCATCCAATGACACAAATGCACTTATTGGGTGAACTACATTCCTTAAGTACGAAAAGTGAATAGAGTAAGCCTTGGGATCCACAAAATGACGTAAATGTTCATCCAATGACACAAATGCACTTCTTGGATGAAATACATTCCTTAAGTACGAAAAGTGATTATAATAAGCCTTGGGATGCACAAAATGACGTAAATGTTAAATTAATGATACAAACACGCTTATTGGATGAACTACATTCCTTAAGTACGAAAAGTGATTACAATAAGCGTTGGGATGCACAATATGACGCAAATGTTCATCCAATGACACAAATGCAATTATTGGATGAAATACATTCCTTAAGTACGAAAAGTGATTAGAATAAGCCTTGGGATGCACAAAATGACGTAAATGTTAAATTAATGACACAAACGCGCTTATTGGATGAACTACATTCCTCAAGTACGAAAAGTGATTAGAATAAGCGTTGGAATGCACAATATGACGCAAATGTTCATCCAATGACACAAATGCAATTATTGGATGAAATACATTCCTTAAGTACGAAAAGTGATTAGAATAAGCCTTGGGATGCACAACATGACGTAAATGTTAAATTAATGATACAAACCCGCTTATTGGATGAACTACATTCCTTAAGTACGAAAAGTGATTAGAATAAGCGTTGGGATGCACAATATGACGCAAATGTTCATCCAATGACACAAACGCAATTATTGGATGAAATACATTCCTTAAGTACGAAAAGTGATTAGAATAAGCCTTGGGATGCACAAAATGACGTAAATGTTAAATTAATGACACAAACGCGCTTATTGGATGAACTACATTCCTTAAGTACGAAAAGTGATTAGAACAAGCCTTGGGATGCACAAAATGACGTAAATGTTCATCCAATGACACAAATGCACTTGTTGGATGAAATACATTCCTTAAGTACGAAAAGTGATTATAATAAGTCTTGGGATGCACAACATGACGTAAATGTTAAATTAATGATACAAACACGCTTATTGGATGAACTACATTCCTTAAGTACGAAAAGTGATTAGAATACGCGTTGGGATGCACAATATGACGCAATTGTTCATCCAATGACACAAATGCAATTATTGGATGAAATACATTACTTAAGTACGAAAAGTGATAGAATAAGCTTTGGGATGCACAAAATGACGTAAATGTTAAATTAATGACACAAACGCGCTTATTGGATGAACTACATTCCTTAAGTACGAAAAGTGATTAGAACAAGCCATGGGATGCACAAAATGACGTAAATGTTCATCCAATGACACAAATGCACTTATTGGATGAACTACATTCCTTAAGTACGAAAAGTGATTAGAATAAGCCTTTAGATGCACAAAATGACGTAAACGTTCATCCAATGACACAAACGCGCTTATTGGATGAACTACATTCCTTAAGTACGAAAAGTGAATAGAGTAAGCCTTGGGATCCACAACATGACGTAAATGTTCATCCAATGACACAAATGCACTTCTTGGATGAAATACATTCCTTAAGTATGAAAAGTGATTAGAACAAGCCTTGGGATGCACAAAATGACGTAAATGTTCATCCAATGACGCAAATGCACTTATTGGATGAAATACATTCCTTAAGTACGAAATGTTATTAGAATAAGCCTTGGGATGCACAAAATGACGTAAATGTTAAATTAATGACACAAACGCGCTTATTGGATGAACTACATTCCTTAAGTACGAAAAGTGATTAGAACAAGCCATGGGATGCACAAAATGACGTAAATGTTAAATTAATGACACAAACACGCATATTGAATAAACTACATTCCTTAAGAACGAAAAGTGATTAGAATAAGCCTTGGGATGCACAAAATGACGTAAATGTTCATCCAATGACACAAACGCGCTTATTGGATGAACTACATTCCTTAAGTACGAAAAGTGAATAGAGTAAGCCTTGGGATCCACAAAATGACGTAAATGTTCATCCAATGACACAAATGCACTTATTGGATGAAATACATTCCTTAAGTACGAAAAGTGATTAGAACAAGCCTTGGGATCCACAAAATGACGTAAATGTTCATCCAATGACACAAATGCACTTATTGGATGAACTACATTCCTTAAGTACGAAAAGTGAATAGAGTAAGCCTTGGGATCCACAAAATGACGTAAATGTTCATCCAATGACACAAATGCACTTTTTGGATGAAATACATTCCTTAAGTACGAAAAGTGATTAGAACAAGCCTTGGGATGCACAAAATGACGTAAATGTTCATCCAATGACACAAATGCACTTATTGGATGAAATACATTCCTTAAGTACGAAAAGTGATTATAATAAGCCTTGGGATGCACAAAATGACGTAAATGTTAAATTAATGATACAAACACGCTTATTGGATGAACTACATTCCTTAAGTACGAAAAGTGATTAGAATAAGCGTTGGGATGCACAATATGACGCAAATGTTCATCCAATGACACAAATGCAATTATTGGATGAAATACATTCCTTAAGTACGAAAAGTGATTAGAATAAACCTTGGGATGCACAAAATGACGTAAATGTTAAATTAATGACACAAACGCGCTTATTGGATGAACTACATTCCTCAAGTACGAAAAGTGATTAGAAGAAGCCTTGGGATGCACAAAGTGACGTAAATGTTCATCCAATGACACAAATGCACTTCTTGGATGAAATACATTCCTTAAGTATGAAAAGTGATTAGAACAAGCCTTGGGATGCACAAAATGACGTAAATGTTCATCCAATGACACAAATGCACTTGTTGGATGAAATACATTCCTTAAGTACGAAAACTTATTATAATAAGTCTTGGGATGCACAAAATGACGTAAATGTTAAATTAATGATACAAACACGCTTATTGGATGAACTACATTCCTTAAGTACGAAAAGTGATTAGAATAAGCGTTGGGATGCACAATATGACGCAAATGTTCATCCAATGACACAAATGCAATTATTGGATGAAATACATTCCTTAAGTACGAAAAGTGATTAGAATAAGCCTTGGGATGCACAAAATGACGTAAATGTTAAATTAATGACACAAACGCGCTTATTGGATGAACTACATTCCTTAAGTACGAAAAGTGATTAGAACAAGCCTTGGGATGCACAAAATGACGTAAATGTTTATCCAATGACACAAATGCACTTGTTGGATGAAATACATTCCTTAAGTACGAAAAGTGATTATAATAAGTCTTGGGATGCACAACATGACGTAAATGTTAAATTAATGATACAAACACGCTTATTGGATGAACTACATTCCTTAAGTACGAAAAGTGATTAGAATACGCGTTGGGATGCACAATATGACGCAAATGTTCATCCAATGACACAAATGCAATTATTGGATGAAATACATTCCTTAAGTACGAAAAGTTCTAGAATAAGCCTTGGGATGCACAAAATGACGTAAATGTTAAATTAATGACACAAACGCGCTTATTGGATGAACTACATTCCTTAAGTACGAAAAGTGATTAGAACAAGCCTTGGGATGCACAAAATGACGTAAATGTTCATCCAATGACACAAATGCACTTATTGGATGAACTACATTCCTTAAGTACGAAAAGTGATTAGAATAAGCCTTTGGATGCACAAAATGACGTAAACGTTCATCCAATGACACAAACGCGCTTATTGGATGAACTACATTCCTTAAGTACGAAAAGTGAATAGAGTAAGCCTTGGGATCCACAAAATGACGTAAATGTTCATCCAATGACACAAATGCACTTATTGGATGAACTACATTCCTTAAGTACGAAAAGTGATTAGAATAAGCCTTGGGATGCACAAAATGACGTAAATGTTCATCCAATGACACAAACGCGCTTATTGGATGAACTACATTCCTTAAGTACGAAAAGTGAATAGAGTAAGCCTTGGGATCCACAAAATGACGTAAATGTTCATCCAATGACACATATGCACTTATTGGATGAAATACATTCCTTAAGTACGAAAAGTGATTAGAACAAGCCTTGGGATGCACAAAATGACGTAAATGTTCATCCAATGACACAAATGCACTTATTGGATGAAATAGATTCCTTAAGCACGAAAAGTGATTCTAATAAGCCTTGAGATGCACAAAATGACGTAAATGTTAAATTAATGATACAAACACGCTTATTGGATGAACTACATTCCTTAAGTACGAAAAGTGATTAGAATAAGCGTTGGGATGCACAAAATGACGCAATGTTCATCCAATGACACAAACGCGCTTATTGAATAAACTATATTCCTTAAGTACGAAAAGTGATTAGAATAAGCCTTGGGATGCACAAAATGACATAAATGTTAAATTAATGACACAAACGCGCTAATTGGATGAACTACATTCCTTAAGTACGAAAAGTGATTAGAACAAGCCTTGGGATGCACAAAATGACGTAAATGTTCATCCAAAGACACAAATGCACTTATTGGATGAACTACATTCCTTAAGTACGAAAAGTGAATAGAGTAAGCCTTGGGATCCACAAAATGACGTAAATGTTCATCCAATGACACAAATGCACTTATTGGATGAAATACATTCCTTAAGTACGAAAAGTGATTAGAACAAGCCTTGGGATGCACAAAATGACGTAAATGTTCATCCAATGACACAAATGCACTTATTGGATGAAATACATTCCTTAAGTACGAAAAGTGATTATAATAAGCCTTGGGATGCACAAAATGACGTAAATGTTAAATTAATGATACAAACACGCTTATTGGATGAACTACATTCCTTAAGTACGAAAAGTGATTAGAATAAGCGTTGGGATGCACAATATGACGCAAATGTTCATCCAATGACACAAATGCAATTATTGGATGAAATACATTCCTTAAGTACGAAAAGCGATTAGAATAAGCCTTGGGATGCACAAAATGACGTAAATGTTAAATTAATGACACAAACGCGCTTATTGGATGAACTACATTCCTCAAGTACGAAAAGTGATTAGAACAAGCCTTGGGATGCACAAAATGACGTAAATGTTAAATTAATGATACAAACACGGTTATTGGATGAACTACAATCCTTAAGTACGAAAAGTGATTAGAATAAGCGTTGGGATGCACAATATGACGCAAATGTTCATCCAATGACACAAATGCAATTATTGGATGAAATACATTCCTTAAGTACGAAAAGTGATTAGAATAAGCCTTGGGATGCACAAAATGACGTAAATGTTAAATTAATGACACAAACGCGCTTATTGGATGAACTACATTCCTTAAGTACGAAAAGTGATTAGAACAAGCCTTGGGATGCACAAAATGACGTAAATGTTCATCCAATGACACAAATGCACTTGTTGGATGAAACACATTTCTTAAGTACGAAAAGTGATTATAATAAGTCATGGGATGCACAAAATGACGTAAATGTTAAATTAATGATACAAACACGCTTATTGGATGAAATACATTCCTTAAGTACGAAAAGTGATTAGAATATTAGCCTTGGGATCCACAAAATGACGTAAATGTTCATCCAATGACACAAATGCACTTATTGGATGAAATACATTCCTTAAGTACGAAAAGTGATTATAATAAGCCTTGGGATGCACAAAATGACGTAAATGTTAAATTAATGATACAAACACGCTTATTGGATGAACTACATTCCTTAAGTACGAAAAGTGATTAGAATAAGCGTTGGGATGCACAATATGACGCAAATGTTCATCCAATGACACAAATGCAATTATTGGATGAAATACATTCCTTAAGTACGAAAAGTGATTAGAATAAACCTTGGGATGCACAAAATGACGTAAATGTTAAATTAATGACACAAACGCGCTTATTGGATGAACTACATTCCTCAAGTACGAAAAGTGATTAGAAGAAGCCTTGGGATGCACAAAGTGACGTAAATGTTCATCCAATGACACAAATGCACTTCTTGGATGAAATACATTCCTTAAGTATGAAAAGTGATTAGAACAAGCCTTGGGATGCACAAAATGACGTAAATGTTCATCCAATGACACAAATGCACTTGTTGGATGAAATACATTCCTTAAGTACGAAAAGTTATTATAATAAGTCTTGGGATGCACAAAATGACGTAAATGTTAAATTAATGATACAAACACGCTTATTGGATGAACTACATTCCTTAAGTACGAAAAGTGATTAGAATAAGCGTTGGGATGCACAATATGACGCAAATGTTCATCCAATGACACAAATGCAATTATTGGATGAAATACATTCCTTAAGTACGAAAAGTGATTAGAATAAGCCTTGGGATGCACAAAATGACGTAAATGTTAAATTAATGACACAAACGCGCTTATTGGATGAACTACATTCCTTAAGTACGAAAAGTGATTAGAACAAGCCTTGGGATGCACAAAATGACGTAAATAGTCATCCAATGACACAAATGCACTTGTTGGATGAAATACATTCCTTAAGTACGAAAAGTGATTATAATAAGTCTTGGGATGCACAACATGACGTAAATGTTAAATTAATGATACAAACACGCTTATTGGATGAACTATATTCCTTAAGTACGAAAAGTGATTAGAATAAGCGTTGGGATGCACAATATGACGCAAATGTTCATCCAATTGCACAAATGCAATTATTGGATGAAATACATTCCTTAAGTACGAAAAGTGATTAGAAAAAGCCTTGGGATGCACAAAATGACGTAAAAGTTAAATTAATGACACAATAGCTCTTATTGGATGAACTGCATTCCTTATGAACAGAAAGTGATTAGAATAAACCATGGGATGCACAAAATGACGTAAATGTTCATCCAATGACACAAACGCGCTTATTGGATGAACTACATTCCTTAAGTACGAAAAGTGATTAGAACAAGCCTTGGGATGCACAAAATGACGTAAATGTTCATCCAATGACACAAATGCACTTGTTGGATGAAATACATACCTTAAGTACGAAAAGTGATTATAATAAGTCTTGGGATGCACAACATGACGTAAATGTTAAATTAATGATACAAACACGCTTATTGGATGAACTACATTCCTTAAGTACGAAAAGTGATTAGAATACGCGTTGGGATGCACAATATGACGCAAATGATCATCCAATGACACAAATGCAATTATTGGATGAAATACATTCCTTAAGTACGAAAAGTGATAGAATAAGCCTTGGGATGCACAAAATGACGTAAATGTTAAATTAATGACACAAATGCACTTATTGGATGAACTACATTCCTTAAGTACGAAAAGTGAATAGAGTGAGCCTTGGGATCCACAAAATGACGTAAATGTTCATCCAATGACACAAATGCACTTATTGGATGAACTACATTCCTTAAGTACGAAAAGTGATTAGAATAAGCCTTTGGATGCACAAAATGACGTAAACGTTCATCCAATGACACAAACGCGCTTATTGGATGAACTACATTCCTTAAGTACGAAAAGTGAATAGAGTAAGCCTTGGGATCCACAAAATGACGTAAATGTTCATCCAATGACACAAATGCACTTCTTGGATGAAATACATTCCTTAAGTACGAAAAGTGATTATAATAAGCCTTGGGATGCACAAAATGACGTAAATGTTAAATTAATGATACAAACACGCTTATTGGATGAACTACATTCCTTAAGTACGAAAAGTGATTAGAATAAGCGTTGGGATGCACAATATGACGCAAATGTTTATCCAATGACACAAACGCACTTATTGGATGAACTACATTCCTTAAGTATGAAAAGTGATTAGAATAAGCCTTTGGATGCACAAAATGACGTAAATGTTAAATTAATGATACAAACACGCTTATTGGATGAACTACATTCCTTAAGTACGAAAAGTGATTAGAATAAGCGTTGGGATGCACAATATGACGCAAATGTTCATCCAATGACACAAATGCAATTATTGGATGAAATACATTCCTTAAGTACGAAAAGTGATTAGAATGAGCCTTGGGATGCACAAAATGACGTAAATGTTAAATTAATGACACAAACGCGCTTATTGGATGAACTACATTCCTTAAGTACGAAAAGTGATTAGAACAAGCCTTGGTATGCACAAAATGACGTAAATGTTCATCCAATGACACAAATGCACTTATTGGATGAAATACATTCCTTAAGTACGAAAAGTGATTATAATAAGTCTTGGGATGCACAACATGACGTAAATGTTAAATTAATGATACAAACACGCTTATTGGATGAACTACATTCCTTAAGTACGAAAAGTGATTAGAATAAGCATTGGGATGCACAATATGACGCAAATGTTCATCCAATGACACAAATGCAATTATTGGATGAAATACATTCCTTAAGTACGAAAAGTGATTAGAATAAGCCTTGGGATGCACAAAATGACGTAAATGTTAAATTAATGACACAAACGCGCTTATTGGATGAACTACATTCCTCAAGGACGAAAAGTGATTAGAAGAAGCCTTGGGATGCACAAAATGACGTAAATGTTAAATTAATGATACAAACACGCTTATTGGATGAACTACATTCCTTAAGTACGAAAAGTGATTAGAATAAGCGTTGGGATGCACAATATGACGCAAATGTTCATCCAATGACACAAATGCAATTATTGGATGAAGTACATTCCTTAAGTACGAAAAGTGATTAGAATAAGTCTTGGGATGCACAAAATGACGTAAATGTTAAATTAATGACACAAACGCGCTTATTGGAAGAACTACATTCCTTAAGTACGAAATGTGATTAGAACAAGCCTTGGGATGCACAAAATGACGTAAATGTTCATCCAATGACACAAATGCACTTGTTGGATGAAATACATTCCTTAAGTACGAAAAGTGATTATAATAAGTCTTGGGATGCACAACATGACGTAAATGTTAAATTAATGATACAAACACGCTTATTGGATGAACTACATTCCTTAAGTACGAAAAGTGATTAGAATAAGCGTTGGGATGCACAAAATGACGCAAATGTTCATCCAATGACACAAATGCAATTATTGGATGAAATACATTCGTTAAGTGCGAAAAGTGAATAGAGTAAGCCTTGGGATCCACAAAATGACGTAAATGTTCATCCAATGACACAAATGCACTTATTGGATGAACTACATTCCTTAAGTACGAAAAGTGAATAGAGTAAGCCTTGGGATCCACAAAATGACGTAAATGTTCATCCAATGACACAAATGCACTTATTGGATGAAATACATTCCTTAAGTACGAAAAGTGATTATAATAAGCCTTGGGATGCACAAAATGACGTAAATGTTAAATTAATGATACAAACACGCTTATTGGATGAACTACATTCCTTAAGTACGAAAAGTGATTAGAACAAGCCTTGGGATGCACAAAATGACGTAAATGTTCATCCAATGACACAAATGCACTTATTGGATGAACTACATTCCTTAAGTACGAAAAGTGATTAGAATAAGCCTTTGGATGCACAAAATGACGTAAACGTTCATCCAATGACACAAACGCGCTTATTGGATGAACTACATTCCTTAAGTACGAAAAGTGAATAGAGTAAGCCTTGGGATCCACAAAATGACGTAAATGTTCATCCAATGACACAAATGCACTTATTGGATGAACTACATTCCTTAAGTACGAAAAGTGATTAGAAGAAGCCTTTGGATGCACAAAATGACGTAAACGTTCATCCAATGACACAAACGCGCTTATTGGATGAACTACATTCCTTAAGTACGAAAAGTGAATAGAGTAAGCCTTGGGATCCACAAAATGACGTAAATGTTCATCCAATGACACAAATGCACTTCTTGGATGAAATACATTCCTTAAGTACGAAAAGTGATTATAATAAGCCTTGGGATGCACAAAATGACGTAAATGTTAAATTAATGATACAAACACACTTATTGGATGAACTACATTCCTTAAGTACGAAAAGTGATTAGAATAAGCGTTGGGATGCACAATATGACGCAAATGTTCATCCAATGACACAAATGCAATTATTGGATGAAATACATTCCTTAAGTACGAAAAGTGATTAGAATAAGCCTTGGGATGCACAAAATGACGTAAATGTTAAATTAATGACACAAACGCGCTTATTGGATGAACTACATTCCTTAAGTACGAAAAGTGATTAGAACAAGCCTTGGGATGCACAAAATGACGTAAACGTTCATCCAATGACACAAACGCGCTTATTGGATGAACTACATTCCTTAAGTTCGAAAAGTGAATAGAGTAAGCCTTGGGATCCACAAAATGACGTAAATGTTCATCCAATGACACAAATGCACTTATTGGATGAACTACATTCCTTAAGTACGAAAAGTGAATAGAGTAAGCCTTGGGATCCACAAAATGACGTAAATGTTCATCCAATGACACAAATGCACTTATTGGATGAAATACATTCCTTAAGTACGAAAAGTGATTAGAACAAGCCTTGGGATGCACAAAATGACGTAAATGTTCATCCAATGACACAAATGCACTTATTGGATGACATACATTCCTTAAGTACGAAAAGTGATTAGAATAAGCCTTGGGATGCACAAAATGACGTAAATGTTAAATTAATGACACAAACGCGCTTTTTGGATGAACTACATTCCTTAAGTACGAAAAGTGATTAGAACAAGCCTTGGGATGCACAAAATGACGTAAATGTTTATCCAATGACACAAATGCACTTGTTGGATGAAATACATTCCTTAAGTACGAAAAGTGATTATAATAAGTCTTGGGATGCACAACATGACGTAAATGTTAAATTAATGATACAAACACGCTTATTGGATGAACTACATTCCTTAAGTACGAAAAGTGATTAGAATACGCGTTGGGATGCACAATATGACGCAAATGTTCATCCAATGACACAAATGCAATTATTGGATGAAATACATTCCTTAAGTACGAAAAGTTCTAGAATAAGCCTTGGGATGCACAAAATGACGTAAATGTTAAATTAATGACACAAACGCGCTTATTGGATGAACTACATTCCTTAAGTACGAAAAGTGATTAGAACAAGCCTTGGGATGCACAAAATGACGTAAATGTTCATCCAATGACACAAATGCACTTATTGGATGAACTACATTCCTTAAGTACGAAAAGTAATTAGAATAAGCCTTTGGATGCACAAAATGACGTAAACGTTCATCCAATGACACAAATGCACTTGTTGGATGAAATACATTCCTTAAGTACGAAAAGTGATTATAATAAGCCTTGGGATGCACAAAATGACGTAAATGTTAAATTAATGATACAAACGCACTTATTGGATGAACTACATTCCTTAAGTACGAAAAGTGATTAGAATAAGCCTTGGGATGCACAAAATGACGTAAATGTTAAATTAATGACACAAACGCGCTTATTGGATGAACTACATTCCTCAAGTACGAAAAGTAATTAGAACAAGCCTTGGGATGCACAAAATGACGTAAATGTTAAATTAATGATACAAACACGCTTATTGGATGAACTACATTCCTTAAGTACGAAAAGTGATTAGAATAAGCGTTGGAATGCACAATATGACGCAAATGTTCATCCAATGACACAAATGCAATTATTGGATGAAATACATTCCTTAAGTACGAAAAGTGATTAGAATAAGCCTTGGAATGCACAAAATGACGTAAATGTTAAATTAATGACACAAACGCGCTTATTGGATGAACTACATTCCTTCAGTACGAAAAGTGATTAGAACAAGCCTTGGGATGCACAAAATGACGTAAATGTTCATCCAATGACACAAATGCACTTGTTGGATGAAATACATTCCTTAAGTACGAAAAGTGATTATAATAAGTCTTGGGATGCACAACATGACGTAAATGTTAAATTAATGATACAAACACGCTTATTGGATGAACTACATTCCTTAAGTACGAAAAGTGATTAGAATAAGCGTTGGGATGCACAAAATGACGCAAATGTTCATCCAATGACACAAATGCAATTATTGGATGAAATACATTCCTTAAGTACGAAAAGTGATTAGAATAAGCCTTGGGATGCACAAAATGACGTAAATGTTAAATTAATGACACAAACGCGCTTATTGGATGAACTACATTCCTCAAGTACGAAAAGTGATTAGAACAAGCCTTGGGATGCACAAAATGACGTAAATGTTAAATTAATGATACAAACACGCTTATTGGATGAACTACATTCCTTAAGTACGAAAAGTGATTAGAATAAGCGTTGGGATGCACAATATGACGCAAATGTTCATCCAATGACACAAATGCAATTATTGGATGAAATACATTCCTTAAGTACGAAAAGTGATTATAATAAGTCTTGGGATGCACAACATGACGTAAATGTTAAATTAATGATACAAACACGCTTATTGGATGAACTACATTCCTTAAGTACGAAAAGTGAATAGAGTAAGCCTTGGGATCCACAAAATGACGTAAATGTTCATCCAATGACACAAATGCACTTCTTGGATGAAATACATTCCTTAAGTACGAAAAGTGATTATAATAAGCCTTGGGATGCACAAAATGACGTAAATGTTAAATTAATGATACAAACACGCTTATTGGATGAACTACATTCCTTAAGTACGAAAAGTGATTAGAATAAGCGTTGGGATGCACAAAATGACGCAAATGTTCATCCAATCACACAAATGCAATTATTGGATGAAATACATTCCTTAAGTGCGAAAAGTGAATAGAGTAAGCCTTGGGATCCACAAAATGACGTAAATGTTCATCCAATGACACAAATGCACTTATTGGGTGAACTACATTCCTTAAGTACGAAAAGTGAATAGAGTAAGCCTTGGGATCCACAAAATGACGTAAATGTTCATCCAATGACACAAATGCACTTCTTGGATGAAATACATTCCTTAAGTACGAAAAGTGATTATAATAAGCCTTGGGATGCACAAAATGACGTAAATGTTAAATTAATGATACAAACACGCTTATTGGATGAACTACATTCCTTAAGTACGAAAAGTGATTACAATAAGCGTTGGGATGCACAATATGACGCAAATGTTCATCCAATGACACAAATGCAATTATTGGATGAAATACATTCCTTAAGTACGAAAAGTGATTAGAATAAGCCTTGGGATGCACAAAATGACGTAAATGTTAAATTAATGACACAAACGCGCTTATTGGATGAACTACATTCCTTAAGTACGAAAAGTGATTAGAACAAGCCTTGGGATGCACAAAATGACGTAAATGTTCATCCAATGACACAAATGCACTTATTGGATGAAGTACATTCCTTAAGTACGAAAAGTGATTATAATAAGTCTTGGGATGCACAAAATGACGTAAATGTTAAATTAATGATACAAACACGCTTATTGGATGAACTACATTCCTTAAGTACGAAAAGTGATTAGAATAAGCGTTGGGATGCACAATATGACGCAAATGTTCATCCAATGACACAAATGCAATTATTGGATGAAATACATTCCTTAAGTACGAAAAGTGATTAGAATAAGCCTTGGGATGCACAAAATGACGTAAATGTTAAATTAATGACACAAACGCACTTATTGGATGAACTACATTCCTTAAGTACGAAAAGTGATTAGAATAAGCCTTGGGATGCACAAAATGACGTAAATGTTCATCCAATGACACAAATGCACTTATTGGATGAACTACATTCCTTAAGTACGAAAAGTAATTAGAATAAGCCTTGGGATGCACAAAATGACGTAAATGTTCATCCAATGACACAAATGCACATATTGGATGAACTACATTCCTTAAGTACGAAAAGTGATTAGAATAAGCCTTGGGATGCACAAAATGACGTAAATGTTCATCCAATGACACAAACGCGCTTATTGGATGAACTACATTCCTTAAGTACGAAAAGTGAATAGAGTAAGCCTTGGGATCCACAAAATGACGTAAATGTTCATCCAATGACACATATGCACTTATTGGATGAAATACATTCCTTAAGTACGAAAAGTGATTAGAACAAGCCTTGGGATGCACAAAATGACGTAAATGTTCATCCAATGACACAAATGCACTTATTGGATGAAATAGATTCCTTAAGCACGAAAAGTGATTCTAATAAGCCTTGAGATGCACAAAATGACGTAAATGTTAAATTAATGATACAAACACGCTTATTGGATGAACTACATTCCTTAAGTACGAAAAGTGATTAGAATAAGCGTTGGGATGCACAAAATGACGCAATGTTCATCCAATGACACAAACGCGCTTATTGAATAAACTATATTCCTTAAGTACGAAAAGTGATTAGAATAAGCCTTGGGATGCACAAAATGACATAAATGTTAAATTAATGACACAAACGCGCTAATTGGATGAACTACATTCCTTAAGTACGAAAAGTGATTAGAACAAGCCTTGGGATGCACAAAATGACGTAAATGTTCATCCAAAGACACAAATGCACTTATTGGATGAACTACATTCCTTAAGTACGAAAAGTGAATAGAGTAAGCCTTGGGATCCACAAAATGACGTAAATGTTCATCCAATGACACAAATGCACTTATTGGATGAAATACATTCCTTAAGTACGAAAAGTGATTAGAACAAGCCTTGGGATGCACAAAATGACGTAAATGTTCATCCAATGACACAAATGCACTTATTGGATGAAATACATTCCTTAAGTACGAAAAGTGATTATAATAAGCCTTGGGATGCACAAAATGACGTAAATGTTAAATTAATGATACAAACACGCTTATTGGATGAACTACATTCCTTAAGTACGAAAAGTGATTAGAATAAGCGTTGGGATGCACAATATGACGCAAATGTTCATCCAATGACACAAATGCATTTATTGGATGAAATACATTCCTTAAGTACGAAAAGTGATTAGAATAAGCCTTGGGATGCACAAAATGACGTAAATGTTAAATTAATGACACAAACGCGCTTATTGGATGAACTACATTCCTTAAGTACGAAAAGTGATTAGAACAAGCCTTGGGATGCACAAAATGACGTAAATAGTCATCCAATGACACAAATGCACTTGTTGGATGAAATACATTCCTTAAGTACGAAAAGTGATTATAATAAGTCTTGGGATGCACAACATGACGTAAATGTTAAATTAATGATACAAACACGCTTATTGGATGAACTATATTCCTTAAGTACGAAAAGTGATTAGAATAAGCGTTGGGATGCACAATATGACGCAAATGTTCATCCAATTGCACAAATGCAATTATTGGATGAAATACATTCCTTAAGTACGAAAAGTGATTAGAATAAGCCTTGGGATGCACAAAATGACGTAAAAGTTAAATTAATGACACAATAGCTCTTATTGGATGAACTGCATTCCTTATGAACAGAAAGTGATTAGAATAAACCATGGGATGCACAAAATGACGTAAATGTTCATCCAATGACACAAACGCGCTTATTGGATGAACTACATTCCTTAAGTACGAAAAGTGATTAGAACAAGCCTTGGGATGCACAAAATGACGTAAATGTTCATCCAATGACACAAATGCACTTGTTGGATGAAATACATTTCTTAAGTACGAAAAGTGATTATAATAAGTCTTGGGATGCACAAAATGACGTAAATGTTAAATTAATGATACAAACACGCTTATTGGATGAACTACATTCCTTAAGTACGAAAAGTGAATAGAGTAAGCCTTGGGATCCACAAAATGACGTAAATGTTCATCCAATGACACAAATGCACTTATTGGATGAAATACATTCCTTAAGTATGAAAAGTGATTATAATAAGCCTTGGGATGCACAAAATGACGTAAATGTTAAATTAATGATACAAACACGCTTATTGGATGAACTACATTCCTTAAGTACGAAAAGTGATTAGAATAAGCGTTGGGATGCACAATATGACGCAAATGTTCATCCAATGACACAAATGCAATTATTGGATGAAATACATTCCTTAAGTACGAAAAGTGATTAGAATAAGCCTTGGGATGCACAAAATGACGTAAATGTTAAATTAATGACACAAACGCGCTTATTGGATGAACTACATTCCTTAAGTACGAAAAGTGATTAGAACAAGCCTTGGGATGCACAAAATGACGTAAATGTTCATCCAATGACACAAATGCACTTATTGGATGAAGTACATTCCTTAAGTACGAAAAGTGATTATAATAAGTCTTGGGATGCACAACATGACGTAAATGTTAAATTAATGATACAAACACGCTTATTGGATGAACTTCTTTCCTTAAGTACGAAAAGTGATTAGAATAAGCGTTGGGATACACAATATGACGCAAATGTTCATCCAATGACACAAATGCAATTATTGGATGAAATACATTCCTTAAGTACGAAAAGTGATTAGAATAAGCCTTGGGATGCACAAAATGACGTAAATGTTAAATTAATGACACAAACGCGCTTATTGGATGAACTACATTCCTTAAGTACGAAAAGTGATTAGAACAAGCCTTGGGATGCACAAAATGACGTAAATGTTCATCCAATGACACAAATGCACTTATTGGATGAAGTACATTCCTTAAGTACGAAAAGTGATTATAATAAGTCTTGGGATGCACAAAATGACGTAAATGTTAAATTAATGATACAAACACGCTTATTGGATGAACTACATTCCTTAAGTACGAAAAGTGATTAGAATAAGCGTTGGGATGCACAATATGACGCAAATGTTCATCCAATGACACAAATGCAATTATTGGATGAAATACATTCCTTAAGTACGAAAAGTGATTAGAATAAGCCTTGGGATGCACAAAATGACGTAAATGTTAAATTAATGATACAAACACGCTTATTGGATGAACTACATTCCTTAAGTACGAAAAGTGAATAGAGTAAGCCTTGGGATCCACAAAATGACGTAAATGTTCATCCAATGACACAAATGCACTTATTGGATGAAATACATTCCTTAAGTATGAAAAGTGATTATAATAAGCCTTGGGATGCACAAAATGACGTAAATGTTAAATTAATGATACAAACACGCTTATTGGATGAACTACATTCCTTAAGTACGAAAAGTGATTAGAATAAGCGTTGGGATGCACAATATGACGCAAATGTTCATCCAATGACACAAATGCAATTATTGGATGAAATACATTCCTTAAGTACGAAAAGTGATTAGAATAAGCCTTGGGATGCACAAAATGACGTAAATGTTAAATTAATGACACAAATGTGCTTATTGGATGAACTCCATTCCTTAAGTACGAAAAGTGATTAGAACAAGCCTTGGGATGCACAAAATGACGTAAATGTTCATCCAATGACACAAATGCACTTGTTGGATGAAATACATTCCTTAAGTACGAAAAGTGATTATAATAAGTCTTGGGATGCACAACATGACGTAAATGTTAAATTAATGATACAAACACGCTTATTGGATGAACTACATTCCTTAAGTACGAAAAGTGATTAGAATAAGCGTTGGGATGCACAATATGACGCAAATGTTCATCCAATAACACAAATGCAATTATTGGATGAAATACATTCCTTAAGTACGAAAAGTGATTAGAATAAGCCTTGGGATGCACAAAATGACGTAAATGTTAAATTAATGACACAAACGCGCTTATTGGATGAACTACATTCCTTAAGTACGAAAAGTGATTAGAACAAGCCTTGGGATGCACAAAATGACGTAAATAGTCATCCAATGACACAAATGCACTTGTTGGATGAAATACATTCCTTAAGTACGAAAAGTGATTATAATAAGTCTTGGGATGCACAACATGACGTAAATGTTAAATTAATGATACAAACACGCTTATTGGATGAACTACATTCCTTAAGTACGAAAAGTGATTAGAATAAGCGTTGGGATGCACAAAATGACGCAAATGTTCATCCAATGACACAAATGCAATTATTGGATGAAATACATTCCTTAAGTACGAAAAGTGAATAGAGTAAGCCTTGGGATCCACAAAATGACGTAAATGTTCATCCAATGACACAAATGCACTTATTGGATGAAATACATTCCTTAAGTACGAAAAGTGATTAGAACAAGCCTTGGGATGCACAAAATGACGTAAATGTTCATCCAATGACACAAATGCACTTATTGGATGAAATACATTCCTTAAGTACGAAAAGTGATTAGAATAAGCCTTGGGATGCACAAAATGACGTAAATGTTAAATTAATGATACAAACACGCTTATTGGATGAACTACATTCCTTAAGTACGAAAAGTGATTAGAATAAGCGTTGGGATGCACAATATGACGCAAATGTTCATCCAATGACACAAATGCACTTATTGGATGAAATACATTCCTTAAGTACGAAAAGTGATTAGAATAAGCCTTGGGATGCACAAAATGACGTAAATGTTAAATTAATGACACAAACGCGCTTATTGGATGAACTACATTCCTCAAGTACGAAAAGTGATTAGAACAAGCCTTGGGATGCACAAAATGACGTAAATGTTAAATTAATGATACAAACACGCTTATTGGATGAACTACATTCCTTAAGTACGAAAAGTGATTAGAATAAGCGTTGGGATGCACAATATGACGCAAATGTTCATCCAATGACACAAATGCAATTATTGGATGAAATACATTCCTTAAGTACGAAAAGTGATTATAATAAGTCTTGGGATGCACAACATGACGTAAATGTTAAATTAATGATACAAACACGCTTATTGGATGAACTACATTCCTTAAGTACGAAAAGTGAATAGAGTAAGCCTTGGGATCCACAAAATGACGTAAATGTTCATCCAATGACACAAATGCACTTCTTGGATGAAATACATTCCTTAAGTACGAAAAGTGATTATAATAAGCCTTGGGATGCACAAAATGACGTAAATGTTAAATTAATGATACAAACACGCTTATTGGATGAACTACATTCCTTAAGTACGAAAAGTGATTAGAATAAGCGTTGGGATGCACAAAATGACGCAAATGTTCATCCAATCACACAAATGCAATTATTGGATGAAATACATTCCTTAAGTGCGAAAAGTGAATAGAGTAAGCCTTGGGATCCACAAAATGACGTAAATGTTCATCCAATGACACAAATGCACTTATTGGGTGAACTACATTCCTTAAGTACGAAAAGTGAATAGAGTAAGCCTTGGGATCCACAAAATGACGTAAATGTTCATCCAATGACACAAATGCACTTCTTGGATGAAATACATTCCTTAAGTACGAAAAGTGATTATAATAAGCCTTGGGATGCACAAAATGACGTAAATGTTAAATTAATGATACAAACACGCTTATTGGATGAACTACATTCCTTAAGTACGAAAAGTGATTACAATAAGCGTTGGGATGCACAATATGACGCAAATGTTCATCCAATGACACAAATGCAATTATTGGATGAAATACATTCCTTAAGTACGAAAAGTGATTAGAATAAGCCTTGGGATGCACAAAATGAC
Organism: Cicer cuneatum; assembly: GCA_037974295.1. Taxonomy (NCBI): domain Eukaryota; kingdom Viridiplantae; phylum Streptophyta; class Magnoliopsida; order Fabales; family Fabaceae; genus Cicer; species Cicer cuneatum. Next base: position 52,080,022 of record JBBPBO010000005.1, on the reverse strand, counting down.
GTAAATGTTAAATTAATGACACAAACGCGCTTATTGGATGAACTACATTCCTTAAGTACGAAAAGTGATTAGAACAAGCCTTGGGATGCACAAAATGACGTAAATGTTCATCCAATGACACAAATGCACTTATTGGATGAAGTACATTCCTTAAGTACGAAAAGTGATTATAATAAGTCTTGGGATGCACAAAATGACGTAAATGTTAAATTAATGATACAAACACGCTTATTGGATGAACTACATTCCTTAAGTACGAAAAGTGATTAGAATAAGCGTTGGGATGCACAATATGACGCAAATGTTCATCCAATGACACAAATGCAATTATTGGATGAAATACATTCCTTAAGTACGAAAAGTGATTAGAATAAGCCTTGGGATGCACAAAATGACGTAAATGTTAAATTAATGACACAAACGCGCTTATTGGATGAAATACATTCCTTAAGTACGAAAAGTGATTAGAATAAGCCTTGGGATGCACAAAATGACATAAATGTTAAATTAATGACACAAACGCGCTAATTGGATGAACTACATTCCTTAAGTACGAAAAGTGATTAGAACAAGCCTTGGGATGCACAAAATGACGTAAATGTTCATCCAAAGACACAAATGCACTTATTGGATGAACTACATTCCTTAAGTACGAAAAGTGAATAGAGTAAGCCTTGGGATCCACAAAATGACGTAAATGTTCATCCAATGACACAAATGCACTTATTGGATGAAATACATTCCTTAAGTACGAAAAGTGATTAGAACAAGCCTTGGGATGCACAAAATGACGTAAATGTTCATCCAATGACACAAATGCACTTATTGGATGAAATACATTCCTTAAGTACGAAAAGTGATTATAATAAGCCTTGGGATGCACAAAATGACGTAAATGTTAAATTAATGATACAAACACGCTTATTGGATGAACTACATTCCTTAAGTACGAAAAGTGATTAGAATAAGCGTTGGGATGCACAATATGACGTAAATGTTCATCCAATGACACAAATGCAATTATTGGATGAAATACATTCCTTAAGTACGAAAAGTGATTAGAATAAGCCTTGGGATGCACAAAATGACGTAAATGTTAAATTAATGACACAAACGCGCTTATTGGATGAACTACATTCCTCAAGTACGAAAAGTGATTAGAACAAGCCTTGGGATGCACAAAATGACGTAAATGTTCATCCAATGACACAAATGCACTTATTGGATGAACTACATTCCTTAAGTATGAAAAGTGATTAGAATAAGCCTTTGGATGCACAAAATGACGTAAACGTTCATCCAATGACACAAACGCGCTTATTGCATGAACTACATTCCTTAAGTACGAAAAGTGAATAGAGTAAGCCTTGGGATCCACAAAATGACGTAAATGTTCATCCAATGACACAAATGCACTTCTTGGATGAAATACATTCCTTAAGTATGAAAAGTGATTAGAACAAGCCTTGGGATGCACAAAATGACGTAAATGTTCATCCAATGACGCAAATGCACTTATTGGATGAAATACATTCCTTAAGTACGAAATGTTATTAGAATAAGCCATGGGATGCACAAAATGACGTAAATGTTAAATTAATGACACAAACACGCATATTGAATAAACTACATTCCTTAAGAACGAAAAGTGATTAGAATAAGCCTTGGGATGCACAAAATGACGTAAATGTTAAATTAATGACACAAACGCGCTTATTGGATGAACTACATTCCATAAGTACGAAAAGTGATTAGAACAAGCCTTGGGATGCACAAAATGACGTAAATATTCATCCAATGACACAAATGCACTTATTGGATGAACTACATTCCTTAAGTACGAAAAGTGATTAGAATAAGCCTTTGGATGCACAAAATGACGTAAACGTTCATCCAATGACACAAACGCGCTTATTGGATGAACTACATTCCTTAAGTACGAAAAGTGAATAGAGTAACCCTTGGGATCCACAAAATGACGTAAATGTTCATCCAATGACACAAATGCACTTCTTGGATGAAATACATTCCTTAAGTACGAAAAGTGAATAGAACAAGCCTTGGGATGCACAAAAAGGCGTAAATGTTCATCCAATGACACAAATGCACTTATTGGATGAAATACATTCCTTAAGTACGAAAAGTGATTATAATAAGCCTTGGGATGCACAAAAT
>JBBPBO010000005.1:52055921-52077325 GCA_037974295.1 Cicer cuneatum | reverse complement strand
ATGACGTAAATGTTAAATTAATGATACAAACACGCTTATTGGATGAACTACATTCCTTAAGTACGAAAAGTGATTAGAATATTAGCCTTGGGATGCACAAAATGACGTAAATGTTCATCCAATGACACAAATGCACTTATTGGATGAAATACATTCCTTAAGTACGAAAAGTGATTAGAATAAGCCTTGGGATGCACAAAATGACGTAAATGTTAAATTAATGACACAAACGCGCTTATTGGATGAACTACATTCCTCAAGTACGAAAAGTGATTAGAACAAGCCTTGGGATGCACAAAATGACGTAAATGTTAAATTAATGATACAAACACGCTTATTGGATGAACTACATTCCTTAAGTACGAAAAGTGATTAGAATAAGCGTTGGAATGCACAATATGACGCAAATGTTCATCCAATGACACAAATGCAATTATTGGATGAAATACATTCCTTAAGTGCGAAAAGTGAATAGAGTAAGCCTTGGGATCCACAAAATGACGTAAATGTTCATCCAATGACACAAATGCACTTATTGGGTGAACTACATTCCTTAAGTACGAAAAGTGAATAGAGTAAGCCTTGGGATCCACAAAATGACGTAAATGTTCATCCAATGATACAAATGCACTTCTTGGATGAAATACATTCCTTAAGTACGAAAAGTGATTATAATAAGCCTTGGGATGCACAAAATGACGTAAATGTTAAATTAATGATACAAACACGCTTATTGGATGAACTACATTCCTTAAGTACGAAAAGTGATTAGAATAAGCGTTGGGATGCACAATATGACGCAAATGTTCATCCAATGACACAAATGCAATTATTGGATGAAATACATTCCTTAAGTACGAAAAGTGATTAGAATGAGCCTTGGGATGCACAAAATGACGTAAATGTTAAATTAATGACACAAACGCGCTTATTGGATGAACTACATTCCTTAAGTACGAAAAGTGATTAGAACAAGCCTTGGTATGCACAAAATGACGTAAATGTTCATCCAATGACACAAATGCACTTATTGGATGAAATACATTCCTTAAGTACGAAAAGTGATTATAATAAGTCTTGGGATGCACAACATGACGTAAATGTTAAATTAATGATACAAACACGCTTATTGGATGAACTACATTCCTTAAGTACGAAAAGTGATTAGAATAAGCGTTGGGATGCACAATATGACGCAAATGTTCATCCAATGACACAAATGCAATTATTGGATGAAATACATTCCTTAAATACGAAAAGTGATTAGAATAAGCCTTGGGATGCACAAAATGACGTAAATGTTAAATTAATGACACAAACGCGCTTATTGGATGAACTACATTCCTTAAGTACGAAAAGTGATTAGAACAAGCCTTGGGACGCACAAAATGACGTAAATGTTCATCCAATGACACAAATGCACTTGTTGGATGAAATACATTCCTTAAGTACGAAAAGTGATTAGAACAAGCCTTCGGATGCACAAAATGACGTAAATGTTCATCCAATGACACAAATGCACTTATTGGATGAAATACATTCCTTAAGTACGAAAAGTGATTATAATAAGCCTTGGGATGCACAACATGACGTAAATGTTAAATTAATGATACAAACACGCTTATTGGATGAACTACATTCCTTAAGTACGAAAAGTGATTAGAATAAGCGTTGGGATGCACAAAATGACGCAAATGTTCATCCAATCACACAAATGCAATTATTGGATGAAATACATTCCTTAAGTGCGAAAAGTGAATAGAGTAAGCCTTGGGATCCACAAAATGACGTAAATGTTCATCCAATGACACAAACGCGCTTATTGGATGAACTACATTCCTCAAGTACGAAAAGTGATTAGAAGAAGCCTTGGGATGCACAAAATGACGTAAATGTTAAATTAATGATACAAACACGCTTATTGGATGAACTACATTCCTTAAGTACGAAAAGTGATTAGAATAAGCGTTGGGATGCACAATATGACGCAAATGTTCATCCAATGACAAAAATGCAATTATTGGATGAAATACATTCCTTAAGTACGAAAAGTGATTAGAATAAGCCTTGGGATGCACAAAATGACGTAAATGTTAAATTAATGACACAAATGCAATTATTGGATGAAATACATTCCTTAAGTACGAAAAGTGATTAGAATAAGCCTTGGGATGCACAAAATGACGTAAATGTTAAATTAATGACACAAACGCGCTTATTGGATGAACTACATTCCTCAAGTACGAAACGTGATTAGAATAAGCCTTGGGATGCACAAAATGACGTAAATGTTAAATTAATGATACAAACACGCTTATTGGATGAACTACATTCCTTAAGTACGAAAAGTGATTAGAATAAGCGTTGGGATGCACAATATGACGCAAATGTTCATCCAATGACACAAATGCAATTATTGGATGAAATACATTCCTTAAGTACGAAAAGTGATTAGAATAAGCCTAGGGATGCACAAAATGACGTAAATGTTAAATTAATGACACAAACGCGCTTATTGGATGAACTCCATTCCTTAAGTACGAAAAGTGATTAGAACAAGCCTTGGGATGCACAAAATGACGTAAATGTTCATCCAATGACACAAATGCACTTGTTGGATGAAATACATTCCTTAAGTACGAAAAGTGATTATAATAAGTCTTGGGATGCACAACATGACGTAAATGTTAAATTAATGATACAAACACGCTTATTGGATGAACTACATTCCTTAAGTACGAAAAGTGATTAGAATATTAGCCTTGGGATGCACAAAATGACGTAAATGTTCATCCAATGACACAAATGCACTTATTGGATGAAATACATTCCTTAAGTACGAAAAGTGATTATAATAAGCCTTGGGATGCACAAAATGACGTAAATGTTAAATTAATGATACAAACACGCTTATTGGATGAACTACATTCCTTAAGTACGAAAAGTGATTAGAATAAGCCTTGGGATGCACAATATGACGCAAATGTTCATCCAATGACACAAATGCAATTATTGGATGAAATACATTCCTTAAGTACGAAAAGTGATTAGAATAAGCCTTGGGATGCACAAAATGACGTAAATGTTAAATTAATGACACAAACGCGCTTATTGGATGAACTACATTCCTCAAGTACGAAAAGTGATTAGAACAAGCCTTGGGATGCACAAAATGACGTAAAAGTTAAATTAATGACACAATAGCTCTTATTGGATGAACTGCATTCCTTATGAACAGAAAGTGATTAGAATAAACCATGGGATGCACAAAATGACGTAAACGTTCATCCAATGACACAAACGCGCTTATTGGATGAACTACATTCCTTAAGTACGAAAAGTGAATAGAGTAAGCCTTGGGATCCACAAAATGACGTAAATGTTAAATTAATGATACAAACACGCTTATTGGATGAACTACATTCCTTAAGTACGAAAAGTGATTAGAATATTAGCCTTGGGATGCACAAAATGACGTAAATGTTCATCCAATGACACAAATGCACTTATTGGATGAAATACATTCCTTAAGTACGAAAAGTGATTATAATAAGCCTTGGGATGCACAAAATGACGTAAATGTTAAATTAATGATACAAACACGCTTATTGGATGAACTACATTCCTTAAGTACGAAAAGTGATTAGAATAAGCGTTGGGATGCACAAAATGACGCAAATGTTCATCCAATGACACAAATGCAATTATTGGATGAAATACATTCCTTAAGTGCGAAAAGTGAAGAGAGTAAGCCTTGGGATCCACAAAATGACGTAAATGTTCATCCAATGACACAAATGCACTTATTGGGTGAACTACATTCCTTAAGTACGAAAAGTGAATAGAGTAAGCCTTGGGATCCACAAAATGACGTAAATGTTCATCCAATGACACAAATGCACTTCTTGGATGAAATACATTCCTTAAGTACGAAAAGTGATAAGAACAAGCCTTGCGATGCACAAAATGGCGTAAATGTTCATCCAATGACACAAATGCACTTATTGGATGAAATACATTCCTTAAGTACGAAAAGTGATTATAATAAGCCTTGGGATGCACAAAATGACGTAAATGTTAAATTAATGATACAAACACGCTTATTGGATGAACTACATTCCTTAAGTACGAAAAGTGATTAGAATAAGCGTTGGGATACACAATATGACGCAAATGTTCATCCAATGACACAAATGCAATTATTGGATGAAATATATTCCTTAAGTACGAAAAGTGATTAGAATAAGCCTTGGGATGCACAAAATGACGTAAATGTTAAATTAATGACACAAACGCGCTTATTGGATGAACTACATTCCTTAAGTACGAAAAGTGATTAGAACAAGCCTTGGGATGCACAAAATGACGTAAATGTTCATCCAATGACACAAATGCACTTATTGGATGAAATACATTCCTTAAGTACGAAAAGTGATTATAATAAGTCTTGGGATGCACAACATGACGTAAATGTTAAATTAATGATACAAACACGCTTATTGGATGAACTACATTCCTTAAGTACGAAAAGTGATTAGAATAAGCGTTGGGATGCACAAAATGACGCAAATGTTCATCCAATGACACAAATGCAATTATTGGATGAAATACATTCCTTAAGTGCGAAAAGTGAATAGAGTAAGCCTTGGGATCCACAAAATGACGTAAATGTTCATCCAATGACACAAATGCACTTATTGGGTGAACTACATTCCTTAAGTACGAAAAGTGAATAGAGAAAGCCTTGGGATCCACAAAATAACAAAAATGTTCATCCAATGACACAAATGCACATCTTGGATGAAATACATTCCTTAAGTACGAAAAGTGATTAGAACAAGCCTTGGGATGCACAAAATGACGTAAATGTTCATCCAATGACACAAATGCACTTATTGGATGAAATACATTCCTTAAGTACGAAAAGTGATTATAATAAGTCTTGGGATGCACAAAATGACGTAAATGTTAAATTAATGATACAAACACGCTTATTGGATGAACTACATTCCTTAAGTACGAAAAGTGATTAGAATAAGCGTTGGGATGCACAATATGACGCAAATGTTCATCCAATGACACAAATGCAATTATTGGATGAAATACATTCCTTAAGTACGAAAAGTGATTAGAATAAGCCTTGGGATGCACAAAATGACGTAAATGTTAAATTAATGACACAAACGCGCTTATTGGATGAACTACATTCCTTAAGTACGAAAAGTGATTAGAACAAGCCTTGGGATGCACAAAATGACATAAATGTTCAACCAATGACACAAATGCACTTGTTGGATGAAATACATTCCTTAAGTACGAAAAGTGATTATAATAAGTCTTGGGATGCACAACATGACGTAAATGTTAAATTAATGATACAAACACGCTTATTGGATGAACTACATTCCTTAAGTACGAAAAGTGATTAGAATAAGCGTTGGGATGCACAATATGACGCAAATGTTCATCCAATAACACAAATGCAATTATTGGATGAAATACATTCCTTAAGTACGAAAAGTGATTAGAATAAGCCTTGGGATGCACAAAATGACGTAAATGTTAAATTAATGACACAAACGCGCTTATTGGATGAACTACATTCCTTAAGTACGAAAAGTGATTAGAATAAGCCTTGGGATGCACAAAATGACGTAAATGTTAAATTAATGACACAAACGCGCTTATTGGATGAACTACATTCCTCAAGTACGAAAAGTGATTAGAACAAGCCTTGGGATGCACAAAATGACGTAAATGTTAAATTAATGATACAAACACGCTTATTGGATGAACTACATTCCTTAAGTACGAAAAGTGATTAGAATAAGCGTTGGAATGCACAATATGACGCAAATGTTCATCCAATGACACAAATGCAATTATTGGATGAAATACATTCCTTAAGTGCGAAAAGTGAATAGAGTAAGCCTTGGGATCCACAAAATGACGTAAATGTTCATCCAATGACACAAATGCACTTATTGGGTGAACTACATTCCTTAAGTACGAAAAGTGAATAGAGTAAGCCTTGGGATCCACAAAATGACGTAAATGTTCATCCAATGATACAAATGCACTTCTTGGATGAAATACATTCCTTAAGTACGAAAAGTGATTATAATAAGCCTTGGGATGCACAAAATGACGTAAATGTTAAATTAATGATACAAACACGCTTATTGGATGAACTACATTCCTTAAGTACGAAAAGTGATTAGAATAAGCGTTGGGATGCACAATATGACGCAAATGTTCATCCAATGACACAAATGCAATTATTGGATGAAATACATTCCTTAAGTACGAAAAGTGATTATAATAAGTCTTGGGATGCACAACATGACGTAAATGTTAAATTAATGATACAAACACGCTTATTGGATGAACTACATTCCTTAAGTACGAAAAGTGAATAGAGTAAGCCTTGGGATCCACAAAATGACGTAAATGTTCATCCAATGACACAAATGCACTTCTTGGATGAAATACATTCCTTAAGTACGAAAAGTGATTATAATAAGCCTTGGGATGCACAAAATGACGTAAATGTTAAATTAATGATACAAACACGCTTATTGGATGAACTACATTCCTTAAGTACGAAAAGTGATTAGAATAAGCGTTGGGATGCACAAAATGACGCAAATGTTCATCCAATCACACAAATGCAATTATTGGATGAAATACATTCCTTAAGTGCGAAAAGTGAATAGAGTAAGCCTTGGGATCCACAAAATGACGTAAATGTTCATCCAATGACACAAATGCACTTATTGGGTGAACTACATTCCTTAAGTACGAAAAGTGAATAGAGTAAGCCTTGGGATCCACAAAATGACGTAAATGTTCATCCAATGACACAAATGCACTTCTTGGATGAAATACATTCCTTAAGTACGAAAAGTGATTATAATAAGCCTTGGGATGCACAAAATGACGTAAATGTTAAATTAATGATACAAACACGCTTATTGGATGAACTACATTCCTTAAGTACGAAAAGTGATTACAATAAGCGTTGGGATGCACAATATGACGCAAATGTTCATCCAATGACACAAATGCAATTATTGGATGAAATACATTCCTTAAGTACGAAAAGTGATTAGAATAAGCCTTGGGATGCACAAAATGACGTAAATGTTAAATTAATGACACAAACGCGCTTATTGGATGAACTACATTCCTCAAGTACGAAAAGTGATTAGAACAAGCCTTGGGATGCACAAAATGACGTAAAAGTTAAATTAATGACACAATAGCTCTTATTGGATGAACTGCATTCCTTATGAACAGAAAGTGATTAGAATAAACCATGGGATGGACAAAATGACGTAAATGTTCATCCAATGACACAAACGCGCTTATTGGATGAACTACATTCCTTAAGTACGAAAAGTGATTAGAACAAGCCTTGGGATGCACAAAATGACGTAAATGTTCATCCAATGACACAAATGCACTTATTGGATGAACTACATTCCTTAAGTACGAAAAGTGATTAGAATAAGCCTTTGGATGCACAAAATGACGTAAACGTTCATCCAATGACACAAACGCGCTTATTGGATGAACTACATTCCTTAAGTACGAAAAGTGAATAGAGTAAGCCTTGGGATCCACAAAATGACGTAAATGTTGATCCAATGACACAAATGCACTTCTTGGATGAAATACATTCCTTAAGTACGAAAAGTGAGTAGAACAAGCCTTGGGATGCACAAAATGACGTAAATGTTCATCCAATGACACAAATGCACTTATTGGATGAAATACATGCCTTAAGTACGAAAAGTGATTATAATAAGCCTTGGGATGCACAAAATGACGTAAATGTTAAATTAATGATACAAACAATTTTATTGGATGAACTACATTCCTTAAGTACGAAAAGTGATTAGAATAAGCGTTGGGATGCACAATATGACGCAAATGTTCATCCAATGACACAAATGCAATTATTGGATGAAATACATTCCTTAAGTACGAAAAGTGATTAGAATAAGCCTTGGGATGCACAAAATGACGTAAGTGTTAAATTAATGACACAAACGCGCTTATTGGATGAACTACATTCCTTAAGTACGAAAAGTGATTAGAATAAGCGTTGGGATGCACAATATGACGCAAATGTTCATCCAATGACACAAATGCAATTATTGGATGAAATACATTCCTTAAGTACGAAAAGTGATTAGAATAAGCCTTGGGATGCACAAAATGACGTAAATGTTAAATTAATGACACAAACGCGCTTATTGGATGAACTACATTCCTCAAGGACGAAAAGTGATTAGAAGAAGCCTTGGGATGCACAAAATGACGTAAATGTTAAATTAATGATACAAACACGCTTATTGGATGAACTACATTCCTTAAGTACGAAAAGTGATTAGAATAAGCGTTGGGATGCACAATATGACGCAAATGTTCATCCAATGACACAAATGCAATTATTGGATGAAATACATTCCTTAAGTACGAAAAGTGATTATAATAAGTCTTGGGATGCACAACATGACGTAAATGTTAAATTAATGATACAAACACGCTTATTGGATGAACTACATTCCTTAAGTACGAAAAGTGAATAGAGTAAGCCTTGGGATCCACAAAATGACGTAAATGTTCATCCAATGACACAAATGCACTTCTTGGATGAAATACATTCCTTAAGTACGAAAAGTGATTATAATAAGCCTTGGGATGCACAAAATGACGTAAATGTTAAATTAATGATACAAACACGCTTATTGGATGAACTACATTCCTTAAGTACGAAAAGTGATTAGAATAAGCGTTGGGATGCACAAAATGACGCAAATGTTCATCCAATCACACAAATGCAATTATTGGATGAAATACATTCCTTAAGTGCGAAAAGTGAATAGAGTAAGCCTTGGGATCCACAAAATGACGTAAATGTTCATCCAATGACACAAATGCACTTATTGGGTGAACTACATTCCTTAAGTACGAAAAGTGAATAGAGTAAGCCTTGGGATCCACAAAATGACGTAAATGTTCATCCAATGACACAAATGCACTTCTTGGATGAAATACATTCCTTAAGTACGAAAAGTGATTATAATAAGCCTTGGGATGCACAAAATGACGTAAATGTTAAATTAATGATACAAACACGCTTATTGGATGAACTACATTCCTTAAGTACGAAAAGTGATTACAATAAGCGTTGGGATGCACAATATGACGCAAATGTTCATCCAATGACACAAATGCAATTATTGGATGAAATACATTCCTTAAGTACGAAAAGTGAATAGAGTAAGCCTTGGGATCCACAAAATGACGTAAATGTTCATCCAATGACACAAATGCACTTATTGGGTGAACTACATTCCTTAAGTACGAAAAGTGAATAGAGAAAGCCTTGGGATCCACAAAATGACGTAAATGTTCATCCAATGACACAAATGCACTAATTGCATTAAATACATTCCTTAAGTACGAAAAGTGAATAGAACAAGCTTTGGGATGCACAAAATGACGTAAATGTTCATCCAATGACACAAATCCACTTATTGGATGAAATACATTCCTTAAGTACGAAAAGTGATTATAATAAGCCTTGGGATGCACAAAATGACGTAAATGTTAAATTAATGATACAAACACGCTTATTGGATGAACTACATTCCTTAAGTACGAAAAGTGATTACAATAAGCGTTGGGATGCACAATATGACGCAAATGTTCATCCAATGACACAAATGCAATTATTGGATGAAATACATTCCTTAAGTGCGAAAAGTGAATAGAGTAAGCCTTGGGATCCACAAAATGACGTAAATGTTCATCCAATGACACAAATGCACTTATTGGGTGAACTACATTCCTTAAGTACGAAAAGTGAATAGAGTAAGCCTTGGGATCCACAAAATGACGTAAATGTTCATCCAATGACACAAATGCACTTCTTGGATGAAATACATTCCTTAAGTACGAAAAGTGATAAGAACAAGCCTTGCGATGCACAAAATGGCGTAAATGTTCATCCAATGACACAAATGCACTTATTGGATGAAATACATTCCTTAAGTACGAAAAGTGATTATAATAAGCCTTGGGATGCACAAAATGACGTAAATGTTAAATTAATGATACAAACACGCTTATTGGATGAACTACATTCCTTAAGTACGAAAAGTGATTAGAATAAGCGTTGGGATGCACAATATGACGCAAATGTTCATCCAATGACACAAATGCACTTATTGGATGAAATACATTCCTTAAGTACGAAAAGTGATTAGAATAAGCCTTGGGATGCACAAAATGACGTAAATGTTAAATTAATGACACAAACGCGCTTATTGGATGAACTACATTCCTCAAGTACGAAAAGTGATTAGAACAAGCCTTGGGATGCACAAAATGACGTAAATGTTAAATTAATGATACAAACACGCTTATTGGATGAACTACATTCCTTAAGTACGAAAAGTGATTAGAATAAGCGTTGGAATGCACAATATGACGCAAATGTTCATCCAATGACACAAATGCAATTATTGGATGAAATATATTCCTTAAGTACGAAAAGTGATTAGAATAAGCCTTGGGATGCACAAAATGACGTAAATGTTAAATTAATGACACAAACGCGCTTATTGGATGAACTACATTCCTTCAGTACGAAAAGTGATTAGAACAAGCCTTGGGATGCACAAAATGACGTAAATGTTCATCCAATGACACAAATGCACTTGTTGGATGGAATACATTCCTTAAGTACGAAAAGTGATTATAATAAGTCTTGGGATGCACAACATGACGTAAATGTTAAATTAATGATACAAACACGCTTATTGGATGAACTACATTCCTTAAGTACGAAAAGTGAATAGAGTAAGCCTTGGGATCCACAAAATGACGTAAATGTTCATCCAATGACACAAATGCACTTCTTGGATGAAATACATTCCTTAAGTACGAAAAGTGATTATAATAAGCCTTGGGATGCACAAAATGACGTAAATGTTAAATTAATGATACAAACACGCTTATTGGATGAACTACATTCCTTAAGTACGAAAAGTGATTAGAATAAGCGTTGGGATGCACAAAATGACGCAAATGTTCATCCAATCACACAAATGCAATTATTGGATGAAATACATTCCTTAAGTGCGAAAAGTGAATAGAGTAAGCCTTGGGATCCACAAAATGACGTAAATGTTCATCCAATGACACAAATGCACTTATTGGGTGAACTACATTCCTTAAGTACGAAAAGTGAATAGAGTAAGCCTTGGGATCCACAAAATGACGTAAATGTTCATCCAATGACACAAATGCACTTCTTGGATGAAATACATTCCTTAAGTACGAAAAGTGATTATAATAAGCCTTGGGATGCACAAAATGACGTAAATGTTAAATTAATGATACAAACACGCTTATTGGATGAACTACATTCCTTAAGTACGAAAAGTGATTACAATAAGCGTTGGGATGCACAATATGACGCAAATGTTCATCCAATGACACAAATGCAATTATTGGATGAAATACATTCCTTAAGTACGAAAAGTGAATAGAGTAAGCCTTGGGATCCACAAAATGACGTAAATGTTCATCCAATGACACAAATGCACTTATTGGGTGAACTACATTCCTTAAGTACGAAAAGTGAATAGAGAAAGCCTTGGGATCCACAAAATGACGTAAATGTTCATCCAATGACACAAATGCACTAATTGCATTAAATACATTCCTTAAGTACGAAAAGTGAATAGAACAAGCTTTGGGATGCACAAAATGACGTAAATGTTCATCCAATGACACAAATCCACTTATTGGATGAAATACATTCCTTAAGTACGAAAAGTGATTATAATAAGCCTTGGGATGCACAAAATGACGTAAATGTTAAATTAATGATACAAACACGCTTATTGGATGAACTACATTCCTTAAGTACGAAAAGTGATTACAATAAGCGTTGGGATGCACAATATGACGCAAATGTTCATCCAATGACACAAATGCAATTATTGGATGAAATACATTCCTTAAGTGCGAAAAGTGAATAGAGTAAGCCTTGGGATCCACAAAATGACGTAAATGTTCATCCAATGACACAAATGCACTTATTGGGTGAACTACATTCCTTAAGTACGAAAAGTGAATAGAGTAAGCCTTGGGATCCACAAAATGACGTAAATGTTCATCCAATGACACAAATGCACTTCTTGGATGAAATACATTCCTTAAGTACGAAAAGTGATAAGAACAAGCCTTGCGATGCACAAAATGGCGTAAATGTTCATCCAATGACACAAATGCACTTATTGGATGAAATACATTCCTTAAGTACGAAAAGTGATTATAATAAGCCTTGGGATGCACAAAATGACGTAAATGTTAAATTAATGATACAAACACGCTTATTGGATGAACTACATTCCTTAAGTACGAAAAGTGATTAGAATAAGCGTTGGGATGCACAATATGACGCAAATGTTCATCCAATGACACAAATGCACTTATTGGATGAAATACATTCCTTAAGTACGAAAAGTGATTAGAATAAGCCTTGGGATGCACAAAATGACGTAAATGTTAAATTAATGACACAAACGCGCTTATTGGATGAACTACATTCCTCAAGTACGAAAAGTGATTAGAACAAGCCTTGGGATGCACAAAATGACGTAAATGTTAAATTAATGATACAAACACGCTTATTGGATGAACTACATTCCTTAAGTACGAAAAGTGATTAGAATAAGCGTTGGAATGCACAATATGACGCAAATGTTCATCCAATGACACAAATGCAATTATTGGATGAAATACATTCCTTAAGTGCGAAAAGTGAATAGAGTAAGCCTTGGGATCCACAAAATGACGTAAATGTTCATCCAATGACACAAATGCACTTATTGGGTGAACTACATTCCTTAAGTACGAAAAGTGAATAGAGTAAGCCTTGGGATCCACAAAATGACGTAAATGTTCATCCAATGATACAAATGCACTTCTTGGATGAAATACATTCCTTAAGTACGAAAAGTGATTATAATAAGCCTTGGGATGCACAAAATGACGTAAATGTTAAATTAATGATACAAACACGCTTATTGGATGAACTACATTCCTTAAGTACGAAAAGTGATTAGAATAAGCGTTGGGATGCACAATATGACGCAAATGTTCATCCAATGACACAAATGCAATTATTGGATGAAATACATTCCTTAAGTACGAAAAGTGATTAGAATAAGCCTTGGGATGCACAAAATGACGTAAATGTTAAATTAATGACACAAACGCGCTTATTGGATGAACTACATTCCTTAAGTACGAAAAGTGATTAGAACAAGCCTTGGGATGCACAAAATGACGTAAATGTTCATCCAATGACACAAATGCACTTATTGGATGAAATACATTCCTTAAGTACGAAAAGTGATTATAATAAGTCTTGGGATGCACAACATGACGTAAATGTTAAATTAATGATACAAAAAAGCTTATTGGTTGAACTACATTCCTTAAGTACGAAAAGTGATTAGAATAAGCGTTGGGATGCACAAAATGACGCAAATGTTCATCCAATGACACAAATGCAATTATTGGATGAAATACATTCCTTAAGTGCGAAAAGTGAATAGAGTAAGCCTTGGGATCCACAAAATGACGTAAATGTTCATCCAATGACACAAATGCACTTATTGGGTGAACTACATTCCTTAAGTACGAAAAGTGAATAGAGAAAGCCTTGGGATCCACAAAATGACGTAAATGTTCATCCAATGACACAAATGCACTAATTGCATTAAATACATTCCTTAAGTACGAAAAGTGAATAGAACAAGCTTTGGGATGCACAAAATGACGTAAATGTTCATCCAATGACACAAATCCACTTATTGGATGAAATACATTCCTTAAGTACGAAAAGTGATTATAATAAGCCTTGGGATGCACAAAATGACGTAAATGTTAAATTAATGATACAAACACGCTTATTGGATGAACTACATTCCTTAAGTACGAAAAGTGATTACAATAAGCGTTGGGATGCACAATATGACGCAAATGTTCATCCAATGACACAAATGCAATTATTGGATGAAATACATTCCTTAAGTACGAAAAGTGAATAGAGTAAGCCTTGGGATCCACAAAATGACGTAAATGTTCATCCAATGATACAAATGCACTTCTTGGATGAAATACATTCCTTAAGTACGAAAAGTGATTATAATAAGCCTTGGGATGCACAAAATGACGTAAATGTTAAATTAATGATACAAACACGCTTATTGGATGAACTACATTCCTTAAGTACGAAAAGTGATTAGAATAAGCGTTGGGATGCACAATATGACGCAAATGTTCATCCAATGACACAAATGCAATTATTGGATGAAATACATTCCTTAAGTACGAAAACTGATTAGAATAAGCCTTGGGATGCACAAAATGACGTAAATGTTAAATTAATGACACAAACGCGCTTATTGGATGAACTACATTCCTCAAGTACGAAAAGTGATTAGAACAAGCCTTGGGATGCACAAAATGACGTAAATGTTAAATTAATGATACAAACACGCTTATTGGATGAACTACATTCCTTAAGTACGAAAAGTGATTAGAATAAGCGTTGGAATGCACAATATGACGCAAATGTTCATCCAATGACACAAATGCAATTATTGGATGAAATACATTCCTTAAGTGCGAAAAGTGATTAGAATAAGCCTTGGGATGCACAAAATGACGTAAATGTTAAATTAATGACACAAACGCGCTTATTGGATGAACTACATTCCTTCAGTACGAAAAGTGATTAGAACAAGTCTTGGGATGCACAAAATGACGTAAATGTTCATCCAATGACACAAATGCACTTGTTGGATGAAATACATTCCTTAAGTACGAAAAGTGATTATAATAAGTCTTGGGATGCACAACATGACGTAAATGTTAAATTAATGATACAAACACGCTTATTGGATGAACTACATTCCTTAAGTACGAAAAGTGAATAGAGTAAGCCTTGGGATCCACAAAATGACGTAAATGTTCATCCAATGACACAAATGCACTTCTTGGATGAAATACATTCCTTAAGTACGAAAAGTGAATAGAACAAGCCTTGGGATGCACAAAAAGGCGTAAATGTTCATCCAATGACACAAATGCACTTATTGGATGAAATACATTCCTTAAGTACGAAAAGTGATTATAATAAGCCTTGGGATGCACAAAATCACGTAAATGTTAAATTAATGATACAAACACGCTTATTGGATGAACTACATTCCTTAAGTACGAAAAGTGATTAGAATAAGCGTTGGGATGCACAATATGACGCAAATGTTCATCCAATAACACAAATGCAATTATTGGATGAAATACATTCCTTAAGTACGAAAAGTGATTAGAATAAGCCTTGGGATGCACAAAATGACGTAAATGTTAAATTAATGACACAAACGCGCTTATTGGATGAACTACATTCCTTAAGTACGAAAAGTGATTAGAACAAGCCTTGGGATGCACAAAATGACGTAAATGTTCATCCAATGACACAAATGCACTTATTGGATGAAATACATTCCTTAAGTACGAAAAGTGATTATAATAAGTCTTGGGATGCACAACATGACGTAAATGTTAAATTAATGATACAAACACGCTTATTGGATGAACTACATTCCTTAAGTACGAAAAGTGATTAGAATAAGCGTTGGGATGCACAAAATGACGCAAATGTTCATCCAATGACACAAATGCAATTATTGGATGAAATACATTCCTTAAGTGCGAAAAGTGAATAGAGTAAGCCTTGGGATCCACAAAATGACGTAAATGTTCATCCAATGACACAAATGCACTTATTGGGTGAACTACATTCCTTAAGTACGAAAAGTGAATAGAGAAAGCCTTGGGATCCACAAAATAACAAAAATGTTCATCCAATGACACAAATGCACATCTTGGATGAAATACATTCCTTAAGTACGAAAAGTGATTAGAACAAGCCTTGGGATGCACAAAATGACGTAAATGTTCATCCAATGACACAAATCCACTTATTGGATGAAATACATTCCTTAAGTACGAAAAGTGATTATAATAAGCCTTGGGATGCACAAAATGACGTAAATGTTAAATTAATGATACAAACACGCTTATTGGATGAACTACATTCCTTAAGTACGAAAAGTGATTACCATAAGCGTTGGGATGCACAATATGACGCAAATGTTCATCCAATGACACAAATGCAATTATTGGATGAAATACATTCCTTAAGTACGAAAAGTGATTAGAATAAGTCTTGGGATGCACAAAATGACGTAAATGTTAAATTAATGACAAAAACGCGCTTATTGAATGAACTACATTCCTTAAGTACAAAAAGTGATTAGAACAAGCCTTGGGATGCAGAAAATGACGTAAATGTTCATCCAATGACACAAATGCACTTATTGGATGAAATACATCCCTTAAGTACGAAAAGTGATTATAATAAGCCTTGGGATGCACAAAATGACGTAAATGTTAAATTAATGACACAAACGCGCTTATTGGATGAACTATATTCCTTAAGTACGAAAAGTGATTAGAACAAGCCTTGGGATGCACAAAATGACGTAAATGTTCATCCAATGACACAAATGCACTTATTGGATGAAATACATTCCTTAAGTACGAAAAGTGATTATAATAAGTCTTGGGATGCACAACATGACGTAAATGTTAAATTAATGATACAAACACGCTTATTGGATGAACTACATTCCTTAAGTACGAAAAGTGATTAGAATAAGCGTTGGGATGCACAAAATGACGCAAATGTTCATCCAATGACACAAATGCAATTATTGGATGAAATACATTCCTTAAGTGCGAAAAGTGAATAGAGTAAGCCTTGGGATCCACAAAATGACGTAAATGTTCATCCAATGACACAAATGCACTTATTGGGTGAACTACATTCCTTAAGTACGAAAAGTGAATAGAGAAAGCCTTGGGATCCACAAAATAACGTAAATGTTCATCCAATGACACAAATGCACTAATTGCATTAAATACATTCCTTAAGTACGAAAAGTGAATAGAACAAGCCTTGGGATGCACAAAATGACGTAAATGTTCATCCAATGACACAAATCCACTTATTGGATGAAATACATTCCTTAAGTACGAAAAGTGATTATAATAAGCCTTGGGATGCACAAAATGACGTAAATGTTAAATTAATGATACAAACACGCTTATTGGATGAACTACATTCCTTAAGTACGAAAAGTGATTACAATAAGCGTTGGGATGCACAATATGACGCAAATGTTCATCCAATGACACAAATGCAATTATTGGATGAAATACATTCCTTAAGTACGAAAAGTGATTAGAATAAGCCTTGGGATGCACAAAATGACGTAAATGTTAAATTAATGACACAAACGCGCTTATTGAATGAACTACATTCCTTAAGTACAAAAAGTGATTAGAACAAGCCTTGGGATGCAGAAAATGACGTAAATGTTCATCCAATGACACAAATGTACTTATTGGATGAAATACATCCCTTAAGTACGAAAAGTGATTATAATAAGCCTTGGGATGCACAAAATGACGTAAATGTTAAATTAATGATACAAACACGCTTATTGGATGAACTACATTCCTTAAGTACGAAAAGTGATTAGAATAAGCGTTGGGATGCACAATATGACGCAAATGTTCATCCAATGACACAAATGCAATTATTGGATGAAATACATTCCTTAAGTACGAAAAGTGATTAGAATAAGCCTTGGGATGCACAAAATGACACAAATGTTAAATTAATGACACAAACGCGCTTATTGGATGAACTACATTCCTCAAGTACGAAAAGTGATTAGAACAAGCCTTGGGATGCACAAAATGACGTAAATGTTAAATTAATGATACAAACACGCTTATTGGATGAACTACATTCCTTAAGTACGAAAAGTGATTAGAATAAGCGTTGGGATGCACAATATGACGCAAATGTTCATCCAATGACACAAATGCAATTATTGGATGAAGTACATTCCTTAAGTACGAAAAGTGATTAGAATAAGTCTTGGGATGCACAAAATGACGTAAATGTTAAATTAATGACACAAACGCGCTTATTGGAAGAACTACATTCCTTAAGTACGAAATGTGATTAGAACAAGCCTTGGGATGCACAAAATGACGTAAATGTTCATCCAATGACACAAATGCACTTGTTGGATGAAATACATTCCTTAAGTACGAAAAGTGATTATAATAAGTCTTGGGATGCACAACATGACGTAAATGTTAAATTAATGATACAAACACGCTTATTGGATGAACTACATTCCTTAAGTACGAAAAGTGATTAGAATAAGCGTTGGGATGCACAAAATGACGCAAATGTTCATCCAATGACACAAATGCAATTATTGGATGAAATACATTCGTTAAGTGCGAAAAGTGAATAGAGTAAGCCTTGGGATCCACAAAATGACGTAAATGTTCATCCAATGACACAAATGCACTTATTGGATGAACTACATTCCTTAAGTACGAAAAGTGAATAGAGTAAGCCTTGGGATCCACAAAATGACGTAAATGTTCATCCAATGACACAAATGCACTTATTGGATGAAATACATTCCTTAAGTACGAAAAGTGATTATAATAAGCCTTGGGATGCACAAAATGACGTAAATGTTAAATTAATGATACAAACACGCTTATTGGATGAACTACATTCCTTAAGTACGAAAAGTGATTAGAATAAGCGTTGGGGTGCACAAAATGACGCAAATGTTCATCCAATGACACAAATGCAATTATTGGATGAACTACATTCCTTAAGTACGAAACGTGAATAGAGTAAGCCTTGGGATCCACAAAATGACGTAAATGTTCATCCAATGACACAAATGCACTTATTGGATGAAATACATTCCTTAAGTACGAAAAGTGATTAGAACAAGCCTTGGGATGCACAAAATGACGTAAATGTTCATCCAATGACACAAATGCACTTATTGGATGAAATACATTCCTTAAGTACGAAAAGTGATTATAATAAGCCTTGGGATGCACAAAATGACGTAAATGTTAAATTAATGATACAAACACGCTTATTGGATGAACTACATTCCTTAAGTACGAAAAGTGATTAGAATAAGCGTTGGGATGCACAATATGACGTAAATGTTCATCCAATGACACAAATGCAATTATTGGATGAAATACATTCCTTAAGTACGAAAAGTGATTAGAATAAGCCTTGGGATGCACAAAATGACGTAAATGTTAAATTAATGACACAAACGCGCTTATTGGATGAACTACATTCCTTAAGTACGAAAAGTGATTAGAACAAGCCTTGGGATGCACAAAATGACGTAAATGTTAAATTAATGATACAAACACGCTTATTGGATGAACTACATTCCTTAAGTACGAAAAGTGATTAGAATAAGCGTTGGAATGCACAATATGACTCAAATGTTCATCCAATGACACAAATGCAATTATTGGATGAAATACATTCCTTAAGTACGAAAAGTGATTAGAATAAGCCTTGGGATGCACAAAATGACGTAAATGTTAAATTAATGACACAAACGCGCTTATTGGATGAACTACATTCGTTAAGTACGAAAAGTGATTAGAACAAGCCTTGGGATGCACAAAATGACGTAAATGTTCATCCAATGACACAAATGCACTTATTGGATGAAATACATTCCTTAAGTACGAAAAGTGATTATAATAAGTCTTGGGATGCACAACATGACGTAAATGTTAAATTAATGATACAAACACGCTTATTGGATGAACTACATTCCTTAAGTACGAAAAGTGATTAGAATAAGCGTTGGGATGCACAAAATGACGCAAATGTTCATCCAATGACACAAATGCAATTATTGGATGAAATACATTCCTTAAGTGCGAAAAGTGAATAGAGTAAGCCTTGGGATCCACAAAATGACGTAAATGTTCATCCAATGACACAAATGCACTTATTGGGTGAACTACATTCCTTAAGTACGAAAAGTGAATAGAGAAAGCCTTGGG
The DNA here is from genome assembly GCA_037974295.1 of Cicer cuneatum. NCBI lineage: Eukaryota > Viridiplantae > Streptophyta > Magnoliopsida > Fabales > Fabaceae > Cicer > Cicer cuneatum. Next base: position 52,057,231 of record JBBPBO010000005.1, on the reverse strand, counting down.
ATCCACAAAATAACAAAAATGTTCATCCAATGACACAAATGCACATCTTGGATGAAATACATTCCTTAAGTACGAAAAGTGATTAGAACAAGCCTTGGGATGCACAAAATGACGTAAATGTTCATCCAATGACACAAATCCACTTATTGGATGAAATACATTCCTTAAGTACGAAAAGTGATTATAATAAGCCTTGGGATGCACAAAATGACGTAAATGTTAAATTAATGATACAAACACGCTTATTGGATGAACTACATTCCTTAAGTACGAAAAGTGATTACAATAAGCGTTGGGATGCACAATATGACGCAAATGTTCATCCAATGACACAAATGCAATTATTGGATGAAATACATTCCTTAAGTGCGAAAAGTGAATAGAGTAAGCCTTGGGATCCACAAAATGACGTAAATGTTCATCCAATGACACAAATGCACTTATTGGGTGAACTACATTCCTTAAGTACGAAAAGTGAATAGAGTAAGCCTTGGGATCCACAAAATGACGTAAATGTTCATCCAATGACACAAATGCACTTCTTGGATGAAATACATTCCTTAAGTACGAAAAGTGATTATAATAAGCCTTGGGATGCACAAAATGACGTAAATGTTAAATTAATGATACAAACACGCTTATTGGATGAACTACATTCCTTAAGTACGAAAAGTGATTAGAATAAGCGTTGGGATGCACAAAATGACGCAAATGTTCATCCAATCACACAAATGCAATTATTGGATGAAATACATTCCTTAAGTGCGAAAAGTGAATAGAGTAAGCCTTGGGATCCACAAAATGACGTAAATGTTCATCCAATGACACAAATGCACTTATTGGGTGAACTACATTCCTTAAGTACGAAAAGTGAATAGAGTAAGCCTTGGGATCCACAAAATGACGTAAATGTTCATCCAATGACACAAATGCACTTCTTGGATGAAATACATTCCTTAAGTACGAAAAGTGATTATAATAAGCCTTGGGATGCACAAAATGACGTAAATGTTAAATTAATGATACAAACACGCTTATTGGATGAACTACATTCCTTAAGTACGAAAAGTGATTACAATAAGCGTTGGGATGCACAATATGACGCAAATGTTCATCCAATGACACAAATGCAATTATTGGATGAAATACATTCCTTAAGTACGAAAAGTGATTAGAATAAGCCTTGGGATGCACAAAATGACGTAAATGTTAAATTAATGACACAAACGCGCTTATTGGATGAACTACATTCGTTAAGTACGAAAAGTGATTAGAACAAGCCTTGGGATGCACAAAATGACGTAAATGTT
>JBBPBO010000005.1:51888199-52044905 GCA_037974295.1 Cicer cuneatum | reverse complement strand
ATCCAATGACACAAATGCACTTATTAAATGAAATACATTCCTTAAGTACGAAAAGAGATTATAATAAGCCTTGGGATGCACAACATGACGTAAATGTTCATCCAATGTCACAAATGCAATTATTGGATGAAATACATTCCTTAAGTACGAAAAGTGATTAGAATAAGCTTTGGGATGCACAAAATGACGTAAATGTTAAATTAATGACACAAACGCGCTTATTGGATGAACTACATTCCTTAAGTACGAAAAGTGATTAGAACAAGCCTTGGGATGCACAAAATGACGTAAATGTTCATCCAATGACACAAATGCACTTATTGGATGAAATACATTCCTTAAGTACGAAAAGTGATTATAATAAGCCTTGGGATGCACAACATGACGTAAATGTTAAATTAATGATACAAACACGCTTATTGGATGAACTACATTCCTTAAGTACGAAAAGTGATTAGAATAAGCGTTGGGATGCACAAAATGACGCAAATGTTCATCCAATGACACAAATGCAATTATTGGATGAAATACATTCCTTAAGTGCGAAAAGTGAAGAGAGTAAGCCTTGGGATCCACAAAATGACGTAAATGTTCATCCAATGACACAAATGCACTTATTGGGTGAACTACATTCCTTAAGTACGAAAAGTGAATAGAGTAAGCCTTGGGATCCACAAAATGACGTAAATGTTCATCCAATGACACAAATGCACTTCTTGGATGAAATACATTCCTTAAGTACGAAAAGTGATAAGAACAAGCCTTGCGATGCACAAAATGGCGTAAATGTTCATCCAATGACACAAATGCACTTATTGGATGAAATACATTCCTTAAGTACGAAAAGTGATTATAATAAGCCTTGGGATGCACAAAATGACGTAAATGTTAAATTAATGATACAAACACGCTTATTGGATGAACTACATTCCTTAAGTACGAAAAGTGATTAGAATAAGCGTTGGGATGCACAATATGACGCAAATGTTTATCCAATGACACAAACGCACTTATTGGATGAACTACATTCCTTAAGTATGAAAAGTGATTAGAATAAGCCTTTGGATGCACAAAATGACGTAAATGTTAAATTAATGATACAAACACGCTTATTGGATGAACTACATTCCTTAAGTACGAAAAGTGATTAGAATAAGCGTTGGGATGCACAATATGACGCAAATGTTCATCCAATGACACAAATGCAATTATTGGATGAAATACATTCCTTAAGTACGAAAAGTGATTATAATAAGTCTTGGGATGCACAACATGACGTAAATGTTAAATTAATGATACAAACACGCTTATTGGATGAACTACATTCCTTAAGTACGAAAAGTGAATAGAGTAAGCCTTGGGATCCACAAAATGACGTAAATGTTCATCCAATGACACAAATGCACTTCTTGGATGAAATACATTCCTTAAGTACGAAAAGTGATTATAATAAGCCTTGGGATGCACAAAATGACGTAAATGTTAAATTAATGATACAAACACGCTTATTGGATGAACTACATTCCTTAAGTACGAAAAGTGATTAGAATAAGCGTTGGGATGCACAAAATGACGCAAATGTTCATCCAATGACACAAATGCAATTATTGGATGAAATACATTCCTTAAGTACGAAAAGTGATTAGAATAAGCCTTGGGATGCACAAAATGACGTAAATGTTAAATTAATGACACAAACACGCTTATTGGATGAACTACATTCCTTAAGTACGAAAAGTGATTAGAATAAGCGTTGGGATGCACAATATGACGCAAATGTTCATCCAATGACACAAATGCAATTATTGGATGAAATACATTCCTTAAGTACGAAAAGTGATTAGAATGAGCCTTGGGATGCACAAAATGACGTAAATGTTAAATTAATGACACAAACGCGCTTATTGGATGAACTACATTCCTTAAGTACGAAAAGTGATTAGAACAAGCCTTGGTATGCACAAAATGACGTAAATGTTCATCCAATGACACAAATGCACTTATTGGATGAAATACATTCCTTAAGTACGAAAAGTGATTATAATAAGTCTTGGGATGCACAACATGACGTAAATGTTAAATTAATGATACAAACACGCTTATTGGATGAACTACATTCCTTAAGTACGAAAAGTGATTAGAATAAGCATTGGGATGCACAATATGACGCAAATGTTCATCCAATGACACAAATGCAATTATTGGATGAAATACATTCCTTAAGTACGAAAAGTGATTAGAATAAGCCTTGGGATGCACAAAATGACGTAAATGTTAAATTAATGACACAAACGCGCTTATTGGATGAACTACATTCCTTAAGTACGAAAAGTGATTAGAACAAGCCTTGGGATGCACAAAATGACGTAAATGTTCATCCAATGACACAAATGCACTTATTGGATGAAGTACATTCCTTAAGTACGAAAAGTGATTATAATAAGTCTTGGGATGCACAAAATGACGTAAATGTTAAATTAATGATACAAACACGCTTATTGGATGAACTACATTCCTTAAGTACGAAAAGTGATTAGAATAAGCGTTGGGATGCACAATATGACGCAAATGTTCATCCAATGACACAAATGCAATTATTGGATGAAATACATTCCTTAAGTACGAAAAGTGATTAGAATAAGCCTTGGGATGCACAAAATGACGTAAATGTTAAATTAATGACACAAACGCGCTTATTGGATGAACTACATTCCTTAAGTACGAAAAGTGATTAGAACAAGCCTTGGGATGCACAAAATGACGTAAATGTTTATCCAATGACACAAATGCACTTGTTGGATGAAATACATTCCTTAAGTACGAAAAGTGATTATAATAAGTCTTGGGATGCACAACATGACGTAAATGTTAAATTAATGATACAAACACGCTTATTGGATGAACTACATTCCTTAAGTACGAAAAGTGATTAGAATACGCGTTGGGATGCACAATATGACGCAAATGTTCATCCAATGACACAAATGCAATTATTGGATGAAATACATTCCTTAAGTACGAAAAGTGATAGAATAAGCCTTGGGATGCACAAAATGACGTAAATGTTAAATTAATGACACAAACGCGCTTATTGGATGAACTACATTCCTTAAGTACGAAAAGTGATTAGAACAAGCCTTGGGATGCACAAAATGACGTAAATGTTCATCCAATGACACAAATGCACTTGTTGGATGAAATACATTCCTTAAGTACGAAAAGTGATTATAATAAGTCTTGGGATGCACAACATGACGTAAATGTTAAATTAATGATACAAACACTCTTATTGGATGAACTACATTCCTTAAGTACGAAAAGTGATTAGAATAAGCGTTGGGATGCACAATATGACGAAAATGTTCATCCAATGACACAAATGCAATTATTGGATGAAATACATTCCTTAAGTACGCAAAGTGATTAGAATAAGCCTTGGGATGCACAAAATGACGTAAATGTTAAATTAATGACACAAACGCGGTTATTGGATGAACTACATTCCTTAAGTACGAAAAGTGATTAGAACAAGCCTTGGGATGCACAAAATGACGTAAATGTTCATCCAATGACACAAATGCACTTGTTGGATGAAATACATTCCTTAAGTACAAAAAGTGATTATAATAAGTCTTGGGATGCACAACATGACGTAAATGTTAAATTAATGATACAAACACGCTTATTGGATGAACTACATTCCTTAAGTACGAAAAGTGATTAGAATAAGCGTTGGGATGCACAAAATGACGCAAATGTTCATCCAATGACACAAATGCAATTATTGGATGAAATACATTCCTTAAGTGCGAAAAGTGAATAGAGTAAGCCTTGGGATCCACAAAATGACGTAAATGTTCATCCAATGACACAAATGCACTTATTGGATTAACTACATTCCTTAAGTACGAAAAGTGAATAGAGTAAGCCTTGGGATCCACAAAATGACGTAAATGTCTATCCAATGACACAAATGCACTTATTGGATGAAATACATTCCTTAAGTACGAAAAGTGATTAGAACAAGCCTTGGGATGCACAAAATGACGTAAATGTTCATCCAATGACACAAATACACTTATTGGATGAAATACATTCCTTAAGTACGAAAAGTGATTATAATAAGCCTTGGGATGCACAAAATGACGTAAATGTTAAATTAATGATACAAACACTCTTATTGGATGAACTACATTCCTTAAGTACGAAAAGTGATTAGAATAAGCGTTGGGATGCACAATATGACGAAAATGTTCATCCAATGACACAAATGCAATTATTGGATGAAATACATTCCTTAAGTACGCAAAGTGATTAGAATAAGCCTTGGGATGCACAAAATGACGTAAATGTTAAATTAATGACACAAACGCGGTTATTGGATGAACTACATTCCTTAAGTACGAAAAGTGATTAGAACAAGCCTTGGGATGCACAAAATGACGTAAATGTTCATCCAATGACACAAATGCACTTGTTGGATGAAATACATTCCTTAAGTACGAAAAGTGATTATAATAAGTCTTGGGATGCACAACATGACGTAAATGTTAAATTAATGATACAAACACGCTTATTGGATGAACTACATTCCTTAAGTACGAAAAGTGATTAGAATAAGCGTTGGGGTGCACAAAATGACGCAAATGTTCATCCAATGACACAAATGCAATTATTGGATGAACTACATTCCTTAAGTACGAAACGTGAATAGAGTAAGCCTTGGGATCCACAAAATGACGTAAATGTTCATCCAATGACACAAATGCACTTATTGGATGAAATACATTCCTTAAGTACGAAAAGTGATTAGAACAAGTCTTGGGATGCACAAAATGACGTAAATGTTCATCCAATGACACAAATGCACTTATTGGATGAAATACATTCCTTAAGTACGAAAAGTGATTATAATAAGCCTTGGGATGCACAAAATGACGTAAATGTTAAATTAATGATACAAACACGCTTATTGGATGAACTACATTCCTTAAGTACGAAAAGTGATTAGAATAAGCGTTGGGATGCACAATATGACGCAAATGTTCATCCAATGACACAAATGCAATTATTGGATGAAATACATTCCTTAAGTACGAAAAGCGATTAGAAGAAGCCTTGGGATGCACAAAATGACGTAAATGTTCATCCAATGACACAAATGCACTTATTGGATGAAATACATTCCTTAAGTACGAAAAGTGATTATAATAAGCCTTGGGATGCACAAAATGACGTAAATGTTAAATTAATGATACAAACACGCTTATTGGATGAACTACATTCCTTAAGTACGAAAAGTGATTAGAACAAGCCTTGGGATGCACAAAATGACGTAAATGTTCATCCAATGACACAAATGCACTTATTAAATGAAATACATTCCTTAAGTACGAAAAGAGATTATAATAAGCCTTGGGATGCACAACATGACGTAAATGTTCATCCAATGTCACAAATGCAATTATTGGATGAAATACATTCCTTAAGTACGAAAAGTGATTAGAATAAGCTTTGGGATGCACAAAATGACGTAAATGTTAAATTAATGACACAAACGCGCTTATTGGATGAACTACATTCCTTAAGTACGAAAAGTGATTAGAACAAGCCTTGGGATGCACAAAATGACGTAAATGTTCATCCAATGACACAAATGCACTTATTGGATGAAATACATTCCTTAAGTACGAAAAGTGATTATAATAAGCCTTGGGATGCACAAAATGACGTAAATGTTAAATTAATGATACAAACACGCTTATTGGATGAACTACATTCCTTAAGTACGAAAAGTGATTAGAATAAGCGTTGGGATGCACAATATGACGCAAATGTTTATCCAATGACACAAATGCAATTATTGGATGAAATACATTCCTTAAGTACGAAAAGTGATTAGAATAAGCCTTGGGATGCACAAAATGACGTAAATGTTAAATTAATGACACAAACGCGCTTATTGGATGAACTACATTCCTTAAGTACGAAAAGTGATTAGAACAAGCCTTGGGATGCACAAAATGACATAAATGTTCAACCAATGACACAAATGCACTTGTTGGATGAAATACATTCCTTAAGTACGAAAAGTGATTATAATAAGTCTTGGGATGCAGAACATGACGTAAATGTTAAATTAATGATACAAACACGCTTATTGGATGAACTACATTCCTTAAGTACGAAAAGTGATTAGAATAAGCGTTGGGATGCACAAAATGACGCAAATGTTCATCCAATGACACAAATGCAATTATTGGATGAAATACATTCCTTAAGTACGAAAAGTGATTAGAATAAGCCTTGGGATGCACAAAATGACGTAAATGTTAAATTAATGACACAAACACGCTTATTGGATGAACTACATTCCTTAAGTACGAAAAGTGATTAGAATAAGCGTTGGGATGCACAATATGACGCAAATGTTCATCCAATGACACAAATGCAATTATTGGATGAAATACATTCCTTAAATACGAAAAGTGATTAGAATAAGCCTTGGGATGCACAAAATGACGTAAATGTTAAATTAATGACACAAACGCGCTTATTGGATGAACTACATTCCTTAAGTACGAAAAGTGATTAGAACAAGCCTTGGGATGCACAAAATGACGTAAATGTTCATCCAATGACACAAATGCACTTATTGGATGAAATACATTCGTTAAGTACGAAAAGAGATTATAATAAGCCTTGGGATGGACAACATGACGTAATTGTTAAATTAATGATACAAACACGCTTATTGGATGAACTACATTCCTTAAGTACGAAAAGTGACTAGAATAAGCGTTGGGATGCACAAAATGACGCAAATGTTCATCCAATGACACAAATGCAATTATTGGATGAAATACATTCCTTAAGTGCGAAAAGTGAATAGAGTAAGCCTTGGGATCCACAAAATGACGTAAATGTTCATCCAATGACACAAATGCACTTATTGGATGAACTACATTCCTTAAGTACGAAAAGTGAATAGAGTAAGCCTTGGGATCCACAAAATGACGTAAATGTTCATCCAATGACACAAATGCACTTATTGGATGAAATACATTCCTTAAGTACGAAAAGTGATTAGAATAAGCCTTGGGATGCACAAAATGACGTAAATGTTAAATTAATGACACAAACGCGCTTATTGGATGAACTACATTCCTTAAGTACGAAAAGTGATTAGAATAAGCGTTGGGATGCACAAAATGACGTACATGTTCATTCAATGACACAAATGCACTTATTGGATGAACTTCATTCCTTAAGTACGTAAAGTGATTAGAATAAGCCTTGGGATGCACAAAATGACGTAAATGTTAAATTAATAACACAAACGCGCTTATTGGATGAACTACATTCCTTAAGTACGAAAAGTGATTAGAATAAGCCTTGGGATGCACAAAATGACGTAAATGTTAAATTAATGACACAAACGCGCTTATTGGATGAACTACATTCCTTAAGTACGAAAAGTGAATAGAGTAAGCCTTGGGATCCACAAAATGACGTAATTGTTCATCCAATGACACAAATGCACTTATTGGATGAAATACATTCCTTAAATACGAAAAGTGATTAGAACAAGCCTTGGAATGCACAAAATGACGTAAATGTTCATCCAATGACACAAATGCACTTATTGGATGAAATACATTCCTTAAGTACGAAAAGTGATTATAATAAGCCTTGGGATGCACAAAATGACTAAATGTTAAATTAATGACACAAACGCGCTTATTGGATGAACTACATTCCTTAAGTAAGAAAAGTGATTTGAATAACCCTTGGGATGCACAAAATGACGTAAATGTTCATCCAATGACACAAAGGCACTTAATGGATGAACTATTTTCCTTCAGAACAAAAAGTGTTAGAATAAGACTTGGGATGCACAAATTGACGTAAATGTTCATCCAATGACACAAACGCGCTTATTGGATGAACTATTTTCCTTAAGTACGAAAAGTGATTAGAATAAGCCTTGGATTCACAAATTCACGTAAATGTTCATCTTTTGACACAAACGCGCTTATTGGATGAAATACATTCCTTAAGTACGAAAAGTGATTATAATAAGCCTTGGGATGCACAAAATGACGTAAATGTTAAATTAATGACACAAAGGCACTTATTGGATGAACTATTTTCCTTAAGAACAAAAAGTGATTAGAATAAGCCTTGGGATGCACAAAATGACGTAAATGTTCATCCAATGACACATATGCACTTATTGGATGAAATACATTCCTTAAGTACGAAAAGTGATTATAATAAGACTTGGGATGAACAAAATGACGTCAATGTTCATCCAATGACACAAAGGCACTTATTGGATGAACTACATTCCTTAAGAACAAAAAGTGATTAGAATAAACCTTGGGATGCAGATAATGACGTAAATGTTAAATTAATCACACAAACGCGGTTATTGAATACACTAAACTCCTTAAGTACGAAAAGTAATTAGAGTAAGCCTTGGGATGCACCAAATGACATAAATGTTCATCCAACGACCCAAACGCGCTTACTGGATTAACTACATTCCTTAAGTACGAAAAGTGATTAGAATAAGACTTGGGATGCACAAATTGACGTAAATGTTCATCCAATGACACATATGCACTTATTGGATGAAATACATTCCTTAAGTACGAAAAGTGATTATAATAAGCCTTGGGATGCACAAAATGACGTAATTGTTCATTCAATGACACAAAGGCACTTATTGGATGAACTACATTCCATAAGAACAAAAGTGATTAGAATAAGCCTTGGGATGCACAAAATGACGTAAATGTTAAATTAATGACACAAATGCGCTTATTGAATAACTACACTCCTTAAGTACGAAAAGTGATCAGAATAAGCCTTGGGATGCACATAATGACGTAAAGGTTCATCCAATGACAGAAATCCGCTTATTGGATGAACTACATTCCTTAAGTTCGAAAAGTGATTAGAATAAGCTTTAGGATGCACAAAATGACGAAATGTTCATCCAATGACACAAATGCACTTATTGGATAAAATACATTCCTTAAGTACGAAATGTGATTAGAATAAGCCTTGGGATACACCAAATGATGTAAATGTTAAATTAATGACAGAAACGCGCTTATTGGATGAACTACATTCCTTAAGTACGAAAAGTCATTAAAATAAGCCTTGGGATGCACAAAATGACGTAAATGTTTATCCAATGACACAAATGCACTTAAAGGATGAAATACATTCCTTAAGTACAAAAGTGATTAGAATAAGCCTTGGGATGCACAAAATGACGTAAATTTTAAATTAATGACACAAACGCGCTTATTGGATGAACTACATTCCTTATGTACGAAAAGTGATTAGAATAATCCTTGCGATGCACAAATTGACGTAAATGTTAAACTAATGACACAAACGCGCTTATTAGATGAACTACATTCCTTAAGTACGAAAAGTGATTATAATAAGCCTTGGGATGCACAAATTGACGTAAATGTTCATCCAATGACACAAACGCGCTTATTGGATGAACTACATTCCTTAAGTATAAAATGTGATTAGAATAGGCCTTGGGATGCACAAAATGACGTAAACGTTAAATTAATGACACAAATGCGCTTATTGGATGAACTACATTCGTTAAGTACGAAAAGTGATTATAATAAGCCATGGGATTCCCAAATTAACGTAAATGTTCATCCAATGACACAAACGCGCTTATTGGATGAACTACATTCCTTAAGTACGAAAAGTGATTAGAATAAGCCTTGGGATGCACAAAATGACGTAAATGTTCATCCAATGACACAAATGCCCTTATCGGATGAACTACATTCCTTAAGTAAGAAAAGTGATTAGAATAACCCTTGGGATGCACAAAATGACGTAAATGTTCATCCAATGACACAAACGCGCTTATTGGATAAACTACATTCCTTAAGTAAGAAAAGTGATTTGAATAACCCTTGGGATGCACAAAATGACGTAAATGTTCATCCAATGACACAAAGGCACTTAATGGATGAACTATTTTCCTTCAGAACAAAAAGTGTTAGAATAAGACTTGGGATGCACAAATTGACGTAAATGTTCATCCAATGACACAAACGCGCTTATTGGATGAACTATTTTCCTCAAGTACGAAAAGTGATTAGAATAAGCCTTGGATTCACAAATTCACGTAAATGTTCATCTTATGACACAAACACGCTTATTGGATGAAATACATTCCTTAAGTACGAAAAGTGATTATAATAAGCCTTGGGATGCACAAAATGACGTAAATGTTAAATTAATGACACAAAGGCACTTATTGGATGAACTATGTTCCTTAAGAACAAAAAGTGATTAGAATAAGCCTTGGGATGCACAAAATGACGTAAATGTTCATCCAATGACACATATGCACTTATTGGATGAAATGAATTCCATAAGTACGAAAAGGGATTATAATAAGCCTTGTGATACACAAAATGACGTAAATGTTAAATTAATCACACAAACGCGGTTATTGAATACACTAAACTCCTTAAGTACGAAAAGTAATTAGAGTAAGCCTTGGGATGCACCAAATGACATAAATGTTCATCCAACGACCCAAACGCGCTTATTGGATGAACTACATTCCTTAAGTACGAAAAGTGATTAGAATAAGACTTGGGATGCACAAATTGACGTAAATGTTCATCCAATGACACATATGCACTTATTGGATGAAATACATTCCTTAAGTACGAAAAGTGATTATAATAAGCCTTGGGATGCACAAAATGACGTCAATGTTCATCCAATTACACAAATGCACATATTGGATGAAATGAATTCCATAAGTACGAAAAGGGATTATAATAAGCCTTGTGATACACAAAATGACGTAAATGTTAAATTAATGACACAAACGCGCTTATTGGATGAACTACATTCCTTAAGTACGAAAAGTAATTAGAATAAGGCTTGGGATGCACAAAATGTCGTATATGTTCATCCAATGACACAAAGGCACTTATTGGATGAACTACATTCCTTAAGAACAAAAAATGATTAGAATAAACCTTGGGATGCATAAAATGATGTAGATATTCATCCAATGACACAAAGGCATTCATTGGATGAACTACGTTCATTAAGAACAAAAAGTGATTAGAATAGGCCTTGTGATGCACAAAATGACGTAAATATTCATCCAATGACACATATGCACTTATTTGATGAAATTCATTCCTTAAGTATAAAAAGTGATTATAATAAGCCTTGGGATGCACCAAATGACGTAAATGTTAAATTAATGACACAAACGCGCTTATTGGATGAACTGCATTCCTTTAGTACGAAAAGTGATTCGAATAAGCCTTGGGATGCACAATTTGAAATTAATGTTCATCCAATGACACAAACGCGCTTATTGGATGAACTACATTCCTTACGAACAAAAAGTGATTAGAATACGCCTTGGGATTCACAAAATGACGTAAATGTTAAATTAATGACACAAACGCGCTTATTGAATAAACTACACTCCTTAAGTACGAAAATTTATTAGAATAAGCCTTGGGTTGCACAAAATGACATAAATGTTCCTCCAATGACACAAATGCACAAAATGACGTAAATGTTAAAGTAATGACACAAACGTGCTTATTGGATGAAATACACTCCTTATGTACGAAAAGTTATTAGAATAAGCCTTGGGATGCATCAAATGACGTAAATGTTATATTAATGACAGAAATGCGCTTGTTGGATAAACTTCACTCCTTAATTAAGAAAAGTTATTAGAATAAGCCTTGGGATGCACCAAATGATGTAAATGTTCATCCAATGACACAAATGCACTTATTGGATGCACTATATTCCTTAAGAACAAAAAGTGATTAGAATAAGCCTTGTGATGCACAAAATGACGTAAATGTTAAATTAATGACAGAAACTCGCTTATTGGATGAACTACATTCCTTGAGTACGAAAAGTGATTAGAATAAGCCTTGGGATGCACAAAATGACATAAATGTCCATCCAATGACACATATGCACTTATTGGATGAAATACATTCCTTAAGTACGAAAAGTGATATAATAAGCCTTGGGATGCACAAAATGACGTAAATGTTAAATTAATTACACAAACGCGCTTATTGGATGAACTACATTCCTTAAGTACGAAAAGTGATTAGAATAAGCCTTGGGATGCACAAAATGTTCATCTAATGACACAAATGCACTTATTGGATGAACTGCATTCCTTAAGTACGAAAAGTGATTAGAATAAGCCTTGGGATGCACAAATTGACGTAAATGGTCATCCAATGACACAAACGCGCTTATTGGATGAACTACATTCCTTAAGTACGAAAAGTGATTAGATTAAGCCTTGGGATTAACAAAATGACATAAATGTTCATCCAATGACACATATGCACTTATTGGATGAAATACATTCCTTAAGTACGAAAAGTGATATAATAAGCCTTGGGATGCACAAAATGACGTAAATGTTTAATTAATTACACAAACGCGCTTATTGGATGAACTACATTCCATAAGTACAAAAGGTGATTAGAATAAGCCTTGGGATGCACAAAATGACGTAAATGTTCATCCAATGACACAAATGCACTTATTGGATGAACTGCATTCCTTAAGTACGAAAAGTGATTAGAATAAGCCTTGGGATGCACAAATTGACGTAAATGTTCATCCAATGACACAAACGCGCTTATTGGATGAACTACATTCCTTAAGTACGAAAATTGATTAGAATAAGGCTTGGGATTAACAAAATGACGTAATTGTCCATCCAATGAAACGAAGGCACTTATTGGATGAACTACATTCCTTAAGAACAAAAATTGATTAGAATAAGCCTTGGGATGCACAAAATGACGTAAATGTTAAATTAGTGACATAAACGCGCTTATTGAGTAATCTACACTCCTTAAGTACGAAAAGTGATTAGAAAAGCCTTGGGATGTACAAAATGACTTAAATGTTCATCCAATGACACAAATGCACTTATTGGATGAAATACATTCCTTAAGTACGAAAAGTGATTAGAATAAGCCTTGGGATGCACGATGAATCTGAAGATAAGTCAGAAGGAAGATGTGGATGGAAGTGCAAGTCAGCACATCCCGAAACTCTAATCATTGGGAGTGCAAGTGATCTCTTAAGGACCAGATCATCACTTAAAGAAACCAGTTTGGCTTACTCTCATCTATTGAGCCTACTTCTGTTGATGAAGCATTGAAAGAAGATGGATGGGTTCTTGCCATGCAAGAAGAGTTAAATGAATTTGAAAGGAATGATGTTTGAGATCTAGTTTCAAGACCAGAAAAGAACATTATTGAAACCAAGTGGGTTTTCAGAAACAAGCTTAATGAAAAAGGAGAAGTTGTCAGAAACAAGGCACAACTTGTTGCACAAGGCTATAGTCAGCAAGAAGGTATTGACTACACTAAGACTTTTGCTCCGGTGGCCAGGTTAGAAGCTATTCGTATCCTACTTTCCTTTGCTGCTAATAATAACATTTCATTATTTCAAATGGATGTTAAAAGCGCATTTTTAAAGGGTTATATAAGTGAAGAAGTCTATGTTAAACAACCCCCAGGTTTTGAAAGTTATGAATTTCCAAACCATGTTTTTAAACTTAAAAAATATGTGTATGGTTTAAAACAAGCACCTAGGGCATGGTATGATAGACTTAGTAACTTCTTACTTAAAAATGACTTTGAAAGAGGACAAGTAGACAATACTCTTTTAAGAAAATCAATAAAATATGATATTATGATTATTCAAGTTTATGTTGATGATATTATCTTTGGATCTACTAATGGCACTCTTTGCCAAGAATTTTCTAAATTGATGCAGCAGGAATTTCAGATGAGCATGATGGGAGAACTTAAGTTCTTCCTAGGAATACAAATTCAGCAAAGTCAAAAAGGTATATACATTCATCAATCAAAATATACAAAAGAGCTTCTCAAGAAGTTTAAGATGAGTGACTGCAAACCTATGACTACACCAATGCACCCTACCTGCTCACTTGAAAAGGATGACTCAGGCCAAAAAGTTGATCAAAAATCCTACAGAGGTATGATAGGATCCCAACTCTATCTCACTGCTTCGAGACCTAATATTATGTTTAGTGTATGCGTATGTGCTAGATTTCAGTCTGACCCTAGGGAATCCCATTTAACTGGCGTTAAGAGAATCCTTAGATACTTAAAAGGCACTACCAACGTCACCTTGTTCTACAAGAAAACTCCTACATACAAATTGAGTGGATACTGTGACTCTAATTATGCTGGAGATAAACTTGAAACAAAGAGTACAAGTGGAAACTGCACATTCTTGGGAGAAAATTTAATACCCTGGTCAAGCAAGAGACAAAGCATCATTGCCATGTCAACAGCAGAAGCTGAATACATTTCAGCAGCCGGATGCAGTTCTCAACTAATTTGGATGAAACATCAGCTGGAAGACTACAACATCATGGAAACCAACATCTCTTTATACTGTGACAACACTTTAGCCATCCACCTAACCAAAAATCCTATCCTACATTCTAGAGCCTAACAGATAGAGATCAAACACCACTTCATCAGAGATTACGTTCAAAAAGGGGTACTTAACATTAAATTTGTAGACACTGACCATCAATGGGCTGGCATATTCACCAAACCATTACCGAAGATATGTTTGACTTCATCAAGAAAAACCTAAACCTTACCCTCATCCCTGACCAGTAGCTTAGTAAGTTTTTTATTATTGTTATATGTCTTATTTTCGTGTATTTTTATTATAAAAAAAAATAATTCAAAGGATCTCTTTTCTTCCTTTAATCCTTTTTTTCTGATGACAAAGGGGGAGAAGATGTATTTGATAAAGTATTTGGGGCATTAGACTGAGGGGGAGAAAAAATTCAAAGTAATGCTTAGTCTTAGAGGGAGTCAAAGTCAAAAGAAAGAAAAAGTTTTAACAAAAATACAAAGTTTTTTCATCATAAAAAAGGGGGAGATTGTTGGAACCAAGTTGGTTCTTTCAATTAAAGTTTTGATGTTAACAAAAGTATTTTATGTAAATCATATTTTTACTTAGAAGAAAAAATTAGAGGATGTGCAAAATCAAAGGATGACACCACCAGAGGATGTCATGAGAGGATGACGTCACCAAAAGATAAAAATGCCACCAGAAGTTTCGGCTAGATGATACATCCAGAGGATACCAGAGGAAACATCCAGAGGATACCAGAGGAAACATCTAGAGGATACTAGAGGATGTCACCAGAGGGTACTAGAAGATACCTCCAGAGGATACTAGAAGACGTCATCAAAGGCAAACATCAGAGGATATCATCAAAGGGAAGAAAAAATAACATCATCAGAGGATATTTTTCTTGGCCCAGATCAGAAGGAAGCAGAGTCCAGAATGAGACGTGGTCCAGACCAGAAGGAAGCTTGTCAGAGGGAGAATTGGTCCATACCAGAAGGAAACATAAGTCAGACTTGGTCCAGACCAGAAGATAGCATGGTCCAGAACATAAGACTTGGTCCAGACTTGATCCAGACCAGAAGATAGAATGGTCCAAAACATAAGACTTAGTCTAGATCAGAAGATAAATGGTCTAGATCAGAAGATCAATGGGCCAGATAAGAAGATCAATGTTCCAGATCAGAAGATCAACAGTGCAATTCAGAAGATAATTGGTCCAGATTAGAAGATCAATGGTCCAGATCAAAAGATCACAGAATGGTACAGATCAGATCACATAGTCCATATTTGGTGGAGATCAGAAGATCACAGAATGGTGCAGATCAGATCGCATGATCCAAAGTTGGTCGAGATCAGAAGATCATATGGTCCAGAATTTAAATCATGATGCAAATCAGTGAAGACTTGATGAAAATTCGAAGAAGACTTGATTGAATTTAAATAGAAATTTGGTCAAAGTATTAATGGAATTTGATTCAAAAACCACTGAAAACTTGAAGGAAATTCGAATGCAATCTGAAGCTAATAAGATATGGTTTGAAATTAAGAGAAACAAGATTGGTCAATAGAATTTTCAAGTGCATTCTGAAGCCAAAAAGATACGGTTTGAAATTAAGAGAAACAGGATTGGCCAACAAAATTTTCAAAGGAAATTTAAGCAAGATTTATCTCGAATTTAAGCTTGGACAAAGCCCTATTTGCAGCTATAAAAGGAGGCTCCAGGCAGCAGCATTATGCATCGAAAATACAAGAACTCAAGCTTCATATTTAACACAATCCGAGAGTTCAAAAGAGAGAATCACTTGAGTGCAAAAGCAATATTTTCTAAGTGTTTTGAGAGAGAAATTCAGTGCAACAATCAACTTTCCAAAAGCAACATTGTAGAGTTCCAAACCCTTGTAATCATGTTGGTCTTTACTAGGTTTATTGTAGTCAATTTTGGTTCTTAAGCATTGTAGTTTGTCAAATAAGTGCATAAGTCTCAATGGATTAAGATTTTAGGTCATTTTGGTCTTTCCAAACTTTATTCTACTCTATTTTTTTATTCTTAAGCAATGTATTAGTCTAATAAGTGCATTACTTTCAATCGATCGAGATTTTAGATAATTTTGCTCATTAAAAGTTTAATTTTATTCCATTTGGTTTGTTATTCAATGTAGTTCGTCTCATAAGTGCATAAGTCTCATAGGATTACAATTTTAGGTCATGTTGGTCTTTACTAGGTTTATTGTAGTCTATTTGGTTCTAACGCAATGTAGTTACTCTAATAAGTGCATTAGTCTTAATGGATTAGGATTTTAGGTCATTTTGATCGTTACTAAATTTATTCAAGTCTATTTTGGTTCTTAAGCAATGTAGTTAGTCTAATAAGTGTATTAGTTTCAATGGATCAATATTTTAGATTATTTTGGTCATTAAAAGTTTTATTCTTTTCCATTTTGTTTGTTAGTCAATGTAGTTCGTCTAATGAGTGCATATGTCTCATAGGATTAAAATTTTAGGTTATTTTGGTCTTTACTAGGTTTATTGTAGTCAATTTTGGTTCTTAAGCATTTTAGTTTAACAAATAAATGCATAAGTCTCAATGTATGAAGATTTTAGGTCATTTTGGTCTTTACAAACTTTATCCAACTCTATTTTGGTTCTTAAGCAATGTATTAGTCTAATAAGTGCATTAGTCTCAATGGATCAAGGTTTTAGATAATTTTGGTCATTAAATGTTTTATTTTATTCCATTTGGTTTGATAGTCAATGATGTTTGCCTAATAAGTGCATAAGTCTCATAGGGTTAGAATTTTAGGTCATTTTGGTTTTTACAAGGTTTATTGTAGTCAATTTTGGTTCTTAAGCATTGTAGTTTTTCAAATAAGTGCATAAGTCTCAATGGATTAAGATTTTAGGTCATTTTGGTCTTTCCAAACTTTATTCTACTTAATTTTTGTTCTTAAGCAATGTATTAGTCTAATAAGTGCAATTGTTTCAATGGATCAAGATTTTAGACAATTTTGGTCATTAAAAGTTTTATTCAATTCCATTTGGTTTGTTTGTGAGTGTAGTTCGCCCAATAAGTGCATAAGTCTCATAGTATTAGAATTTTAGGTTATTTTGGTCTTTACTAGGTTTATTGTAGTCAATTTTGGTTCTTAAGCATTTTAGTTTGTCAAATAAGTGCATAAGTCTCAATGGATTAAGATTTTAGGTCATTTTGGTCTTTAGAAACTTTATTCTACTCTATTTTGGTTCTTAAGCAATGTATTAGTCTAATAAGTGCATTAGTTTCAATGGCTCATGATTTTAGATAATTTTGGTAATTAAAAGTTTTATTCTATTCCAGTTGGTTTCTTAGTCAATGTATTTGGCCTAATAAGTGCATAAGTCTCATAGGATTAGAATTTTAGGTCATTTTGGTGTTTTCTAGGTTTATTCTAGTCTATTTTGGTTCTTAAGCAATGTAGTTAGTCTAATAAGTGGATTAGTTTCAATCTAACAAGATTATACATCATTTTGGTCCTGAAAAGGTTTATTCTAATTTATTTGGTTTTTTAGTTAATGTAGTTCGTCTATTAAGTGCATAACTTTCAAAGGATTAGGATTTTAAGTCATTTTGGTCTTTACGAGGTTTATTCTAGTCTATTTTGGTTCTTAACCAAAGTAATTAGTCTAATAAGTTCATTAGTCTCAATGGATTACGATTTTAGTTCATTTTGGTTTTTACTATATTTATTCTACACTTATTTGGTTCTTAAGCAATGTTATTAGAAGTTGTATTCTATTCCCTTTGGTTTTTCAGTCAATGTAGTTTGTCAAATAAGTGCATAAGTCTCAATGGATTAAGATTTTAGGTTGTTTTGGTCTTTCCAAACTTTAGTCTACTATATTTTTGTTCTTAAGCAATGTATTAGTCTAATAAGTGCATTAGTTTCAATGGATCGAGATTTTAGAAAATTTTGGTTACTAAAAGTTTTATTCTATTCCATTTGGATTGTTAGTCAGTGTAGTTCGTCAAATAAGTGCAGAAGTCTCATAGGATTAGAATTTTAGGTTATTTTTGTCTTTACTAGGTTTATTGTAGTCAATTTTCGTTCTTAAGCGTTATAGTTTGTCAAATAAGTGCATAAGTCTTAATTGATTAAGAATTTAGGTCATTTTGGTATTTACAAGCTTTATTCTACTATATTTTGGTTATTTAGCAATGTATTAGTCTAATAAGTGCATTAGTTTCAATGGATCGATATTTTAGATTGTTTTGGTTATTAAAAGTTTAATTCTATTCCATTTAGTTGGTTAATCAGTGTAGTTCGTCTAATAAGTGCAAAAGTCTCATAGGATTAGAATTTTAGATTATTTTGGTCTTTACTAGGTTAATTGTAGTCTATTTTGGTTCTTAAGCATTGTAGTTTGTCACATAAGTGCATAAGTCTCAATGGATTAAGATTTTAGGTCATTTTGGTCTTTACAAACTTTATTCTGATTTTGGTTCTTAAGCAATGAATTTGTCTAATAAGTGCATTAATTTCAATGGGTCGAGATTTTAGATTGTTTTGGTCATTAAAAGTTTTATTCTATGCCATTTGGTTTGTTATTCAAAGTACATAACTCTCATATGATTAGAATTTTAGGTCATTTTGGTCTTTACTTAGTTTATTGTAGTCTATTTGGTTCTTATGTAATGTAGTTAGTCAAATAAGTGCATTAGCCTCAATGTATTATGATTTTAGGTCATTTTGATCGTTACTAAATTTATTCTAGTCTATTTTGGTTCTTAAGCAATGTAGTTAGTCTAATAAGTGCATTAGTTTCAATGGATCAATATTTTAGATTGTTTTGGTCATTTAAAGGTTTATTCTAATTGAATATGTTTGTTAGTCAATGTAGTTCGTCTAATATTTCCATAAGTCTTAATGGCTTAGGATTTTAGGTCATTTTGGTCTTTACTAGGTTTATTCTAGTCTACTCTGGTGCTTCAGCAATGTAGTTAGTCTAATAAGTGCATTGGTCTCAATGTATTATGATTTTAGGTCATTTTGATCTTTACTGTCTTTATTCTACATTATTTTTGTTCTTAAGCAAAGTAGTTAGTCTTATAAGTGCATTAGTTTCAATGGATCGAGATTTTAGATAATTTTGGTCATTAAAAGTTTTATTCTATTCCATTTTGTTTGTTAGTCAATGTAGTTCGTCTAATAAGTGCATAAGTCTCATAGGATTAAAATTTTAGGTAATTTTGGTCTTTACTAGGTTTATTTTAGTCAATTTTGTTTCTTATGCATTTTAGTTTAACAAATTAGTGCATAAGTCTCAATGTATTAAGATTTTAGGTCATTTTGGTCTTTACAAACTTTATTCAACTCTATTTTGGTTCTTAAGCAATGTATTAGTCTAATTAGTGCATTAGTTTCAATGGATCGAGATTTTAGATAATTTTGGTCATTAAAAGTTTTATTCTATTCCATTTCGATTGTTAGTCAGCGTAGTTCGTCTAATAAGTACATAAGTCTCATAGGATTAGAATAGTAGGTTATTTTTGTCTTTACTAGGTTTATTGTTGTCAATTTTATTTCTTAAGCATTTTAGTTTGTCAAATAGGAGCATAAGTCTCAATTGATTAAGATTTTAGGTCATTTTGGTCTTTACAAACTTTATTCTACTATATTTTGGTTATTTAGCGATGTATTAGTATAATAAGTGCATTAGTTTCAATGGATCGAGATTTTAGATAATTTTGGTCATTAAGAGTTTTATTCTATTCAATTTGGTTTGTTAGTCAATGTATTTGGCCTAATAAGTGCATAAGTCTCATAGGATTAGAATTTTAGGTTATTTTGGTCTTTACTTGGTTTATTGTAGTCAATTATGGTTCTTAAGCAATGTTGTTAGTCTAATAAGTGCATAAGTCTCAATGGATTAAGATTTTAGATTATTTTGGTGATTAAAAGGTTTATACTATTCCATTTGGTTTGTTAGGTAATGTAGTTCGTCTAATAAGTCCCCAACTTTCAAAGGATTAGGATTCTCAGTCTTTTTGGTCTTTACTAGCTTTATTCTAGTCTAGTTACGTTCTTAAGCAATGTAGTTAGTCTAATAAGTGCATTAGTCTCAATGGATTATGATTTTAGGTCATTTTGGATTTTACTAACTTTATTCTACTATATTTTTGTTCTTAAGCAATGAATTTGTATAATAAGTGCATTAGTTTCAATGGATCGAGATTATAGATGGTTTTGGTCATTAAAAGTTTTATTCTATTCCATTTGGTTTGTTATTCAATGTAGTTCGTCTAATAAGTACATAAGCCTCATAGTATTAGAATTTTAGGTCATTTTGGTCTTTACTAGATTTATTGTAGTCTATTTGGTTCTTAAGCAATGTAGTTAGTCTAATAAGTGCGTTTGTCTCAATGGATTAGGATTTTAGGTTATTTCGATCTTTACTAAGTTTATTCTAGTCTATTTTGGTTGTTAAGCAATGTAGTTAGTCTAATATGTGCATTAGTTTCAATGAATCAATATTTTAGATTATTTTGGTGATTAAAAGGTTTATGCTATTCCATTTGGTTTGTTAGGTAATGTAGTTCGTCTAATAAGTGCATAAGTCTCAGGATTTTGATTCTTAGTCTTTTTGGTTTTTAGTAGCTTTATTCTAGTCTAGTTACGTTCTTAAGCAATGTAGTTAGTCTAATAAGTGCATTTGTCTCAATGGATTACGATTTTAGGTCATTTTGGACTTTACTAACTTTATTCTACTCTATTTTTGTTCTAAAGCAATGTTGTTAGTATAATGAGTGCATTTGTGCCAATGGAACAAGATTTTTGATCATTTTGGTTATTAAAAGCTTTATTCTATTCCATTTGGTTTATTAGTCAATGTAGTTCGTCCAATAAGAGCATAAGTGTCAAAGGATCAGCAATACAAGTCATTTTGGTCTTTTCTAGGTTTATTCTCTTCTATTGTGGTTCTTTAGCAATGTAGTTAGTCTAATAAGTGCATAAATCTCAATGGATTAAGATTTTAGGTCATTTTGGTGTTTACTATCTTTATTCTACACTATTTTGGTTCTTAAGCAATGTAGTTAGTCTAATAAGTGCATTAGTTTCAATGTATCAAGATTATACATCATTTTGGTCCTGAAAAGGTTTATTCTATTTTATTTGGTTTTTTAGTTAATGTAGTTTGTCTAATAAGTGCATAAGTCTCAAAGGATTAGTGTAAGACCCTTAAATTTAATATTAATTTTGGAATTAATATTAAGGGTATTTTGGGGATATTTGTAAAATATTTAATATATGTATGTTTTGAGTGAATATATATATATATATAAATATTTATTTTGGAAGTTGAATTAAAATTATTGGATGAAGAATAAATTAATTGAATTACGAGTAATTAAATTAATCGGACATTTAATTAAGGGATTAGCGGCTAATTGCGACGAGATTGGTTAATTGCTGAAGATCAGACAAGTGTCGGGTGAGGTGGCACCACACAAGCCTATAAATAGGAGTGAGAAGGATGGTGAAATCAGAACACCATCCCTCCTTCCTCACTGCCCATACTGCATGTAACAGTACCCCTTTCTCTCCCATTCTGTTTGCTGTTTTCTGCTTTCCTCCATTTCCAGTTCACGATTTCAAAGAGGAAAAAGGGAGTTCCTCAAAAGTGCCATTACTTGGAAATCCAAGCACCAAAACACCAAACCCCCAGTACACAAGTTGTTCCCCACACCATTACGGAGCTAAAGAACCCAGTTTCGTAGCAGCAAACGCAAGCTGCAGTTTCACCGGTTTTGGCGCGAAAACGGGAACGACAGCAAAAACAAGAGAAGTAGCAGAACACGCAACAAGGGTAAGGGAATTTTCCACTTTCTAGTTGCATTAGGGCTGTAAATGCATAACTGGCATAGCATTACTGATGTTTTCATCACTGTTTTGAAGAAAAACTATTTTGCAATGACATTTTGAAAAAAATGAAGAAAATGCATTATGTTGAGGTTTTCAAAATCTGCAACATACTGTTTTGGGTGATTATTCCAATACTGTTTTGTTTATGGGGAAAGCTGAAAAATGCATTGCATGTTATTTTGAAGAGGAGTAAAAAACATATTCATAAAACTGTTTTGAATATTGCACAAATGCATTCTGTTGGTATTTTGCTGCTATGTGATGCTCGCTGTTTGACTGAACGTGTTAATGTTGTTCTGATGTTTGCGAAAGCTGAAATGCTTGCATGATGTTCTGATGGTTTAAGAAAGCTGAAATGCTTGCATGCTGTTCTGTTGATGAAAATCTGGTGTTGCTAATGATTTCAAAATAAAAAGGGGTTTAAAACTGATGAAAGTGTTTTCTTCTGAAAAATCTGGGTTGATGTAAAAGTATGAGTTTTGTGGTTTAAAAGAGTGATAAAACTGTTTTGGAGTTGTGCTGATTTTTTCAAAAGAAACAGTTTGAAATGTGTTGAAGTCTCAGTAAAATTTCACTGATTTCGAAGGTATATTCGAATACAACATGTGTGTATTCGAATACAGCCTGTCAAGCTTCTGTTTTACTTAAGTTTTCAAACTTGTATTTGAATAGGAGCCCCTGTATTCGAATATAGAGGAAGGATTTTTGTTTCTGATGATTCTGGTGTGAATCATTCTGTTTTGCTTCTGATGATTCTGGTGTGAATCATTCTGTTTTGCTTATGATAATTTTGGTGTGAATCATTCTGTTTTGCTTCTGATGATTCTGGTGTGAATCATTCTGTTTTGCTTCTGATGATTCTGGTGTGAATCATTCAGTTTTGCTTTTGATGATTCTGGTGTGAATCATTCTGTTTTGCTTCTGATGATTCTGGTGTGAATCATTCTGTTTTGCTTCTGATGATTCTGGTGTGAATCATTCTATTTTGCTTCTAATGATTCTGGTGTGAATCATTCTGTTTTGCTTCTGATGATTCTGGTGTGGATCATTCTATTTTGCTTCTGATGATTCTGGTGTGAATCATTCTATTTTGCTTCTGATGATTCTGGTGTTAATCATTATGTTTTGCTTCTGATGATTCTGGTGTGAATCATTCTGTTTTGCTTCAGATGATTCTGGTGTGAATCATTCTGTTTTGCTTCAGATGATTCTGGTGTGAATCATTCTGTTTTGCTTTTGATGATTTTGGTGTTAATCATTCTGATTCTGGTTTTGTTTCTGATGTTCTGGTGTTGATGATTTTGATTCTAGTTCTGTTCCTGATGTTCTGATGTTAATCATTCTGATTCTGGTTCTGTTTCTGATGTTCTGGTGTTGATGATTCTGATTCTGGTTCTGTTCTTGATGTTCTGATGTTAATCATTTTGATTCTGGTTCTGTTTCTGATGTTCTGGTGTTGATGATTCTGATTTTGGTTCTGTTCCTGATGTTAATCATTCTGATTCTGGTTCTGTTCCTGATGTTCTTATGTTAATGATTCTGATTCTGGTGTTGATGATTCTGATTCTGGTTCTGTTCCTGATGTTCTGATGTTAATCATTCTGATTTTGGTTCTGTTTCTGATGTTCTGGTGTTGATGATTCTGATTCTGGTTCTGTTTCTGATGTTCTGATGTTAATCATTCTGATTCTGGTTCTGTTCCTGATGTCCTGATATTAATCATTCTGATTCTGGTTCTGTTTCTGATGTTCTGGTGTTGATGATTCTGGTTCTGTTCCTGATGTTCTGATGTTAATCATTCTGATTCTGGTTCTGTTTTTGATGTTCTGGTGTTGATGATTTTGATTCTGGTTCTGTTCTTGATGTTCTGATGATGATCATTCTGGTTCTGTTTTTGGCTTCTGTATTCGAATACAGAATGTTGAAATTACAGTTTCAGCTTTTGTATTCGAATATAAGGGATCTGTATTCGAATACATATTCGAGTTTTCAGAAATTCTAAGTTTTTCAACATTGTTTTGTGAACCCTACGTGTTGGGGAGTATTGGGAAGGTTTATGACGAATTAAAATGGAATTTTTTGTGATAGTTTGAAGTGGGGGTGATGAAGTTTTTGGGACTTTACTAATGTAGTGAAAAATATTGATTTGTGCACTGAGACTGCCTCTGTATTCGACTACCAGGGGGGCTGTAGTCGAATACAGAGTGTTAATTCTGCACTGTTTTGGCTCCTATATTCGAATACAGAGAGGCTGTATTCGAATACAGATTTGTATTTTCCAAAAATCTCAGTTTTAAACACTGTTTTGTGAATTTTAAGAGTTTGGGGAACAATGGAAAGACTTGAGATGATTAAGTATGGAATTTGTGAGATAATGTGAATTGTTAATGATTGCTTGACTGTTTAATCATTGATGTGTTGATGATGATATTGATTATGTTGAGATGTTTTGAAATATGATGGGATGGCATGAATTTTTCTGATTTTGCATATTGTTTTCAGTGAAGAGAAAACACTGCATATTCATGCATTGCATAGTCAGGTGGTGACCGCGATGGGCCACAGAGTTGATGCGGTGACCGTGATGGGCCGCGAAGTTAAGTAGTAACCATGGGTTATAGAATAGTTCCGCGTGTATTAGACGGTCTGTTCTATCCGGGGTCAGAGTAGTTCCGCGTGTATTAGACGGTCTATTCTACTCGGGCTACAGAGTGGTTCCGTGTGTATTAGACGGTCCATTCTATCCGTGCGAGGATTTAACTTCTGTGTATTTGGCCTTTGAGAGGCTAATACATGTAATTGTAGCGACCATGATGGTTATAGAATAGTTCCGTGTGTATTAGATGGTATGTTCTATCCGGGTTTAGAGTAGTTCCGCGTGTATTAGACGGTCTATTCTATCTGGGCTACGGGATGGTTCCGCGTGTATTAGACGGTCCATTCCATTCGTGAAATTGTGCTGGTCTGTGAGCGACTGCACTGGTACTGGTCTGTGAGCGACTGTACCCTAGTATGTGTATAACGTGTTGGTCTGTTGAGCGACTGCACGAGTGCTGGTCTGTGAGCGACTGCACCTTGGTAATTCCAAGATATTGTATACATGAGCATATACATATTGCATCAGGGTGATTGACCGGTTGGTCACGATTGGGTTATGTGATGATGATTGGAAAGTGATGTGTGTGAGTACTTTATGAAAACTGAATTTTTGATGAATGATTGTGAATGCTGAAGTGTTGGCTGTACTTACAACTTATTTTCCATCTTAATTGGTTGCTGTTTTGAAAAATACATGTCATGAAATTTCAAATGAGCATCATTATTTTCATCATTATTATATGATATGTCGTGTATATATTTGTTGCTGTGAAATATATGCTATGTGATTATTTGTTAATTTCGGTCGGTGACCCTTGCTATTATATTGTGGAAATTGGGCTTTGCCCTCAGATGTTACTTGAACCCGTCCTACCGACGGATACACTAACGACGGAAACGTCGTTAGTTTCCCCTGATCTTTACGTACGGAGTATCCGTGGACAACGCAAAAGGACGGACGGTTGGCTGAAGACGAGACTTATAGATGATACGGTGGAGACCGTGCTACTGTAGCTTAGTGCATGATCAGACTAGACTTTTGTATAGGGTCTGGAGTTTTGGGAAATGTAATTTATTTTGGGAATTAATGTATGACTTTTCCGCTGTATTTTCCGCACTCTGATACTATTTAGTGGCCACAGGCCGGGTGTTCTCTTTTGAAATGAACTGATGAAAATTTTATTTTAATTCCCTTGACATTAATTTTGGAAAACTCATTTTAATTATTTATTGAAAAAAAAAATACACTCGCGCTGTGTTTTAAACTCGGGGTGTTACAATTAGGATTCTAAGTCATTTTGGTTCTTAACCAATGTAGTTAGTCTAATAAGTTTATTAGTCTCAATGGTTTACGATTTTAGGTCATTTTGGTCTTTTCTATCTTTATTCTACACTATTTTGGTTCTTAAGCAATGTAGTTAGTCTAATAAGTGTATTATTTTCAATGGTTTGAGATTTTAGATAATTTTGGTCATTAGAAGTTGTATTATATTCCCTTTGGTTTGTCAGTCAATGTAGTTTGTAAGACCCTTAAATTTAAAATTAAATTATGAATTTAATATTAGGTGTATTTTGGGGATATTTGTAAAATATTTAATATATGTATATTTTATGTAAATATATAAATATATATATATGAATATTTATTTTGGAAGTTGAATTAAAATTATTGGATGAAGGATAAATTGAATTTAATTACGAGTAATTAACTATCAGGCAGTTAATTAAGATGTATCTGTTAATTACGACGAGAGTGGTTAAGTACATGATGATCAAGCAATATTATAATATTATTGTTGGATGGGGTGGCACATACATATGCCTATATATATGAGTGAGAAGGAAGAGCAAAGACAGAAACCTTTCCCTACTTCCTTACTGCATGCAACAGTGCCCTTCTTCTTCCTCTCTCCATTCTGTTTTCTGTTAGTAGGAAAAAAAAAAGAGCATCCTCAAAAGTGAGATTACTTGGAAATCCAAGCACCGAACCAGCAGGTGCCCAGAACAAAAGTTGTTCCTCTTCTCATTACGGAGCTAGAGAACCCACTTTCGTAGCGGCGAACGCGAGCAGGAGTTTCGCCGACATTGTCGTGGTAGCATAAACGAGAGCAGGAAACGTAACAGAGGTAAGGGGCACCTTCCACTTTCTAGTTTACATTTTAGGGCTGTAAATGCATGTTTGATGTGTGATCATATTTGAGTTTCTGGTTTGAAAAACGAAAATGTTGTGCATGTTGTCATAAAATGCGGAAAATGCATTATGTTGATGTTTTAATAATCTGTGATGTTTGCTGTTTTGGTTGTTACCTCAATGATGTTTTGTTTGTGTCGGAAAGCTGAAAAATGCCTTGCATGTTGTTTTGAGGATGATCCAAATGCATGAGTGGTTTGTGTTGCACTGTTTTGTGGTTGACTTTTTGTTTTGGTGAATAAAGAAAACTGTGAGGTTGTTCTGATGTTGGTGATTCTGTTTTCTGTTATGTTGATAACAATTTGGTGTTGATGATGGTTTCAAAAGAATGGTGATTTTGTTTTGGTGTTGGGTTGGTTTGTCAAAGAAAAGAATTTGAAAACGTGTTGAAGTTTTTTGTAAAATTTCACTGAATTCGAAGGTGTATTCGAATACGGCTTGAGTGTATTCGAATATAGCCTGCAAAGCTTCTGTTTTATTCAAATTTTTGAACTTGTATTCGAATATGGGCCTCTATATTCGAATACAGATAAGGGATTTTTGCTCCTGACTTAGCATCAGTATTCGGCTACGACCCTGTCGTATTCGAATACAGGATTGCAATTTTGTCACTGTATTCGCATCTGTATTCGAATACAACACCCTTGTATTCGAATACATAATGCTGATTTTTCACCATTTTAGCTTCTGTATTCGAATACAGATTCATTTTTTCAGAAAAGTCAAGTTTTAAACACTGTTATATGAACTTAAAAAGTTGGGAAATATTGGGAAGGCTTGTGATAAATTAAAATGGAGTTTTTGAGATAGTTTTGAAGTGGTGATGATGAGGTTGTTGAGATCTTTACTGATGTTGTGAAAAAAATGCTAATTTGTACTATTTTAGCTTCTGTATTCGAATACAATATTCGAATACAGAGTGTTGATTTTGCACTGTATTAGCTTCTGTATTCGAATACAAGGAAGGTGTATTCGAATACATATTCGTTTTCTTCAGAAATCTCAGTTTTAAACAGGTGTTTATGAACTTTAAGAGTTGGGAAAACATTGGGAAGACTTGTGATGAATTAAAATCGAGTTTTTGAGATAGTGTGAAGTGGTAATTATGAGGTGCTTGAATTTTTTGTTGATGTGATGATAATGAAATTATTTGGGTTGAGATGGTATTGGGGAAGCGATGGAAAGGCTGAATTTTTGCTGATGTTTGCATACTGTTCTCAGTGAAGAGAAAACATTGCATGTCCATGCATTGCATAGTCAGGTGGTGACCGCGATGGGCCACAGAGTAATCGTAAAACGTGCTGGTCTGTGAGCGACTGCACGAGTACTGGTCTGTGAGCGACTGCACTGGTGTTGATCTGTGAGAGATTGCACCATGGTCATGTTGGCCATTAAAGTCTATCTTATATAAATCGTGCTGGTCCGTGAGAGACTGCACGTGTGCTGGTCTGTGAGCGACTGCACCTTGGTAATTCCAAGAAGTTGAGTACATGAGTATATACATATTGCATCGAGGTGGTTGACCGGTAAATTATGATTGGACATGATGTTGACAGGTGAAAATCGACGTGTGTAAGTACTTTATGAAATCTGTAATTTCTGATGAATTGGTGTGATTGTTGAATTGATTTTTGTACTTACAACTTGATTTTTATATTAAATTGGTTGCTGTTTTGAAAGGCATACATGTCATGAAATTTCAAAATGAGCATCCTTATTCATCATCATTGTTACATAACATGCCATGAATATGCTTGTTATTATTGACATAAATGCTCTATGATATTTGTTAATTTCGGTCGGTGACCCTTTACTATTATTGTGGAAAATTGGGCTTTGCCCTCAGATGCCCCCCAAACCCATGTCACCAGTGGGTACCCAGACGACGGAAACGTCGCTCGATTTCATTGACCGTCTTCTGCCTACTGCTTTGGTATACGACCCCGTCTCAAGCAAGGCGACGTACACGGGGAGACTGGCGAGGACCTGCAGGACTAACGGAGTAGTGGACTATGTGGAGCACACCGATACGAGGATTGACTTTCCGGTACCTTCCAAATTGGTATTGGAGGCACACAGAGTTTTTGAGGACGCGGAGGAGCCGATTGGAGGGGTTGAGACGGAGGCCACGGTAGGTGTGGTGACTCCTAACCCGGTGACTAGAGGGGCTGTACATGAAACCGAGGTGGAAGAGGAGAATCAAAGACCGGCGCTAGTAGCAGATGATGTTCCGGGTCCATCTAGGACATCCGATGATTGCTTTGAGATTCCGGCACCGCCGAAGCGACCCCGCTTGTGTATTGATTTGACTTCGGAGGAGACTGATCCTTCCTTGTATGATGAGGAGGAGGACGTTACGTCGAGGCGAGCTCCGGAGTCAGACGAGACTTGCATGGGCTGCGGAGGGAATCCTTGCTACTGTAGCTTTAGTGCATGATCAGTTTAGATTTTTTGTATAGGGTCTTGATTCCGATGGATGTAATCATTTATTTTGGGAATTATTATATAACTCTTCGGTTGATCTCTTCCGTACTCTGATACTGCGGCCCGGGTTTTTTTTTTTTTGACATGATATGAAACCATCTTTTTGAAATGTATTGACTTTTATTATATTGCAGTATTAATTCCCAAAGTTTAAGCACTTAGTGATATTATGGTGAAATTATTTAATTACGTACACTTATTGAATTACGACGTACTATTTTATGAAATGAATTAATTTAATTTTCTTTTAATTCTTTTGAATTAATCTGAAAATTCTATTATTTATTTTGGTAAAAAAAAATACACTCGCGCTGTGTTTTAAACTCGAGGTCTTACATAGTTCGTCTAATAAATGCATAAGTCTCATAGGATTAGAATTTTAGGTCATTTTGTTCTTTACTAGGTTAATTGTAGTAAATTTTGGTTCTTAAGCATTGTAGTTTGTCAAATAAGTGCATAAGTCTCAATGGATTAAGATTTTAGGTCATTTTGGTCTTTACACACTTTATTCTACCCTATTTTGGTTCTTAAGCAATGAATTTGTCTAATAAGTGCATTCATTTCAATGGTTCGAGATTTTAGATGGTTTTGGTCATTAAAAGTTTTATTCTATTCCATTTGGTTTATTATTCAATGTAGTTCGTCAAATAAGAACATAAGTCTCATACGATTAGAATTTTAGGTCATTTTGGTCATTACTTAGTTTATTATAATCTATTTGGTTCTTACGTAACGTAGTTAGTCTAATAAGTGCATTATTCTCAACGGACTAGGATTTTAGGTCATTTTGATCGTTACTAAATTTATTCTAGTGTATTTTGGTTCTTAAGCAATGTAGTTAGTCTAATAAGTGCATTAGTTTCAATGGATCAATATTTTAGATTATTTTGGTCATTAAAAGGTTTATTCTAATTGATTTGGTTTGTTAGTCAATGTAGTTTGTCTAATAATTGCATAAGTCTTAAAGGATTAGGATTTTCGGTCATTTTGGGCTTTACTAAGTTTATTCTAGTCTACTTTGGTTCTTGAGTAATGTAGTTAGTCTAATAAGTGCATTAGTCTCAATGGATTATGATTTTAGGTCATTTTGATCTTTACTGTCTTTATTCTACATTATTTTGGTTCTTAAGCAATGTAGTTAGTCTGATAAGTGCATTAGTTTCAATGAATCAAGATTTTAGATAATTTTGTTCATTAACTATTTTATTCTATTCCATTTTGCTTGTTAGTCAATGTAGTTCGTCTAATAAGTGCATAAGTCTCATAGGATTAAAATTTTAGGTTATTTTGGTCTTTACTAGGTTTATTGTAGTCAATTTTGGTTCTTAAGCATTTTAGTTTAACAAATAAGTGCATAAGTCTCAATGTTTTAAAATTTTAGGTCATTTTGGTCTTTACAAACTTTATTCAACTCTATTGTGGTTCTTAAGCAAATTTATTAGACTAATTAGTTCATTAGTCTCAACTGATCAAGTTTTTAGATAATTTTCGTCATTAAATGTTTTATTCTATTCCATTTGGTTTGTTATTCAATGTAGTTTGTCCAATAAGTACATAAGTCTCATAGGATTAGAATTTTAGGTCATATTGGTCATTACTAAGTTTATTGTAGTCTATTTGATTCTTACGTAACATAGTTAGTCTTAAGTGCATTAGTCTCAATGGACTATGATTTTAGGTCATTTTGATCGTTACTAAATATATTCTAGTTTATTTTGGTTCTTAAGCAATGTAGTTAGTATAATAAGTGCATTAGTTTCAATGGATAAATATTTTAGATTATTTTGGTCATTAAAAGGTTTATTCTAATTGATTTGGTTTGTTAGTCAATGTAGTTCGTCTAATAATTGCATAAGTCTTAAAGGATTAGGATTTTCGGTCATTTTGGTCTTTACTAGGTTTATTCTAGTCTACTTTGGTTTTTAAGCAATGTAGTTGGTTTAATAAGTGCATTATTCTTAATGGATTACGATTTTAGGTCATTTTGATCTTTATTGTCTTTATTCTACATTATTTTGGTTCTTAAGCAATATAGTTAGTCTGATAAGTGCATAAGTTTCGATGGATCGAGAGTTTAGATAATTTTGTTCATTAAATGTTTTATTCTATTCCATTTTGTTTGTTAGTCAATGTAGTTCGTCTAATAAGTGCATAAGTCTCATAGGATTAAAATTTTAGGTTATTTTGGTCTTTACTAGGTTTATTGTAGTCAATTTTGGTTCTTAATCATTTTAGTGTAACAAATAAGTACATAAGTCTCAATGTATTAAAATTTTAGGTCATTTTGGTCTTTACAAACTTTATTCAACTCTATTTTGGTTCTTAAGCAATGTATTAGTCTAATTAGTTCATTAGTCTCAACGGATCAAGTTTTTAGATAATTTTGGTCATTAAATGTTTTATTCTATTCCATTTGGTTTGTTATTCAATGTAGTTCGTCTAATAAGCACATAAGTCTCATAGGATTAGAATTTTAGGTCATTTTGGTCATTACTAAGTTTATTGTAGTCTATTTGGTTCTTACGTAATGTAATTAGTGTAATAAGTGCATTAGTCTCAATGGACTATGATTTTAGGTCATTTTGATCGTTACTAAATTTATTCTAGTGTATTTTGGTTCTTATGCAATGTAGTTAGTCTAATAAGTGCAATAGTTTCAATGGATCAATATTTTAGATTATGTTGGCCATTAAAAGGTTTATTCTAATTGATTTGGTTTGTTAGTCAATGTAGTTCGTCTAATAATTGCATAAGTCTTAAGGGATTAGGATTTTCGGTCATTTTGGTCTTTACTAGGTTTATTCTAGTCTACTTTGGTTCTTAAGCAATGTAGTTGGTTTAATAAGTGCATTAGTCTCAATGGATTACGATTTTAGGTCATTTTGATCTCTATTGTCTTTATTCTACATTATTTTGGTTCTTAAGCAATGTAGTTAGGCTGATATGTGCATTAGTTTCAATGGATCGAGATTTTACATAATTTTGGTCATTAAATGTTTTATTCTATTCCATTTTGTTTGTTAGTCAATGTAGTTTGTCTAATAAGTGCATAAGTCTCATAGGATTAAAATTTTAGGTTATTTTGGCCTTTACTAGGTTTATTGTAGTCAATTTTGGTTCTTAAGCATTTTAGTTTAACAAATAAGTGCATAAGTCTCGATGTATTAAAATTTTAGGTCATTTTGGTCTTTACAAACTTTATTCAACTCTATGTTGGTTCTGAAGCAATGTATTAGTCAAATTAGTTCATTAGTCTCTACGGATCAAGTTTTTAGATAATTTTGGTCATTAAATGTTTTATTCTCTTCCATTTGGTTTGTTATTCAATGTAGATCGTCTAATAAGTACATAAGTCTCATAGGATTAGAATTTTAGGTCATTTTGGTCATTACTAAGTTTATTGTAGTCTATTTGGTTCTTACGTAATATAATTAGTCTAATAAGTGCATTAGTCTCAATGGACTATGATTTTAGTTCATTTTGATCGTTACTAAATTTATTCTAGTTTATTTTGGTTCTTATGCAATGTAGTTAGTCTAATAAGTGCAATAGTTTCAATGGATCAATATTTTAGATTATTTTGGCCATTAAAAGGTTTATTCTAATTGATTTGGTTTGTTAGTCAACGTAGTTCGTCTAATAATTGCATAAGTCTTACAGGATTAGGATTTTCGGTCATTTTGGTCTTTACTAGGTTTATTCTAGTCTACTTTGGTTCTTAAGCAATGTAGTTTGTCTAATAAGTGCATTAGTCTCAATGGATTACGATTTTTGGTCATTTTGATCTTTACTATCTTTATTCTACATTATTTTGTTTCTTAAGCAATGTAGTTAGTCTGATAAGTGCATTAGTTTCAACGGATCGAGACTTTAGATAATTGTGGTCATTAAAAGTTTTATTCTATTTCATGTTGTTTGTTAGTCAATGTAGTTCGTCTAATAAGTGCAGAAGTCTCATAGGATTAAAATTTTAGGTTATTTTGGTCTTTACTAGGTTTATTGTAGTCAATTTTGGTTCTTAATCATTTTAGTTTAACAAATAAGTGCATAAGTCTCAATGTATTAAGATTTTAGGTCATTTTGGTCTTTACAAACTTTTTCAACTCTATTTTGGTTCTTAAGCAATGTATTAGTCTAATAAGTGCATTAGTCTCAATGGATCAAGTTTTTAGATAATTTTGTCATTAAATGTTTTATTCTATTCCATTTGGTTTGTTAGTCAATGAAGTTTGCCTAATAAGTGCATAAGTCTCATAGGATTAGAATTTTAGGTCTTTTTGGTTTTTACAAGGTTAATTGTAGTCAATTTTGGTTCTTAAGCATTGAAGTTTGTCAAATAAGTGCATAAGTCTCAATGGATTAAGATTTTTGGTCTTTTTGGTCTTTACAAACTTTATTCTACTCAATTTTGGTTCTTAAGCAATGAATTTGTCTAATAAGTGCATTAATTTTAATGGATCGTGATTTTAGATGGTTTAGGTCATTAAAAGTTTTATTCTATTCCATTTGGTTTGTTATTCAATGTAGTTTGTCTAATAAGTATAAGTCTCAGGATTAGAATTTTAGGTCATTTTTGTCTTTACTAAGTTTATTGTAGTATATTTGGTTCTTACGTAATGTAGTTAGTCTAATAAGTGCATTAGTCTCAATGGATTATGATTTTAGGTCATTTTTATCGTTACTAAATTAATTCTAGTCTATTTTGGTTCTAAAGCAATTTAGTTAGTCTAATAAGTGCATTAGTTTCAATCTAACAGGATTATACATCATTTTGGTCCTGAAAAGGTTTATTTTGTTTTATTTGGTTTTTTAGTTAGTGTAGTTCGTCTAATAAGTGCATAAGTCTCAATGGATTAGGATTAGAATTTTAGGTCCTTTTGGTTTTTACAAGGTTTATTGTAGTCAATTTTGGTTCTTAAGCATTGTAGTTTGTCAAATAAGTGCATAAGTCTCAATGGATTAAGATTTTAGGTGGTTTTGATCTTTCCAAACTTTATTCAACTCTATTTTTTATCTTAAGCAACGTATTAGTCTAATAAGTGCATTAGTTTCAATGGATCGAGATTTTAGATAATTTTGGTCATTAAAAGTTTTATTATATTCCATTTGGTTTGTTAGTCAGTGTAGTTCGTCTAATAAGTGCACAAGTCATATAGTATTAGAATTTTAGGTTATTTTTGTCTTTACTAGGTTTATTGTAGTCAATTTTAGTTCTTAAGCATTTTAGTTTGTCAAATAACTGCGTCTCAATGGATTAAGATTTTAGGTAATTTTGGTCTTTACAAACTTTATTCTACTCTATTTTGGTTTCTGAAGCAATGTATTAGTCTAATAATTGCATTAGTTTCAATGGATCAAGATTTTAGATAACTTTGGTCATTAAAAGTTTTATTCTATTCCATTCGGTTTGTTAATCAATGTATTTGGCCTAATAAGTGCATAAGTCTCATAGGATTAGAATTTTAGGTCATTTTGGTGTTTACTAGGTTTATTGTAGTCCATTTTGGTTCTTAAGCATTGTAGTTTGTCAAATAAGTGCAAAAGTCTCAATGGATTAAGATTTTATGTCATTTTGGTCTTTCCAAAAGTTAGACAATTTTGGTCATTAAATATTTTATTTTATTTTAAAGGCTTAGTATTTTAGGTCATTTTGGTCTTTACTAGGTTTATTCTAGTCTACTTTGGTTCTTAAGCAATGTAGTTAGTCTAATAAGTCCATAAGTCTCAAAGGATTAGGATGTTAGTTCATTTTAATATTTACAAAGTTTATTCTAGTCTATTTTGGTTCTTAAGCAATGTAGTTTGTCTAATATTTGCATTAGTTTCAATGGATCAATATTTTAGATTAATTTGGTGATTAAAAGGTTTATGTTATTCCATTTGGTTTGTTAGGTAATGTAGTTCGTCTAATAAGTGCATAAGTCTCACAGGATTAGGATTCTAAGTCTTTTTGGTGTTTACTAGCTTTAATCTAGTCTAGTTACGTTCTTAAGCAATGTAGTTAGTCTAATAAGTGCATTAGTCTCAATGGATTATGATTTTAGGTCATTTTGGACTTTACTAACTTTATTCTACTATATTTTTGTTTTGAAGCAATGAATTTGTCTAATAAGTGCATTAATTTCAATGGATCGAGATTTTAGATGGTCTTGGTCATCAAAAGTTTTATTCTATTCCATTTGGTTTGTTATTCAATGTAGTTCGTCTAATAAGTACATAAATCTCATAGTATTAGAATTTTAGGTCATTTTGGTCTTTACTAGGTTTATTGTAGTCTAATTGGTTCTTAAGCAATGTAGTTAGTCTAATAAGTGTGTTTGTCTCAATGGATTAGGGTTTTCCGTTATTTTGATCTTTACTATGTTTATTCTAGTCTATTTTGATTCTTAAGCAATGTAGCTAGTCTAATATATACATTAGTTTCAATGGATATATATTTTAGATTATTTTGGTGATTAAAAGGATTATGCTATTCCATTTGGTTTGTTAGGTAATGTAATTCGTCTAATAAATGCATAAGTCTCAAAGGATTAGGATTCTAAGTCTTTTTTGTCTTTACTAGCTTTATTCTAGTCTTGTTACGTTCTTATGCAATGTAGTTAGTCTAATAAGTGCATTAGTCTCAATGGATTACGATTTTAGGTCATTTTGGACTTTACTAACTTTATTCTACTATACTTTTGTTCTTAAGCAATAAATTTTTCTCATAAATGCATTAATTTAAATGGATCGAGATTTTAGATGGTTTTGGTGATTAAAAGTTTTATTCTATTCCATTTGGTTTGTGATTCAATGTAGTGCGTC
Organism: Cicer cuneatum; assembly: GCA_037974295.1. Taxonomy (NCBI): domain Eukaryota; kingdom Viridiplantae; phylum Streptophyta; class Magnoliopsida; order Fabales; family Fabaceae; genus Cicer; species Cicer cuneatum. The sequence continues at coordinate 52,008,446 of JBBPBO010000005.1, read as the reverse complement.
TAATAAGTACATAAGTCTCATAGGATTAGAATTTTTTTGTCATTTTGGTCTTTACTAAGTTAATTGTAGTCAATTTTGGTTCTTAAGCATTGTAGTTTGTCAAATAACTGCATAAGTCTCAATGGATTAAGATTTTAGGTCATTTTGGTCTTTACAAACTTTATTCTACTCTATTTTGGTTCTTAAGCAATGAATTTGTCTAATAAGTGCATTAATTTCAATGGATCGAGATTTTAGATGGTTTTGGTCATGAAAACTTTTATTCTATTCCTTTTGGTTTGTTATTCAATGTAGTTCGTCTTATAAGTACATAAGTCTCATAAGATTAGAATTTTAGGTCATTTTGGTCTTTACTACGTTTATTTTAGTCTATTTGGTTCTTACGTAATGTAGTTAGTCTAATAAGTGCATTAGTCTCAATCAATTATGATTTTAGGTCCTTTTGATCGTTACTAAATTTATTCTAGTCTATTTTGGTTCTTAAGCAATGTAGTTAGTCTAATAAGTGCATTAGTTTCAATGGATCAAAATTTTAGATTATTTTGGTCATTAAAAGGTTTATTCTCATTGATTTAGTTTGTTAGTCAATGTAGTTTGCTAATAATTGCATAAGTCTTAAAGGATTAGGATTTTAGGTAATTTTTGTCTTTACTAGGTTTATTCTAGTCTACTTTGGTTCTTAAGCAATGTAGTTAGTCTAATAAGTGCATTATGTTGGAAACAAGTTGGTTCTTTCAATCAAAGTTTTGATGTTAACAAAAGTATTTTATGTAAATCGTATTTTGACTTAGAAGAACAAATCAGAGGCTGTGCAAAATCAGAGGATGACACCACCAGAGGATCTATCCAGAGGAAGCAACCAGAGGATAAAAATGTCACCAGAGGCTTTGGCTAGAGGAAACATCCAAAGTATACCAGAAAATACCTCCAGAGGATACCAGAGGATGTCATCAAATGCAAACATCATCAGAGGATATCTTTCTTGGCCCAGATCAGATGGAAGCAGAGTCCAGAAGGAGACTTGGTCCAGACCAGAAGGAAGCTTGTTAGAGGGAGACTTGTTCCAGACTAGAAGAAAACATAAGTAAGACTTGGATCAGACTTAGTCCTGACTAGAAGATAGCAAGGTCGTGAATAAGACTCAGTCCAGACTTAATCTAGACTTAATCCAGACCAAAAGATAACTGGTCCAGAACAAATTTCTTCGTCCAGACCAGAAGATAGCATGGTCCAGAACATAAAACTTGATTCAAACATGGTCCAGATCAGAGGATAAATGTCCAAATTAAAAGATCAATGGTCTAGATTAAAATATCAAATGTCCAGATTAAAAGATCAATGGTTCAGATCAGAGGATCACAGAATGGTACAAATCAGATCACATGGTCCAGTGTTGATCGAGATCAGAAGATCATACGGTCCAAAATTTAATCATGATGCAAATCAGTGAAGACTTGATTAAAATTCAAAGAAGACTTGATTAAATTTTGATAGAAATTTGATCAAAGTATTAAGGGGATTTGATTCAAAAAATTCACTGAAGACTTGAAGAAATTCGAATGCAAGCTTAAAAAGATATGGTTTGAAATTAAAAGAAACAAGATTGGTCAATAGAATTTTCAAATGCAATTTGAAGCTAAAAAGATACGATTTTTATTTAAGTGAAACTGGATTGGCCAACAGTATTTTCAAAGGAAATCTGAGCAAGATCTATTTCGAATTTAAGCTTGGACAAAGCCCAATTTGCAGCTATATAAGGAGGCTTCAGGCAGCAGCATCAAGTATCGAAAAACACAAGAACTCAAGCTTCATATTCAACACAATCCGAGAGTTCAAAAGAGAGAATTACTTGAGTGCAAAAGCAATATTTTCTAAGTGTTTTCGAGAGACAAAATTCAGTGCAACAATCAGCTTTCCAGAAGCAACAAAAGTGTTCAAGAATCAGTGCAGCAATCAGCTTTCCAGAAGCAAATTTGCAGAGTTCCAAACCTTGTAATCTAACCCGATAGTGGTGCAGATTCCTTCTTCAATCTGGGGTTATCAGATTGGTAGGAGAAGACTTGACTTGTAGAGTCAAGGTGTTGGTTTTGTTCCTCAAAAGTCTGGGGTTGTCAGGCTGTTTGGGAAGACTGACTTGGAGGGTCAGGTGTTGTAATTCAAAGGTTTGGAATTAGTAGATTAAAGCCTTCAGGATGAAGGGACTAGATGTAGCCAAGTTAATGGTGAACAAGGATAAATTGTTGTGTTCTTATGCTGTAATTTTCCGCTGCTAAGTCTGATTATTTATTAATCAAGTAAATCACATCAACATTCAACAAAACAGTAAAAAGATTCAAAGTTTGGCAAACACAATTCAAACACCCTTCTCGTGTTTGCACCTTCAATTGGCATCAAAGCTTGCTCTCAAGACTGAGCACTTTATAGGGTTTGAGGAAAAATCCATGGGTTCAACATTTCTGGAATTAATGAAGAAGCTATTGGAGGAAACATCAACAGACCACCTAGGTTTTATGGGGAACGGTTCGAGTACTGGAAGGACGGGCTGAAGAGTTTCTTTTTCTCACAAGATCCCGAACTTTGGGACATGGTGGAAGATGGCTATACTGCTCCAAGAGATGCTAATGGTGTTAAAGTTCCCAGGAAAGATTTTGATGCTGACCAGAAGAAGATGTTTAAGTTACATCACAAATCCAGAACGTTCATGATCAATGCAATCACATTCAAGGAGTTTGACAAGTGCACTAACAAGAAAACAGCAAAGAGCATCTATGATAGTCTGGTTCTAACTTACAAAGGCAGTAAGCAAGTTCAAGAAGCAAAGGCCAACATTCTAGTCAAGAAGTACGACTTGTTCAAGATGGAAGAAGATGAAGACATTGAAGTAATGTTTTCCAGATATCAGATTCTGGTGTCAGGATTAAGAGTACTCAAGAAGAGTTATACCACTGCTGACCATGTGAAGAAAATCCTTAGAAGTCTGAAGCTGGAAGAATTTATCAGCTCCCTCAAGTCACATGAAATAGATCTTGAAGAAGACAAACCCAAGAAGAAGAATAAAACCCTAGCCTTAAAGTCCAAACGGAAGAAAGTTCTAAAAGTAAAAGTAGAAGCAAAAACAGATTCAGAAGATAGTGATTCTGAGGACCAGAATCAGAAATCAGAAGCAGAAGACATTGCCTTCATAACCAAAAAGATTCTGAAAATGTGGCAAGGCAGAAGGAAGAAGTTTCCCCAGGGGAATTCCAAGCAATCCAACATAGGAAAGGATGAAAAAGACAAGAAGAGCATCATTTGCTATGGATGCAGTGAACCTGGGCACATCAAATCAGAATGCACGAATCTGGAGAAAGGAAAACACCAGAAGAAAGACTCCAAACCCAAGAAGAAAAATCTGATGGCAACATGGGATGATTCTAATGAATCTTCTGATGATGAAGAACCTGAATTAGCAATGATGGCCCACATCAATCATGCTTTTGGAGCCAACTGTGAAAGTGAATCAGAAGAAGCAGAATTGGCTCTGATGGCTCATATTCATTCTGCCTCTGAATACGACACAGATGTTGACTTTGGAAGAAAAGAAGCAGAAGTGGCTCACACTCATTCTGCCTAGGATTCGACCCAGATGCTGACTCTGGAAAAGAATCAAAAGATGAAGAAGCAGAACTGGCTATGATGACTTACATCAGCACAACCTCAGGATCCAACCTAGACTCTGATTCTGGAAGTGAATCAAAAATAGAATCTGATTCTGGATCCGATACAGAATCTGATGGCTCACTCAGACACTAATTCTGGATCCGATACAGAATCTGATTCTGAAAGTGAATCATCAGACGATGAAAACGAGGTATTTCATGAACTTATCCGATTTGATTTAGTTACTGCAATGAATGATATTTTAAATATCAATAACAAATTGACTTTAAATCTGAAAACACTTAGGAAAGAAAATTCATTTCTAACCAAAGAAATCGATTTTTTAAAGAATCAAAATGCAGAATGTAAAACAGAAAATGCAACTCTTAAATCTGATATTGCGGAGCTTAAGTCTGAAAACCTAACTCTAAAAAGTAATCTTTGTTCAACATCAAGTAAAAATATTGTATGTAATTCTAATATGGTGATATCATTTGGGATGCTCTAGTGATATCCTCTAGAGGTATCCTCTGGTGACATCCTCTGGTGGCATCCTCTGGTGACATCCTCTATAGGTATCCTCTGGTGGCATCCTCTCGTGACATCCTCTGGTGGTATACTTGTTCGAAGTCAAATATATTATTCTCATAAAATACTTTTGTTAACATCAAAACTTTAAGTGTAAAACCAACTTTGTTCCAACAATCTCCCCCTTTTTGATGATGACAAAACTTGTATTTTTTATAACCACTTTTCTTTCTATTTCTTTGACTCCCCCTAAGCCTAAGCATCAGTTTCTCCTCACTTTATATCTTTCTCATATATCTTTCTCCCCCTAAGTCTAAGCCCCACTTTATCTTCTCTTTATCAAATATCTTCTCCCCCTTTTGTCATCAGACAAAAAGGCGTGAAAGTGATCTTTCTCCCCCTTTTATTTTGCATACATGTTTACAACACTGTATAAACAATTTTTTTTTGTCATCTTTTTTTTTAATAACATGAATATAACATATTACAAGAAAATATAAAAACTAATTTCAAACTAAACTATTTTGAAGTGATTACACTATCAGTTAGAGATGAATGTAAGGTTTAGGTTTTTCTTGATGAAGTCAAACCTATCTTCAGGTAGTGGTTTGGTGAATACGTCAGCCCATTGGTGTTCAGTATCTACAAACTGAATGTTGAGTACCCTTTTTTGAACAAAGTCTCTAATGAATTGATGATTGATCTCTATGTGTTTAGCTATGGAATGAAGTATTGGGTTTTTGGTTAGATTGATGGCAGAAGTGTTGTCACAATAGATGGGAATGTTGGTTTCCAGGATTTTGTAGTCTTCCAGCTGATGTTTCTTCCAAACAAGTTGAGAACTGCATCCAGCTGCTGAAATGTACTCAGCCTCTGCTGTTGACATTGCAATTGTGTTTTGTCTCTTACTTGACTAGGATATTAAGTTGTCGCCTAAAAAGGTTCAATTTCCACTTTTGCTTTTTCTCTCAAGTTTATCTCCAGCATAGTCAGAGTCACAGTATCCACTAAGTTTGTACTTAGGAGATTTCTTGTAGAACAAGGTAAGGTTGGTAGTGCCTTTTAGGTATCTAAGGATTCTCTTAACAACAGTTAAATGTGATTCCCTAGGGTCAGATTGAAATCTTGCACATACATATACACTAAACATGATGTCAGGTCTAGAAGCAGTAAGGTAAAGTAGAGATCCTATCATTCCTCTATAGGTTTTTTGATCAACTTTTTGGCCTAAATCATCTTTTTCAAGTGAGCAAGTAGGGTGCATTGGTGTAGCCATAGGTTTGCAATCACTCATCTTAAACTTCTCAAGAAGCTTTTTTGTATATTTCGTTTGATGAATGTATATACCTTTTTGACTTTGCTGAATTTCTATCCCTAAGAAGAACTTAACATCTCCCATCATACTCATTTGAAATTCATGCTGCATTAATTGAGAAATTTCTTGGCAAAGAGTGCCATTAAGAGATCCAAAAATAATGTCATCAACATAAACTTGAATAATAAGAATGTCATCTTCTATTGATTTTCTAAAAAGTGTATTGTCTACTTGTCCTCTTTCAAAGTTATTTTTAAGCAAGAAGTTACTAAGTCTATCATACCATGCCCTGGGTGCTTATTTTAGACCATATAGAGATTTTCTAAGTTTAAAAACATGATTTGGAAATTCAGAACTTTCAAAACCTGGGGGTTGTTTAAAATAAACTTCTTCACCTATATAACCAATTAGAAAAGCACTTTTAACATCCATTTGAAATAATGTAATGTTATTATTTGTAGCAAAAGAGAGTAGGATACGAATAGCTTATAACCTGGCCACTAGAGCAAATGTCTTAGTGTAATCAATGCCTTCTTGCCGACTGTAGCCTTGTGCAATAAGTCTTGCCTTGTTTCTAACCACTTCACCTTTTTCATTTAGCTTGTTTTTGAAAACCCACTTGGTTCCAATAATGTTCTTTTCTGGTCTTGGTACTAGATCCCAAACATCATTCCTCTCAAATTCATTTAACTCTTCTTGCATTGCAAGAATCCATCCATTATTTGCCAATGCTTCACCAATAGAGGTAGGTTCAATTGATGAGAGTAAGCCAAACAAACTGGTGTCTTTAAGTGATGATCTGGTCCTTAAAGGATCACTTGCACTTCCAATGATTAGAGTTTTAGGATGAGATGACATGTACTTCCATCCATATCTTTCTTCTGACATATCTTCAGATTCATCCTTTGAAGATTTTTCATATTCTTCTGATTTTCTTGTATCCTCTACTTTTTCAAGTTCTTCTGGTTTGTCTGCATCAGCTTCCTTTCATTCTGGTAAACCTGCACTATCATCATCTTGCTTTGACTTTTCAAGGTCAAGCTGTTTGTCATCAAATTTAACATGTATGGATTCTTCTACAATATTAGTTTCCCTATTAAACACTCTATAAGACTTGGATCTTTCATAGTAACCAATGAAGGTACACTTTTGAGATTGAGATGTTAGGCTTTTTACCTTTCCACAATTCATATGGTGTTTTATTCAATATGGATCTGATATAGACTCTATTTTGAATGTAACATGCAGTATTAATTGCTTCAGCCCAAAGGTGTTTTGCAACATTCATATCATTTAACATGGTTCTAGCCATTTCTTGGAGTGATCTATTCTTTCTTTCTACAACTCCATTTTGTTGGGGTGTTCTAGGAGAAGAAAAGTTGTAAGAGATTCCATTCTCATCACAAAAAGTTTCAAAGAACTTGTTCTCAAATTCTCCTCCATGATCACTTCTAATTGTTATAATCTTAAGACCCTTTTCATTCATGATTTTTTGCAAAATGTGATAAACACTTTGTGGGATTCATCCTTACTTCTTAAAAATTTTACCCATATCCACCTAATGTAATCATCTACTATAGCAAAACCATATATCTTTCCACTAAGAGAAGCTTTTTTCACTGGCCCAAATAGATCTATATGTAAGAGCTCAAGGAGCTGTTTTCCCTTTTGACAAGTTTCACACATAATTTCAGTTTTGTAACTAAGCTTAGGTAGACCTCTCACCAGTTGAAGTTTATTCAATTTTGAAACTAATCTAAGGTTTGCATGACCTAATCTTTTGTTCCAAATTAGTTTCACTTCATTTACTGACATAAGACACTTAACCTTTTGTTTCTCTAGACTAAACAGATTTATCTTATAAATGTTGTTTTGCCTCTGACCTGTAAATAGTACAGATCCATCCTTCTGACTAATTGCCTTGCATATTTATTGATTGAATATAATATCATAATTATTATCACTTAACTGATTAATACTTAATAAGTTATGCTTAAGACCTTTAACAAACAAGACATCTTTAATAGAAGGGGAAATACCATTACCAACTGTGCCTTGACCAATGATTGGCCTTTATGCTTTCATCCAAAAGTCATTGTGCCTCCTTTGCTCAAGGTTAGTTCTTGGAACATAGACTTTTCTCCTGTCATATGTAGCGAGCATCCATTATCCAGGTACCATGATTGGTGTTGTAACTTGATTGCTGAGGACATCTGCAACAAAGATAATTTTGTTCATAGGTACCCAAATCTGGTTGGGTCCTGGTTTGTTAGTCTTGAAAGGTTTCTTATCTTTCCTTGTATTTATCATGGGACAAGATAATTTGGAGTGACCTTTCTTAGTGCAAACAGTACACAAAACATAAGAGGAAATAGGTTTAGTTTCAGTTACTGGTTCTTCAAATCCTACACCTCTTTTACCATTGCTACTAACTCCATAAATCATAGAAGCATATTTGCTTCTTTCCATACTATTAGCAAGAAAGTCTTGAAATACTTGTTCATGCAAATCAGAATTACATGTAGTATTTTCACTTGATGTTGAACAACGATTACTTTTTAGAGTTAGATTTTCTATTTGGATTTTCACTTGAAATACTTTTAAGAGCTGCATTTTCTGTTTTACACTCTGCCTTTTGATTCTATAAAACATTGACTTCTTTTGTTATAATTTTATTTTCTTTCCTAAGTATTTTTTAGTTTTAAAGATAATTTGTTATTAATATTTAAAAATCATTTATTGCAGTAGTTAAATCAGATAAGGTGAATTCAGAAAATACCTCTTTTTCTTCATCTGCTGATTCACTTCCAGAGTCAGAATCTGTGTTGGATCCAGAGGCAGAGTTGGTGTGAGCCATCATAGCCAAATCTGCTTCTTCATCATCAGAGGATCACATAATCATCCCATGTAGCCATTAGATTCTTCTTCTTGGGTCTGGAATCTTTCTTCTGGTGTTTCCCTTTCTCCGTGTTTGTACTTTCTAACTTGATATGTCCAGGTTCATTGCATCCATAGCAGATGATACTTTTCTGGTCATATTCATCCTTTCCTCTGTTGGAATGTTTGGAATACCTTTTTGGAAATTTCTTCTTTCTGTTGTGCCACATCTTTAGAACCTTTCTGGTTATGAAAGCAATCTCCTCTTCCTCTGGGTTCATATTTTGATCATCTAAATCACTATCTTTTGATTCTGATTTTGCTTTTAGAGCGTTCTTCTGCTTGGATTTCAAGGCTAGGGTTTTGTTCTTCTTCTTGGGATTATCTTCTTCAAGCTCAATTTCATGTGATCTGAGGGAGCTGATTAATTCTTCCAGCTTTAGAGTATTCAGATTCTTTGCTTCCTAAATGGCAGTGATCTTTGGTCTCCACTTGGTTGGCAGGCTCCTAAGAATTTTCTTCACATGATCAGCAGTAGTATGACTCTTCTTAAGTACCTTTAATCCTGAGACCAGAGTCTGGAATCTGGAAAACATTGTTTCAATGTCTTTATCTTCTTCCATCTTGAACAAGTCATACTTTTTGACTACGAGGTTGACCTTTGCTTCTTGAACTTGTTTGCTTCCTTCATAGGTCAGAGTCAGACTATCATAAATACTCTTTGTTGTCTCTTTGTTGGTGCACTTGTCAAATTCCTTGAAGGTGATTGCATTTATCATGAATGTTCTAGATTTATGATGCATCTTGTACATCTTCTTCTGATCAGCATTCATATCCTTTCTTGGAATTTCAATACCATCAGTATCCTCTGGAGCAATATAACCATCTTCCCCCAAGTCCCAAAGTTCAGGATCTTGTGAAATATAGAAACTTCTCAGCCTGTCTTTCCAATACTCAAAACGTTCTCCATCAAACATAAGTGATCTGTTGATGTTTCCTCCAACAGCTTCTTCACTGAATCCAGACATATTGAATCCTTGGATCTTTTCTCAAACACTGTAAAGTGCTCATCCTTGAGACTGAGCTCTGATGCCAATTGAAGGTGCAAACACGAGAAGAGGGGTTGAGTTGTGTTTTCCAAATCTGAATAATTTTTGCTGATTTGAAGAAAGTTGATATAAATTACTTGGAGAAGAAGCAATCAGATTCAGCAGCAGCGGATAATAAAAGCATAAGTATTTGGACACATAGATTTATCCTGGTTTACCATTAACTTGGATACATCTAGTCCCCTCATTCAGAAGGCTTTAATCCACTAATTCAAACACTTTGAATTACACAGCACCTGAACCTCCAAGCCAGTCTTCCCAAACAGCCTGACAGACCCAGACTTTTGAGGAACAACAACACCTTGTGTTGGAACCAAGTTTGTTCTTCCAATTAAAGTTTTGATGTTAACAAAACTATTTTATGTAAATCGTATTTTGACTAAGAAGAATGAAAAATCAGAGGATATCATCAGAGGATGACGTCAGCAAAAGATACCTCTAGAATATACAACCAGAAGATACCTCCAGAAGATACAAATCACAAGCAGAAGATGTCACCAGAAGATAAAAATGTTGTTGGAACCAAGTTGGTTCTAAGTACTTAGGATTTTGAGGTTAACAAAAGCACTCCATGTAATCTTATTTTGTACTTTGAATTATTATATTAAATGCCACCAGAATATGAAGTTACCAGAGGCAGAAGATGAAGTCACCAGAGGCAGAAGGTGAATTACCAGAGGATAAAATCAGACCAGAGAATACACCTCAAGAAGATACCAGAGAATGCATCCAGAAGGTACCAGAGGATGCATCCTGAAGGCACTAGAGGATACACCAAGATGTCAAAACACCATCAGAGGATATCTTTCCTGGCCCAGATCAGAAGAAGCAGAGTCTAGAAGGAGACCTGGACCAGACCAGAAGGAAGCCTGCCAGAGGGAGACTTGTTCCATATCAGAAAGAATCATAAGTCAAACTTGGTCCAGAATTTATTCTGACCAGAAGATAGCTTGGCAGTGAAATGATAAACAGTCCAGACTTAATCAGAGCATAAATTAATTGGTCTAGAACAAGAGATTTAATCTAGATTTGGCCCAGACCAGAAGATAGCATGGTTCAGAGTATGAAACTAAGTCCAGAACATAAGAAATGATGTCCAGATTTAATCCAGACTTGATCCAGATCATAAGGTAATTGTCCAGATTAAAATATCATATGTCCAGATTTAATTTCAGTTCAATCCATACCCAGTCCAGAATTGGTCCAGATCAGAGGGAAGATAGTCAGATCAATGGTCCATATTTAACCATCACGGCCCAGTGTTGGTCGAGATCAGAAGATCAGAGTGTGTGGTGTAGTGTTGGCCGAAATCAGAGGATCACAATAGATCAGATTATATGTTCCAGTGATTGGCCGAGATCAGAAGATCAAAATGTGTGGTCCAGTGTTGGCCGAAATCAGAGGATCACATCAGATCAGGTAGTATGGTCCAGATGTGGACAAGAGCAGAAGATCAAACAGTCCTGATTGAATCATGATCAGTGGAGACGTGATTAAATTTGATCTAAGTATTAAAAAGATTTGATTCAAAAATAAATTGAAGTCTTGTGGAATTCAGAAGCTATTGGCGGGAAGAAAGATTTGATCTAGAATTAATTAAGAATAGGATTGGCCAGAGTTATTTTCGAATGCATATCTAGAGCTAAAAAGATATGTTTTTTATTCAAGAGAAACCCGATTGGCCAAGTTATTTTTGCAAGAGAATCTAGCAAGATACGGCTCGAATTTAAGCTTGGAAGATACCCTAATTCACATCTATAAAAGGATGCTCAAGACTGAAGACTCAGTATCGAAAATACTTGAGAGTCATACACTTCAAAAAGTAAAATACTTGAGTTTTCAGTGAGGTCAATTGTGAGTATCCGCTTTCCAGAAGCAAGTACTCTAAGTGTTCATTCCCTTGTGTTAGATCTAAGTTGTTGAAGTAGAGTCTACAATCTGAAGGAGTCAGGAGGAGTAGCAGATTACTTAGCAATTAGATTCAAGGTTCTTTTCCTTAAAAGTCTAGGATTGTTAGACTGTTTGAGAAGACTGACTTGGAGAGTCAGTGGTATTGTTGTAATTTAAGATTTTTGAATTAGAGAAATCCTTCAAAGTGAAGGGACTGGACGTAGCCTCGTTAACGGTGAACCAGTATAAAATTTTGTGTTTTTATATTTACTTTACATCCGTTGCTAACTCTGTTTTATTCATACATCAGATTTTGTTATAAAACTGCAAAAACAGAAAAAGTATTCAAGTTAGTCAAACACAATTCAACCCCTCTTCTCGTGTTTGCACCTTTAAATGCCACCAGAAGTTTCGGCCAGAAGATATCACCAGAGAATACATCCAGAAGATACCAGAGGAAACATCCAAAGGATGTCACCAGAAGGTACCAAAAGATACCTTCAGAGGATACCAGACGATATCATCAATCAGAGGATACATCAAAGGGAAGAAACAATAACATCATAAGAGTATATTTTTCTTGGCCCAGATCAAAAGGAAGCACAGTCTAGAAGGAGACTTGGTCCAGACCAGAAGGAAGCTTGTCATAGGGAGACTTGGTCGAGACCAGAAGATAACATGGTCCAGACTTGGTCCATACCATAAGATAGAATGGTCCAGAACATAAGACTTAGTCCAGCCTTGTTCTAGACTTGGTCCAGATCAGAAGATAAATGGTCCAGATAAGAAGATCAATGGTCTAGATCAAAAGATCAATGGTCTAGATCAAAAGATCAATGGTCCAGATCAGAAGATAAATGGTCCAGATTAGAAGATCAATGGTCCAGACCAAAAGATCACAGAATGGTACAGATTATATCACATGGTCCAGAGTTGGTCGAGATCAGAACATCATACGGTCCAATATTTAAATCATGATGCAGATTAGTGAAGACTTGATTAAAATTCGAAGAAGACTTGATTTAATTTTGAGAGAAATTTGATCAAAGTATTAAGGGGGTTTGATTCAAAAATCACTTAAGACTTGAAGGAAATTTGAATGCAATTTGAAGTTAAAAAGATACGATTTAAAATTAAGTGAAACAAGATTGGCCAACAGAATTTTCAAAGGAAATCTGAACAAGATTTTTCTCGAATTTAAACTTGGACAAAGCCCTAATTGCAGCTATAAAAGGAGGCTTTAGGCAGCAGCATTAAGCATCGAAAAACACAGAACTCAAGCTTCAAATTCAAAGTTATTCGAGAGTTCAATAGAGAGAAATTCTTGAGTGCAACAATCAGCTTTCCAGAAGCAACAAAAGAAGTCTATGTTAAACAACCCCCAGGTTTCGAAAGTTCTGAATTTCCAAACTATGTTTTTAAACTTAAAAAATCTTTGTATGGTTTAAAACAAGCACCTAGGGCATGGTATGATAGACTTAGTAACTTCTTAAGTAAAAATGACTTTGAAAGAGGACAAGTAGACAATACTCTTTTTAGAAAACCAATAAAAGATGATATTCTGGTTATTCAAGTTTATATTGATGATATTATCTTTGGATCTACTAATGGCACTCTCTGCCAAGAATTTTCTAAATTGATGCAGCAGGAATTTCAAATGAGCATGATGGGAGAACTTAAGTTCTTCCTATGAATACAAATTCAGCTAAGTCAAAAAGGTATATACATTCATCAATCAAAATATACAAAAGAGATTCTCAAGAAGTTTAAGATGAGTGACTGCAAACCTATGGCTACACCAATGCACCCTACCTGCTCACTTGAAAAGGATGACTCAGGATAAAAAGTTGATCCAAAATCCTACAGAGGTATGATAGGCACTGCTTCTTGACCTGACATTATATTTAGTGTTTGTGCATGTGCACTGTAAGACTCTTAATTTTAAAATTAAAATTATGGGTGTAATATTAAGTGTATTTTGGGGATTATTTTAAAATATTTAATATATGTATGTTTTGAGTAAATACATATATATATATAAATATTTATTTTGGAAGATAAATTAAGATTATTGGATTAAGAATAAATTAATTTAATTACGAGTAATTAAATTAACGGACAGTTAATTAAGGGATTATCGGCTAATTGCGACGAGTCGGGTAAAGTGCTGAAAATCAGACAAGTGTCGGGTGAGGTGGCACCCACACAAGCCTATATATAGGAGTGAGAAGGATGGTGAAATCAGAACACCATTCCTCCTCCCTCACTGCCCATACTGCATGTAACAGTACTCTTTCCCTCCCATTCTGTTTTTCTGATTCCAGCACGTTAAGAAAAAGAGAAAAGAGGGAGTTCCTCAAAGTGACATTAATTGAAAATCTAAGCACCAAACTAGAAAACCCCCAGTACAAAAGTTGTTCTCCTCATCATTCTGAAGCTAGAGAACCCAGTTTCGTAGCAGCAAACGCAAGCGGGAGTTTTGTCGATTTGTGACGCGTGAACGGGAACGAAAGCAGAAACGTGAGAAGAAGCAGAAATGCGACAAGGGTAAGGGCACCTTCCACTTTCTTGTTGCATTTTAGGACTGTAAATGTATGTTTGAGGTGTGATCATATTGAGTTTCTGTTTTGAAAAAGAAACTGTTTTGCATGACTTTTTGAAAGATGAAAGAAAATGCATTCTGTTGAGAGTTTAAAAATCTGTGATGTGTTGTTTTGGGTGGTTATCTCAATGCTGTTTTATTATGTGGGAAAGTTGGAAAATACCTTGCATGTTATTTTGGAAGATGATTAAAATGCATATTTTCAAAACTGTTGTGTTGGTTGTATAAAATGCAAAAAAAATACATTATGTTGGTGCCTTACTGTTATGTGATGGTTGCTGTTTGGCTGAATGTATGAATGTTGTTCTGCTTGTGTGAGAAACCTGAAAAGCTTTGCAAGTTGTGTTTGGTTGTGTAAGAATGCTAGAGATACTTTGCATGTTGTTTTGAGAATGCTCAAAATGTAAATGTTTGGAAATGCATGTTCTGTTTTTGAGTCTGATATTCTGTTTGGAGGATTTCAGCAAAACTGTGAAATTGCTTTTGGTGTTGATGATTCTGTTTTTGTTCTGTGTGATTAAAATTCTGTTTTTGAGTGATTCTGGTGATGCTGATGTTTTCAAAGGAAAAGGGATTTTAAATGATGAAAGTGTTTCTTTTGGAAAATCTGTATTGATGAAAAATGCCTGAGTTTTATGGTTCTAAAGACATGCAGAATCTGTTTGGGGTTGTACTGGTTTTTCAAAGGAAAAGTTCACTAAATTCGAAGGTGTATTCGAATACAACATGAGTGTATTCAAATGCAGCCTGTCAAGTTCTATTTTACTCAAGTTTTCAAACTTGTATTCGAATACGGGCCTCTGTATTCGGATACAGAGGAAGGATTTTTGCTTCTGACTTAGCATCTGTATTCGACTACGACTCTGTCGTATTCGAATACAGAAGTGAAATTTTAACACTGTATTCGTATCTGTATTCGACTACGACAGCCTCGTATTCGAATACAGGATGCTGACTTTCACAATTTTTGCTTCTGTATTTGAATACAAGGGAGTTGTATTCGAATACAGATTCGGGTTTTTTTTCCAGAAAATCAAGTTTTAAGCACTGTCATGTGAACTTTAATGTGTTGGGGAAGGTTTGAAACAATTTAAAATGAAGTTTTTGAATAGTTTTGAAGAAGAGATGATGAGTTTAATAAAAACTTCAATGATGGTAGGAAAATGCTGATTATAAACTGTTTTTGGCTTCTGTATTCGACTACAGGCATGCTGAATTCGAATACAGAATGTTGAAACTACAGTTTCAGCTTCTGTATTCGAATACAAGGGGATCGTATTCGAATACAGATTCGTGTTTTTCAAAAATCCAGAGTTTTAAACATTGTTTTATAAACCTTAAGTGTTGGGGATCATTTGGAAGGTTTATGATGAATTAAAATGGAATTGTTGTGACAGTTTGAAGTGATGGTAATGAAGTTTTTTAGGCTCTACTAATATAGTGAAAAATACTGATTTTTACACTGTGACAGCCTCTGTATTCGAATACAAGAAGGCTGTATTCGAATACATAGTGTAATTCTGCACTGTTTTTGGCTTCTGTATTCGAATATAGAGAGGCTGTATTCGAATACAAATTCGTATTTTCCAGAAAACTCAATTTTAAACACTGTTGTATAAATTTTAAGAGTTGGGGGAAAGGCTTATGAATATTAAGAATGGAATTGTGAAATGATGTAAAGTGTTAATGATTGCTTAACTGTTAATCATGATTGTGATGATGATGATATTGATTATGTAGAGATGTTTTGAAAAATGATGGAAAGGTTGAATTTTCCTGATAATGCATGTTGTTTCAGTGATGAGAAAACACTGCATATTCATACATTGCATAGTCAAGTGGTACCCGCGATGGGCCACAGAGTAATGCGTAAACGTGCTGATCTGTTGAGCGATTGCACGAGTGCTGGTCTGTTGAGCGACTGCACTGGTACTGATCTGTTGAGCGATTGTACCCTGAAATGCGCATAAACGTGCTGATTTGTTGAGTGATTGCACGAGTGCTGGTCTGTTGAGCGACTGCACTGGTACTAATCTGTTGAGCGATTGTACCTGA
The DNA here is from genome assembly GCA_037974295.1 of Cicer cuneatum. Lineage (NCBI taxonomy): Eukaryota > Viridiplantae > Streptophyta > Magnoliopsida > Fabales > Fabaceae > Cicer > Cicer cuneatum. The sequence continues at coordinate 51,992,431 of JBBPBO010000005.1, read as the reverse complement.
GTATATGTCAAACGTGCTGGTCTGTTGAGCGACTGCACGAGTGCTGGTCTGTTGAGCGACTGCACTGGTGCTGATCTGTTGAGCGATTGCACTCTGGTCTTGTGGGTCGTTGATGTCAAACATTTAAAATGTGATGGTCTGTTGAGCGACTGCACCTTCGTAATTCCAAGAAATTGTATACATGAGCATATACATATTGCATTGGGAGATTGACCGGTGGGTCACGGTTTGGTTATATGATGATAGTTGGAAATTGATGTGTGTGAGTACTTTGTGAAATCTGATTTTCTGATAAATGATTGTGATTGTTGAAGTGTTGGCTGTACTTACCACATATTTTGCATATTAATAGGCTGCTGTTTTAAAAGGGTTTATATGTCATGAAATTTCAAATGAGCATCCTAGATTTTCATCATTGTCATATGTTATACCTTGGGTGTATCTGTTCTTTGATATAAATGTTATGTGTATATTTGTTAATTTCGGTCGGTGACCCTTTACTATTATATGTGGAATTTGGGCTTTGCCCTAAGATGCCCCCCAAACCCATGCCACCCGTGGGTCCCGGGACGACGGAAACGTCGCTCGACTTCATTGATCGTTCTGTGCCTACTGCTTGGGTATACGACCCCACCTCAAGCAGGGCTACATACACGGGGAGATTGAAGAGGACCTGTAGGACCAATGGAGTGGTGTACTACGTGGAGCACAACTATGCGAGGATTGACTTTCCTGTGCCTTCTCGTTTGACATTGGAGGCGCACGAAATTTTTTATGATGCGGAGGAGCCAGCTAGAGGGGTTGAGACGGAGGCCACCGTAGGAGTGGTGACTCCTAACCTGGTGATTGGAGGAGATGCACGTGATTCTGAGGCGGAAGAGAAGAACGAAGATCCGAAGCCAGTAGCAGCTGATATTCCGGGTCCGTCTAGGATCTCCGATGATTGTTATGAGATTCCGGCACTGCCGAAGCGACCGAGACTGTGCATTGATCTGACTTCAGAGGAGACTGACCCCTCTCTGTATGATGAGGAGGAGGAGGTCACATCGAGGCGAGCGGCGGAGTCGGATGAGAATTGTTTGGGATGCGGAGGAAATCCGTGCTACTGTAGCTTTAGTGCATGATTATTTAGACTTGATGTATAGAATTTGAGTTGGAAATGTAATTTGTTTATTTTGGAAATTATTGTACTACTTTCCGCTAAACTATGCACTCTGATATTTTCTGTTGGGATGATTATGACAATGTTATCTTTTGAAAATATATTAATGTTTAGTGTTAAATTTCAAGAATTAAGTACTTAGTGATATTACGATGAAATTATTTAATTATGTTCATCGATTAATCCACGACGTACTATTTTTACGAAACGGGTTAAAGGAAACTTTTTATTTCGATCCTTTTGAAGTGATGAATTGGAAAATTATTTTAATTAATTATTTTAAACAAAAAAAATATGCTTGCGCTGTGTTTTAAACTCGGGGTGTTACATGCACGATTTCAGTCTGACCCTAGGGAATCCCATTTAACTGTCGTTAACAGAATCCTTAGATACCTAAAAGGCACTACCAACCTCACCTTGTTCTACACGAAAACTCCTACATACAAACTGAGTGGATACTGTGACTTTGATTATGTTGGAGATAAACTCGAAAGAAATAGTACTAGTGGAAACTGCACATTCTTGGGAGACAATCTAATATCCTGGTCAAGCAAGAGACAAAGCACCATTTCCTTGTCAACAACAGAAGCTGAATACATTTCAGCAGCCGGATGCAACTCTCAACTCATTTGGATGAAACATCATCTGGAAGACTACAAAATCATGGAGACCAACATCCCTTTATACTGTGACAACACTTCAGCCATCAAACTAACCAAAAACCATATCCTACATTCTAGAGCCAAACACAGAGATCAAACACCACTTCATCAGAGATTATGTTCAAAAAGGGGTACTTAACATTAAATTTGTAGACACTGACCATCAATGGGCTGACATATTCACCAAACCATTACTTGAAGATAGGTTTGACTTCATCAAGAAAAACCTAAACCTTACCTTCATCCCTGACCAGTAGCTTAGTAAGTTTTTTTTTATTATTATATGTATTTTTTTCGTGTACTTTTATTAAAAAAAAAGCAGAAGATGAAAAAAAAATTCAGAGGATCTCCTTTCATCCTTCAATCCTTTTTGTCTGATGACAAAGGGGGAGAAGATGTATTTGATAAAGTATCTGGGGCATTAGACTTAGGGGGAGAAAAATAAAATTGGAGCTTCGTCTTAGGGGGAGTCAAAAGAAAGAAAAAAGTTTATCAATAAAATACAAAATTTTGTCGTCATCAAAAAGGGGGAGATTGTTGGAACCAAGTTGGTTCTTCCAATTAAAGTTTTGATATTAACAAAATTATTTTATGTAAATCGTATTTTGACTTAAAAGAATGAAAAATCAGAGGATGTCACTAGAGGATGACGTCAACAGAAGATACCTCCATAATATACAACCAGAAGATACAAATCAGAAGCAGAAGATAAAAATGCCACCAGAAGTTTTGGCCAGAAGATATGACCAGAGGATACATGAGGATACTAGAGGAAACATCCAGAGGATGCATCCAGAGGATACCAGAGGATACTAGAGGATATCATCAAAGGGAAGAAACAATAACATCATCAGAGGATATTTTTCTTGGCGTAGATCAGAAGGAAGCAGAGTCCAGAAGGAGACTTGGTCCAGACCATAAGGAAGCTTGTTAGAGGGAGACATGGTCCAGACCAGAAGATAGCATGGTCCAGAACATAAGGCTTGGTCCAGACATAGTCCAGACCAGAAGATAGAATGGTCCAGAACATAAGACTTAGTCCAGACTTGGTCTTGATCAGAATATAAAAGGTCCATATCAGAAGATCAATGGTCCAGATCAGAAGATCAATTGTCTAGATCAGAAGATAAATGGTCCAAATTAGAAGATCAATGGTCCAGATTAAAAGATCAATGGTCCAGATCAAAAGATCACATAATGGTACAGATTACATCACATGGTCTAGATTTGGTCGAGATCATAAGATCATACGGTCCAGAATTTAAATCATGATGCAGATCAGTGAAGACTTGATTAAAATTCGAAGAAGACTTGATTGAATTTTGATAGCAATTTGATCAAAGTATTAAGGGGATTTGATTCAAAAATCACTGAAGATTTGAAGGAAATTCAAATACAATCTAAAGTTAAAAAGATACGGTTTGAAATTAAGTGAAATAGGATTGGCCAACACAATTTTCAAAGGAAATCTGAGCAAGATTTATCTCAAATTTAAGCTTGGACAAAGCCCTAATTGTAGCTATAAAAGGAGGCTTCAGGAAGCAGCATTAAGCATCGAAAAACACATAACTCAAGCTTCAAATTCAAAGTTATTCGCGAGTTCAATAGAGAGAAATTCTTGAGTGCAAAAGAAATATTTTCTAAGTGTTTTCTAGAGAGAAATTCAGTGCAACAATCATCTTTCCATAAGCAACAAAAGAGTGCAAGAATCAGTGCAACAATCAGCTTTCCAAAAGCAACTTTGCAGAGTTCCAAACCCTTGTAATCTAACCCGATAATGGTGTAGATTCCTTCTTCAATTTGGGGTTGTTAGATTGGTAGGAGAAGACTTGACTTGTAGAGTCAAGGTGTTGTTATCGTTCCTCAAAAGTCTAGGGTTGTCAGGCTGTTTGAGAAGACATGGCTTGGAGGGTCAGGTGCTGTAATTCAAAGGTTTTGAATTAGTGGATTAAAGCCTTCGGAGTGAAGGGACTGGATGTAGCCAAGTTAATGGTGAACCAGGATAAATTGTTGTGTTCATATGTTGTTATTATCTGCTGCTAAGTTTGATTACTTATTCATCAAATAAATCGCATCAACATTCAACAAAACAGCAAAAGAATTCAAGTTTGACAAACACAATTCAACCCCCCCTTCTCGTGTTTGCACCTTCACCTTGACCCTACAAGCCAAGTCTTCTCCTACCAATCTAACAACCCCAGATTGAAGAAGGAACTTACACCACCTTGACCATACAAGCCAAGTCTTCTCCTACCAATCTAACAATCCCAGATTGAAGAAGGAACTTACACCACTATTGGGTTTGATACAAAGGTTTGGAACTTGAGTAGTTTCTTCTGGAAAGCTGATTATAACAATGACTCTCACACTCTAAGAAATGAACACTTAGAAAATATTTCTCTTTGCACAAGTGTTTCTCTCTTTGAACACTAAGATGAATTTGGATTTTAAGCTTGAGTTCTTCTACTCTCTTATGTTTTTCGATGATTTCTTCTTCAGCCTGGAGTATCTATTTATAGTTGAGATTTGGGCTTTTACTTGGTCCAAGTTTAATTTCGAATTGTATTTTGTTCAGATTTCTTTTGTAAATTCTTCAACTTCATTATGTTCCTTTTTAAATTTGAACTAAATATTCTTCTGATTTAAATTAAATCTTCTTCAAATTTTGATTAGATCTTCTTCAAATTTCAATCAAGTCTTCTTCGAATTTGAATCAAATCTTCTACGAATCTTGACCATGTCTTCTTTCATACTATGATGTTTGCCTCACATGGTATCCTCTGATAATGTCCTCTGATTCCTGCCTCTGATGATATCCTCTGATTTTTGCCTCTGATGATATCCTCTGAATTTTGCCTCTAATGATATCCTCTGGTGGGATCGTCTGGTGATATCCTCTGGTGACATCCTCTGGAGGTATCTATTGGAACCAAGTTGGTTCTTGCAATTAATGTTTTGATGTTAATAAATGTATTTTATGAAAATCATATTTTGACTTAGAAGGATACATCCAGAGGATGCTAGAGGATACATCCAGAGGATGCCAAAGGATACATCCAAAGGATACCAGAGGATGCATCCAGAGGATACCAGAGGATGTCATCAGAGGGTACCATAAGATACCTCCAGAGGATACCAGAGGATGTCATCAAAGGCAAACATCAGAGGATAGCATCAATCAGAGGATATCATCAAAGGGAAGGAAAAATAACATCATTAGAGGAAATCTTTCTTGACCCAGATCAGAAGGAAGCAGAGTCCAGAAGGAAGCTTGTCAGAGGAAGACTTGATCCAGACCATAAGGAAACATAAGTCAGACTTGGTCCAGACTTACTCCTGACCAGAAGATAGCATGGGCGTGAATATAAGAATCAGTCCAGACTTGGTCCATAACAGAAGATAACTGGTCCAGAACAAATGACTTGGTCCAGAATTGGTCCAGAACAGAAGATAGCATGGTCCAAAACATAAAACTTAGTCCATATCAAAAGATATAATTGTCCAGAACATTAGACTTAGTCCAGATCAGAGGATAATAAATGTCCAGATTAAAAGATCAATTGGCCAACAGTATTTTCAAAAGAAATCTAAGCAAGATATATTTCGAATTTAAGCTTGGACAAAGCCCTATCTACAGCTATAAAAGTAGGCTTCAGGCAGCAGCACCAAGTATCGAAAAACAAAATAACTCAAGCTTCATATTCATCACAATCCGAGAGTTCAAAAGAGAGAATCACTTGAGTGCAAAAGCAAAATTTTCTAAGTGTTTTCGAGAGAGAAATTCAGTGCAGCAATCAGCTTTCCAGAAGCAACTTTGCAGAGTTCCAAACCCTTGTAATCAAACCTGATAGTGGTGTAGATTCTTTCTTCAATCTGGGGTTGTCAGATTGGTAGGAAAAGACTTGACTTGTAGAGTCAAGGTGTTGTTTTCGTTCCTCAAATGTCTGGGGTTGTCAGGCTGTTTGAGAAGACTGGCTTGAAGGGTCAGGTGCTGTAATTCAAAGATTTTGGATTAGTGGATTAAAGCCTTCAAGATGAAAGGACTGGATGTAGCCAAGTTAATGGTGAACCAGGATAAATTGTTGTGTTCTTAAGTTGTTATTATCCGCTGCTAAGTCTGATCAATTATTCATCAAATAATTCACATCAACATTCAATAACAAAAAACAAGAATTCAAGTTTGACAAACACAATTCAACCCCCTTCTCGTGTTTGCACCTTCAATTGGTATCAGAGCTCGGTCTCAAGATTAAGCACTTTACAGTGTTTGAGGAAAGATCCACGGGTTCAACATGTTTGGAATCAATGAAGAAGCTATTGGAGGAAATATCAACAGACCACCTATGTTTGATGGGGAACGGTTCGAGTACTAGAAGGACAGGCTGAAGAGTTTCTTTTTTACACAAGATCCCAAACTTTGGGACATGGTGGAAGATGGCTATACTACTCCAAGAGATGTTGATGGTGTTAAAATTCCCAGGAAAGATTTTGATGCTGACCAGAAGAAGATGTCTAAGTTACATCACAAATCCAGAACATTCATGATCAATGCAATCACATTCAAGGAGTTTGACAAGTGCACTAACAAGAAAACAGCAAAGAGCATCTATGATAGTCTGGTTCTGACTTACAAAGGTAGCAAGCAAGTTAAAGAAGCAAAGACCAACATTCTAGTCAAGAAGTACGAGCTGTTCAAGATGGAAGAAGATGAAGACATTGAAGCAATGTTTTCCAGATTTCATACTCTTGTGTCAGGATTAAGAGTACTCAAGAAGAGTTATACCACTGCTGACCACGTGAAGAAAATCCTTAGAAGTCTGCCAAACAAGTGGAGACCAAAGGTCACTGCCATTCAGGAAGCAAAGGACTTGAACACTCTGAAGCTGGAAGAATTAATGAGCTCGCTCAAGTCACATGAAATAGAGCTTGAAGAACATGAACCCAAGAAGAAGAATAAAACCCTAGCCTTAAAGTCCAAAAGGAAGACAGTTCTAAAAGCAGAAACAGAATCAGAAGATAGTGATTCTGAGGACCAGAATCAAAAATCAGAAGCAGAAGACATTGCCTTCATAACCAAAAAGGTTCTAAAATGTGGCAAAACAGAAGGAAGAAGTTTCCCCAGAGGAATTCCAAGCATTCCAACAGAGGAAAGGATGAACAAGACAAGAAGAGCATCATCTGCTATGGATGCAATGAACCTGGGCACATCAAGTCAGAATGTAAAAATATGGAGAAAGGGAAAAATCAGAAGAAAGACTCCAGACCCAAGAAGAAGAATCTAATGGCAACATGGGATGATTTTGATGAATCCTCTGAAGATGAAGAAGAAGAATAAGCCATGATGGCTCACATACATTCTTCCTCTAGAATCAACTCTGAAAGTAAATCAGAAGAAGCAGAATTGGCATTGATGGCTCATACTCATTGTGCCTCTGGATACGACATTGATGCTAACTCTGGAAGAGAATCAGAAGATGAAGAAGCAAAACTGGCTCTGATGGCTCACACAGACACTGCCTCTGAATCCGATACAGAATCTGATTCTGAAAGTGAATCATCAGAAGATGAAAAAGAGGTATTTTCTAAACTCACTCGATCTTATTTAATTACTGCGATTAATGATATTTTAACTATCAATAACAAACAGTCTTTAAAACTAAAAAAACTTAGGGAAGAAAATAAGACTCTAACCAAAGAAATTGATGTTTTAAATAATCAAAATGCAGAATGTAAAATAGAAAATCCAACTCTTAAAACTGATATTGTTGAGTTTAAATCTAAAAACCTAACTCTAAAAAGTAATACTTGTTCAACATCAAATATTGTATGTAATTCTGATATGCATGAACAAGTCTTACAAGATTTTATTGTTAATGGTATGGAAAGAAGCAAATATGCTTCTATGATATATGGAGTTAGTAACAACGGCAAAAGAGGCATAGGATTTGATGAAACTGTAACTGTAACTAAACCTATTTCCTCTTATGTTTTGTGTGTTGTTTGTGCTAAGAAAGGTCACTCCAAATTGTCTTGTCCCATGATAAAATCAATGAAAGACAAGAAACCTTTCAAGACTAACAAATCTGGACCCAACCAGATTTGGGTACCTAAAAACAAAATTAATCTTTGTTGCAGATGTCCTCAGCAATCAAGTTGAAACACCAGTCATGGTACCTGGACAGTGGATGCTCGCAACATATGACAGGATAAAAGTCTATGTTCCAAGAACTAACCTTGAGCAAATGAGGGACAATGGCTTTTTGAGGAAAGCAAATAGGCCAAATCATTGGTCGAGGCACGGTTGGTAATGGTACTTCTTCCTCTATTAAAGATGTACTACTAGTTAAAGGTCTTAGGCATAATTTATTAGTCAATTAAGTGATACTAATTATGATATTATATTTAATCAAAAAACATGCAAAGCTATTAGTCAAAAGGATGGGTCAGTACTCTTCACAGGTTATAGGCAAAACAATATTTACAAGATAAATCTGTTTAGTCTAGAGAAACAAAAAGTTAAGTGTCTAGTGTTAGTAAATGAAGAGAAATTAATTTGGCACAAAAGATTAGGACATGCTAACCTTAGATTAGTTTCAAAACTAAATAAACTTCAACTGGTGAGAGGTCTACCTAAGCTAAGCTACAAAACTGAAATTATGTGTGAAGCTTCTCAAAAGGGAAAACAAACAAAAAATTCTTTCAACCCTAAAAACTCAATATCTACCTCAAAGCATATAGAGTGTTTAACAGGGAAACAAATATTGTGGAGGAATCCATACATGTTAAATTTGATGACAAACAGCTTGATCTGGAAAAGTCAAAGCAAGATGATGATAGTGCAGGTTTACCAGAACCAAAGAAAGCTGATGCAGAAAAACCAAGATAGCTTGAAAAGGTGGAGGATGAAAGCAAAATAGAAGAACCCGACAAATCTTCAAAGGATGAATCTGAAGATAAGTCAGAAGGAAGATATGGATGGAAGTACAAATCTTCTCATCCCGAAACACTAATCATTGGGAGTGCAAGTGATCCCTTAAGGACCAGATCATCACTTAAAGAAACCATTTTGTTTGGCTTACTCTCATTTATTGAGCCTACTTCTGTTGATGAAGCACTGAGGGAAGATGGATGGATTCTTGCTATGCAAGAGGAGTTAAATGAATTTGAAAGGAATGATGTTTGGGATCTAGTTCCAAGACCAGAAAAGAAAATTATTGGAATCAAGTGGGTTTTCAGAAACAAGCTGAATGAAAAAGGAGAAGTTGTCAAAAACAAGGCACGACTTATTGCACAAGGCTACAGTCAGCAAGAAGATATTAACTACATTAAGACTTTTACTCCAGTGGCCAGGTTAGAAGCTATTCGTATCCTACTTTCCTTTGCTGCTAATAATAACATGTCATTATTTCAAATGGATGTTAAAAGCACATTTTTAAATGGTTATATAAGTGAAGAAGTCTATGTTAAACAACCCCTAGGTTTTGAAAGTTCTTAATTTCCAAACAATGTTTTTAAACTTAAAAGATCTTTGTGTGGTTTAAAACAAGCACCTAGGGCATGGTATGATAGACTTAGTAACTTCTTACTTAAAAATGACTTTGAAAGAGGACAAATAGACAATACTCTTTTTAGAAAATCAATAAAAGATGATATTCTGATTATTCAAGTTTATGTTGATGATAGTATCTTTGGATCTACTAATGGCACTCTCTGCCAAGAATTTTCTAAATTGATGCAGCAGGAATTTCAAATGAGCATGATGGGAGAACTTAAGTTCTTCCTAGGAATATAAATTCAACAAAGTCAAAAAGGCATATACGTTCATCAATCAAAATATAAAAAAGAGCTTCTCAAGAAGTTTAAGATGAGTGACTGCAAACCAATGGCTTCCCTAATGCACCCTACCTGCTCACTTGAAAAGGATGACTCATGCCAAAAAGTGGATCAAAAATCCTACAGAGGTATGATAGGATCTCTACTCTATCTCACTGCTTCGAGACCTGATATTATGTTTAGTGTGTTCGTATGTGCTAGATTTCAGTCTGACCCTAGGGAATCCCATTTAACTGCCGTTAAGAGAATCCTTAAATACCTAAAAGGCATTATCAACCTCACCTTGTTCTACAAGAAAACTCCTACATAAAAACTAATTGGATACTGTGACTTTGATTATGCCGGAGACAAACTTGAGAGAAATAGCACAAGTGGAAACTACACGTTCTTGGGAGATAATTTAATATCCTGGTCAAGCAAGAGACAAAGCACAATTGCAATGTCAACAGCAGAAGCTGAATATATCTCAGCAGCCGGATGCAACTCCTCAACTCATTTAGATGAAACATCAGCTGGAAGACTACAACACCATGGAAACCCATATCCCTTTATACTGTGACAACACTTCAGCCATCAACCTAGCCAAAAACTCTATCCTTCATTCTAGAGCCAAACACATAGAAATCAAACACCACTTCATCAGAGATTATTTTCAAAAAGGGACACTCAACATCCAGTTTGTAGACACTCACCATTAATGGGCTGACATATTCACTAAACCACTACCTAAAGATAGGTTTGACTTCATCAAGAAAAACCTTAATCTTACTTTAATTCCTAACAAATAGCTTAGTTTAATTTTTTTATGTATGTTATTTTACTTTTATTGTCGTGTATTGTTTTACAAAATTAAAAAAAAAATCAGAAGATGAAAAAAAAAAGTCAAAAAAAAATTCAGAGGATCTCCTTTCTTCCTTCAATCCTTTTTGTCTGATGACAAAGGGAGAGAAGATGTATTTGATACAGAATCTAGGGCATTAGACTTAGGGGGAGAAAACATCAAAATAAAGCTAAGTCTTAGGGGGAGTCAAAGTCAAAAGAAAGAAAAATAGTTATAAAAAATACAAAGTTTTGTCATCATCAAAAAGGGGGAGATTCTTGGAACCAAGTTGGTTCTTGCAATTAAAGTTTTGATGTTAACAAATGTATTTTATGAAAATCGTATTTTTACTTAGAAGGATACATCCAGAGGATGCCAGATGATACCAGAGGATGCATCCAGAGGATACTAGAGGATATCATCATAGGGTACCAGAAGATACCTCCAGAGGATACTAGAGGATGTCATCAAAGGCAAACATCAAAGGATAGCATCAATCAGAGGATATCATTAAAAGGAAGGAAAAATAACATCACCAGAGGATATCTTTCTTGGCCCAGATCAGAAAGAAGTAGAGTCCAGAAGGAGGCCTGGTCCAAACCAAAAGGAAGCTTGTTAGAGGGACACTTGGTCCAGAACAGAAGGAAACATAAGTCAGACTTGGTCCAGACTTAATCCTAACTAGAAGATAGCATGGTCGTGAATATAAGAATGAGTCCAGACTTATCCTGACTTGGTCCAAAACAGAAGATAACTGGTCCAGTACCAATGACTTGGTCCAAACTTGGTTTAGAACAGAAGATAGCACGGTCCATAACATAAAACTTAGTCCAAATCAGAAGATATAATTGTCCAGAACATTAGACTTAGTCCAAATTTAATCCAGATTTAGTCCAGACTTGGTCCAGATTAGAGGATAATAAATGTCCAGATTAAAAGATCAATGGTCCAGATTAAAATATCAAATGTCCAGATTAAAAGATCAATGGTCCAGATTAAAAGTACATATGGTCCAGATTAGAAGATCAATGGTTCAGATCATAGGATCACAGAATTGGTACATATCAGATTACTTGGTCCACAGTTGGCCGAGAATAGAGGATCACAGAATTGGTACATATCAGATTACATGGTCCAGAGGTGGTCGAGATCAGAAGATCATACGGTCCAGAATTTAAATCATGATGCAAATCAGTGAAGACATGATTTAAATTCGAAGAAGACTTGATTACATTTTGATAGAAATTTGATCAAAGTATTAAGGAGATTTGATTTAAAAAATCACTAAAGACTTGAAAAAATTCGAATGCAATCTGAAGCATAAAAACATATGGTTTGAAATTAAAATAAACAAGATTGGTTAACAAAATTTTCAAATGCAATTTGAAGTTAAAAAGATACGATTTTTATTTAAGTGAAACATGATTGGCCACAGTATTTTCAAAGGAAATCTGAGCAAGATCTATTTCGAATTTAAGCTTGGACAAAGCCCTATCTACAGCTATAAAAGGAGGCTTCAGGCAGCAGCATCAAGCATCGAAAATCAAAAGAACTCAAGCTTCATATTCAGCACAATCCGAGAGTTCAAAAGAGAGAATCACTTGACTGCAAAAGCAAAATTTTCTAAGCGATTTCGAGAGAGAAATTCAGTGCATCAATCAGCTTTCCAGAAGCAACTTTGTAGAGTTCCAAACCCTTGTAATCAAACGCGATAGTGATGTAGATTCCTTCTTCAATCTGGAGTTTTCAGATTGGTAGGAGAAGACTTGACTTGTAGAGTCAAGGTGTTGTTTTCGTTCCTTAAAAGTCTGGGGCTGTTAGGCTGTTTGAGAAGACTGGCTTGAAGGGTCAAGTGTTGTAATTCAGAGATTTTGAATTAGTGGATTAAAGCCTTCAGGATGAAGGGATTGGATGTAGCCAAGTTAATGGTGAACCAGGATTAAAATGTTGTGTTCTTAAGTTGTTATTATCTGCTGCTAAGTCTGATCAATTATTCATCAAATAATTCGCATCAACATTCAACAAAACCGCAAAAGAATTCAATTTTGACAAACACAATTCAACCCCCTTCTAGTGTTTACACCTTCAATATCCTCTGGTGACATCCTCTGGTGGCATCCTCTGTGGACATCTTCTGGTGGCATCCTCTGGTGACATCCTCTAGTGACATCCTCTGATGACATCCTCTGGTGGCATCCTCTGATTGTATACTTCTTCAAAGTCAAATATATTATTCTCATAAATACATTTGTTAACATCAAAACTTTAAGTGTAAAACCAACTTGGTTCCAACATATTCTATACCATTTGGTTTTTCAGTCAATGTAGTTCGTCTAATAAGTGCATAAGTTTTGAAGTATTAGGATTTTAGGTCATTTTGGTCTTTACTAGATTTATTCTAGTCTATTTTGGTTCTTAAGCATTATAGTTTGTCAAATAAGTGAATAAGTCTCCATGGATTAAGATTTTAGGTCATTTTGGTCTTTCCAAACTTTATTCTACTCTATTTTGGTTCTTAAGCAATGTAGTTAGTCTAATAAGTGCATTAGTTTCAATGGTTTGAGATTTTAGATAATTTTGGTCATTAAAAGTTGTATTCTATTCCATTTGGTTTGTTAGTCAATTTAGTTCGTCTAATAAGTGCATAAGTCTCAGGATTAGGAATATAGGTCATTTTGGTCTTTTCTAGGTTTATTCTAGTCTATTTTGGTTCTTAAGCAATGTAGTTAGTCTAATAAGTGTATTACTTTCAACCAATCAAGATTTTAGATCGTTTTCTTCATTAAAAGGTTTATTCTATTCCATTTGGTTTTTTAGTCAATGTAGTTCGTCTAATAATTGCATAAGTTTCAAATGATTAGGATTTTAGGTCCTTTTGGTCTTTACTAGGTTTATTCTAGTCTATTTTGGTTCTTAAGCAATGTAATTAGTCTAATAAGTGAATTAGTCTCAATGGATTACGATTTTAGGTCATTTTTGTCTTTACTATCTTTATTCTACACTATTTTGGTTCTTAAGCAGTGTAGTTAGTCTAATAAGTGCATTAGTTTCAATGGTTCGATATTTTAGGTCATTTTGGTCTTTACTAGCTTTATTCTAGTCTACGTTTGTTCTTAAGCAATGTAGTTAGTGTAATAAGGGCATTTGTTTCAATGGATCAATATTTTTGATCATTTTGGTCATTAAAAGCTTTATTTTATTCCATTTGTTTTGTTAATTAATGTAGTTCGTCTAATAGAGGCATAAGTCTAAAAGGATTTGGATTTTAGGTCATTTTGGTGTTAACTAGATTTATTCTAGTCTATTTTGGTTCTTAAGCAATGTAGTTACTCTAATAAGTGCATTAGTTTCAATGGATCAATATTTTAGATTATTTTGGTCATTAAAAGCTTTAATCTATTTGATTTGGTTTGTTAGTCAATGTAGTTCATCTAATAAGTGCATAAGTCTTAAAGGATTTGGATTTTAGGTCATTTTGGTCTTTACTAGGTTTATTCTAGTCTACTTTGGTTCTTAAGTAATGTAGTTAGTCTAATAAGTGCATAAGTATCAAAGGATTAGGATTTTAGGTCATTTTGATCTTTACTAAGTTTATTTTAGTCTATTTTTGTTCTTAAGCAATGTAGTTAGTCTAATAAGTGCATTAGTTTCAATCAATCAAGATTTTAGATCATTTTGGTCATTAAAAGGTTTATTCTATTCCATTTGGTTTTTTAGTCAAGGTAGTTTGTCTAATAAGTGCATAAGTTTCAAAGGATTAGGATTATAGGTCATTTAGGTCTCTGCTAGATTTATTCTAGTCTATTTTGGTTCTTAAGCAATGTTGTTAGTCTAATAAGTACATTAGTCTCAATGGATTACGATTTTAGGTCATTTTGGTCTTTACTATCTTTATTTTACACTACTTTGGTTCTTAAGCAATGTAGTTAGTCTAATAAGTGCATTAGTTTCGATCGATCAAGATTTTAGATTATTTTGGTCATCAAAAGTTTTATTCTATTCCATTTTTAGTCAATGTAGTTCGTCTAATAAATGCATAAGTTTCAAAGGATATTATAGAGAGCAAACTCTTGGCATATATCACATGGATTCAATACACAAAGCAAAAATACACATGTTTAGCAATTACAAATGCACATCAACACATCAATCACACTATCTCAATACAAACATCAACAACAAGTACATACATACAATCATGTAGAAATAATTCAACAACATAAACAACAAGTACAACCTACATGTTATACTAAAAAAGTGGAAGAAGGCTATACCTCACAGTAGTTTCTAAGCAAAAAGCACAGCTAAAAATCTTGTTCGTTCTTACACCTTCACCTATAACATGACTCAAACAAAGTTAAGTCTTTGAAGCCTTAACTACCTCCTAATTCGACCCACACTCATAATCCCCTTAGAGTAGTTAGTTCTCCTTAACAAAACAACTAGACAATAACCAACCGAAAACAATCAAATACACATGGTTTTAAAATTTTTTATCACAACTCTAAACTTTTTAAACTCAAACATTTTTCATAAACTCAACTTAAAAGATACGTTCACAACTTCAACATCTAAATAATTTTCCAAACATGAACTAGGTTTTTCTTCACCACCACAAAAATAAAATATTTGACACTTTATTTTGTCCAAATTTCTCTTTACTCAACTTTCTAGATATTGGACTACACCAAATTAAACCACATCATAAAAACCCAAAATTATAATCCATTATTGTTTTCCAAAACATCAAAATATATCATCAACCTCAAACTTTAGCACAAGGTTAACTCAATTCTTTCTTTTAATTACGTATTCAATATAAAATTCCAATTTTGTAACTCAATTTCAACTTTCTTTTTCAATTCTAATAGACAAAATCAAACCACTTTTGTTGAGAAAAAATCTCTTTTAATGATAACAAAATTATCTTAAGATTATGATTACACTAATGCGTGCATTAAAGTTTTGTACTAAGAAATGAACAGGATCCAAAGATCGCAACCTCCTGTCCAGAAGAATGAATGCATGCAGGATACAAAGTTGTTAAATCCATAAAGAAAATCTGAAATTAAAACACCAGAAGCAGAACATCTGGAAAACACCAGAAGCAGAACATCTGGAAAACACCAGAAGCAGAACATCTGGGAAACCAGAAGTATAACATCTGGGAAACCAGAAGCAGAACATCTGGGAAACCAGAAGCAGAACATCTGGAAAACACCAGAAGCAGAACAACTGGGAAACCAGAAGCAAAACATCTGGAACAGAAAACCAGAAGCTGAAGCAGAAAACCTGAGAGTTGAAAACACCAGATAATGCATCCAGAAGATACCAGAGGATGCATCCTAAAATCACCAGAGGAAATCTTTGCTGGCCCATATCAGAAGGAAACAAAGTCAGAAGGAGACATGGACCAGACCAGAAGGAAGCCTGCCAGAGGAAGACTGGATCCAGACCAAAAGAAATCATAAGTCAAACTTATTCAAGATGTTCTTCTTACCAGAAGATGGCCTGACAGTGAAGTGAAAAACCGTCCTGAATTAATCAGAAGATAAGCTAAAAGGTCCATACTGAAATATCCTTTGTCCAGAACTAATCCAGACCCAGTACAGTCTTGGCCAATATCAGAAGATCAGACCATGGCCCAGTATTGGTCGAAATCAGAAGGTCAGAATAAATGGCCCAGTGTTGGTCGAAACCAGAAGGTCAGAATAAATAGTCCAGTGTTGGCCGAGATCAGAGGATCTCAGCAGACCAGTTTTCTAGTCCAGATTGGCCATATCAGAAGATGAAAATCATAAATGAATATCAAAAGATGAAAATCATAAATGAATATCAAAAGATATACATCTGAAGATGAATTTCAGAAGAAACATATCAGAGGATAACAAGATGAACATCAAAGGATAAAACTCAGAAGACGAACTTCACATGATAAACATCAGAAAATGAATACCAGAAGATAAAATTCAGAAGACGAACTTTACATGATAAATATCATAAGATGAATTCCAGAAAATACACACCAGAAGATAAATATCAGAAGATGAACTCTGGAAGTTAAAACATCAGAAGTCAGACACCATAAGGTGAACTTCAGACACCAAAAGGAAATTACCAGAGGATAATTTCTAGCTGCTCATTCATCCTCTCACATTAAGAACAACTAACAGTTCCAGAGTATCAAAAGCTGCATCATCCACGACCAGAGAAGGGTCATGACTTGGAATCAGAAAAGAGCACTGACCAGTTGTTAAAAACATATGGAATGATCTATCCTCCTGGAAAGCCAAGTAAAGAAGTAACCTCTCATGTGCCAGGCTGTAAAAGGGCAGAATGGCAAGGCTGTAAATTCGCAACAACAGTGAGGTTTATTACATCTTAAAAAAACGGTCAGAAAGGAAAATTTTCTTGAAGAGAAAGTTTCCTTCTCTCTATAAAAGGAAGGCTGCTCTTCTTCAGCCAGACACACACAACTACACGAGCAAAAAATAGAAAAATATCAAGAGGCTATCAAGAGCATTTATCAATCTCCTTTCAAGCTTTCTATAATCTTTCACTAGATCTTTGTTTCATCTTTATAGAAAGTAAATCCTGTCAAACTACTCCATATCATTTTTAGACCTTCAAGTGAGTAACACTTGAAGAGAAATCAGAAGGAAAGAATTGTAAGCTTGGTGAAGCTAAAGAATACACAGTTTTGTAATCAACCTCAGTGAGAGGCTGATAGCTTTTGATACTTAGTAAAAAACTCACTAGAGTGTGAGGACTGGACGAAGCCTTCATTGGGTAAACCAGTATAAAATTCGTGTGTCATTATTCTCTCTCTCAACTCTACTACATCTGATAAATCATCCTCTGAAAAAGGACAACAGTTTAAAACAGTAACAGATTTTTAAAACCTTGAATGTCTCTATTCAACCCTCCTTCTAGTGATATTCTAGCCACTTTAATTGGCATCAGAGTGAGGTTCTCTAAAACTACACCTAACAGTGTAAGAGAAAAATATCCAAAAAGAAAAAATGTCAAAAGCTAAGTATATCCTAGAAGGAGGATCATCCAGCAGACCTCCCTACTTTGATGGAACTGACTACTACCACTAGAAAGGAAAGATGAGATTGTTTCTCATATCTCAAGATAACAACATGTGGCCTGTGGTAGAAAAAGGAAATCATGTCATCAGAATCAACAGTGCAGATCCAACCTCTGACGAAAAACCTCAAACACAATGGACAACTGAAGAAAATGCCAAGGTACTTCTAAACTCTAAAGCTCATTTATTTCTAACGTGTGCTTTGAGCAGGGAAGAGTATGATAGAGTTGAAGAATGCCAAAGTTCTAAAGAACTATGGGACACCTTGAAGATCCATCATGAAGGTTCAAGTCATGTTAATGAAGCCAGAATTGACATGGGATTAAGAGAGTTCGAGTTGTTTGAAATGAAGGAGGAAGAAACAATTGATGAAATGTTCTCAAGACTGACAATCATCCTCAACAACTTAAGGTCTCTGGGAAAAGAATACCCTGTCCAAGAGAGAATAAGAAAGATATTAAGAAGTTTACCAAAGGAATGGAGACCCATGGTGACTGCCATCACAGAAGCAAGAAATTTAGCCACCGTGAGGTTAGAAGATCTAGTTGGAACTCTTAGAGCTCATGAACCTCTATTGCTTGCTGATAAACCAAGCAAAAAGGGAAAAATGATTGCATTGAAATCCAGTCAAACTGAAAGTCCATCCTCCAAAAATTTTGAAATTATCTCAAAAAGGGATAACTCAGAATATCCTCTCTCTGAAGAGGAGGATGAACTGGCTCTAATCTCCAGAAGAATCCAAAGAATAATCAAAAGAAGAGAACAAGACAAAAGATCCTCTCATAAAGAAAAGATTGACAAAAGCCAGATAACTTGTTATGGATGCAATAAAATGGGACACTACAAAACTGAGTGTCCTCTAAACAAAAGGAACATAAAAAGATTTCACAACAAGAATAAATCTATGATGGCAACTTGGGATGACAGTGATGAATCATCCTCCGAGCAAGAAAAGGAAGAAGAAGCCAACCTTTGTCTCACGGCTAACTCAGAAGCAGATGAGGTGCATCCTCTGATCAACAAAAGAAAGCCCTGGTTCTTGGACAGTGGCTGCTCAAGACATATGACAGGAGATAAGCATTGCTTTATCTCTTTGGAATCAAAAGATAGAGGATCAGTTACATTTGGCAACAATGATAAAGCTCAAATCGAAGGGACAGGTATTATTGGTAAAAACAATTTTGCCAAAATCGAAAATGTTTAGTATGTTGATGGTTTAAAACATAACTTGCTAAGCATTAGCCAACTTTGTGATAGTGGATTTGAAGTAATTTTTAAACCCACTCTATGCGAGGTCAAGCATTCATCCTCGGGTAGAGTTTTATTCTCAGGCTTAAGGAAAAAGAAGTTATATGTCTTATATTTAGATGATTTACCTTCTGAATCTTGTTTTATGGCTATTGAAAAGGATAAATGGATTTGGCACAAACGGGCTGGTCATACTAGCCTGAATACTATGTCTAAATTATCAAAATTAGAATTAGTTAAAGGTCTTCCAAAAATAAATTTTGAAAAAGAAAAAGTATGTGAGGCTTGTGCCAAAGGAAAACAAGTTAAAAGTAGCTTTCACTCCAAAAATATTGTTTCAACAAATCAACCACTTGAACTCCTTCATATTGACCTTTTTGGTCCTATCAAAACTTCAAGTCTTAGTGGAAAAAGATATGGATTTGTTATTGTTGATGATTTTTCACGATTTACTTGGGTCTTGTTTTTAAAACACAAAAATGAAGCCTCTGAGGCTTTTCAATATTTTTGTAAGAAGATACAAAATGAAAAGGGATCAAAGATTGTCTCAGTTAGAAGTGATCATGGGGGAGAATTTGAAAATGAGTCTTTTGAAACCTTTTTTGATGAAAATGGTATTTCTCATAATTTTTCTTGTCCAAGAACTCCTCAACAAAATGGAGTTGTTGAAAGGAAAAATAGAACTTTACAAGAAATGGCTAGAACTATTCTAAATGAAACCAACATTGAAAAATATTTTTGGGCTGAAGCTATCAACACAGCTTGCTATGTTTCAAACCGAGTTTCAATTAGAAAAATTTTAAACAAAACTCCATACGAACTTTGGAAAGGTAGAAAACCAAATATTTCTTATTTTCATATATTTGGATGTTACTGCTACATCCTAAATAATAAAGAAAATTTGGGAAAGTTTGATCCAAAATCTGATAAAGGTATATTTTTGGGATACTCCACATCTTCAAAAGGTTATAGAATCTATAATCTTAGAACTCAAACTGTGGAGGAATCCATGCATGTTATTTTTTATGACTTGTGTTTAGAAAACATGGATAAAAATGAAGAAGATGAAAATACATCCTCTAAAGTTCACAATCCAAATGAGGAGGACATTTCTGATCCAACCTCTCAGCAGCCTCCAAGAGGATGGAAGACTATAACATATCATCCTCCAGATCTGATCATAGGTGATACTGCTGATGGAGTTAGAACAAGGCAATCATTGAGAGAAGATTCAATCAACATGGCCATGATATCTCAAGTTGAACCAAAGAACATTGATCAAGCCATAAGTGATCAATCATGGATGAATGCCATGATGGAGGAATTGTCTCAGTTTGAAAGAAACAAAGTGTGGAATCTTGTGCCCCATCCTCTGGAAAAATCCATCATTGGAACCAAATGGATCTTCAGAAACAAACTGAATGAGGATGGAGAGGTCATACGAAATAAAGCAAGATTAGTGGCACAAGGTTATAACCAACAAGAAGGAATTGATTATGATGAAACATTTGCACCAATTGCAAGACTCGAAGCAATCAGAATCCTCTTAGCTTATGCCACACATAAAGGAATAAAACTATATCAAATGGATGTCAAAAGTGCCTTCGTGAATGGATTCTTAAATGAAGAAGTGTATGTTCACCAACCTCCTGGATTCAAGGATAAATAGAAACCAGATCATGTGTACAAGCTCTCAAAAGCTCTTTATGGATTAAAGCAAGCTCCTAGAGCTTGGTATGAAAGGTTGAGTTGCTTTCTAAAAGAGAATGGCTTTTCAAGAGGTCAGATTGATACAACTTTGTTTAAAAAGATTCATAATGAGGATATGTTAATTGTTCAAATTTATGTGGATGACATAATCTTTGGATCCACAAATGAGAAAATGTGCAAAGAATTCTCCAACCTCATGCAAAGCGAGTTTGAAATGAGCATGATGGGAGAATTAAAATTCTTTCTTGGATTACAAATAAAACAATTAGAATCAGGAATCTTCATTTCTCAAGAAAAATATACCAAGGATCTTCTGAAAAAATATAACATGAATCTTGCAAAATCAATGAGCACTCTTATGCATCCATCCTCCTCACTACATCAAGATGATGAAGGAACCTCCATTTATGAAAAAGAGTACAGAGGAATGATAGGATCCTTGCTGTACTTAACAGCCAGCAGACCTGACATTGTGTTTTCAGTAGGTATGTGTGCAAGGTTTCAATCATCCCCTAAAGAATCACACCTTACTGCAGTAAAAAGGATATTCAGGTATCTAGTTGGTACCACAAACCTGGGAATTTGGTACAAAAAGGACTCAAATCTTGATCTTCTGGCATATTGTGATGCTGATTATGCTGGTGACAAAATTGAGAGGAAAAGCACAAGTGGAGCATGTCAATTTCTGGGTTCATCCCTCATTAGTTGGTCATGTAAAAAACAAAATACCATAGCTCTCTCCACTATAGAAGCTGAATACGTTTCTGCTGCTCAATGTTGCTCTCAAATTCTCTGGGTAAAAAATCAAATGGAAGACTACTCTTTAAGGTACACAAAAATTCCTATCCTTTGTGACAACACTAGTGCTATTAATCTTTCCAAAAACCCTATTCAACACTCTAGATCTAAACATATTGAAATTAAACATCATTTCTTAAGAGATCATGTTCAAAAAGGAGATGTTGAATTAATTTTCATTGAAACTGAAAATCAGCTTGCTGACATTTTCACCAAACCTCTCCTGGAGGATCGTTTCAAAAAAAATTTAGAAAAACTTTCCATCTTAAATCTTTCAAAAGTTGTCTAAAAAATAAGTTTTGCAAAACTTTAGATCATAATGTTATTTTGTTTTTAAGAAAATATAAAAATCTGAGGATGGACAACTCAGATAAATCTCTATCCTCCTCCAAGATTTGAAATTTGCAAAAGTCAGAGGCAGGCAAGTCAAATCACTGTTGCTTACACTCCTCTCTGCAAAAAGGTGCCTCGATTTCAGTTTCTTACTCACTGCCCAATGGATAAGTCACCCGTGCTTCTCCCTAGATTGTCATGATTAAACCTATACCTCCTTACTTCTTCCCTCCAAACGGTTCAAATATTTTCTCTATAAATTAACTCATTTACCCTTTGTAAATATTCAAAACCTCCAGTATTCAAAAATGGCTTGCACCAAATCTGCTGGAAAAAGAAAAATTTCCTCAAACTCTTCTAAAAATCAAACTGAAAACTACTCAAGTGACTCTGAGGCAACTCTCTTTGATTCTTCAAAAACTCCTTCCTCCAAACCTACCAAAATAGCTACTTCAAAAAGGAAAGTTATTCAAAAACAACCAGCATCAATGCTGATCCTATTCCAGATGACTTCACTCCTCCCACCACTGATATCAAACCTGAACAACGTCGCTCCCACAAAGAACTTCGAGCTCTGAAAAAGATCTGCAAAGATCAGAAAAAAAACTTTTTTCAACAATGGCCACTTTTCATCAAACTATGGCGTAGTTTCGCACTCTGCTAGAATGGGTCACAGCACACCTGGTCAAGCCTATTGCTCTAGAAGCACGGCCTCCAGTACCCTCTGTTCATCCTCCTTCACCACTGCCTCGTCCCTCAACCTCCTCCTCGTCTGATGATTCCTCTCCTTTAAAGTAGTTCACCATCCTCTGGGCTCCCACTGACTTTTTGCTGTTGACAAATTTGGGGGAGAAAGATTAAAATTAAAACTGTCAAGGATTAGGAATTTAGACAAGAAGATGTTTTTTTTTTGAAATTATCTTAATCCTCTATGTTTTTTTCTTTTGAACCATTTTTTGTATGATCTTATTATAATCAATATAAAGTATTCGGATTGGTTCAAAAATCTTTAAATTCTTTTATGCACTTTCTGAGGGGGAGCCCCTATTCTTTACAGCTCATACTGAGGGGGAGCTTCATACTCAAAAACAACACCTTTACAATTTTATTTTAAATAATCTAAAGAAATTTTGTCATCATCAAAAAGGGGGAGATTGTTGAGAAAAAATCTCTTTTAATGATAACAAAATTATCTTAAGATTATGATTACACTAATGTGTGCATTTAAGTTTTGTACTAAGAAAGGAACAGGATCCAAAGATCGCAACCTCCTGTCCAGAAGAATGAATGCATGCAGGAAACAAAGCTGTTAAATCCATAAAGAAAATCTGGAGTTAAAACACCAGAAGCAGAACATCTGGAAAACACCAGAAGCAGAACATTTGGAAAACCAGAAGCAGAACATCTGGAAAACACCAGAAGAAGAACATCTGGGAAACCAGAAGCAGAACATCTGGGAAACCAGAAGCAGAACATCTGGGAAACCAGAAGCAGAACATCTGGGAAACCAGAAGCAGAACATCTGGGAAACCAGAAGCAGAACATTTGGAAAACACCAGAAGCAGAACATCTGGGAAACCAGAAGCAAAACATCTGGAACAGAAAACCAGAAGCTGAAGCAGAAAACCTGAGAGTTGAAAACACCAGATAATGCATCCAGAAGATACCAGAGGATGCATCCTAAAATCACCAGAGGATATCTTTGCTGGCCCATATCAGAAGGAAACAAAGTCAGAAGGAGACATGGACCAGACCAGAAGGAAGCCTGCCAGAGGAAGACTGGATCCAGACCAGAAGAAATCATAAGTCAGACTTATTCAAGAAGTTCTTCTGACCAGAAGATGGCCTGACAGTGAAGTGAAAAACCGTCCTGAATTAATCAGAAGATAAGCTAAAAGGTCCAGACTGAAATATCCTTTGTCCAGAACTAATCCAAACCCAGTACAATGTTGGCCAATATCAGAAGATCAGACCATGGCCCAGTATTGGTCAAAATCAGAAGGTCAGAATAAATGGCCCAGTGTTGGTCGAAACCAGAAGGTCAGAATAAATGGTCCAGTGTTGGCCGAGATCAGAGGATCTCAGCAGACCAGTTTGCTAGTCCAGATTGGCCGATATCAGAAGATGAAAATTATAAATGAATATCAGAAGATATACATCTGAAGATGAATTTCAGAAGAAACATATCAGAGGATAACAAGATGAACATCAAAGGATAAAACTCAGAAGACGAACTTCACATGATAAACATCAGAAAATGAATACCAGAAGATAAAATTCAAAAGACGAACTTCACATGATAAATATCATAAGATGAATTCCAGAAAATACACACCAGAAGATAAATATCAGAAGATGAACTCTGGAAGTTAAAACATCAGAAGTCAGACACCATAAGGTGAACTTCAGACACCAAAAGGAAATTACCAGAGGATAATTTCTAGCTGCTCATTCATCCTCTCACATTAAGAACAACTAACATTTCCAGAGTATCAAAAGCTGCATCATCCACGACCAGAGAAGGGTCATGACTTGGAATCAGAAAAGAGCACTGACCAGTTGTTAAAAACATATGGAATGATCTATCCTCCTGGAAAGCCAAGTAAAGAAGTAACCTCCCATTTGCCAGGCTGTAAAAGGACAGAATGGCAAGGCTGTAAATTCGCAACAACAGTGAGGTTTATTACATCTTGAAAAAACGGTCAGAAAGGAAAATTTTCTTAAAGAGAAAGTTTCCTTCTCTCTATAAAAGGAAGGCTGCTCTTCTTCATCCAGACACACACAACTACACGAGCAAAAAACAGAAAAATATCAAGAGGCTATCAAGAGCAATTATCAATCTCCTTTCAAGCTTTCTATAATCTTTCACTAGATCTTTGTTTCATCTTTATAGAAAGTAAATCATGTCAAACTACTCCATATCATTTTTAGACCTTCAAGTGAGTAACACTTGAAGAGAAATCAGAAGAAAAGAATTGTAAGCTTGGTGAAGCTAAAGAATACACAGTTTTGTAATCAACCTCAGTGAGAGGCTGATAGCTTTTGATACTTAGTAAAAAACTCACTAGAGTGTGAGGACTGGACGTAGCCTTCATTGGGTGAACCAGTATAAAATTCGTGTGTCATTATTCTCTCTCAACTCTACTACATCTGATAAATCATCCTCTGAAAGAGGACAACAGTTTAAAACAGTAACAGATTTTTAAAACCTTGAATATCTCTATTCAACCCCCCTTCTAGTGATATTCTAGCCATTTCAACTTTATCTCCTCAAAACACCTTTTCTTTCATAATCAAAATTTTACTCATAAACACATCAAATAGGTGTAAATTAAAATTTTTAATAAGTTAAACAACTCAAACAGATTTAGTAAACTTTTAATTTAAGTTCAAACTTATTTATTTGAAATCAACGTAACTCATTTTTTTTTTCCTTTTGATCCCTAGGGTTCGACCACAACCAAAAAATTTGGAATTTATTTTTCTTCCATTTAAGTAACACACAATACTAATCTCATACTTACAAACAAAATCCCAAAAATCATCTCTCCCCCCTCGAGGATTTGATAGGAAAAGAGGAGAGAAAGGTTTTCTTTTTCATTAATAGAAGCAACAACAACAAACAAGAAAGCTCAAACCAAACACACTAAAAAAATCACACTTCTACCCTTTAAACACACACCCATGGGTAAAGAGAGGTGAGAGAAAATGACTTTCTCACCGTGAGTTTCTTAGTTCAATGTATTCTCTTTTTATTTTTATTGGAACGCTTTTGTAGTTGAAGCTTTGTTGGAGTTCAATAAATAGAGGAAAAGTTAGGGTTTTAGAAAAATGGAGAAGACAATTTTATTTTTTTTTAAAAATGAAGGAAACTTTCACATGAATATTTAAAAATTACTAAATAAATATAAAGTCTATATAAAGTCTAACTGAACTTTGAAGGAACTTTCTAAATAAATATAAAAAATAAACTTCATCACTAAGAATCTCGCGCAAGATAACGACATATCTCAAAAATGGACTATTATAAACTAAATATGAAAATAATAATGATACAACTCAATAATAGTAGAAACCAGGAAGTGCTACAGACACAAAAATTCCTGGAGTAAACTGTTCTATCAACACTTATTAGTGCTCTACAGACATTCTTAGCCATTTCCAAAGATAGCCATAACACAGCAATTGATGAAAAAATACAACATAATAAAAACACAATTACACCCTTGTTTTCCAAAGAGACCTGCTTCTCCCTGACCTTTTCAACCTCAGACCTGAATTATTAAGAAATAATTTGAGATTCCAAATAACTAAATAATTAATATCATCATCCATTAAGGAAGAAAAAAAATGAAGGAAACTTTCACATGAATATTTAAAAATTACTAAATAAATATAAAGTCTATATAAAGTCTAACTGAACTTTGAAGGAACTTTCTAAATAAATATAAAAATAAACAACTTCATCACTAAGAATCTCGCGCAAGATAACGACATATCTCAAAAATGGACTATTATAAACTTAATATGAAAATAATGATACAACTCAATAATAGTAGAAACCAGGAAGAGCTACACACACAAAAATTCCTGGAGTAAACTGTTCTATCAACACTTATTAGTGCTCTACAGACATTCTTAGCCTTTTCCAAAGATAGCCATAACACAGCAATTGATGAAAAAATACAACATAATAAAAACACAATTACACCCTTGTTTTCCAAAGAGACCTGCTTCTCCCTACCTTTTCAACCTCAGACCTGAATTATTAAGAAATAATTTGAGATTCCAAATAACTAAATAATTAATAGCATCATCCATTAAGGAAGAAAAAAAAGCTTAATTTCTATTTCTTAACAAACTCTGGTGATAAAAAAGGCATTCATGTAAGAACATAGCAACCACTAAAGCACAGGGAAAGGACTGGAAACAGTAACTTTCCTCAGTCTATTATCGTACAGAATACATTCTTCGAGGTCTACATAGGTGCTGTAATCTGATGAATATTGTGTGTGACCTTACGAACCTAGAAGTTCCAAAACTGGAAGTGTGTTCTAGAAGGAAAGGACATCAAGGGCAGTAAAGTAGTCAGTTATATGACTGAAGACAGTTAGCTGAAGTTGTTGTATTGTAACTTATCAATTATAATTAGATATATATCAGTGTAGTACTCAGTCAGAAGAGTCAGTGGTGTTTGTTTTGTACAAACTGTTTTCCTGTTGGAGGGGGAATTCTTCCCTAGGCAGAGTAAAATCAATTTGGTTTTCCCTGGGGGATAAAAAGTTGTTTTGGTGGCTAAGATGGGAGAGTAAAGGACTCTGAGTGATAAGGTGGTGTCGGATTCAATTCCTACCTATAGCATAATACTAACAAATATACATACTAATATTGACCGTTTTTAAAAAAAATTGGTTTTCACTGATTCTTTCCTTCTCTTTCTCTCTCTTTAAGAGTTCTTTTCACAATCATGAAGGGTCTATCAAATGGAATGAACTGTCGTTTTTCGAGGGAGTACCAGCGTGAGCAGAAGGAATGGAGCCTAGGGTGGAATTCTTAGTGTTCTATGGAGTCCATCAAGAAACTGGCCAGATAACACACCACACAACTTGAGGCGCTGAAGAAGGGAATATCAATAATAGGGGATGTCAAGAAACTAAGTGAAATGGATGCAGACACAGGGGATCGATTGGGAGGATGACGACGAAGATGATGCTGCGGTGAAAACCCATACATTCTCAATGTAGAAAAACCAGAGTGGTGGTGGACCAGAGAAGAGCTGCACCACCGAGACTGGTGACAGAGGGTGCAAATGGATAAGAAAGTTGAATTACCCATCTTTGAAGGAGTTGACCTGATCGGATAATTGCAAGAGCAGAATAATTCTGAGGTGCAACAGATTTCTCCGGCAGAAAAACTTTAGCTCGCATTCCTGAGTATGGAAGGAGCAGCAATACAATGGTCTCGATTTTTCCGCCAAAAGAATTTGGGTACATGTATGTAACATGTAATAATAATCAATGATTTTAACATCTAAACATAAGTACACTGAAGGGATAAGCAGTCATAAAATTTAAAAATCCAACATTGTCTATGAATCACAAAATTGAAAGTTGTAATTCTACTCAGATTATTTTAGCACTTAAAAGTTACATAAACTTCTTAAATTTTAGTTTCTATAACTTATGAAATCCATGTAAAGTTAATTATAATGACAGGGTGTGAATAAGCTTCCATGTTTTCAATAAAAGTTCACTTGTGCCAGATCTGGCTGTTTTATTCTGATTCTTAGAAACACCAAGACAGGGAGACACACAGGTATTACTCAACTATTTTAAAGGTCTTTGCATTTTACACTAATTACTAAACCGGAATTAGTTCCTGGGTTCATATGGTAATGCAAAGCTTGTATATAAATTCTCACCTCAAAACAGCATTGTCCCGGAGTAAATGATCTAACTGCAATGAAGCTTGAGACTTCCAAGAATTGAGATCACTAGCATCTTTTGCCTGCATAAGCAACAAATCATTTCCAAAATGAATAGATAGGATAGTAATGAACTTTATTAAATAAGAATAAATATTGTCAACAATATCCGTGATAGAATTAACATACTATAACATCCTGCTGGTCAATGAGATTCTTAATGTCTTCTTTGATCTTCTGTAGAAGTATATCTTTTTCTCCTATGTCTTTGCTGTACTCTTTGAAAATATTGACATATCTAGAGTTTAAGTCTTCCATATACCGCTCCAAAACAAATAAATTTAAGTCTAGAGAACGAACTTTCTGCATTAGAATCTTGAGAACAGTATCCCCAGGCATCCTGCCAACTTGTTGACGGATTTCTTCAATTGGATCAGGAACATTATTACTTTTTACCGTCTCATGATTGGCAGAAGTGATTTCGGAAGAAGGGTCCGAATTGACTCCCCCAACAGTATTTTGATGAACATGTTCACTCTCAGCCGGATCAGGATGGGGTAATACTGTCTTCTTATCATCATTACCTTCTCCAGATGCAAATAGATTGTCCTGAGTATTTATCAAATCCTCCAGCATTCTCTCAACAGCATCCACACCATAAAGTTCAACAACACTTAGAGTGCAATAAAATTCTGAACCATAGTGGCTTTGAAGATTCAACTTTAGGTATCTCACCCATTTTGGTTCTTTAAGAACAAACCTTTGAGCATGCCTCACATTTGAGGCAGTAAAATTCCCAAGGAAAACCCAAACATCTGTTGGAAAGCTCAGACTTCCATGGATTTCAAAGTCTTTCAAATTGGAAGAGTGGTGCTCAAAATTAGCGATTTCTATAGTATCTACTAAGGTTTCTTCTGAAAGTTCTATAATGACAAATTTCTCCTCCACAGAACAAGGATTTCGAAGATACTTGTCTTTGTCCCTGCTTAAGATATTAGAGGCCCCTTTGGCTTCCTTATTAGAACCTAAAACTTTGGCTCCCTTTGATGCCGAAGCATAATTATATTCTGCACCACCAGGCTCCAATCTATGTATTACACTTCCAGATTGACCAGTGCCAGACTTAACTTTAGAACTGATTGCCCTGCTCTTGAATTCATCAAGACCAAGAGGCACAGTCCAAGATATGCGATCAGATTTTTTAGTATCATTTTCAAGTTTGTTGGCAGATTCACAACTCTCAACTAAATGCTCTTCTCTATTGGAAGAATCAGTATTTTCTTTATTGCAATCATCAGGTACCGCATAATCATCACTTTCTCTACTAGTGAGTGACTCACCAACAAAGCCATTAGCCTCATAACCTCCACCTTTAGAGTATAATAAAGCCTCAGACGGGACGCAAGCATCAGTTTCTTTAACAAAATATTTAGCAGTATCAGAGATTTTACAAAATCCCTGGTTAACTTCATTCCATTTTGATAATCCAACAGAAATCTCTTCAGATCCATCTACATACAAAGATAATAAACCGACAAATAAGACTATGAGACCTGCGTCTGCAACGAAGTAAAAAATATATTTCATTTTACAAGAGCAAGATTGATAGAGAAGAGTAGAAATATTAATGGTGAATGGAATAGTATTTAATTAAAACGGCAATATGAGACTGGTTACAATGAGAAAACCAGAGCAAAAGCTCCTCAGTAGAGAGAAAAACTATTCTCTCACTGCCTAACCGCTAAGGTAATAAAAAGTGATGATTGCATGATTTGCCCCCACTGCCTATGCTCCCTTCTTATTAGGGGAAAATACTAATTGCTTGCCAGGTGGCCACTACTCCTTCCACTCCTTCTCTTTCTACTTCTTCCTTTCATGCACTCTCCATTAGGCTTAGTGTGGTTCACACCCACCAGCACATCACCCTCACTTGGGTTGGGCTTAGGTAACATCCTATCAAAAACCATACAGAGTCTATCCAAAAAGGGAGGCACGGTGCATGGAGCTCCCACCAGATGTGGTCTGGAGAGGGTAGATGTATACAACCTTACCTCCGCTCCGCAAGAAGAGAGGCTGTTTCTAGAATTTCAACTTGTGACCTCAAGGTCAGAAGACGACACTCTTACCGTTGTGCTAAGGCTCGGGATCATATGCAAGTTGTCGAATGAGAGAAAATGAGAGACATATGGTGAAATAGTGTGTCTGAACTACACAACAGAGTCGGTTTTATATAGGCTCAAGGCAATAAATACAAAAATAAATATAGGAGATACTATTTATATTTACATGGTATGATATGATATGCAATAAATACAAAGATCATAAATATATTTTCAATACAAGTCTATATATTTATTTTAAGAAAAGTCTTCCCCAAATGACACGTGGTGAAATTTCGCACTTCTATTTCCTATCCTTCATTTTCCCACACCCATGCAATGCAATCTTGTACGAGATCTTTACTAGTTCGTTATAAATTATCCATCCAAATTCATCAAAACCACTAAGTTATTAATAATAAAAAATTATATGTACAATAGAATGACATACAAGTTAATATTATTTGAGAGAAACAAAAGACTAGTCCCATAAAATATGGCGAATCGCAGTCCAAATCTCCAACATAAGAAGTTCCCACCTCAAGCGTCTTGTTTAGAGCTACGACTAAGTTAAATTTTGGTATCCTATGATGGTTTTACTGTGGAATTATTGAAGCTACAAAATGTAGCTTTCGATTTAACATGGGTCCAACATGAAGACAAACAGACACTAAATATGTGTTTGGCTATGCGGTGTCAAAAATTGATTTTCGTTAAAAATGAGTTTAATGTAAAATAATTTATGTTTGGATGCATTCACCTCACATTGAATCGAACAATAAATTTGAATGTAAAAATAACCTCTCCTATGCAATCTAAAGCTACAAAACCTAGTTTCAAGTTAGAATCAATTCTAGATGCAAAATCAATTTCAATGATCATAACTCAAACATGTCAAAATCAATTTTATATATCTGGAATCAATTTTGGATTTGCGGTAACTAAAATTGATTTTGAATTAACTTATTTCGTAAAATTGAATTTTGGTTAAAAGTGAGTTGAATGTAATGTGATTTATGTTGGAATATTTTCAGGTAAAAGTGAGTTGAACAATAAATTTTGGTGTAAAAATCACATTAAGACTCAAAAGCTACAAATAGTAGCTTCAAGTTAGAATCAATTTTGGAGGCAAAATAGTTTTACTCAATATCAACCAAACTTATCAAAATCAATTTATACCTCCAAAATTGATGTTGTCTCCTCTAAAAGGGGAACCAAACACAAACCAAATGCATCTAACAAATACAATCCATATACGGAAAGAAAACAAAAAAGAAATGATAGAGTTTTTTACCTGTGTAACTGATCCATAAGCTGAAGAGGAAGAGTAAACCCCACAAAACAAAAACCAAAGAAACTTCATAAAAATGATTGTTATTTACAGAGGAAGAAGTTTTTATTGAAGAAGCTCTTCTTTCCAGAAGAGCTTTACGTGATCTCTGCATTGCACATCAATCCAAATTCAATAACACACAAATTCCATTAATTTCCCTGCCTGCAAATCACACACAAAATCACACAGTTTTTTTATCTTGTTTATAGATCTCAACAGTAAAATAGAAAATAAAAAGGACGATGGAAATTGTTTTAACTGATTAATTAATGTGTATTAATAAGGAATTGTAAAATGTTGTTACCTGGAACTTTGAATTGGCGTTGACGAATTAGATCTGAGTGTATGTTATTTGTTCCTTTTGAAGGAATGCAAAATCAGAATGGAATTTCAGAAAAAAAGTTATACAAATATAATAATACAGAGAGTCAAGTTTCGTAACCTAGCGCGTGATGATGACTGCTTATGGGACACCGGCCTAAGTAAGTGTCTTGTTGTCAGAATGATTTATTTTATTTTCAAATACACTAATCAAACTTAAAAGTCGAAAATTAATAAAATAATAAAAATCAAAATACACAAATATTATTTTATAAGATTTTTAAAATAGTGATTCTGATTTTATATTTTTAAAAATAATTTTTATGAGAACTTACTGAAAAATAGGATAAATTATTTTAGACTTATTTATTATTAATTAAAAAAAGTAATTTTGATATTCAATAAATTATATATTTATTATTATAGATTTTAATACCATAAAAATCAATTTCTTTTTAAAAACTATCTTTCAAAAATAATTATTATAAAAAAAATTTCAAAATAGTTTTTCATTTTAATTATTTTTTGAAATACCATTATCAAAGAAAATTATAGCAAATAAATAAAATACTTTAAATGACATTTTAAGATAAATTATTTAAACAAATTTTTCTTTTAAAACTTTATTTTATTTTAAAAAAAATATTATAAGAAAACTAAAATAGAATAAATCATTATTAAAAAAAAACATTAAACAATTGGACCGAAAAACAAATAAGACATATTTTATGAATTTTCTTTTGACGAGTATTTAATGAATTTGATTGGACAACGGTTTTCAAGTTTTGAGTTACCTTTACTTCATTTATTTTATTAAAAAAAATAATTAATTATTTAAATTGTTAAAAATTGCATTGATCGAGAATAATACAATTCAAAATTATTAATATTGAAAAAGATGAATCTGCTAACAAAGTCGTAACACTCAGGTTAATAGTATAAAATAACAAAATGATTATCAATGTGAAAAAAACTAATAAATATAATAAAATTGAAGTGTTTTGAATACATGTGTCGTCGAAACTATAACGTTGATAGTGTCAAAATCATTGATTGAATCAAAGTTAATATGTCAATCTAAAACGAACGTTGCAACACGACAAAAAATCAAACAATATTGAATCAAGATGACGAACAACACAACGTTGTACTAAAACGATAAAACTGTAGAAAAAATGCGTAAGAAAAACTGGAAAACACTGATTTAAATAAAATGAGGAAAATAAAAACGAGTTAGAAGAATGATTTTATGCTTAAAAAAATAGTCTTAAATAACTATTCTTCAATGAAAGAAGAAGAAGATCTAAGAAGAAAATGAGGAAAAAAAAGTGGAACATAGGCTACCTATACTTCATTTATTAAAATCTCAAAGTTTATACTCTTGCATATTTTATTTTGCTCTAACTATTTTTATTATGTTGTTGGAATAATTAATTTTCTCATTAAAATTCTTTCATTAAATACTTCTAATTAAAATTTGTTTTTTCTAAAACTATATCTCTGTTATGATTATAATACACATAGATTTTACTATTTTAGACACGAGTTTCACATTTTTTAAAGCAAAAAAGAATATGTTAATTTTATTAATAATCAAAGCAATACAACTAAAGCTTTTATCATAATTTTGAATGTTAAGCTATATATGCATTCACCCCTACTAAGGTAGGAGAAATACAAGAATTTCTCTCTTATTAAATTGTAAAAAAGAGTTGGAAAAATGAGAAATAAAAGGCTCTTACAATATAATGTCTTCAATTTCTATTTTGTTTATCCCAATTAATTATTGTGATGTCCTCAATATAGGGTGAATCTAATTCAAATGACACCTTTGATGTAACAAACTCAATTATCATCTCATTGGAGTGAATCAAAATTCCTTTTAGATCCACTTTTTGCTTCCTACAAATTAGAGGATTTAAAGGAGACTGAAAGTAACTAAAAACACTTAATAATCATTTAAAATTATTTCATTTCTTTTAAACCAAACACACTTGTAAAAATTATTTAATATCTCATAGGTAGTATGAATTTTTCCTTTCATAAACCCTAAAATACGACAATTTAACTACATGATATATAACTTCGAAGAAACTTCATCTCTCAATACAAAAATTAATATAAAAAATTAGTTCACAAAAAATTTGTCCATCATGCAAAAAGTACTTAACACACTACAAATAATTTTCCTCTATTATATATATAAAAAACTTAATGTCTAACACTACTACAATTTTACCCCAATCTAATTTTATAACACAAATATTTTAAAGGTTAAACATGTTTTTTTTTAATTTACCACTAAAAACAAACTATTCACTTTTTGTTGTCTTCTCTCTGTTGCTTTTTCATATTCTATTCTTTCCACTTCTTTAATCTCTCTTTTTTTTTCATATTAAATTACGGGTATTTTTTTATTCTTTTTTTCAATTATATGCTACTTCTTAAATTTTCATATTTTATTACTTTCTTTTCGTTTTTCAATTCTCTTCTATCCCATTTTCAATTTCTCATTTAAAATTAAAATTATTTCTATCAATCTCTCACCATCTCTTTCTCCTCCATTCTTTTTTTACTATATTTATATCTTCTCCAATTTTTGTGATTTTTTTCAACTTTTCATCTACTGTTTATATAAGAATAATAACTACTCTAGAAAAAGTATAAATATCATTTCTTTCAATTTATACACGTTTAGTTTTAAAGTTAAAATTTTCAATTTGTAAATAAACTATATAAAATTATTAATTTGAACATTCTCTTGCACAATTACATCACTTTTCTCTTTCTCTTCATCACAATTGCATTTTGTTATTATTTTATTGATACTTACATATGTTATCGTACATAATGAATTGGGCACGAATAATTTGATTGAATTAAAAATTTATTTTTAATTAATTAACTAAATTTAATTGATTAAAATTTTAAAAATTATTCAACAATTCTAATAGATGGAGTGTAATGAGTCACCTTGTTTAAATATTAGAAAGAGAGAGAAAAGAAAAACCAATAAAAAACAAGTGGGTTGGTTTGGTTTTTGTAGTATTTTGTCACGAAATACGAACCAAATCAAACTATTGAGACAATAATCTCATTTTAATGTTTTAATGATGAATAAAATCAAGTTAATTAATCTGTTAATTATGATTCTAATCATAAAACATTTAACGTGTTTTTTTGAGTGTTTTTTTTATCTAAGATAGGTTTTAAATACAACTAGTCATGAAAAGAATCAATTAGTGTTATATTCTTAACTGTGTATCAATTAGGAAAATTATCAACAAAACACCTTATGAAATTTGGAAAAACAGAAAGCCAAACATTTCATATTTTCGTATCTTTGGTTGTTATTGTTACATCTTAAATAACAAAGAGAACCTTCGAAAGTGTGATGCAAAATCCGACAAGGCAATCTTTTTGGGTTACTCAACTGATTCCAAAGGATATGGCATATTTAATTTGAGAACCAAAACTGTTGAAATTAGTATGAATATACTATTTGATGAATTTGCTGATCTTGATCTAAGTAAAAAGGATGATGAAGAAGAAATTCAGACTGAACAGCAACAACATGATGTATCTCTGGAAAACGAGATTGATAAACAATCTCCTTTTCATACTCCTCCTAGAAGTTGGAAAACAATAGGAGATCATCCTCAAGATCAAATTATTAGAAACATATCAAGTGGAATCAGAACAAGAAGGTCAGTAAAAGATGATATCGACAACAATATGGCAATGATATCTCAAATTGAACCAAAGTCAATTAAAGAAGCCATAGTAGATAAATCTTGGATAGACGCTATGAAGGAAAAGCTGCAGCAGTTCAAAAAGAATGAGGTCTAGACCCTGGTACTAGATCCACATGATCAAACAATTATTGGTACACGATGGGTGTTCAGAAACAAGTTGAACGAAGAAGGAAAAGTTATTAGAAACAAAGCAAGATTGGTAGCACAAAGGTATAATCAACAGGAAAGTATAGATTATGATGAGACTTTTGCTCCGGTTGCAAGGTTAGAGGCTATCAGAATACTACTTGCATATGAATCTCATAAACATATTAAACTTTTTCAAATGGATGTTAAGAGTTCATTTTTAAATGGTTTTTTAAATGAGCAAGTGTATGTTCGTCAATGTAACACCCTGAGTTTAAAACACAGCGCGAGTGTATTTTTTTTTTAAAAAACGAATAGATAAATAAAGAGTTTTCAGAATTAATTTCAAGGGAATTAAAATCAATTCAAATTAAATATCATTCGACATCATAATCCAAAATAATAAGGTAATTAAACAACAACATCACGATTAATCGAATGAGATATTTTTGGGAAATTGATCTTTATAACATACTAAAATAAAGATACATCAAAACTGGATTCTCAATCCACCAAAATATTTATCAGAGTGCGGAAAAGTTTTACGATAATTCCCAAAATAAATATTTACAACCACTGAGCTCAAAACCCTATACATAAGTCTAAACTGATCATACACTAAGCTATAGTAGCACGATCTCCACCGTATCATCCACAAGTCTTATCTTCACCCAGTTGTCCATCCCTTCACGTAGCCCACAATGTAAAGATCAAGGAAAATTAACGACGTTCCCTGTCGTTAGTGTGACCGTCGGGGGTACGGGTTTGATTAACATCTAAGGGCAAAACCCAATTTTCCACAATAATTGTAAAGGGTCACCGACCGAAATTAACAAATACCACATAGCATTTATATCAGCAATATCAGACATATTCATGGCACATCATAAAACAATGATGATAAATAAGGATGCTCAATTTTGAAAATACATGACATTTGTACCTTTTCAAACAGCAACCAATTTAATATGAAAATCATGTTGTAAGCACAAACATCAATTCAATAATCACACCAATTCATCAGAAATTCCAGATTTCAAAAAGTACTTACACACAACAATTTTCAACCATCATCATATAACCAAAACGTGACCCACCGGTCAATCACCCCGATGCAATATGTATATGCTCGTGAAAACATCCTCTTGGATTCACCAAGGTGCAGTCACTCAACAGACCAGCACATTTACATATGTAAGACTTTAACGGCCCTCAAGACCAGGGTGCAATCGCTCACAGATCAGCACCAGTGCAGTCGCTCACAGACCAGCACTCGTGTAGTCGCTCACAGACCAGCACGTTTGACATTAACCAAGGTACAATCGCTCACAGATCAGTACCTAGTGCAGTCGCTCAACAGACCAGCACTCGTGCAATCGCTCACAGATCAGCACGTGGTTGCGCATTTCAGGGTACAGGCGCTCACAATCCAGTACCAGTGCAGTCGCTCACAGACCAGCACTTATATACCAAGGTACAATCGCTCACAGATCAGTACCTAGTGCAATCGCTCACAGATCAACACTCGTGCAATCGCTCACAGATCAGCACGTGGTTACGCATTACTCTGTGGCCCATCGCGGGTACCACATGACTATGCTATGCATGAGTATGCAGTGTTTCACCTCATTGGAAACAGTATGCAACATCAGTAAAATTCATGTATTTCCATCATTTTTCAAAACATTTCCACACAATCAATATCATCATCTACACATCAATGACTAACCATTTAAGCAAACATTAACACTTCACATTACCTCAAGGTTCCATTCTTAATTATCAAAAGTCTTTCCCCAACTCCCAAAATTCAGAACCAGTGTTTTAAAACTGCAATTTCTGGAAAAACGAATATGTATTCGAATACAGCTTCATTGTATTCGAATACATAAGCCAAACAGGGCAGAATCAACACCCTGTATTCGAATACAGACTCCTTGTATTCGAATACAGAGGTTTTCCCAGTGCAAAAGTCAGAATTTCCACAACTTCAGTAAAGTCTCAAAAACTTCATCACCACCACTTCAAAACTATCACAAAAATTCCATTTTTATTCACCACCAACCTTCCCAAGGTACCCCAACACTTAAGGTTTATAAAACAATGTTTAAAACTTGAATTTCTGAAAAACACGAATCTGTATTCGAATACAGCTCTCTTGTATTCGAATACAGAAGCTAAAACAGTGAAAAATCAACATTCTGTATTCGAATACGAGGTTGTCGTAGTCGGATACAGATGGGAAGTCAGTGGCAAAAGTTGCAAATCTGTATTCGACTACAGAGGGTCGTAGTCGAATACAGATGCTAAGTCAGAAGCAAAATTGACAAATCTGTATTCGACTACAGAGGGTCGTACTCGAATACAAGTTCAAATATCTGAAGAAAACAGAAGCTTTGCAGGCTGTATTCGAATACACTCAAGCCGTATTCGAATACACCTTCGAATTCAGTGAAATTTTCCTGAAATTTCAACACATTTTCAAAACCTTTTCCTTTGAAAAACCAACCCAACACCAGAATCATATTTATCACTCTTTAGACACCTCAAAACTCAGAACATTTTTCATTAAACATCAACAACAGATTTTTAACAAAACACAATCAGAAACAGAATCATCACTACCAGAATAACCATCACTGATTTTCTCAAATCACCAAAACAGAAAGTCAACTACAAAATAGTCCCACACAAACCAACTCAAGCATTGGATCATCTCCAAAACAACACCAAACCAATCATCATTCAACACAACAGAATGATTTCTTACTCAACACAACAAACAAAACATCATCAACACAATAAATTCCTTCACTGAAAACAGCAGGGACATCAAAACAGTTTGATTTCCAAAACATAACACAATGTTTTTCACAAACATAACCCAATAATCATTCATCACATGCATTTACAGCCCTAAATGCAATCTAGAAAGTTGGAAGGTGCCCTTACCTTAATTACGTTCCCTTAACTCGTACGTTTATGCGACAAAAGTCGATGATACTCCCGTTCGCGTTTGTCGCTACGAAAATAAGTTCTTTAGCTCCGTAATGATCAGAGGAATAACTTTCGTACTCGAAACTTTCTGATTCGACAATCAGATTTTCAAGAAAAATGTATTTTGAGTAAACTGTTTTTCCTTCACCAACACAGAAAATTAGAAGAAGATGATAAAGCAGAAACTGGCGTAGTCGTGGAAAGAAGAAAAAGCTTCTCACTTAAATATCCACCTAAAAGCAGACTAA
The DNA here is from genome assembly GCA_037974295.1 of Cicer cuneatum. NCBI lineage: Eukaryota > Viridiplantae > Streptophyta > Magnoliopsida > Fabales > Fabaceae > Cicer > Cicer cuneatum. Next base: position 51,953,469 of record JBBPBO010000005.1, on the reverse strand, counting down.
CACAACACAGGAAAGAAGAAATTTGTTTCTTTCTTAATAAATATCTGTAGGTATATGCCACCTCACCCAACTCTTATAATAAAATATCTTTTGATCCTCCAGCACTTAACCCGTCTCATCGAAATTAGCAGAGAATATCTTAATTAATGGCCCGATAATTTAATTACTCGAAATTAAATTAATTCATCCATTATCCAATAATTTTAATTCCACCTCCAAAACAAATATATATATATATATATATATTTACACAAAACATACATATATTGAATATTTTACAAATATTCCCAAATACACTTAAAATTAAATCTGAATTTAATTTTAAATTTAAGGGTCTTACATTACTACCCCCCTTAAATTAGTTTCGTCCTCGAAACTACATGTCGTTAAACAAATGAGGATGTTGTTCCCTCTCTCTAGTTCCCAAGTCGCGTCTCCAGTAGTCGAAATCCAAATCACTTTGACTAGTGGGACTTCCTTGCTCCTCAACTGTTTAATCTTCCTGTCCTCAATTCTTACAGGGAATACTTCAAATGACAGGTTATCCTTCAGCTGAATTGTGTCTGGTTCGATCACATGTGACGGATCTGAAATGTATTTCCTTAACTGCGACACGTTAAATACGTCATGAATATTGGACAACATTAGAGGTAAAGCAATCCGATAAGCCAATGGTCCAATACGTGCAGTAATCTGGTATGGTCCAATAAATTTTGGAGTCAATTTTATGGATTTAATAGCCCTGCCCACTCCAGTTGTAGGCGTGACTCTTAGAAATACATGATCGCCTTGCTGGAATTCCAAAGGTCTACGACGCTTGTCCGCATAACTCTTTTGACGATCCTATGAAATCTTCATTTTCTCTTGTATCTTCTTGACTTTTTCTGTAGTTTGTTCCACCATCTCAGGTCCAACAATCATACTTCCTCCGTCTTTATACCAACATAAAGGCGTTTGACACTTGCGTCCAACATTATCTACATTAGCGTTTGACACTTTAAATAAATAAATAAATAAAATAATATTTCCTCCCTTCTATTCTTTGTTTGGGCCCAACATTATCTACCCAATAACCTCCACTTTAAATTTACCCTAAAGTCCACAATATTTCCATACTCCATAATAATAAGCAGAAAGGAATACCGAAACCCTAACCGCCATCACCTTCACACCTCCTCTTCTTCGTGCATCAAAAGCTTGGAATTTCTTTTTCTTGTGAACAACTTCGTGAGGTCTTAGAGCTTTGTACTAGGAAGAAAATCGGCCAAGGTAAGGGCTTTTCCCCACACAAATTATAGTTAGACCGTTAGTTGGATGACATGAAATTAATAATTGTGATCGCTTGCTTTTTGAAAGGAATAAAATGTAGACTAATGAATTAAAATAATGAAACCCGAATCATCTGCGTTGAGTCAATATATAATACATGATTTTTTTTAAGAAGAAAAGTATGAATTTTTATGTTATATATGATAAAGTTTTAATTTTTATGAAAGATATGAAGTAAAATATGAATTTTTATGTTATATATATGAGGTTTTAATTTTGATGATGTATGTGAGTTGGAGTTTGAATTTTCTTGTTATATATGTTAAAGTATTAATTTTTATGGTGTGTATGATATCAAGTTTTTTATTTTTATGTGTATGTGGTGAAAGTTATAATTTTTATGATTTACCAATAAATATAATTTTTATGAAAAAATAAATATAACATCAACGACCTAAGATTGTCAAGGAAATCACTCCTTTCGAGTATCATGATTTACCAATCTCTTATACTTTCTTTGGACCATTTTTCACCCGTTCTCTCATTCCAAAGGAGTTTGAAGGATATTTTCCTTCTTTAGAGGAGGAAAAAAATTTAGTTTCACTTGTGCATTATCATACCAGTCCTTTAAGAAAGGATGGCCGTCCTTTTAGGTCTCTTCAATCTACTCTTCCAAAAGGCTATTTAGATTGGCTGTATAGGATTGAATAATCCAAATGTCTTATTTGTAAACGGTTAGAGATATTTGACCTAATTCAACTATCTCGTAAGCCTTTTTAGATAGAACTTCCATTGATTGTTGCTTCTTTGTTCTTTTGGAACAATTCTACCGACAACTTTCTTTTATCTTTTGCAAAGATGAGTTCCACTTTGTCTGACCTTGCTGTTATTCCTATTACATTCATTCCTGACATCACCAATTTCTCTTCCTTTATTTCCATCTACAATGTAAATAAAGGTGAAGTTACTAATGAAGAGCATATTGCTTTTCTTATTTTATGGCTCTCAATTTTTGGTCTTATGTAACTCTTCCATTCGTGTCTCTTCTCAAGTTACTACTATAACTTGCTCATAATAAAGGAAGGAGACTAGCTCTTAGTTAGAATTTTTTTGTTGACTTATACTAAAACATGAATGTTACTGTTGATCGTATGAGAAACCAAAACTGGAAAAACATGGAGGGTCTCCTATGGTTTCTTCAATTCTGGTTCAATGCCATTTTTTCTCAACGGGCTCACAATGCATATTTTGGTAGCCAATTCTATCCCACTTATAGTGAACACCTTCACAATGTAACACCCCGATTTTTAACAGCGTGAGTGTATTTTTGTTTTGAAACAACTTAATAAAATATAACACGTCGTAGCACAAAACGACAAGAGTAATTAAATAATTACATCATATATTCAAATAGGTTAAAATAGTTTTCGAGACGGTAATTCAAAATATACAAATAGAAAATACACCGGGGCTATGAGACCTATCAAACATCGCTCATACCCCTGGGGTATTCTCAGCAGACACCTGCATAGAAGTACTGCTCCAACAATGTTATCCCCACATGTTAATCATCTCGAAGATTTTCTCCATCTCTTGGATCCATTGGTCCGCTCTTTCTGGACCCTCATCACCCTTGAACTTGGGGAGATTATGGTGACGAAAATCCTCTAGATTCCGCAGCACGAATCTCTCTTTCTCTCTTCTCCAGATCTCGTTGAGTCTTCGCAGCCGTCTGTGCAGCAACTGACGTAGCCATGTTATTCATCGCTTCAGCCATCCTATCTTCCCGGCTGACATTGGCTCTTGTGGTGTCGTCTCTCCTTGGAGGCATTGTTTCCTACAAAACCATCATCACTTCAGTCACATCACAACTTACACAAGACTTGACACTTTAACTACTTGCTCCTATGCATGATCAGATAAAGACTCAAAACAGTACTTTAATCAGAGCTTTAACCCAAAACTTTAACCAAATGCTTTGATACCACAATTGTAACACCCCGAGTTTAAAACACAGTGCGAGTGTATTTTTTTTTCATTTTTTTTAAATAAATAATTAAAATGATTTTCGAATTCATTACTTCAAAAGAATTGAAATAAAATTTCCTTTAATTCATTTCATAAAATGGTACATCGTAATTTAATCGATGAACGTAATTAATTAGTTTGATCATAAATATCCATAAGTACTTATCTTTGGAAATTAATAATAAACATTAATACATTTCAAAAGATCAGTGTCATATCATCCCAATAGGAAATATCAGAGTGCGGAATAGGTTAGCGGAAAAGTACTACAATAATTTCCAAAATAAAACAATTTACATTTTCCAGCTCAAAATCCTATACATCAAATCTAACCGATCATGCACTAAAGCTACAGTAGCACGGATTTCCTCCGCATCGCGTACAAGTCTCATCCGACTCCGCCGCTCGCCTCGATGTAACCTCCTCCTCCTCATCATACAGAGAGGGATCAGTCTCCTCCGATGTCAGATCGATGCACAATCTAGGTCGCTTCGGCGGTGCCGGAATCTCATAACAATCTTCGGATATCCTAGATGGACTCGGAATGTCAGCTGCTACTGGCGTCGGCCCTTTGTTCTTTTCTTCCGCCTCAGAATCACGTACAGCCCCTCCAATCACCGGGTTATGAGTCACCACTCCTACGGTGGCCTCCGTCTCAACCCCTCCAGCTGGCTCCTCCGCATCATAAAAAATTCTGTGCGCCTCCAATACCAAACGGGAAAGCACGAGAAAGTCAATCTTCGCATAGGTGTGCTCCACATAATGCACCACTCTGTCAGTCCTACAGGTCCTCTTCAATCTCCCCGTGTAGGCACAAAACGATCAATGAAATCGAGCGACGTTTCCGTCGTCGGGGGACCCATGAGTGACATGGGTTTGAGGGGCATATGAGGGCAAAGCCCAATTTCCACAATAATAGTAAAGGGTCATCGACCGAAATTAACAAATAAACACATAACATTTATATCACAGAAACAAATGCATCCATGGCATATCATATAATAATGATGATAAATAAAGATGCTCATTTTGAAATTTCATGACATGTATGCCTTTTCAAAACAGCAACCAATTAATATAGAAAACATGTTGTAAGTACAGCCAACACTTCAGCAATCACAATCATTTATCAGAAATTCAGATTTTCATAAAGTACCATTTCCAATCATCAACATATACCCAAAATCGTGACCCACCGGTCAATCACCCCGATGCAATATGTATATGCTCATGTATTCAACTTCTTGGAATTACCAAGGTGCAGTCGCTCAACAGACCAGCACAATTTAAATATGTTTGACTTTAACGGCCCTCAAGACCAGGGTGCAATCGCTCAACAGACCAGCACCAGTGCAGTCGCTCAACAGACCAGCACCAGTGCAGTCGCTCAACAGACCAGCACGTTTAACATATACCAAGGTACAATCGCTCAACAGATCAGTACCAGTGCAGTCGCTCAACAGACCAGCACTCGTGCAATCACTCAACAGATCATCACGATTTTGTGCATTTCAAGGTACAGTCGCTAAATAGACCAGTACCAGTGCAGTCGCTCAACAGACCAACACTCGTGCAATCGCTCAACAGATCAGCACGTTTACGCATTACTCTGTGGCCCATCGCGGGTACCACTTGACTATGCAATGTTTTCTCTTCACTGAAAACAGTATGCAACATCAGTAAAATTCATGCTTTTCCATCATTTCTCAGAACATCTCAACACAATTAATTTCATCATCATCACATCAATAATTAAACATTCCAGCAATCCCATCATTATCACTTTACATTATCTCAAAATTCCATTCTTAATTATCATAAGTCTTTCCAATGTTTCCCCAACTCTTAAAATTCATAAAACAGTGTTTAAAACTGAGATTTCTGGAAAACACGAATCTGTATTCGAATACAGCTTCATTGTATTCGAATACAGAAGCCAAAAACAGGGCAGAATCAACACTCTGTATTCGAATACAGCCTCCCTGTATTCGAATACAGAGGCTATCATAGTGTAAAAATCAGTATTTTCACAACATCAGTAAAGTCTCAAAAACTTCATCACCACCACTTCAAACTATCACAAAATTCCAGTTTTAATTTGTCACAAACCTTCCCAATGTTCCTCAACTCTTAGGGTTTATAAAACAATGTTTAAAATTTGATTTTCTGAAAAACACAAATCTGTATTCGAATACAGCTCCCTTGTATTCGAATACAGAAACTGAAAACAGTACAAATTCAACACTATGTATTCGAATACAGCATCCTTGTATTCGAATACAGAAGACCAAAACAGTATAAACCCAGCATTTTCGCAACATCATTAAAGGTTTCTAGAACATCATCATCTCCTCTTCAAAACTATTTCAAAGACTCCATTTTAAATCAGTTCAAACCTTCTCAATGTTCCCCAACACTTTAAAGTTCACATGACAGTGTTTAAAACTTGATTTTCTGGAAAACACGAATCTGTATTCGAATACAACTTCCTTGTATTCGAATACAGAAGCTAAAACTTAAGTTTCTGGAAAAACCCGAATCTGTATTCGAATACAGCTCCCTTGTATTCGAATACAGAAGCAAAAATTGTGAAAGTTAGCATCCTGTATTCTAATATGAGGCTGTCGTAGTCGAATACAGATGCGAATACAGTGTTAAAATTACACTTCTGTATTCGAATACGACAGGGTCATAGTTGAATACATATGCTAAGTCAGAAGCAAAAATCCTTCCTCTGTATTCGAATACAGAGGCCCGTATTCGAATACAAGTTTGAAAACTTGAGTAAAATAGAAACTTGGCAGGTTGTATTCGAATACATTCAACCTGTATTCGAATACACCTTCGAATTCAGTGAAATTTTCCTGAAACTACAACACATTTTCAAACTTTTTCCTTTGAAAAACCAGCACAACCCCAAAACAGTTTCTTCATTCTTTTGAACTACAAAACTCAGGCATTTTCCATCAATAACAACTTTTCCAGAAAAACACTTTCATCATTTTAAATCCTTTTCTTTTGAAAACATCAGCAACACCAGAATCACTCAAAAACAGAATGTCAACCACAACAGAACAAACATTTTTCAACGTTTACATTGTTGATCATTTCTCAAAACAACATGCAAGGTATTTCCTGCATTCTTACACAACCAACCACAACATGCAAAGCATTTTCAGCTCTCTCACACAAGCAGAACAACATTAATGCATTTAGCCAAACAGCAACCATCACATAGCAGCAAAACACCAACATAATACATTTTCGCATTTTATAACAACATTCAAAGCAGTTTTATGAACATGCATTTTAATCATCTTCAAAATAACATGCAAGACATTTTTCAACTTTCCCACATAAACAAAACAACATTGAGATAACCACCAAACAGCAACATCACAGGTTGTTACAATTTCAACAAAATGCATTTTTCATCCTTCAAAGTGACATGCAAAACAGTTTTTCTTCAAAAACAGTAATGACACAACATTAATGCCATAACAATATGCATTTACATCCCTAATGCAAACTAGAAAGTGGAAGGTGCCCTTACCTCTGTTTCGTTTATGCTCTCGTTCAGTTTTTCGCGACAAAAGTCGGCGAAATTCCTGCTCGCGTTCGCTGCTATGAAAGTGGGTGCTCTAGCTCCGTAATGATGAGGAGAACAACTTTTGTACTAGACGTTTTCTGGTTTGGTGCTTGGATTTCCAAGTAATCTCACTTTTGAGGAACTTTTTTTTTTTAACGTGAAACAGAAATCAGAATGGGATGAAGAAGGTGATGGTTACTGTTACATGTAATAAGGGAGGAGGAATGGGTTTCTGACTTTGCCCTTCCTTCTCACTCCTATATATAGGCTTGTGTGGATGCCACCTCACCCGACACTTGTGTGATCCTCAGCACTTAACCAGTCTTGTCGCAATTAGCAAATAATCCCTTAATTAACTGTCTGATAATTTAATTACTCGTAATTAAATTAATTTACTCTTCGTCCAATAATCTTAATTCATATTCCAAAATAAATATTTATATATATATATTTACTCAAAACATACATATATTAAATATTTTACAAATATCCCCAAAATACTTAATATTAATTCCATAATTAAATTCTTAAATTTAAGGGTCTTACATTACTACCCCCCTTAAATTAGTTTCGTCCTCGAAACTACATGTCGATAAACAACTGAGGATATTTTTCCCTCATCTTACTCTCCAGTTCCCAAGTCACGTCTCCCGTAGTCGGATTCCAAATCACTTTGACTAATGGGACTTCCTTGTTCCTCAACTGTTTAATCTTCCTATCTTCAATCCTCACAGGGAATACTTCGAATGACAGGTTATCCTTCAGTTGGATTGTGTCTGGTTCGATCACGTGTGACGGATCCGAAATGTATTTTCCTAACTGCGACACGTGAAATACGTCGTGAATAATGGACAATATAGGAGGTAAAGCAATCTGATAAGCCAATGGTCCAATTCATGCAGTAATCTGGTATGGTCCAATGAATTTTGGAGTCAACTTTCTTAACTTAATAGCTCTGCCAACACCAGTTGTAGGCGTGACCCTCAGAAATACATGATCACCTTGCTCGAATTCCAAAGGTCTGCAACGCTTGTCCGCATAACTCTTCTGACGATCCTGTGAAATCTTCATTTTCTCCGGTATCCTCTTGATTTTCTCTGTGGCTTGTTCCACCATCTCAGGTCAAACAATCATACTTTCTCCGTCCTTATACCAGCATAAAGGCGTCTGACACTTGCGTCCATATAAAGCCTCATAGGGTGCCATTCCAATACTTGCGTGAAAGCTATTGTTGTAAGTAAACTCAATTAATGGCAACACCTCATCCCAGTTTCCTCTGTCATCCAACACACATGCTCTCAACATATCTTCCAAGGACTGATTTGTTCTCTCGGTTTGTCCATCTTTTTGTGGATGGTACGCTGAACTCAATTTCAGTTTTGTTCCCAACGCTTCATGCAGCGCTCCCCAAAAATGAGATGTGAACTTTGGGTTACGGTCCGATACTATACTTGATGGAACGCCGTGTAACCTCACAATCTCAGCGATGTAGATTTCCGTCAACTTATCTACTTTGTAAGTGGTCCTTACTGGTAAGAAATGTGCGGACTTTGTCAATCGATCCACTATTACCCAAATTGAATCATTCTTTTTCCTTGTCTTGGGCAGTCCTGTTATAAAATCCATGGAAATGCTGTCCCACTTCCATTCCGGTATATCTAGAGGCTGCAACATTCCGAATGGTCGTTGATGTTCCACTTTCGCTTTCTGACAAGTCAAATATGCCGATACGTATTCTGCTACATCCCTCTTCATTCCTGACCACCAGTAATTCTGTTTTACGTCCTGGTACATTTTGGTCGCTCCAGGATGAATACTCAATTTACTCTTATGAGCCTCTTCCAAAATCGCTCTCCTCATATCCGCAACTTCTGGTACACAAACTCTTCCATTACATCTCAGAATATTATCTGGTCCGACCCTGAACTCAGTTGTCTGTCCTTGCGCTATCAGATTCCTCTTTTCTTGGATTAATGTGTCATCTTGCAAGTTCGTAATCTCCTCAAGCAAACCACTCGAAATGGTTATCATTCCACACTTTAAAGTTCTTGGTGCAAACTTTACGTCCAAATGTAGATCTCTAAATGCTTCCCACAACTCTTGTTGCCTGGCCATTATCATTGAAGACACTGATATGCTTCCTACTTAATGCATCAGCCACCACATTGGCTTTCCCAGGGTGATACTGCAATGAAAATTCAAAATCCTTGAGAGTCTCCATCCATCTCCTCTGACGCATGTTCAATTCTTTCTGATCGAACAGATATTTCAAAATTTTATGGTCACTGAACACCGTGAACGTGCATCCATATAAGTAGTGTCTCCATACCTTTAACGCAAACACTACTGCAACAAGCTCTAAATCATGAGTAGGATAGTTCTGTTCGTGAGTTTTCAACTGCCGTGAGGCGTAGGCTACAACTTTCTTGTGTTGCAACAAAACACATCCCAAACCTTGGTGAGATGCATCACAGTAAACTTCATATGGTTCCTCTGGCTGTGGCAAAACCAATACTGGTGAGGTTGTCAACTTCTCCTTAAGCAACTGAAAACTTTCCTCACACTTCTCTGTCCATGCAAACGGTTGATTCTTTTTGGTGAGTTGTGTCAAAGGAGCTACAATCTTAGCGAATCCTTCAATAAATCTCCTGTAGTACCCTGCTAGTCCGACAAAACTCCGTATGTCTGTGATAGTCTGAGGCTGTTTCCAGGCAAGAATTGTCTCAATCTTTGCCGGATCCACAACGATTCCTTCTTTTGTTATCACATGTCCCAAGAAGTTCACTTTCTCTAGCCAAAACTCGCACTTCGACAAATCGGCATACAATTGCTTCTCGCGTAGGACTTCAAGAACTTGGCGTAGATGTTCTCCGTGTTCTTCTCCATCCTTTGAATAAATCAAAATATCATCGATGAACACCACCACGAATTTATCTAGAAACGGGCTAAAGATCCTATTCATATAATCCATAAATATTGCTGGTTCATTCGTAACTCCAAATGGCATAACGAGATACTCGTAATGTCCGTAACGAGTTATAAAAGCAGTCTTTTGAATATCTCCTTCTCTTACCCGAATCTGATGGTATCCTGACTTCAAATCGATCTTTGAAAACACCGCTGCTCCCCTCAATTGGTCCATCAAATCATCGTTGCGTGGTAAAGGATAACGATTCTTAATAGTTACCTTGTTAAGTTGCCTATAATCCACACATAAGCGCGAACTTCCATCCTTTTTCTTAACCAATAACACCGGAGCTCCCTAGGGCGACACACTTGGTCTAATAAATCCTTTCTCCAATAAGCCTTCAATTTGACCCTTAAGCTCGCTTAATTCCAATGGCGACATCCGGTACAGCGTAATTGAAATAGGTCCAGTTCCTGGGTGCAAATCAATGAAGAACTCCACCTCTCTCACCGGGGGTAATCTTGGAATTTCTGTTGGAAATACGTTCGGATATTCTTTGACTAACACCACATCTTGTAGGTTTACATCCATCTTGGTCTCCACATTAGCCAATGATAAAAATTCCTGAGTTCCTTCTCTGAGAGATACTTCGAGTTTGTTAGCAGCCAAATACCGAACGACTCCAGGTTCGGGGAAAAGAACTAATTTTCGAGCGCAATCCAAGACTACATAATTATACGTCATCCAATCCATGCCGAGAATGATCTCGAGTGATTGTAGGGGTAGACAGATTAAATTAACCAAGAAATCTTTATTCTGAATCGTTACAGTACAGTGTAAACATGCAGAGTTTATAGTCAAGGTCTTAGCAGGTGTGGAAACAACCAAATCAAAAGGCAAAGTAGACACAGATAACTTCAAACGATTCACACAGTCCATAGCAATGAAAGAGTGGGTTGCCCCCGAATCAAAAAGTGGAGTTAGTGTGTTACCTGCAATATCACAATCTTGCTGGATCAAATTTGGGTCTTAACTCCCAGCTTCAGCACCCATGTGATAGACACGTCCCCTAGCAATAGGACGAGTAGCCCTAGTTGCGTTCACTGTTGGTTCCACCTTCGGAACCCGGCAATCCCTCGCCACATGTCCTGGCTTCTGGCAATTGAAACACATAAGATCCCTTGTGGTACAAGCAGTAGCAATATGTCCTTCTTTCCCACATCGATAACACCAGACTCCTTGTCCCAATTGCCGTCCAAAATTCTGATTTCCCGACCGATTCTGGCCTCTCTTGTTGTTTTGTGGCCGGTTATACGGCTTAGCCACTTGCATTCCTCTACTGTTCTGATAGTGCATCCGACTAGGCCCTCCAGAATTAAAGTTCCCTCCTCTGTTGGCCCTCATGTTCTTCATCTCTTCAACCTCTCTACACTTCTCCACTAACACTTGGAAACGTTGAATTCCTAAGGGTAAAACGGAGTATTGAATCTCCTACTTCAGTCCATTTTGAAAGCGATGGCACATAAACTGTTCATCAACTTCTTCCTGGAAAAATCTAAAATGCCTGGATAGCGATTCAAACTTAGCTGCATATTCTCCCACCGTCATATTTCCTTGGTGCAATTTCAGAAAATCGTCACCCAACTTGGTCCTAGTGCTCATTGTAAGACCCTTAATTTTTAATTAAAATTATGGAATTAATTTTAAGTGTATTTTGGGGATATTTGTAAAATATTTAATATATGTATGTTTGAGTGAATATATATATATAAATATTTATTTTGGAAGATGAATTAAAATTTTTGGATTAAGAAAAAATTAATTTAACTACGAGTAATTAAATTAACAGACAGTTAATTAAGGGATTAACGGCTAATTACGACGAGATTGGTTAAGTGCTGAGGATCGGACAAGTGGTGGGTGAGGTGGCACCCACACAAGCCTATAAATAGGAGTGAGAAGGATGGCGAAATCAGAACACCATTTCTCCTCACTCACTGCCCATACTGCATGTAACAGTACCCCTTTTCCCTCCCATTCTGTTTTCCTCCATTTCCAGTTCACGATTTCAAAGAGAAAATAGGGAGTTCCTCAAAAGTGCCATTACTTGGAAATCCAAGCACTGAAACACAAAACCTCAGTACAAAAGTTGTTCCCCACACCATTACGGAGCTAGAGAACCCACTTTCGTAGCAGCGAACGCAAGACGGGAGTTTCGCCGTTTTTGACGCATACACGTGAGCAGTAGCAGAAACGCAACAAGGGTAAGGGCACCTTCCACTTTCTAGTTGCATTAGGGCTGTAAATGCATAACTGGCATAGCATTACTGATGTTTTCATCACTGTTTTGAAGAAAAACTATTTTGCAATGACATTTTGAAAAAAAGAAGAAAATGCATTATGTGATGTGTAATAAATCTGTGATGTTTGCTGTTCTGGTTGTTACTGCAATGCTGCTTGGTTTGTGTGGGAAAACTGAAAAATGTTTTGCATGTTATTTTAAAGATGATTAAAATACATGTTCATAAACTGTTTTGAATGTTGTTATAAAATGCGAAAACACATTATGTTGGTGTTTGCTTCTATGTGATGATTTCTGTTTGACTGAATGTATTAATATCATTCTGTTTGTGTGAGAAAGCTGAAATGCTCTGCATGTTGATTCTGTTTGTGTGAGAAAGCTGAAATGCTTTGCATGTTGTTCTGATGTGTGAGAAAGCTGAAATGCTTTGCATGTTGATTCTGTTTGTGTGAGAAAGCTGGAATATGCTTTTCATGTTGTGTTGGTTGTGTAAACATACTGGAGAATACCATGCATGTTGTTTTGGAGATGCATGTTCTGGTTCTGGATGATTCTGATGTTGATCATTCTGTTTCTGCTTCTGATGATCTGGTGTTGATGATTCTGCTTCTGTTTCTGTTTTGAGTGATTCTGGTGATGTTGATGTTTTAAAAAGAAAAGGGATTTTAAATGATGAAAGTGTTTTCTGGAAAATTGCTGAATCTGTTTTGATGTTTGGTTGTTCTTTTTAAAAGAAACAGTTTGAAATGTGTTGAAGTCTCAGGAAAAATTTCACTGGTTTTCGAAAGTGTATTCGAATACAACATGTGTGTATTCGAATACAACCTGTCAAGCTTCTATTTTACTTAAGATTTCAAACTTGTATTCGAATACGAGCCCCTGTATTCGAATACAGAGGAAGGATTTTCGATTCTGACTTAGCATCTGTATTCGATTACGACTCTGTCGTATTCGAATACAGAAGTGAAATTTTAACACTGTATTCGCATTTGTATTCGACTACAGGCATGCTGTATTCGAATACATAATGCAGATTTTCACTAGTTTCAGCTTCTGTATTCGAATACAAGGGATCTGTTTTCGAATACAGATTCGGGTTTTTCCAGAAACTCAGTTTTTAGCTTCTGTATTCGAATACAAGGAAGCTGTATTCGAATACAGATTCGTGTTTTCTAGAAAATCAAATGTTAAACACTGTCTTGTGAATTTTAAAGTGTTGGGAAACTTTGAGAAGGGTTAAAGTGAATTTAAATGGAACTTTTGGTGATATTTTGAAGTGGTGGTGATGAAGTTTTTGAGACTTTACTGATGTAGTGAAAAATGTTGATTTGTGCACTAAGATTGCCTCTGTATTCGAATACCAGAGGGCTGTATTCGAATACAGAGTGTAATTCTGCACTGTTTTTGGCTTCTGTATTCGAATACAGAGAAGCTGTTTTCGAATACAGATTCGTATTTTCCAGAAATCTCAGTTTTAAACACTGTGTTATGAATTTTAAGAGTTTGGGAAAACATTGCAAAGTGTTCATGATTACTTGACTGTTCAATCATGATTGTGATGATGATAATCTTGATTGTGCTAAGATGTTTTGAAAGATGATGGAAAGGTTAAATTTTCCTGATAATGCATACTGTTTCTGTGAAGAGAAAACACTGCATATTCATACATTGCATAGTCAAGTGGTACCCGCGATGGGCCACAGAGTAATGCGCAACCACGTGCTGATCTGTTGAGGATTGCACAAGTGCTGGTTTGTTGAGCGACTGCACTAGGTACTGATCTGTTGAGCGATTGTACCTTGGTATATAGGTGCTGGTCTGTTGAGCGACTGCACTGGTACTGGACTGTTGAGCGTCTGTACCCTGAAATGCGCAACCACGTGCTGATCTGTTGAGCGATTGCACGAGTGCTGGTCTGTTGAGCGACTGCACTAGGTACTGATCTGTTGAGCGATTGTACCTTGGTATATGTCAAACGTGCTGGTCTGTTGAGCGACTGCACGAGTGCTGGTCTGTTGAGCGACTGCACTGGTGCTGATCTGTTGAGCGATTGCACCCTGGTCTTGAGGGCCGTTAAAGTCATACATATTTAAATTGTGCTGGTCTGTTGAGCGACTGCACCTTGGTGATTCCAAGAAATTGTATACATGAGCATATACATATTGCGTCGAGGGATTGACCGGTGGGTCACAATTTGGATTATATGATGATGATTAGAAATTGATGTGTGTGAGTACTCTACAGAATCTGAATTTCTGATTAATTATTGTGTTAATAAAGTGTTGATTGTACTTACTACATACTTTCCATATGAAACCGTTGCTGTTTGAAAAAGCTTATATGTCATGAAAATTCAAATGAGCATCCCTAATTTTCATCATTGTCATATATTATGCCATGAATATATTTGTTGCTGTGAGATATATGCTATGTGATTATTTGTTAATTTCGGTCGGTGACCCTTGCTATTATATTGTGGAAATTGGGTTTTGCCCTCAGATGCCCCCCAAACCCATGACACCCGTGGGTCCCGAGACGACGGAAATGTCGCTCGACTTCATTGATCGTGCCGTGCCTACCGCTTGGGTTTACGACCCCACCTCAAGCAGGGCTACATACACGGGGAGATTGAAGAGGACTTGTAGGACCAGTGGAGTGGTGCACTACGTGGAGCACAGCTATGCGAGGATTGATTTTCCTGTGCCTTCTTGTTTGATATTGGAGGCGCACGAAATTTTTGATGATGTTGAGGAGCCAGCTAGAGGGGTTGAGACGGAGGCCACCGTAGGAGTGGTGACTCCTAACCCGGTGATTGGAGGAGATGTACATGAGTCTGAGACAGAAGAGAAGAACGAAGAGCCGAAGCCAGTAGCAGCTGATATTCCGGGTCCGTCTAGGATATCCGATGATTGTTATGAGATTCCGGCACCGCCGAAGCGACCGAGGCTATGCATTGATCTGACTTCGGAGGAGACTGATCCCTCTCTGTATGATGAGGAGGAGGAGGTCACATCGAGGCGAGCGGCGGAGTCGGATGAGACTTGTTTGGGATGCGGAGGAAATCCGTGCTACTGTAGCTTTAGTGCATGATGAGTTAGACTTGATGTATAGGATTTGAGCTAGTAATGTAATTTGTTTATTTTGGAAATTATTGTACTACTTTCCGCTAAACTATGCACTCTGATATTTTCTGTTGGGATGATTATGACATTGTTATCTTTTGAAAATATATTAATGTTTAGTGTTAAATTTCCAGAATTAAGTACTTAGTGAGATTACGATGAAGTTATTTAATTACGTTTATCGATTAATCCACGACGTACTGTTTTATGAAATGAATTAGTGAAATTTTATTTTAATTCTTTTTGAATTAAATCTGGAAAATCATTTTAATTAAAAAAAAATAAAAAAATACACTCGGGGTGTTACACTCATCGGGAAGTATTTGTCCAAAAACTTCTTTTTGAACGACTCCCAGTTCACCTCCTCTTGGGCTGACCCCATCAGTAGTCTTGTGCTTCTCCATCAATACTCTGCATCCCCTATCAGCAGATACGTGGCATAGTTGACTTTCACCGCTGCCCGACAATTAATCATCTCGAAGATTTTCTCCATCTCTTGGATCCATTGGTCCGCTCTTTCTGGACCCTCATCACCCTTGAACTTGTGGGGATTATGGCGACGAAAATCCTCTAGTCCTCTAGATTCCGCAGCACGAATCTCTCTTTCTCTCTTCTCCAGATCTCATTGAGTCTTCGCAGCCGTCTGTGCAGCAACAGACGCAGCCATGTTATTCATCTCTTCAACAATCCTATCTTCCCGGCTGACATTGGCTCTTGTGGTGTCGTCTCTCCTTGGAGGCATTGTTTTCTACAAAACCATCATCACTTCAGTCACACCACAACTTACACAAGACTTGACACTTTAACTACTTGCTCCTATGCATGATCAGATAAAGACTCAAAACAGTACTTTAATCAAAGCTTTAACCCAAAACTTTAACCAAATGCTCTGATACCACAATTGTAACACCCCGAGTTTAAAACACAGCGCAAGTGTATTTTTTTCTTCATTTTTTTAAATAAATAATTAAAATGACTTTCCAATTCATTACTTCAAAGGAATTGAAATAAAATTTCCTTTAATTCATTTCACAAAATGGTACGTCGTAATTTAATCGATGAACGTAATTAATTAGTTTCATCATAAATATCACTAAGTACTTATCTTTGGAAATTAATAATAAACATTAATACATTTCAAAAGATCAGTGTCATATCATCCCAAAAGGAAATATCAGAGTGCGGAATAGGTTAGCGGAAAATTTCCAATAATTTCCAAAATAAAACAATTTACATTTTCTAGCTCAAAATCCTATACATCAAATCTAACCGATCATGCACTAAAGCTACAGTAGCACAGATTTCCTCCGCATCCCGTACAAGTCTCATCCGACTCCGCCGCTAGCCTCGATGTAACCTCCTCCTCCTCATCATACAGAGAGGGATCAGTCTCCTTCGAAGTCAAATCGATGCACAATCTAGGTCGCTTCAGCGGTGCCGTAATCTCATAACAATCATCGGATATCCTAGATGGACCCAGAATGTCAGCTGCTACTGGCGTCGGCCCTTTGTTCTTTTCTTCCGCCTCAGAATCACGTACAGCCCCTCCAATCACCGGGTTAGGAGTCACCACTCCTACGGTGGCCTCCGTCTCAACCCCTCCAGCTGGCTCCTCCGCATCATCAAAAATTTCGTGCGCCTCCAATACCAAACGGGAAGGCACGGGAAAGTCAATCTTCGCATAGGTGTGCTCCACATAATGCACCACTCCATCAGTCCTACAGGTCCTCTTCAATCTCCCCATGTACGTGGCCCTGCTTGAGATGGGGTCGTATACCCAAGCAGTAGGCACGAAACGATCAATTAAATCGAGCGACGTTTCCGTCATCGGGGGACCCACGGTTGATGGGTTTGGGGGGCATCTGAGGGCAAAACCCAATTTCCACAATAATAGTAAATGGTCACCGACCGAAATTAACAAATAAACACATAGCATTTATATCACAGAAACAAATGCATCCATGGCATATCATATAATAATGATGATAAATAAAGATGCTCATTTTGAAATTTCATGACATGTATGCCTTTTCAAAAAAGCAACCAATAATATGGAAAACATATTGTAAGTATCACCAACACTTCAGCAATCACAATCATATATCAGAAATTCAGATTTTCATAAAGTACTTACACACAACCATTTCCAATCATCAACATATACCCAAAATCGTGACCCACATGTCAATCACCCCGAAGCAATATGTATATGCTCATGTATTCAACTTCTTGGAATTACTAAGGTGCAGTCGCTCAACAGACCAGCTCAATTTAAATATGTTTGACTTTAACGGCCCTCAAGACCAAGGTGCAATCGCTCAACAGATCAGCACCAGTGCAGTCGCTCAACAGACCAGCACGTTTAACATATACCAAGGTACAATCGCTCAACAGATCAGTACCAGTGCAGTCGCTCAACAGACCAGCACTCGTGCAATTGCTCAACAGATCAGCACGTTTTTGCGCATTTTAGGGTACAGTCGCTCAACAGACCAGTACTAGTGCAGTCGCTCAACAGACCAGCACTCGTGCAATCGCTCAACAGATCAGCACATTTACGCATTACTCTGTGGCCCATCGCGGGTACCACCTGACTATGCAATGCATGAATATGCAGTGTTTTCTCTTCACTGAAAACAGTATGCAACATCAGTAAAATTCATGCTTTTCCATCATTTCTCAGAATATCTCAACACAATTAATTTCATCATCATCACATCAATAATTAAACATTCTAGCAATCCCATCATTGTCACTTTACATTATCTCAAAATTCCATTCTTAATTATCATAAGTCTTTCCAATGTTTCCCCAACTCTTAAAATTCATAAAACAGTGTTTAAAACTGAGATTTATGGACAAAACGAATCTGTATTCGAATACAGCTTCATTGTATTCGAATACAGAAGCCAAAAACAGGGCATAATCAACACTCTGTATTCGAATACAGCCTCCTTGTAGTCGAATACAGAGGCTGTCACAGTGTAAAAATCAGTATTTTCACAACATCAGTAAAGTCTCAAAAACTTCATCACCACCACTTCAAACTATCATAAAATTCTAGTTTTAATTTGTCACAAACCTTCCCAATGTTCCTAAACTCTTAGGGTTTATAAAACAATGTTTAAAACTTTGATTTTCTAAAAAACACGAATCTGTATTCGAATACAACTCCCTTGTATTCGAATACAGAAACTGAAAACAGTACAAATTCAACACTCTGTATTCGAATACAGCATCCTTGTATTCGAATACAGAAGACCAAAACAGTATAAACCCAGCATTTTCCCAACATCATTCAAGGTTTCTACCACATCATTATCTCCTCTTCAAAACTATTTCAAAGACTCCATTTTAAATTAGTTCAAACCTTCTCAATGTTCCCCAACACTTTAAAGTTCACATGACTGTGTTTAAAACTTGATTTTCTGGAAAACACGAATCTGTATTTGAATACAGCTTCCTTGTATTCAAATACAGAAGCTAAAACTTGAGTTTCTGGAAAAACCCGAATATGTATTCGAATACAGCTCCCTTGTATTCGAATACAAAAGCAAAAATTGTGAAAGTTAGTATCCTGTATTCAAATACGAGGCTGTCGTTGTCGAATACAGATGCGAATACAGTGTTAAAATTTCACTTCTGTATTTGAATACGACAGGGTCGTAGTCGAATACAGATGCTAAGTCAGAAGCAAAAATCCTTCCTCTGTATTCGAATACAGAGGCCCGTATTCGAATACAAGTTTGAAAACTTGAGTAAAACAGAAGCTTGGCAGGTTGTATTCGAATACACTCAACCTGTATTCGAATACACCTTCGAATTCAGTGAAATTTTCCTAAAACTACAACACATTTTCAAACTTTTTCCTTTGAAAAACCAGTACAACCCCAAAACAGTTTCTTCATTCTTTTGAACTACAAAACTCAAGACATTTTTCATCAATAACAACTTTTCCAGAAAAACACTTTCATCATTTTAAATCCTTTTCTTTTGAAAACATCAGCAACACCAGAATCACTCAAAAACAGAATGTCAACCACAACAGAACAGACATTTTTCAACGTTTACATTGTTGATCATTTCTCAAAACAACATGCAAGGTATTTCCAGCATTCTTACACAACCAATCACAACATGCAAAGCATTTTCAGCTCTCTCACACAAGCAGAACAACATTAATGCATTCAGCCAAACAGCAAACATCACATAGCAGCAAAACACCAACATAATGCATTTTCGCATTTTATAACAACATTCAAAGCAGTTTTATGAACATGCATTTTAATCATCTTCAAAATAACATGCAAGACATTTTTCAACTTTTCCACATAAACAAAACAACATTGAGATAACCACCAAACAGCAACATCACAGATTGTTAAAATTTCAACAGAATGCATTTTTCATCCTTCAAAGTGACATGCAAAACAGTTTTTCTTCAAAAATAGTAATGACACAACATTAATGCCATAACAGTATGCATTTACATCCCTAATGCAAACTAGAAAGTGGAAGGTGCCCTTACCTCTGTTTCGTTTATGCTCTCGTTCAGTTTTTCGCGACAAAAGTCGGTGAAATTCCTGCTCGCGTACGCAGATATGAAAGTGGGTTCTCTAGCTCCGTAATGATGAGGAGAACAACTTTTGTACTGGACGTTTTCTGGTTTGGTGCTTGGTTTTCCAAGTAATCTCACTTTTGAGGAAATTTTTTTTTTAACGTGAAGCAGAAATCAGAATGGGATGAAGAAGGTGATGGTTACTGTTACATGCAGTAAAGGAGGAGGAATGGGTTTCTAACTTTGCCCTTCCTTCTCACTCCTATATATAGGCTTGTGTGGGTGCCACCTCACCCGACACTTGTCTGATCCTTAGCACTTAACCATTCTTGTCGCAATTAGCAGATAATCCCTTAATTAACTGCCCGATAATTTAATTACTTGTAATTAAATTAATTTAATCTTCATCCAATAATCTTAATTCATCTTCCAAAATAAATATTTATGTATATATATTTACTCAAAACATACATATATTAAATATTTTACAAATATCCCCAAAATACACTTAATATTAATTCCATAATTAAATTCTTTAATTTAAGGGTCTTACACTATTTGACGGCTAGAATAAGAAGGCACAACAAACTAGACATTTTAGGGTTTTTATAGGAGGCACAATATATATCATATATATAGCTCTCATTTCTACCTTTTGTTGCCTTAGCAGACCTTGTACACTACAAATTCATTCAATTGATTTAATTAAATAATAATTAAATTAAATATTTATTTTTTGATTTAGCCTCTCTATCGTGTGACCCTATATGCTCCAACTTAATTGACAATAACAATAGATATTAAAACAATATTAATATTAAGTTAATATTAAACATTATAAACAACGAGTGACATCTAACAATGCATCATTGTTACCCAATTAATGAGAAAATATATGATACAACTTGAACCTTACTGCAACCACTATTTACCATACACTAATTGTCTCATCATCCAAATGTCTAATGGAATACAAGTCACAACGTGTGTCATCCTTGCAATGTTAAGTTATTTATTTATCAATCCTAGAGTAGACGCATAAATACTAATGGACCCAATATCATATATCGGTCCATTCTAGCATGACCATGCATTTCCAAGGTTTCACTCTATTGATAATCCTAAGACATAAGTCTTGTTATGACATAAGTCTTGGTCTGCTATAATGTTTGATGGCCTTAAAATCTACAACTCTCCATGTAGGGGTCGTAGTGGCTTCAAGTTGAATAACTACTCACTATGTCTGTAATATCCCGATTTTTAATAGTGAGAGTATAATTTTTTTTTTAAACTAAACACTTTTGGAAAAAAATTTCATAATATTCCGTTAATTTAAATCAATGTAAAATTCTTTTCCAAAAATACCGATTAGAATCATTGTTGCATTATATAAAATGATTTCGACATAACTGACTTACTTACACAACCGAACAATTCACATTGACCAAAAAAAGTCACAACTGTTTCAAGTACATAATTTCCATTTCGACAACAACATTGCAATATGGAAAGGAAAATAAATAAAAACCTTACATAAAATCCTAAGTTGATCTTGAACTCTAACAGAGAATGACTGGGTATTGAGGACCCATGGGTGGCATGAAGTATCACTGCTTCCGATCGCCAATCCAAATCATCATTCTATTGCATCTTTGACGTCGTTGCAAATACAAAGCATAGTCCATAATAAGATCACGATCTAAAAACAGCATATATACGAAAATATAAAGAACGAAAGCATAACATGACATGGTATCAAGTGATAAACAAGCATGCATATAAAGTAATATAACAAACATAACTTGTGTGACAAAGCACCCTAATGCAATGCTTATATGCCAGTGCACATGATTTTAAAAATTTCAAAATCCTTCTCGAGAAGCGTAAATTATAAATGTACTGCCTCTCACATATCAGTACTAATTATCGAGGTGCCACTTATCACAAATTAGAATGATTTACCTTAGTGTAGTCTATTATAGACCTACACGACTCAAAATCTCATAAGGATAAAGTTGACCGTCCACACTTGGAATAACCCTGTAACATCTCGCTTTTTCGAGAGATTAACTAATGAAGTTCTAAACATAAAAAGACAAATTCGTTTTTTTTATTTTATATATTTATAAGATTATCTTAATTACTCATTTTATTTAAAACCAATTAATAACTATTTCAATTGTATTTTCAAAAATAACGAATAAGAGTATTCACAATTACAAAAAGTAAAGTTAATGCGTAAAAAAAAAAGAAACTCCTAAATCCAAATCTCTTCACGTTTTACTACCCAATGATAAATCCTAGTTGGTCATAATTATGGACGCTTGTGGAAAATTCTGTTGAGACAAAATCTCTAATGGTTTTAATGATAACAAAATTAAATGATTATGATTCTTGTTAAGACTAATCTGTGCTCTTGAGTGTATTATTATTAGAAAACAGGTTGTTCTTCAAATGAGATAAAATCTATGTAAATTCAACAAGTTTTCAAACTGGAGGATGGACTAGAAGATGGATCTTCAAAGAGGATGAACCAACTATTAGTCAAAATATTCAGAATCACTTTACTTTGATTTCTTTCCATGTGCAAAGTCAATTCAGTGTTAAAGTTTGAAAGAAAAACAAAGTCAACTGAAGAAAAAGAAAGGCATAGGATGAACATAGAAATTTGGAATATAGAAGAATGGACCTCTAGCTCTATTCATAGGCTTATGATGAAAATGGTTCTACCTTTTCAACTGCACATAAAGGTTATACCAAACAAAGCCCAAAATAGAATCTGACATGCCTTGGAGAACCAAAAAGCAAAAGGACAGCTAAGACACGAACTTCTAGGAGGTTTGTATCTGCCATACGAGGATGGATTGTATTCTCATCCTCCTGCATTCAAACAAGACAAAAGACAGCTGGATGGCATTTCTGTAATTCAGAATACTGGCCTTGACTTTTTGATCAATGTGCCCAACGGACATGAAGCACCAAAACACATTGTTAGACCTTCTTACAACTGTATAAAAGCAATGGTGCACTTCTTCATTCAACACACAACTACAAAACATTAAAAGAAAAAGGCTAAGAGCTATCAAGTGTCATTCTCATCCTCTCTTTATACTTTCTATTGTATTACACTAGATCTTTGAAACATCCATTTTAGAAAGTGCTAGTAAAGAGAAACATCAAAAACACCTTCAAACTATACTGTAATTTCTAAGTGAGTTACACTTAGAAATAGTTGAAATCCGTGAGAAAATATTGTAAGCTTGGTGAAGCTCAAGAACACAAAAGCTGTAACTAACCTCTGCGAGAGGTTGACTGTTTTCTTAGTGAAATCTCACAAGTGTGTGAGGACTGGATGTAACCCGTTTTTGGGTGAACCAATATAAAGCTGTGTGTATCATTTTCTAATCTCTCTCTCTCTCTCTCTCTTTTAAACGTAATTTTTTCTTACTCATAGTTTGAATTTCCAACCTCTGACTTTCATCCTCTCGAAGAGGATAAAGCTTTAAAACTTAAAAGAAATTTTTAAACATCAAATATCTCTATTCAACCCCCCTTCTAGTGATATTCTAGCTACTTCAATTGGCATCAGAGCCAGGTTCTCGAGAAAACTACACCTAACAATGTAAGAGAAAAAGATCAAAAGAAAAATGTCAAAAGCTAAGTATATTCCTGAAGGAGGATCATCCAGCAGACCTCCCTACTTCAATGGCACAGATTACTATCACTGGAAAGGAAAGATGAGACTATTTCTCATATCACAAGACAACAACATGTGGTCTATGGTTGAGAATGGAAATCACGTCATTAGAATCTACAACACAGATTCATCCTCCGATGAAAAACCTCAAGCACAATGGACAACCGAAGAAAATGCTAAGGTACTTCTAAACTCTAAAGCTCATTTATTTCTAACGTGTGCTTTGAGCAGGGAAGAATATGACAGAGTTGAAGAATGCCAAAGTGCTAAAGAACTATGGGACACTCTGAAAATCCATCATGAAGGATCAAGTCATGTTAAAGAGGCGAGGATTGACATGGGTGTTAGAGAATTCGAATTATTTGAAATGAAGGAAGAAGAAACTATTGATGAAATGTTCTCAAGGCTAACAATCATTCTAAATAACTTAAGATCTCTTGGAAAGGAATTTTCTGTTCAAGAGAGGATAAGGAAAATTCTGAGGAGTTTACCAAAAGAATGGAGACCAATTGTGACGACCATCACAGAAGCAAGAAATTTGGCCACCATGAGGTTAGAAGATCTGGTTGGGACTCTTAGAGCTCATGAACCATTGCTGCTTGCTGATAAACCAAGCAAAAAGGGAAAAATGATTGCATTAAAATCTAGCCAAAGTGAAAGTACTTCCTCCAAGAAGAAATAAGATGTCATAAAAAGAGAAAACTCAGAATATCCTCTATCTGATGAGGAGGATGAACTCGCTCTGATTTCTAGAAGAATTCATAGGATGATAATTAGAAGAGGACAAGAAAAAAGGTCTCCTCAAAAAGAAAAAACTGACAAAAGTCAAATAACCTGTTTTGGATGCAACAAAGTGGGACATTACAAAACTGAATGTCCTCTAAACAATAGAAACACAAGAAGATTTCAAAATAAAAATAAATCTATGATGGCCACCTGGGATGACAGCGATGGATCATCCTCCGAGCAAGACAAGGAAGAAGAAGCTAACCTCTGCCTTATGGCAAACTCTGATACTGATGAGGTAACCATTACTGAACTATGTCCCTCTTATGAAAAATTAGAAATTGAATTTGACAATCTCTTAAATGACTTAAACACTTTATCTCATAAATGTGGTTTTCTTAAAAACCAACTTTATGAAATAAAGAAGTTAAATGAGGAACTCCAGGCTTAGAATGATAAATATCAAAAAATCATTCTGGACTTGCAGGCATCTCATAGAAAATTGTCAGAACAACAAAATGTTTTGAACAAGAAAATTGTCAACATTCATTCTCCAGAGGAGGATACAGAAAATAGTGTTTTAAAAGTAAAGGTAGAAGAACTCAAAAAGGACATTACCAACTTTGTTAAATCCACTGAAACATTTCAAAAAATTATGGGATCTCAATCTGGAATTTTTTACAAAGCTGGTATTGGATTTAAAAGTTCTCAAAAGCAAAAATTATATGAAAACTTCTTTCTACCAAATAAACAAGAGGACATACCTAAATGTACATTTTGCAAAAAACCTGGACATACTATCAAAGTTTGTCATGCTAAGAAAAGGGCTGAAATTAACAAAAGCAAATGTTCATTTTGTGATAAGTATGGACACCATGATTCCATTTGCTACCATAAAAAGAAAATCCTTACAAGAGGACGAACTAACTACCAAGGACCCAATTCCATATGGGTACCTAAGTCACTCCTAAATTCTGACACAGGAATATCCTCTGATCAACAAAAGAAAGCGATGGTTCTTGGACAGTGGCTGCTCAAGGCATATGACAGGGGATAAACATTGTTTCATTTCACTAGAAACAAAAGATGGAGGATCAGTCACATTTGGAAATAATGATAAAGCTCAAATAAAAGGTACAGGTATTATTGGTAAAAATAATTCTGCAAAAATTGAAAATGTTCAATATGTAGATGGTTTAAAACATAACTTACTAAGCATTAGCCAACTGTGTGACAGTGGATTTGAAGTTATCTTTAAACCCACTCTATGCGAGGTTAAACATTCATCCACGGGTAGAGTTTTCTTCTCTGGTTTTCGAAAAAAGAATTTATATGTATTATATCTGGATGATTTGCCTACTGAATCTTGTTTTATTTCTCTTGAAAAAGATAAATGGATTTGGCACAAACGAGTTGGTCACACAAGCTTAAACACCATTTCTAAATTATCAAAATTTGGAACTAGTCAAAGGTCTTCCAAAAATTGATTTTGAAAAAGACAAAGTGTGTGAAGCTTGTGCCAAAGGAAAACAAGTCAAAAGTAGTTTTCATTCAAAAAAATATTGTTTCAACAAATCATCCTCTTGAACTTCTTCATATTGACCTCTTTGGTCCCATTAAAACTCCAAGTTTTAGTGGAAAAAGGTATGGATTTGTGATAGTTGATGACTTCTCACGATTTACATGGGTTTTATTTTTAAAACATAAACATGAAGCTTTTGATGCATTTCAATATTTCTGTAAAAGAATTCAAAATGAAAAAGCAACTAAAATTATTTCTGTGAGAAGTGACCAAGGAGGTGAGTTTGAAAATGAGTCTTTTAAAATATTTTTTGATGAAAATGGAATTTCCCATAATTTTTCTTGTCCAAGAACTCCTCAACAAAATGGAGTTGTTGAAAGGAAAAATAGAACTCTACAAGAAATGGCTAGAACTATTTTGAATGAAGCCAACATTGAAAAATACTTTTGGGCTGAAGCCATTAACACAGCTTGCTATGTTTTAAACCGTGTATCCATCAGAAAATTTTAAATAAAACTCCTTACGAACTTTGGAAAGGTAGAAAACCAAATATTTTCTTATTTTCATATTTTTGGTTGTTATTGCTACATACTAAATAATAAAGATAATTTGGGAAAGTTTGATCCAAAATCCGATAAAGGTATATTTCTAGGATACTCCACATCGTCAAAAGGTTATAGAATTTATAATCTTAGGACTCAAACTGTGGAGGAGTCCGTGCATGTTATTTTTGATGAGTTTGATGACTTGTGTCTAGAAAATATGGATAAAATAGAAGAAGATGATCATTCATCCTCTAAAGTACATTGTCCAAACGAAGAGGACGATTCTGATCCATCCTCACAGCAGCCTCCAAGAGGATGGAAGGTAGCAACACGTCATCCTCTTGATCTGATTATTGGGGATACGGCAGATGGTGTGAGGACTAGACAATCCTTTGCAAATAACATGGCCATGATATCACAAGTTGAACCAAAAAATATTGATCAAGCAATATGTGACAAATCATGGGTAGAAGCCATGATGGAGGAACTATCACAATTTGAAAGAAATAAAGTATGGGATCTTGTGCCCCATCCTCTGGACAAATCCATCATTGGAACAAAATGGATCTTTAGAAACAAATTAAATGAAGATGGATAGGTCATTAGAAATAAAGCAAGACTAGTGGCTCAAGGGTACAACCAACAAGAAGGAAAAGATTATGATGAAACATTCGCTCTGGTTGCTAGACTTGAAGCTATTAGAATCCTCCTAGCTTATGCTACTCATAAAGGTATCAAATTATTTCAAATGGATGTCAAAAGTGCCTTTTTGAATGGTTTCTTAAATGAGGAGGTGTATGTTCACCAACCTCCTGGTTTTGTAGATGAGAAAAAACCTAATCATGTTTTCAAACTCTCTAAGGCTCTTTATGGATTAAAACAAGCTCCTCGAGCTTGGTATGAGAGGTTAAGCTCATTTTTAAAAGAAAATGGTTTTTCAAGAGGACAGATTGACACCACACTCTTTAAGAAAACTCTTAAAGAGGATCTGTTGATTGTGCAAATATATGTTGATGATATAATCTTTGGGTCCACAAATGAAAAAATGTGTGAAGATTTTTCTAACCTCATGCAAAGCGAGTTTGAGATGAGCATGATGGGTGAACTGAAATTTTTTCTTGGGTTACAAATAAAACAAATGAAGTGTGGCATCTTTATTTCCCAAGAAAAGTACACCAAAGATCTTCTAAAAAAATACAACATGGATTCAGCAAAACCCATGGGGACTCCTATGCATCCATCCTCCATATTACATAAAGATGATGAAGGAACCTCCATATCTGAAAAGGAGTACCAAGGGATGATTGGATCCTTACTATACTTAACTGCAAGCAGACCTGACATTGTGTTTGCTGTTGGACTTTGTGCAAGATTTCAATCCTCTCCAAAGGAATCTCATCGTATAGCTGTAAAAAGAATCTTCAGATATCTAATTGGTACCACTGATGTTGGAATTTGGTATAAAAAGAGTTCAAACCTTGACCTTTTGGCATACTGTGATGCGGACTATGCAGGGGATAAAGTTGAAAGAAAGAGCACGAGTGGAACATGTCAATTTCTTGGGGAGTCTCTCATAAGTTGGTCATGCAAAAAACAAAGCACAATTGCTTTGTCAACCACAGAGGCAGAATACGTATCAGCTGTCCAATGCTGTTCAGAAATACTTTGGGTAAAAAATCAATTGGAGGACTATTCACTAAGGTACACCAAAATTCCCAACCTCTGTAATAATACAAGTGCCATAAATCTTTCAAAAAATCCCATACAACATTCTCGATCCAAGCATATCGAAATTAAACATCATTTCATACGAGATCATGTTCAGAAGGGAGATATTGAGCTAATTTTCATTGAAACTGAAAAACAATTAGCTGATATTTTTACCAAACCTCTTCAGGAGGACAGATACAAAAATATTTTGGAGAACCACTCCATCATAAGTCTGTCCAAAATTCATTAATTTTTTTGTTTAAGACTTATTGTTTATTTTAAAATTCTTTATTACTTATTATATGTTGAACTTCTTGGAAAAATCACTGTGCATCTAAACGTATCACAAGAGGATCATTCATTAATAAGGAAATAAGTTTGGCCCCTTTCAAACTCCTAATTCTATCAAACCATTTTTTTGGGTCAAAATTTGAATTACTTTGTCCAAATTGATTCTGCAAGTTTCAAAACAAAAACATGTTTGTCTTTTTTGGTGAAATGGCCCAGAGTTAACATTTGCCAAGCACGTTTCCCCTCTCTGTGCAGTTTTCCAGCCAAACTCCTTGGCTTCCGTCATGCATTAAATGCTGACGGCTGAAAAGTAACTGCTCCTGTCACACGCGCGGCCTAGTCACCAGCCTACCTCATCATACCCTCACGTGCAATCCACAACTGCTGTAACCTCTCTCTTCCCAATATTCCTTCCGTCTTCCCTTCATCAAATCGTGAAAACATCCTTCCCTTGAAAACTAAAATCCCTTCATCCTTCTCTTTCAAAACTTA
The DNA here is from genome assembly GCA_037974295.1 of Cicer cuneatum. NCBI lineage: Eukaryota > Viridiplantae > Streptophyta > Magnoliopsida > Fabales > Fabaceae > Cicer > Cicer cuneatum. The sequence goes on along the minus strand of JBBPBO010000005.1, from coordinate 51,924,710 downwards.
GCAAAAAAATTTTCCTCATGGCTCGCACTAAGTTTTCTGCAAAACCAAAATTCGTTGAACATTACTTTGAAGATGAATACGATAATTATTCAAGTACCAACAAGGAGGATGAAGAAATCCTTCAACCAGAACCAATGACTACCATACATCCTCCTCTCCATTCAGCCACAATCCCTAACATTGCCTCAACTCCTCCTCACTTAAAACGGACCCATTCTTCTTCATCCAAAACCTCCATACCTACTCTTGTTCGACGATCATCCAGAATCATGTCTGGAATCCTCTCATCTAAAAAACCAACCAAACAGGATAACACCATTCATGTAATTGACTCTGATGATTCAGAGAAAACCGTATCTGCTGACTCCATTCCTCAACCACCTCTCAGTAACACTTCCTCTCCTTCACCTAAAAACTCGTCCATTAAAAAACCCACATCCAAACCACAATCTGCGTCCACTGGCTCTCTGTTTAAAACTCCAGCTTTGGAGAAAGTTTATCTCTCTAAATGGCACGACAAATCTGTCGTAAATGGAAAGTTTATTGATTTTTCTGACCTAAGGAAAGGAGGCTTTAACATTGAAGATGTCTTTGATCAGATTGGTTGGACCTCCGTTTTAAAAATTAATGAACCTCAATATCCTCGCCTTGTGCGAGCATTCTATGCTGTGGCAACTGGGTCCAAAGGCGATACTGGGTTCAGTATTGTTCTTAAAGGTGTGCATATGGAGATTAATCCTATCTCCTTGTATCACATTCTAGACATTCCAGATGAAGGCTCTCTGTGCTTCTCTGAAAAATGGTACTCTCAGTGCCATGTCTCCAGAACTGATGTGCTTCAAAATTCACTCATTCACTCCCCTAAGCCTCAAGTGGCCTATAATTTCCAGCCCTTATGTAGAATTCTTCATAACATCTGTGTTCATTCCATTGTTCCAAGAGCAGGCAGTTTTGAAAAAGTCACTGAACTCGATCTCCTACTCATCCATCACCTCACAACAGGTACTCATCTTCATTTGGGGAATATTATTTTTAACTTCATGCTAAATGCTGCCGTTCTGGGACGATCTGCCCCATATGGGATGCTCTTGACAAAAAATTTTAAATTTTTTAAATTGTCTCTTGAGGACGAACCCTCTGTCCTCTTCAACAACAGTTTTTCTATGCGCAATATCAAACAGATGAAGCTCAAATCTGTAGATATGCCTTCCTCCACCAAAACATCCATTCCTTCAAAAAATAAATCATCCAAAACTCTACCAGCCAAAAAGACGAAAAAACACAAAAAATCTACTCATGCCACCCCACAAATTCCAACAGAATCAATCCATCCTCCTACTAATGAGACTATGTCTCCTAATCTGGAACCTGTTATTAATACTGAACGAACTCCATCACCTTCATGTGATTTTGACATTCCATGTCCCACTCACTCTTCACCCCTGACTATAATTCCATCCACATTCAACTTTGTCACTAATGCCACCAAGCCACCGGAGGATGCCCCCCTTCAGCTTATGGAGGATGGTGCCGAGCTTTATCATGATCTAATTCTGCATCATCACACATTCTCCCCACGAATTCCTAATGAAGAAGAGCTTGCTGGTATGAATTTAGCTGACCCAGTCACAATTAACTCATCCTCTCCACTGCCGCCTCATGAAAACTTGCCCACAGGTACTCCTTCTGTTCCTACTCCTAACACTTTTGGTTCATCATCCTTTAATCCTCTTGCTGGTGAGTCCTCTCAACCTCCTCCCGAGGTTCCAGGTCATTTTAACTCTACCCAATCCTTCTTGGAAACATCTGATGTTCCCAAAGAAGATTGCTCAAGCCACAAGAAGAAAGAGCGCAAAGATTAGAAACAAATGAAAATGTTGAAAAAGATTCGCAAGAACCAAAAGAAGATGTTTGAAAGCTTCACAAATTTTCAACATCAGCTGACTCATTTTGGCCTCCTTCTAAATTGGATCACCAACCATTTCATTCCTACCATTCTCCCAGGAGACCGTCCTCCAGTTCCACAAGCCCAACCACCTCTGAATGCTGCATCTCACCCGTCCACCTCCTCCTCCTCAGATGATTCTTCACCATCTACCTAATGTTCCTCCAGCCGCCTGCCCTCCTTTTTTTGTTGCTGCCTAAATTCAGGGGGAGCAAGATTATGAAGACTTTAGTTTGTTTTAAATTTGCAATTTCTTGGTTTTGTTAAAAACATTCTACCTCTTGTCTGTAATAACTTTGACATATGTTTGTTATAACTTTGTGGGTCATGCCATCTAATTGTTTGTCAATTTGAAAGTTAGCTCATAACAAAAATTTTCAAAAGATTTTTTAAAAAACACTTGAAAAAGAAATTGTTTAAATCATTTCTGATAATATTGAGGGGGAGCTTATATTCAGATCTATCAAAATCTATCATAATCTAAAAAGAATTTTTTTATCATCAAAAAGGGGGAGATTGTTGAGACAAAATCTGTTTCTAATGGTTTTAATGATAACAAAATTTAATGATTATGATTCTTGTTAAGACTAATCTGTGCTCTTGAGTGTATTATTATTAGAAAACAGGTTGTTCTTCAAATGAGATAAAATCTATGTAAATACAACAAGTTTTCAAACTGGAGGATGGACTAGAGGATGGATCTTCAAAGAGGATGAACCAACTATTAGTCAAAATATTCATAATCACGTTAACTTTGATTTCTTTCCATGTGCAAAGTCAATTCAGTGTTAAAGTTTGAAAGAAAAACAAAGTCAATTGAAGAAAAAGAAAGGCAGAGGATGAACATAGAAATTTGGAATATAGAAGAATGGACCTCTAGCTCTATTCATAAGCTTATGATGAAAATGGTTCTACCTTTTTAACTGCACATAAAGGTTATACCAAACAAAGCCCAAAATAGAATCTGACATGCCTTGGAGAACCAAAAAGCAAAAGGACAGCTAAGACACGAACTTCTAGGAGGTTTGTATCTGCCATACGAGGATGGACTGTATTCTCATCCTCCTGCACTCAAACAAGACAAAAGACAGCTGGATGGCATTTTTGTAATTCAGAATATTGGCCTTGACTTTTTGATCAATGTGCCCAACGGACATGAAGCACCAAAACACATTGTTAGACCTTCTTACAACTCTATAAAAGCAATGGTGCACTTCTTCATTCAACACACAACTACAAAGCATTAAAAGAAAAAGGCTAAGAGCTATCAAGTGTCATTCTCATCCTCTCTTTATACTTTCTATTGTATTACACTAGATCTTTGAAACATCCTTTTTAGAAAGTGCTAGTAAAGAGAAGCATCAAAAACACCTTCAAACTATACTGTAATTTCTAAGTGAGTTACACTTAGAAATAGTTTAAATCCGTGAGAAAATATTGTAAGCTTGGTGAAGCTCAAGAACACAAAAGCTGTAACTAACCTCTACGAGAGGTTGACTGTTTTCTTAGTGAAATCTCACAAGTGTGTGAGGACTGGACGTAACCCGTTTTTGGGTGAACCAGTATAAACCTGTGTGTATCATTTTCTAATCTCTCTATCTCTTTTAAACATAATTTGTTCTTACTCATAGTTTGAATTTCCTACCTCTGACTTTCATCCTCTCGAAGAGGATAAAGCTTTAAAACTTAAAAGAAATTTTTAAACATCAAATATCTCTATTCAACCCCCCTTTTAGTGATATTATTGCTACTTCAAACTCTCCCAACAAGTCTAACACCAATACAAAAGTATCTCAGACCCTCCAATTGCATGCTATTGTATTTCCTCGCATTTCTCCTACTAGGTTGGCCCGCGACATTATTGTCTCAAGTAACACTATATGTGACGTCCTGTCAAATGTAAGGGTCATCTCTAAATAACAAACACAAAGCAAATAAACAAGCATATATAATTGTTATAGCAAAAATATAAATAAATCATATACTTCATTTAACAGTTAAAATCATAAAGCACCAATGATACAAATTAACCAAAATGCACAAATTATATTTGTTAGACTATATGTCAATGCATGATTCCGGAATATCGCCTCCCTGACAAGGGCTTCGTGAGTCCTTCCAAACAACACCACTAACTCAAAATAAACAAGCATATATATATTTGTGATAGAAAAAATATAAATAAATCATATACTTCATTTAACATTTAAAATCACAAAGAACCAAAGATACAAATCAACCAAAATGCACAAATTCTATTTTTTAGTCTATATGTCAATGCATGATTCCTGAATATCGCCTGCCTGTCAAGGGCATCGTGGGTCCTTCCATGTAACACCACTAACTCAAAATCCCTGCCAAGGATCTGTGGACTCAAATCAATTATGGATGCACTACACAACTATGAATGCATGAATGTAGACACTTTTGTAGTAAATCACCAATACTATGCGAGATTAACTTATTAACAACAACATATTTGCACCTTCAGAATTAACCACAACATGTCAAGCACAACCATTATAACAACATATCATATAACATTTATTTTCCACAATTTGAACATGTCAAGCACAACCATTATAACAACATATCATATAATATTTATTTTCCACAATTTAAACATGTCAAACACAACCATTATAACGACGTATCATATAATATTTATTTTGAAGATAACACACAAACATAACCAATACATAACATCACAATACATTTATATCACATATAATTCAAGTAGGACAGCAAATGGAGTGATGCCCTTACCGTTATCAAATTTGTTTATAGAATTACGTGCCACAAACTCTTGTTCAAGTCGGTTCACACCTTTAAATAAGTAATAATTAACTTAGTATTTAACTGTTTGTCAACTACTAACTCTTACTCAAATAAAGTTTGGGTTTAGTTTAAGATTTAGACAAATTCTTTTAACACAATCAAATTATTATTATTATTATTATTATTTTATATATCAACACAACCTCCACACAATTGTCTCATAAAAATATAACTTTAATATTCTAACAAAAATAACTATAACAACTACTTTTGACACATATATTATTTCTGGAAAAATTATTATTTTTAACATCAATAAGGTTTCTAAAAATTTCTTCAACACTCAAACTATCACGACATAAAATTTTAACCAAATTAAAATTGAGTTGGTAGCAAATAACGATTTCTATTGATTAAAATACGATCTAGTCTTTATAACGACTTCTACCGGATGAAAATTAATTTTTGACATAGATAGATGTCTTCTCTAATCTAAATAGGTTTCTATATCAATATCATAAGAAAATCAAGATCACTTCTAAGAAACTAAATTACATATCACAATTTTACTTTTAAAACTAAAAAGGATTTTGCTACACAATGTAGAGTGGCCGCGTGTTCGTGGTGGTCCATTCTATCCGGGCTACGGAATGGCCGTGTGTTCGTGGTGGTCCATTCAAATATGTGAAACGTGCTGGTCTATTGAGCGACTGCACTGGTGCTGATCTGTTGAGCGATTGCACCATGGTCTTGAGGGCCGTTATCATACATATAAATTGTGTTGGTCTGTTGAGCGACTGCACCTTGGTGATTCCAAGAAATTGTATACATGAGCATATACATATTGCATCGAGGGGTTGACCGGTGGGTCACGATTGGATTATGATGATGAGTGGAAATTGAATATGTGTGAGTACTTTATAGAATATGAATTTCTGATTAATGATTGTAATTGCTGAAGTGTTGGTTGTACTTACCACATATTTTTCATATTCATTGACTACTGTTTTTGAAAAGGCATATATGTCATTGAATTTCAAATGAGCATCATTATTTCCATCATTGTTACACGATATGCCATGTATATATTTGTTAATGTGAAATATATGCTATGTGATTATTTGTTAATTTCGGTCGGTGACCCTTGCTATTATATTGTGGAAATTTGGCTTTGCCCTCAGATGTTACCCAAACCCGTCCTACCGACGGATACACTAACGACGGAAACGTCGTTAGTTTCCCTTGATCATTACGTACGGAGTCTACGTGGACAATGTAGAGGGACGGACAGCTGGTTGAAGACGAGACTTATAGAGAATACGGTGGAGACCGTGCTACTGTAGCTTAGTGCATGATCAGACTAGACTTTTGTATAGGGACTTGAGTTTTGGGAAATGTAATTTATTTTGGGAATTAATGTATGACTTTTCCGCTGTATTTTCCGCACTCCGATACTGTTTAGTGGCCACAGGCCAGGTATTCTCTTTTGAAATGAACTGATGAAAATTTTATTTTAATTCCCTCGACATTAATTTTGGAAAACTCATTTTAATTATTTATTGAAAAAAAAACTACACTCGCGCTGTCTTTTAAACTCGGGGTGTTACACTTATTCTAATCACTTTTCGTACTTAAGGAATGCAGTTCATCCAATAAGCACGATTGTGTCATTAATTTAACATTAACGTCATTTTGTGCATCCCAAGGCTTATTCTAATCACTTTTCGTTCTTATGGAATGTAGTTCATCCAATAAGTGCGTTTGTGTCATTGGATAAACATTTATGTCATTTTGTGCATCCCAAGGCTTATTCTAATCACTTTTCATACTTAAGCAATATAGTAAATCCAATAAGTGCATCTGTGTCATTGGATGAACATTTACGTTATTTTGTACATCCCAAGGCTTATTCTAATCACTTTTCGTACTGTAGGAATGTAGTTAATCCAATAAGTGCATTTGTGTCATTCGGAAAACATTTTCGCCATTTTGTGCATCCCAAGGCTTATACTAATCACTTTTCGTACATAAGGAATGTAGTTCATCAAATAAGCGCGTTTGTGTCATTAATTTAACATTTAAGTCATTTTGTGCATCCCAAGGCTTATTCTAATCACTTTTCGTACTTAAGGAATGTAGTTATCCAATAAGTGCATTTGTGACACTGGATGAACATTTACGTCATTTTTTGCATCCCAAGGCTTATTCTAATCACTTTTCGTACTTAAGGAATGTAGTTAATCCAATAAGCGCGTTTGTGTCATTAATTTAACATTTACATCATTTTGTGCATCCCAAGGCTTATACTAATCACTTTTCGTACATAAGGAATGTAGTTCATCAAATAAGCGCGTTTGTGTCATTAATTTAACATTTAAGTCATTTTGTGCATCCCAAGGCTTATTCTAATCACTTTTCGTACTTAAGGAATGTAGTTATCCAATAAGTGCATTTGTGACACTGGATGAACATTTACGTCATTTTTTGCATCCCAAGGCTTATTCTAATCACTTTTCGTACTTAAGGAATGTAGTTAATCCAATAAGCGCGTTTGTGTCATTAATTTAACATTTACGTCATTTTGTGCATCCCAAGGCTTATTCTAATCACTTTTCGTACTTAAGGAATGTAGTTCATCCAAAAAGTGTGTTTGTGTGATTAATTTAACATTTACGTCATTTTTTGCATCCCAAGGCTTATTCTAATCACTTTTCGTTCTTATGGAATGTAGTTCATCCATTAAGTGCGTTTGTGTCATTGGATGAACATTTACGTCATTTTGTGCATCCCAAGGCTTATTCTAATCACTTTTCGTACTTAAGGAATATAGTTCATCCAATAAGAGCGTTTGTGTCATTACTTTATCCTTTACGTCATTTTGTGCATTTTAAGGCTTATTCTAATCACTTATTGTTCTTGAGGAATGTAGTTCATCCAATAAGTGCGTTTGTGTCATTGGATGAACATTTACGTCATTTTGTGCATCCCTAGACTTATTCTAATCACTTTTCATTCTTAAGGCATGTAGTTCATCCAATAAGTGCGTTTGTATCATTGGATGAACGTTAACGTCATTTTGTGCATCCCAAGGCTTATTCTAATCACTTTATGTACTTAAGGAATGTAGTTTATTCAATAAGCGCGTTTGTGTCATTATTTTAACATTTACGTCATTTAGGCATCCCAAGGCTTATTCTAATAACTTTCCGTACTAAAGGAATGTAGTTCATTCAATAAGTGCGTTTGTGTCATTAATTTAACATTTACGTCATTTTGTGCATCCCAAGGCTTATTCAAATCACTTTTCGTTCTGATGGAATTTAGTTATCAAATAAGTGCATTTGTGTCATTGGATGAATATTTACGTTATTTTGTGCATCCCAAGGCTTATTCTAATCACTTTTCGTACTGTAGGAATATAGTTCATCCAAAAAGTGCATTTGTGTCATTGGATGAACATTTACGTCATTTTGTACATCCCAAGACTTATTCTAATCACATTTCGTACTTAAGGATTGTAGTTATCCAATAAGTGGAGTTGTGGCATTGGATGAATATTTACGTCATTTTGTGCATCCCAAGGCTTTTTTATTCACTTTTCATACTGTAGGAATGTAATTCATCGAATAAGCGCGTTTGATTCATTAATTTAACATTTACGTCATTTTGTGCATCAGAAGGCTTATTCTAATCACTTTTTGTACTTAAGGAATGTAGTTTATTCAATAAGCGTGTTTGTGTCATTAATTTAACATTTACATCATTTTCTGCATCCCAAGGCTTATTCTAATCACTTTTCGTACTTAAGAAATGTAGTTCATCCAATAAGTGCATTTGTGTCATTGGATGAAAATTTACGTCATTTTGTGCATCCCAAGGCTTATTCTAATCACTTTTCGTACTTAAGGAATGTAGTTCATCCAATAAGTGCATTTGGGTCATTGAATGAACACTTACGTCATTTTGTGCATTTAAAGGCTTATTCTAATCTCATTTTGTACTTAAGGAATGTAGTTCATCCAATAAGCGCGTTTATGTCATTAATTGAACATTTACGTCATTTTGTGCATCCCAAGGCTTATTCTAATCACTTTTCGTTCTTATGGAATGCAGTTCATCCTATAAGTGCCTTTGTGTCATTGGATGAACATTTACGTTATTTTGTGCATCCCAAGGCTTATTCTAATCACATTTCGTACTTAAGGAATGTAGTTCGTCCAATAAGTGCATTTTTGTCATTTTATAAACATTTACGTCATTTTGTGCATCTTAAGGCTTATTCCAATCACTTTTCGTACTTAAGGAATGTAGTTCATCCAATAAGCGCGTTTGTGTCATTAATTTAACATTTACGTCATTTTGTGCATCCCAACGCTTATTCTAATCACTTTTCGTACTTAAGGAATGTAGTTCATCCAATAAGTGCCTTTGTGTCATTGGATGAACATTTACGTTATTTTGTGCATCCCAAGGCTTATTCTAATCACTTATCGTACTATATGAATGTAGTTCATCGAATAAGCGTGTTTGTTTCATTAATTTAACATTTACGTCATTTTTTGCATCCCAAGGCTTATTCTAATCACTTTTTGTACTTAAGGAATGTAGTTCCTCCAATAAGCGCGTTTGTGTCATTAATTTAACATTTACGTCATTTTGTGCATCCCAAGGCTTATTCTAATCACTTTTCCTTCTTATAGAATGTAGTTCATCCAATAAGTGCATTTGTATCATTGGATGAACGTTTACGTCATTTTGTGCATCCCAAGGCTTATTCTAGTCACTTTTCGTACTTAAGGAATGTAGTTCATCGAATAAGCGCGTTTGTGTCATTAATTTAATATTTAAGTCATTTTGTGCATTCCAAGGGTTATTCTAATCATTCTACGTTCTTAAGGCATGTTGTTCATCCAATAAGTGCGTTTGTATCATTGGACAAACGTTAACGTCATTATGTGCATCAGAAGGCTTATTCTAATCACTTTTTGTACCTAAGGAATGTAGTTTATTCAATAAGCGCGTTTGTGTCATTAATTTAACATTTACATCATTTTCTGCATCCCAAGGCTTATTCTAATCACTTTTCGTACTTAAGAAATGTAGTTCATCCAATAAGTGCATTTGTGTCATTGGATGAAAATTTAAGTCATTTTGTGCATCCCAAGGCTTATTCTAATCACTTTTCGTACTTAACGAATGTAGTTCATCCAATAAGTGCATTTGGGTCATTGAATGAACATTTACGTCATTTTGTGCATTTGAAGGCTTATTCTAATCACTTTTCGCACTTAAGGAATGTAGTTCATCCAATAAGCGCGTTTGTGTCATTAATTGAACATTTACGTCATTTTGTGCATCCCAAGGCTTATTCTAATCACTTTTCGTTCTTATGGAATGTAGTTCATCCAATAAGTGCCTTTGTGTCATTGGATGAACATTTACGTTATTTTGTGCATCCCAAGGCTTATTCTAATTACTTTTCGTACTTAAGGAATGTAGTTATCCAATAAGTGCATTTGTGTCATTAAATGAACATTTACGTCATTTTGTGCATCCCAAGGCTTATTCTAATCACTTTTCGTACTTAACGAATGTAGTTCATCGAATAAGCGCGTTTGTGTCATTAATTTAACATTTACGTCATTTTGTGCATCCCAAGGCTTATTCTAATCACTTTTCGTACTTAAGGAATGTAGTTCATCCAATAAGTGCCTTTGTGTCATTGGATGAACATTTACGTTATTTTGTGCATCCCAAGGCTTATTCTAATCACTTTTCGTACTGTAGGAATGTAGTTCATCGAATAAGCGTGTTTGTTTCATTAATTTAACATTTACGTCATTTTTTGCATCCCAAGGCTTATTCTAATTACTTTTTGTACTTAAGGAATGTAGTTCATCCAATAAGCGCGTTTGTGTCATTAATTTAACATTTACGTCATTTTGTGCATCCCAAGGCTTATTCTAATCACTTTTCCTTCTTATAGAATGTAGTTCATCCAATAAGTGCATTTGTATCAATGGATGAACGTTTACGTCATTTTGTGCATTTCAAGGCTTATTCTAATCACTTTTCATTCCTGCGGAATATTGTTCATCCAATAAGTACGTTTGTGTCATTAATTTAACATTTACGTCATTTTGTGCATTCCAAGGCTTATTCTAATCACTTTTCGTACTTAAGCAATGTAGTTCATCCTATAAGCGCGTTTGTGTCATGAATTTAACATTTACATCATTTTTTGCATCCTAAGGCTTATCCTAATCAGTTTTCGTTCTTATGGAATGTAGTTCATCCAATAAGCACGTTTGTGTCATTAATTTAACATTTACGTCATTTTGTGCATCCCCATGCTTATTCTAATCAATTTTCGTACTTAAGGAATGTATTTCATCCAATAACTGCATTTGTGTAATTGGATGATTATTTACGTCATTTTGTGCATCCGCTGGCTTATTCTAATCAATTTTCATTCTTAAGGAATGTAGTTCATCCAACAAGTGCATCTATGTCATCGAATGAACATTTACGTCATTTTGTGCATCGCAAGGCTTATTCTAATCACTTTTCGTACTTAAGGAATGTAGTTCATCCAATAAGCGCGTTTGAGTCATTAATTTAACATTTATGTCATTTTGTGCATCCCAAGGATTTTTTTAATTACTTTTCATACTTAAGGAATGTAGTTATCAAATAAGAGCATTTGTGCCATTAAATGAATATTTACGTCATTTTGTGCATCCCAAGGCCTATTCTAATCACTTTTCGTACTAAAGGAATTTTGTTCATCCAATAAGCGCGTTTGTGTTATTAATTTAACATTTATGTCATTTTGTGCATCCCAAGGTTTATTCTAATTACTTTTCGTACTTAAGGAATATAGTTATCCAATAAGTGCATTTGTGTCATTAAATGAACATTTACGTCATTTTGTGCATCCCAAGGCTTATTCTAATCACTTTTCGTACTGTAGGAATGTAGTTCATCCAATAAATGCGTTTTTGTCATTAATTTAACATTTACGTCATTTTGGCATCCCACGGCTTATTCTAATCACTTTTCGTACTTAAGGAATGTAGTACATGCAATAAATTCATTTGTGTCATTGGATGAACATTTACTTCATTTTTTGCATCCCAAGGCTTATTCCAATCACTTTTCGTACTTAAGGAATGTAGTTCATCCAATAAGTGCATATGTGTCATTAGATGAACATTTACGTCATTTTGTGCATCCAAAGGCTTATTCTAATTACTTTTCGTACTTAAGGAATGTAGTACATGCAATAAGTGCATTTGTGTCATTGGATGAACATTTACGTCATTTTCTGCATCCCAAGACTTTTTCTAATCACTTCTCGTACTTAAAGAGTGTAGTTTACTCAATAAGCGCGTTTGTGTCATTAATTTAACATTTACTTCATTTTTTGCATCCTAAGGCTTATTGCAATAACCTTTTGTACTTAAGGAATGTAGTTCATCCAATAACTGCATTTGTATTATTGGATAAACATTTACGTCATTTTGTGCATCCCCTGGTTTTTTCTAATCACTTTTCGTACTTAAGGAATGTAGTTCATCCAATAAGCGCATTTATGTCATTAATTTAACATTTATGTTATTTTGTGCATCCCAAGGCTTCTTCTAATCACTTTTAGTACTTAAGGAATGTAGTTATCAAATAAGTGCATTTGTGTCATTGGATCAATATTTACGTCATTTTGTGCATCCCAAGGCTTATTCTAATCACTTTTTGTTCTTATGGAATGTAGTTCATCCAATAAGTGCGTTTGTGTCATTGGATGAACATTTACGTCATTTTGTGCATCCCCTGGCTTATTCTAATCACTTTTCGTACTTAACGAATGTAGTTCATCCAATAAGCGCGTTTATGTCATTAATTTAACATTTATGTTATTTTGTGCATCCCAAGGCTTATTCTAATCACTTTTCGTACTTAAGGAATGTAGTTATCAAATAAGTGCATTTGCGTCATTGGATGAACATTTACGTCATTTTGTGCATCCCAAGGCTTATTCTAATCACTTTTCGTACTTAAGGAATGTAGTTCATCCATTAAGCGCGTTTGTGTCATTAATTTAACATTTACCTCATTTTGTGCATGCTAAGGCTTATTCTAATCATTTTTCGTTCTTATGGAATGTAGTTCATCTAATAAGTGTGTTTGTGTCATTGGATGAACATTTACGTCATTTTGGGCATCCCACGGCTTATTCTAATCACTTTTCGTACTTAAGGAATGTAGTTCATCCAATAAGCGCGTTTGTGTCATTAATTTAAGATTTACGTCATTTTGTGCATCCCAAGGCTTATTCTAATCATTTTTCGTTCTTATGGAATGTAGTTCATCCAATAAGTGCGTTTGTGTCATTGGATGAACATTTACGTCATTTTGTGCACCCCAAAGCTTATTTTAATCACTTTTTGTACTTAAGGAATGTAGTGATCCAATAAGTGCATTTGTGTCATTGTATGAACATTTACGTTATTTTGGGCATCCCAAGGCTTATTCTAATCACTTTTCGTACTGTAGGAATGTAGTTCCTCCAATAACTGAATTTGTGTCATTCGGAGAACATTTTCGTCATTTTGAGCATTCCAAGGCTTATTTTAATCACTTTTCTTACTTAAGGAATATAGTTCATCCAATAAGCGTGTTTGCGTCATTAATTTAACATTTATGTCATTTTGTGCATCCCAAGGCTTATTCTAATCACTTTTCGTACTTAAGCAATGTAGTTCATCCTATAAGCGCGTTTGTGTCATGAATTTAACATTTACGTCATTTTATGTATCCTAAGGCTTATTCTAATCACTTTTCGTTCTTATGGAATGTAGTTCATCCACTAAGTGCGTTTGTGTCATTGGATGAACATTTACGTCATTTTGTGCATCCCAAGGCTTATTCAAATCACTTTTCGTACTTAAGGAATGTAGTTATTCAATAAGTGCATTTGTGTCATTGGATGAACATTTACGTCATTTTGTGCATCCCAAGGCTTATTCTAATCATTTTTCGTACTGTAGGAATGTAGTTCATCGAATAAGCGCGTTTGTGTCATTAATTTAACATTTACATTATTTTGTGCATCACAAGGCTTATTCTAATCACTTTTCGTTCTTATGGAATGTAGTTCATCTTATAAGTGCGTTTATATCATTGGCTGAACGTTTACGTCATTTTGTGCATCCCAAGGCATATTCTAATCACTTATCGTACTTAAGGAATGTAGTTCATCCAATAAGCGCGTTTGGGTCATTAATTTAACATTTATGTCATTTTGTGCATCCCAAGGATTATTCTATTCACTTTTCGTACTGTAGGAATCTAGTTCATCCAATAAGTGCGTTTGTTTCATTCATTTAATATTTACGTCATTTTGTGCATCCCAAGCCTGATTCTAATAACTTATTGTTCCTGAGGAATGTAGTTCATCCAATAAGTGCGTTTGTGTAATTGGATGAACATTTACGTCATTTTGTGCATCCCAAGGCTTATTCTAATCAATTTTTGTACTTAAGGAATGTAGTTTATTCAATAAGCGCGTTTGTGTCATTAATTTAAGATTTACGTCATTTTGTGCATCCCAAGGCTTATTCTAAACACTTTTCAAACTTAAGGAATGTAGTTCATCCAATAAGCGCGTTTGTGTCATTAATTTAACATTTATGTCATTTTGTGTATCCCAAGGCTTATACTAATCACTTTTCGTACTTACTCAATGTTGTTATCGAATAAGTGCATTTGTGTCGTTGAATGATTATTTACGTCATTTTGTGCATCCGAAGGCTTATTCTAATCACTTTTTGTACTTAAGGAACGTAGTTAATTCAATAAGCGCATTTGTGTCATTAATTTAAGATTTACGTCATTTTGTGCATCCCAAGGCTTATTCTAATCACTTTTCAAACTTAAGGAATACTGTTCATCCAATAAGCGCGTTTGTCTCATTTATTTAACATTTACGTCATTTTGTGCATCCCAAGGCTTATTCTAATCATTTTTCGTTCTTGTGGAATGTAGTTCATCCAATAAGTGCGTTTGTGTCATTGGTTGAACATTTACGTCATTTTGTGCATCCCAAAGCTTATTCTAATCACTTTTCGTAGTTAAGGAAAGTAGTTATCCAATAAGTGCATTTGTGTCATTGGATGATCATTTACGTTATTTTGTGCATCCAAAGGCTTATTCTAATGACTTTTCGTACAGTTGGAATGTAGTTCATCGAATAAGCGTGTTTGTTTCATTAATTTAACATTTACGTCATTTTTTGCATCCCAAGGTTTATTCTAATCACTTTTCGTTCTTATGGAATGTATTTCATCTAACAAAGTGCGTTTGTATCATTAGATGAACGTTTACGTCATTTTGTGCATCCCAAGGCTTATTCTAATCACTTTTCGTACTTAAGGAATGTAGTTCATCCAATAAGCGCGTTTGTGTCATTAATGTAACATTTATGTCATTTTGTGCATCCCAAGACTTATTTTAATCATTTGTCGTTCTTATGGAATGTAGTTCATCCAATAAATGCGTTTGTGTCATTGGATGAACATTTACGTCATTTTGTGCATCCCAAGGCTTATTTTAATCACTTTTCGTACTTAAGGAATATAGTTATCCAATAAGTGCATTTGTGTCATTGTATGAACATTTACGTTATTTTGTGCAGTCCAAGGCTTATTCTAATCACTTTCGTACTTAAGGAACGTAGTTCCTAAAATAAGCGCGTTTGTGTCATTAATTTAACATTTACGTCATTTTGTGCATCCCAAGGCTTATTCTATTCACTTTTCGTACTATAGGAATGTAGTTCATCCAATAAGCGCGTTTGTTTCATTAACTTAACATTTACGTCATTTTGGGCATCCCAAGGCTTATTCTAATCACTTATTGTTCCTGAGGAATGTAGTTCATCCAAATAGTGTGTTTGTGTGATTGGATGAACATTTATGTCATTTTGTATCCCGAGACTTATTCTAATCGTTTTTCGTTCCTAAGGAATATACTTCATCCAATAAGTGCGTTTGTATCATTGGATGAACATTAACGTCATTTTGTGCATCTCAAGGCTTATTCTAATCACCTTTTGTACTTAAGGAATGTAGTTTATTCAATAAGCGCGTTTGTGACATTAATTTAACATTTACATCATTTTGTGCATCCCAAGGCTTATTCTAATCACTTTTCGTACTTAAGGAATATAGTTCATCCAATAAGTGCATTTGTGTTGTTGGATGAACATTTACGTCATTTTGTGCATCCCAAGGCTAATTCTAATCAATTTTCATACAGTAGGAATGTATTTCGTCGAATAAGCGTGTTTGTTTCATTAATTTAACATTCACGTCGTTTTTTTCCATTCCAAGGCTTATTCTAATCACTTTTCCTACTTAACGAATGTAGTTCATCCAATAAGTGCGTTTGTGTCATTAATTTAACATTTAGGGCATTTTGTGCATCCCAAGGCATATTCTAATCATTTTTCGTTCTTATGGAATGTAGTTCATACAATAAGTGCATTTGTGTCATTGATTTAACATTCACATCATTTTGTGCATCCCAAAGCTTATTCTAATCACTTTTCGCTCTTATGGAATGTAGTTCATCCAATAAGTTTGTTTGTGTCATTGGATGAACATTTACGTCATTTTGTGCATCCCAAGGCTTATTCTAATCACTTTTCGTACTTAAGGAATGTAGTCATCCAATGAGGGCATTTGTGCATTGGATGAACATTTACGTCATTTTGTGCATCCCAAAGCTTATTTTAATCACATTTCGTACATAGGAATGTAGTTATCCAATAAGTGTATTTGTGTCATTGGATGATCATTTACGTCATGTTGTGCATTCCAAGGCTTATTCTAATCACTTTTCGTACGTAATGTATGTAGTTCATCCAATAAGTGCGTTTGTGTCATTGGATGAACATTTACGTTTTTTTGTGCATCGGCAGGCTTATTCTAATTAATTTTCGTTCTTATGGAATGTAGTTCATCCAATAAGTGCATTTGTGTCATTGGATGAACATTTACGTCATTTTGTTCATCCCAAGGCTTATTCTAATCACTTTTCGTACTATAGAAATGTAGTTCAACCAATAAGTGCGTTTATGTCATTGGATGAACGTTTACGTCATTTTGTGCATGCCAAGGCTTATTCTAATCACTTTTCGTACTTAAGGAATGTAGTTCATCCAATTAGTTCATTTGTGTCATTGAATGAACATTTACGTCATTTTGTGCATCCCAAGGCTTATTCTAATCACTTTTCGTACTTAAGGAATGTAGTTCATCCAATAAGCGCGTTTGTGTCATTAATTTTACATTTATGTCATTTTGTGCATCCCAAGGCTTATTCTAATCACTTTTCGTACTTACGGAATGTAGTAATCCAATAAGTGCATTTGTGTCATTGAATGAACATTTACGTCATTTTGTGCATCCAAAAGCTTATTCTAATCACTTTTCGTACTTAAGGTATGTAGTTCATCCAATAAGCGCGTTTGTGTCATTGATTTAACATTTACATCATTTTGTGCATCCCAAGGCTTATTCTAATCACTTTTCGCTCTTACGAAATGTAGTTCATCCAATAAGTGCGTTTGTGTCATTGGATGAACATTTACTTCATTTTGTGCATCCCAAGGCTTATTCTAATCACTTTTTGTACTTAAGGAATGTAGTCATCCAATGAGGGCATTTGTGTCATTGGATGAACATTTACGTCATTTTGTGCATCCCAAGGCTTATTCTAATCACTTTTCGTACTGTAGAAATGTAGTTCAACCAATAAATGCGTTTGTGTCATTGGATAAACATTTACGTCATTTTGTGCATCCCAAGTCTTTTCTAATCACTTTCCGTACTTAAGGAGTGTAGATTATTCAATAAGCGCGTTTCTGTCACTAATTTAACATTTACATCATTTTGTGCATCCCAATGCTTATTCTAATCGCTTTTTGTTCTTAAGGAATGTAGTTCATTCAATAAGTGCCTTTGTGTCAATGGACGGAAAATTACGTCATTTTGTGCATCCCAAGGCTTATTCTAATCACTTTTCGTACTTAAAGAATGTAGTTATCCAACAAGTGCATTTGTGTCATTGGATGAACATTTACGTCATTTTGTGCATCCCAAGGCTTATTCTAATCACTTTTCGTACTTTAGGAATGTAGTTCATCAAATAAGCGCGTTGGTGTCATTAATTTAACATTTACATCATTTTGTGCATTCCAAGGCTTATTCTAATCACTTTTCGTACATAATGTATGTAGTTCATCCAATAAGTGCGTTTGTGTCATTGGATGAACGTTTACGTCATTTTGTGAATCGCCAGGCTTATTCTAATCAATTTTCGTTCTTATGGAATGTAGTTCATCCAATAAGTGCATTTGTGTCATTGGATGAACATTTACGTCATTTTGTGCATCCCAAGGCTTATTCTAATCACTTTTCGTACTTAAGGAATGTTGTTCATCCAATAAGCGCGTTTGTGTCATTAATTTAACATTTACATCATTTTTTGCATCCCAAGGTTTATTCTAATCAGTTTTCGTACTTAAGGAATGTAGTTATCCAACAAGGGCATTTGTGTCATTGGATAAACATTTACGTCATTTTGTGTATCCCAAGGCTTATTCGAATCACTTTTCGTACTAAAGGAATGTAGTTCATCCAATAAGCGCGTTTGTGTCATTAATTTAACATTTACGTCATTTTGTGCATCCCAAGGCTTATTCTATTTACTTTTCGTACTTAAGGTATGTAGATCATCCAATAAGTGCGTTTGTGTCATTAACTTTTATTCTAATAACTTTTCGTTCTGAGGAATATAGGTCATCCAATAAGTGCGTTTGTGTCATTGGATGAACATTTACGTCATTTTGTGCATCCCCAAGCTTATTCTAATCTCTTTTTGTTCTTAAGGAACGTAGTTCATCCAATAAGTGCGTTTGTGTCATTGGATGAACGTTTACGTCATTTTGTGCATGCCAAGGCTTATTCTAATCACTTTTCGTACTTAAGGAATGTAGTTATCAAATACGTGCATTTGTGTCATTGGATGAACATTTACGGTATTTTGTGCATCCCAAGCCTTATTCTAATCACTTTTCGTACTGTAGGAATGTAGTTCATCCAATAAGCGCGTTTGTTTCATTAATTTAATATTCACGTTTTTTTTGCATCCCGAGGTTTATTCTAATCACTTTTCATACTTAAGGAATGTAGTTTATTCAATAAGCGCATTTGTGTCATTGGGTGAACATTTACGTCATTTTGTGCATCCCCTGGCTTATCCTAATCACTTTTCGTACTTAAGGAATGTAGTTCATCCAATAAGTGCATTTTTTTCATTGGACTAAAATTTACGTCATTTTGTGCATCCGAAGGATTATGCTAATCACTTTTCATACTTAAGGAATGTAGTTCGTCCAATAAGCGCGTTTGTGTCATTGGATGAACATTTACGTCAATTTGTGCATCACAAGGCTTATTCTAATCACTTTTCGTACTTAAGGAATGCAGTTCATCCAATAAGCGCATCTGTGTCATTAATTTAACAATTACGTGATTTTGTTAATCACAAGGCTTTTAATTTAACATTTACGTAATTTGTGCATCCCTAGGCTTATTATAATCAATTTTCGTACTTAAGGAATGTATTTCATCCAATAAGTGCGTTTGTGTCATTGGATGAACATTTACGTCATTTTTTGCATTCCGAGGCTTATTTGTCACTTTTCGTACTTAAGGAATGTAGTTCGTCCAATAAGTGCCTTTGTGTCATTGGATGAGCATTGACGTTATTTTGTGCATCCCAAGACTTATTCTAATCACTTTTCGTAGTTAAGGAATGTAGTTCATCCAATAAGTGCATTAGTGTCAATGGATGAACATTTACGTCATTTTGTGCATCCCAAGGCTTATTCTAATTACTTTTCATACTTAAGGAATGTAGTTCGTCCAATAAGTGCCTTTGTGTGATTGGATGAACATTTACGTCATTTTGTGCATCCCAAAGCTTATTCTAATCACTTTTCGTACTTAAGGAATGTAGTTCATCCAATTAGTTCATTTGTGTCATTGAATGAACATTTACGTCATCTTGTTAATCCCAAGGCTTATTCTAATCACTTTTTGTACTTAAGGATTGTAGTTCATCCAATAAGCGCGTTTGTGTCATTGGATGAACATTGACGTCATTTTGTGCATCCCAAGACTTATTCTAATCACTTTACGTAGTTAAGGAATGTAGTTCATCCAATAAGTTCATTAGTGTCATTGGATGAACATTTACGTCATTTTGTGCATCCCAAGGCTTATTCTAATTATTTTTCATACTTAAGGAATGTAGTTCGTCCAATAAGTGCCTTTGTGTGATTGGATGAACATTTACGTCATTTTGTGCATCCCAAGGCTTATTCTAATCACTTTTCGTACTTAAGAAATGTATTACATCCAATAAGTGCATTTGTGTCATAGGATAAACATTTAAGTCAATTTGTGCATCCCAAGTCTTATTCTAATCACTTTTCGTACTTAAGGAATGTAATTCATCCAATAAGTGCATTTGTGTCATTGGATGAACATTTACGTTATTTTGTGCATCCCAAGGTTTATTCTAATCACTTTTCATACTGAAGGAATGGAGCTCATCCAATAAGCGCGTTTATGTCATTGGATGAACATTTACATCATTTTGTGCATCCCAAGGCTTATTCTAATCACTTTTCGTACTTAAGGAATGTAGTTCATCCAATAAGTGCGTTTGTGTCATTGGATGAACATTTACGTCATTTTGTGCATCCCAAGGTTTATTCTGATCACTTTTTGTTCTTAAGAAATGTAGTTCATCCAATAATTGCCTTTGTGTCATTGGATGAATAATTACGCCATTTTGTTAATCTCAAGGCTTATTCTAATTACTTTTCGTACTTAAGGAATGCAGTTCATCCAATAAGCGCGTTTGTGTCATTGGATGAACATTTACGTCAATTTGTGCATCCCAAGGCTTATTCTAATCACTTTTCGTATTTAAGGAATGCAGTTCGTCCAATAAGTGCATTTGTGTCATTGGATGAACATTTACGTCATTTTGTGCATCTCAAGGCTTATTCTAATCACTTTTCGTACTTTAGGAATTTAGTTCATCAAATAAGCGCGTTGGTGTCATTAATTTAACATTTACGTCATTTTGTGCATTCCAAGGCTAATTCTAATCACTTTTCGTACGTAATGTATGTAGTTCATCCAAGAAGTGCGTTTGTGTCATTGGATGAACATTTACGTTTTTTTGTGCATCGCCAGGCTTATTCTAATCAATTTTCATTCTTATGGAATGTAGTTCATCCAATAAGTGCATTTGTGTCATTGGATGAACATTTACGTCATTTTGTTCATCCCAAAGCTTATTCTAATCACTTTTCGTACTATAGAAATGTAGTTCAACCAATAAGTGCGTTTGTGTCATTGGATGAACATTTACGTCATTTTGTGCATCCCAAGTCTTTTCTAATCACTTTCCGTACATAAGGAGTGTAGATTATTCAATAAGCGCGTTTCTGTAACTAATTTAACATTTACATCATTTTGTGCATCCCAATGCTTATTCTAATTACTTTTCGTACTTAAGGAACGTAGTTCATCCAATAAGCGCGTTTGTGTCATTGGATGAACATTTACTTTAATTTGTGCATCACAAGGCTTATTCTAATCATTTTTCGTACTTAAAGAATGTAGTTATCCAACAAGTGCATTTGTGTCATTGGATGAACATTTACGTCATTTTGTGCATTCCAAGGCTTATTCTAATCAATTTTCGTACTTTAGGAATGTAGTTCATCAAATAAGCGCGTTGGTGTCATTAATTTAACATTTACGTCATTTTGTGCATTCCAAGGCTTATTCTAATCACTTTTCATACGTAATGTATGTAGTTCATCCAATAAGTGCGTTTGTGTCATTGGATGAACGTTTACGTCATTTTGTGCATCGCCAGGCTGATTCTAATCAATTTTCGTTCTTATGGAATGTAGTTCATCCAATAAGTGCATTTGTGTCATTGGATGAACATTTACCTCATTTTGTGCATCCCAAGGCTTATTTTAATCACTTTTCGTACTTAAAGAATGTAATTCATCCAATAAGTGCATTTGTGTTATTGGATGAACATTTACGTCATTTTGTGCATCCCAAGGATTATTCTAATCACTTTTCGTACTTAAGGAATGTAGTTCATCCAATAAGCGCGTTTGTGTCATTAATTTAACATTTACATCATTTTTTGCATCCCAAGGCTTATTCTAATCACTTTTCGTACTTAAGGAATGTAGTTATCCAACAAGGGCATTTGAGTCATTGGATGAACATTTACGCCATTTTGTGTATCCCAAGGCTTATTCGAATCACTTTTCGTACTTAAGGAATGTAGTTCATCAAATAAGCGCGTTTGTGTCATTAATTTAACATTTACGTCATTTTGTGCATCCCAAGACATATTCTAATTACTTTTCGTACTTAAGGTATGTAGATCATCCAATAAGTGCGTTTGTGTAATTAACTTAACATTTATTCTAATAACTTTTCGTTCTGAGGAATGTAGGTCATCCAATAAGTGCGTTTGTGTCATTGGATGAACATTTACATCAATTTGTGCATCCCCAGGCTTATTCTAATCACTTTTCGTACTTAAGGAATGTAGTTATCAAATACGTGCATATGTGTCATTGGATGAACATTTACGTCATTTTGTGCATCCCAAGGCTTATTCTAATCACTTTTCGTACTGTAGGAACGAAGTTCATCCAATAAGCACGTTTGTTTCATTAATTTAATATTTTTACGTCTTTTTTTGCTTCCCAAGGCTTATTCTAATCACTTTTCATACTTAAGGAATGTAGTTTATTCAATAAGCGCATTTGTGTCATTGGGTGAACATATACGTCATTTTGTGCATCCCCTGGCTTATTCTAATCAATTTTTGTTCTTATGGAATGTAGTTTATCCAACAAGTGCATTTGTGTCATTGGATGAACGTTTACGTCATTTTGTGGATTCCAATGCTTATTCTAATCACTTTTCATACTTAATGAATATAGTTCATCCATTAAGCGCGTTTGTGTCATTAATTTAACATTTACGTCATTTTCTGCATGACAAGGCTTATCCTAATCACTTTTCGTACTTAAGGAATGCAGTTCATCCAATAAGTGCATTTTTGTCATTGGACTAAAATTTACGTCATTTTGTGCATCCGAAGGATTATTCTAATCACTTTTCATACTTAAGGAATGTAGTTCGTCCAATAAGTGCGTTTGTGTGATTGGATGAACATTTACGTCATTTTGTGCATCTCAAGGCTTATTCTAATCAATTTTCGTACTTAAGAAATGTATTTCATCCAATAAGCGCGTTTGTGTCATTGGATGAACATTTAAGTCATTTTGTGCATCCCAAGGCTTTTCTAATCACTTTTCGTACTTAAGGAGTGTAGATTATTCAATAAGCGCGTTTGTGTCACTAATTTAACATTACGTCATTTTGTACATCCCAAGGCTTATTCTAATCACTCTTGGTTCTTAAGGAATGTAGTTCATCCAATAAGTGCCTTTGTGTCATTGGATGGACAATTACGTCATTTTGTTAATCCCACGGCTTATTCTAATCACTTTTCGTACTTAAGGAATGTAGTTCATCCAATAAGCGCGTTTGTGTCATTGGATGAACATTTACGTCAATTTGTGCATCACAAGGCTTATTCTAATCACTTTTCGTAATTAAGGAATGCAGTTCATCCAATAAGCGCATTTGTGTCATTAATTTAACAATTACGTCATTTTGTTAATCACAAGGCTTTTAATTTAACATTTACGTAATTTGTGCATCCCTAGGCTTATTATAATCACTTTTCGTACTTAAGGAATGTATTTCATCCAATAAGTGCATTTGTGTCATTGGATGAACATTTACGTCATTTTTTGCATTCCAAGGCTTATTTTTCACTTTTCGTACTTAAGGAATGTAGTTCGTCCAATAAGTGCCTTTGTGTGATTGGATGAACATTTACGTCATTTTGTGCATCCCAAGCCTTATTCTAATCACTGTTTGTACTTAAGGAATGTATTTCATCCAATAAGTGCAATTGTGTCATAGGATGAACATTTAAGTGAATTTGTGCATCCCAAGCCTTATTCTAATCACTTTTCGTACTTAAGGAATGCAGTTCGTCCAATAAGCGTGTTTGGGTCATTGGATGAACATTTAAGTCATTTTGAGCATCCCAAGGCTTATTCTAATCACTTTTCGTACTTAAGGAATGTAGTTCATCCAATAAGTTCATTTGTGTCATTGAATGAATATTTACATCATTTTGTGCATCCCAAGGCTTATTTTAATCACCTTTTGTACTTAAGGAATGTAGTTCATCCAATAAGCGCATTTGTGTCATTAATTTAACATTTACGTCATTTTGTGCATCCCAAGGCTTTTCTAATCACACTTGGTTCTTAAGGAGTGTAGTTTATCCAATAAGTGCCTTTGTGTCATTGGATGAACATTGACGTCATTTTGTGCATCCCAAGACTTATTCTAATCACTTTTCGTAGTTAAGGAATGTAGTTCATCCAATAAGTGCATTAGTGTCATTGGATGATTATTTACGTTATTTTGTGCATCCCAAGGCTTATTCTAATTACTTTTCATACTTAAGGAATGTTGTTCGTCCAATAAGTGCCTTTGTGTGATTGGATGAACATTTACGTCATTTTGTGCATCCCAAGGCTTATTCTAATCACTTTTCGTACTTAAGAAATGTATTACATCCAATAAGTGCATTTGTGTCATAGGATGAACATTTAAGTCAATTTGTGCATCACAAGTCTTATTCTAATCACTTTTCGTACTTAAGGAATGTAGTTCATCCAATAAGCGTGTTTGGGTCATTGGAAGAACATTTAAGTCATTTTTTGCATCCCAAGGCTTATTCTAATTACTTTTCGTACTTAATGAATGTAATTCATCCAATAAGTGCATTTGTGTCATTGGATGAACATTTACGTTATTTTGGGCATCCCAAGGTTTATTCTAATCACTTTTCATACTTAAGAAATGGAGTTCATCCAATAAGCGCGTTTATGTCATTGGATGAACATTTACATCATTTTGTGCATCCCAATGCTTATTCTAATCACTTTTCGTACTTAAGGAATGTAGTTCATTCAATAAGTGCGTTTGTGTCATTGGATGAACATTTACGTCATTTTGTGCATCCCAAGGTTTATTATGATCACTTTTTGTTCTTAAGAAATGTAGTTCATCCAATAATCTCTTTTGTGTCATTGGATGAACAATTACGCCATTTTGTTAATCCCAAGGCTTATTCTAATTACTTTTCGTACTTAAGGAATGTAGTTCATCCAATAAGCGCGTTTGTGTCATTGGATGAACATTTACGTCAATTTGTGCATCCCAAGGCTTATTCTAATCACTTTTCGTACTTAAGGAATGCAGTTCGTCCAATAAGTGCATTTGTGTCATTGGATGAACATTTACGTCATTTTGTGCATCCCAAGGCTTATTCTTATCACTTTTCGTACTTAAGGAATGTAGTTTATTCAATAAGCGCATTTGTGTCATTAATTTAACATTTACGTCATTTTGTGCATCCCAAGGCTTATTCTCATAACTTTTCGTACTCAAGGAATGTAGTTCATCCAATAAGCGCGTTTATGTCATTAATTTAACATTTACGTCATTTTCTGCATCACAAGGCTTATTCTAATCACTTTTGGTTCTTAAGGAATGTAGTTCATCCAATAAGTGAATTTGTGTCATTGGATGAACATTTACGTCATTTTGTGCATCCAAAGGCTTATTCTAATCACTTTTCGTAGTTAAGGAATGTAGTTCATCCAATAAGCGCGTTTGTGTCATTAATTTAACATTTACGTAATTTGTGCATCCCTGGGCTTATTATAATCACTTTTCGTACTTAAGGAATGTATTTCATCCAATAAGTGCATTTGTATCATTGGATGAACATTTACGTCATTTTGTGCATCCCAAGGCTTATTCTAATTACTTTTCGTACTGTAGAAATATAGTTCAACCAATAAGTGGGTTTGTGTCATTGGATGAACATTTACGTCATTTTGTGCATCCCAAGTCTTTTCTAATCACTTTCCGTACTTAAGGAGTGTAGATTATTCAATAAGCGCGTTTCTGTCACTAATTTAACATTTACTTTATTTTGTGCATCCCAATGCTTATTCTAATTACTTTTCGTACTTAAGGAATGTAGTTCATCCAATAAGTGCGTTTGTGTAATTGGATGAACATTTACGTCAATTTGTGCATCCCAAGGTTTATTCTGATCACTTTTTGTTCTTAAGAAATGTAGTTCGTCCAATAAGTGCATTTGTGTCATTGGATGAACAATTATGCCATTTTGTTAATCCCAAGGCTTATTCTAATTACTTTTCGTACTTAAGGAATGTAGTTCATCCAATAAGCGCGTTTGTGTCATTGGATGAACATTTATGTCAATTTGTGCATCCCAAGGCTTATTCTAATCACTTTTCGTACTTAAGGAATGCAGTTCGTCCAATAAGTGCATTTGTGTCATTGGATGAACATTTACGTCATTTTGTGCATCCCAAGGCTTATTCTAATCACTTTTCGTACTGAAGGAATGAAGTTCATCCAATAAGCGCGTTTGTGTCATTGGATAAACATTTATGTCATTTTGTGCATCCCAAAACTTATTCTTATCACTTTTCGTACTAAAGGAATGTAGTTCATCCAATAAGCGCGTTTGTGTCATTAATTTAACATTTAGGTTATTTTGTGCATTCCAAGACTTTTTTTAATCACTTTACGTACTTAAGGATGTAGTTCATCCAATAAGTGCATTTGTGTCATTGGATGAATATTTACGTCATTTTGGGCATCCCAAGGCTTATTCTAATAACTTTTCGTACTTAACGAATGTAGTTCATCCAATAAGAGCGTTTGTGTCATTAATTTAACATTTACGTCATTATGTGCATTCCAAGGCTTATTGTAATCACTTTTCGTACTTAAGGAATGTAGTTCATCCAATAAGTGCATTTGTGGCATTAGATGAACATTTATGTCATTTTGTACATCCCAAGGCTTATTCTAATCACTTTTCGTACTTAAGGAATGTAGGTCATCCAATAAGCGCGTTTGTGTCATTGGATAAACATTTACGTCATTTTGTGTATCCCAAAACTTATTCTAATCACTTTTCGTACTTAAGGATGTAGTCCATCCAATAAGTGCATTTGTGTCATTGGATGAACATTTACGTCATTTTGTGCATCCCAAGGCTTATTTTAATCATTTTTCGTACTTAAGGAATATAGTTCATCCAATAAGCGTGTTTGTGTCATTAATTTAACATTTAGGTCATTTTGTGCATCCCAAGGCTTATTCTAATTACTTTTCATACTTAAGGAATGTAGTTCATCTAATGAGCGCGTTTGTGTCATTAATTTATCATTTACGACATTTTGTGCATCCCAAGACTTATTCTAATCACTTTTTGTACATAAGGAATTTACTTCATCCAATAAGCGAGTTTGTGTCATTAATATAACATTTACGTCATTTTGTGCATCCCAAGGATTATTCTAATCACTTTTCGTACTTAAGCAATGTAGTTCATCCAATAAGTGCATTTGTGTCTTTAGATGAACATTTACGTCATTTTGTGCATCCCAAGGCTTATTCTAATCACTTTTCGTACTTTAGGAATGTAGTTCATCCAATAAGCGTGTTTGTGTCATTGGATGAACATTTACGTCATTTTGTGCATCCCAAGGCTTATTCTAATCACTGTTCGTACTTAAGGAATATAGTTCATCCAATAAGCGCGTTTGTGTCATTGGATGAACATTTACGTCAATTTTTGCATCACAAAACTTATTCTTATCACTTTTCGTACTTAAGGAATGTAGTTCATCCAATAAGTGCGTTTGTGTCAATGGATGAACATTTACGTCATTTTTTGCATCCCAAGGCTTATTCTAATCACTTTTCGTACTTAAGGAATGTAGTTCATCCAATAAGTGCATTTGTGTCATTCGATGAACAGTTACGTCATTTTGTGCATCCCAAGGCTTATTCTAATAACTTTTCGTACTTAAGGAATGTAGTTCATCCAATAAGTACATTTGTGTCATTGGATGAACATTTACGTCATTTTGTGCATCCGAAGGCTTATTCTAATCACTTTTCATACTTAAGGAATGTAGTTCATCCAATACGTGCATTTGTGTCATTCGATGAACATTTACGTCATTTTGTGCATCCCAAGGCTTATTCTAATCACTTTTCGTACTTAAGGAATGAAGTTCATCCAATAAGCGCGTTTGTGTCATTGGATAAACATTTATGTCATTTTGTGCATCCCAAAACTTATTCTTATCACTTTTCGTACTAAAGGAATGTAGTTCATCAAATAAGCGCGTTTGTGTCATTAATTTAACATTTAGGTTATTTTGTGCATTCCAAGACTTTTTTTAATCACTTTACGTACTTAAGGATGTAGTTCATCCAATAAGTGCATTTGTGTCATTGGATGAATATTTACGTCATTTTGGGCATCCCAAGGCTTATTCTAATCACTTTTCGTACTTAACGAATGTAGTTCATCCAATAAGAGCGTTTGTGTCATTAATTTAACATTTACGTCATTATGTGCATTCCAAGGCTTATTGTAATCACTTTTCGTACTTAAGGAATGTAGTTCATCCAATAAGTGCATTTGTGGCATTAGATGAACATTTATGTCATTTTGTACATCCCAAGGCTTATTCTAATCACTTTTCGTACTTAAGGAATGTAGGTCATCCAATAAGCGCGTTTGTGTCATTGGATAAACATTTACGTCATTTTGTGTATCCCAAAACTTATTCTAATCACTTTTCGTACTTAAGGATGTAGTCCATCCAATAAGTGCATTTACGTCATTTTGTGCATCCCAAGGCTTATTTTAATCATTTTTCGTACTTAAGGAATATAGTTAATCCAATAAGCGTGTTTGTGTCATTAATTTAACATTTAGGTCATTTTGTGCATCCCAAGGCTTATTCTAATTACTTTTCATACTTAAGGAATGTAGTTCATCTAATGAGCGCATTTGTGTCATTAATTTATCATTTACGACATTTTGTGCATCCCAAGACTTATTCTAATCACTTTTTGTACATAAGGAATTTACTTCATCCAATAAGCGAGTTTGTGTCATTAATATAACATTTACGTCATTTTGTGCATCCCAAGGATTATTCTAATCACTTTTCGTACTTAAGCAATGTAGTTCATCCAATAAGTGCATTTGTGTCTTTAGATGAACATTTACGTCATTTTGTGCATCCCAAGGCTTATTCTAATCACTTTTCGTACTTTAGGAATGTAGTTCATCCAATAAGCGTGTTTGTGTCATTGGATGAACATTTACGTCATTTTGTGCATCCCAAGGCTTATTCTAATCACTGTTCGTACTTCAGGAATGTAGTTCATCCAATAAACGCGTTTGTGTCATTGGATGAACGTTTACAGCAATTTGTGCATCCCAAGGCTTATTCTAATCACTTTTCATACTTAAGGAATGCAGTTCATCCAATAAGCGCGTTTGTGTCAATGGATGAACATTTACGTCATTTTGTGCATCCCAAGGCTTATTATAATCACTGTTCGTACTTAAGGAATATAGTTCATCCAATAAGCGCGTTTGTGTCATTGGATGAACAGTTACGTCATTTTGTGCATCCCAAGGCTTATTCTAATAGCTTTTCGTACTTAAGGAATGTAGTTCATCCAATAAGTACATTTGTGTCATTGGATGAACATTTACGTCATTTTGTGCATCCGAAGGCTTATTCTAATCACTTTTCATACTTAAGGAATGTAGTTCATCCAATACGTGCATTTGTGTCATTCGATGAACATTTACGTCATTTTGTGCATCCCAAGGCTTATTCTAATCACTTTTCGTACTTAAGGAATGAAGTTCATCCAATAAGCGCGTTTGTGTCATTGGATAAACATTTATGTCATTTTGTGCATCCCAAAACTTATTCTTATCACTTTTCGTACTAAAGGAATGTAGTTCATCCAATAAGCGCGTTTGTGTCATTAATTTAACATTTAGGTTATTTTGTGCATTCCAAGACTTTTTTTAATCACTTTACGTACTTAAGGATGTAGTTCATCCAATAAGTGCATTTGTGTCATTGGATGAATATTTACGTCATTTTGGGCATCCCAAGGCTTATTCTAATCACTTTTCGTACTTAACGAATGTAGTTCATCCAATAAGAGCGTTTGTGTCATTAATTTAACATTTACGTCATTATGTGCATTCCAAGGCTTATTGTAATCACTTTTCGTACTTAACGAATGTAGTTCATCCAATAAGTGCATTTGTGGCATTAGATGAACATTTATGTCATTTTGTACATCCCAAGGCTTATTCTAATCACTTTTCGTACTTAAGGAATGTAGGTCATCCAATAAGCGCGTTTGTGTCATTGGATAAACATTTTTGTCATTTTGTGTATCCCAAAACTTATTCTAATCACTTTTCGTACTTAAGGATGTAGTCCATCCAATAAGTGCATTTGTGTCATTGGATGAACATTTACGTCATTTTGTGCATCCCAAGGCTGATTTTAATCATTTTTCGTACTTAAGGAATATAGTTCATCCAATAAGCGTGTTTGTGTCATTAATTTAACATTTAGGTCATTTTGTGCATCCCAAGGCTTATTCTAATTACTTTTCATACTTAAGGAATGTAGTTCATCTAATGAGCGCATTTGTGTCATTAATTTATCATTTACGACATTTTGTGCATCCCAAGACTTATTCTAATCACTTTTTGTACATAAGGAATTTACTTCATCCAATAAGCGAGTTTGTGTCATTAATATAACATTTACGTCATTTTGTGCATCGCAAGGATTATTCTAATCACTTTTCGTACTTAAGCAATGTAGTTCATCCAATAAGTGCAATTGTGTCTTTAGATGAACATTTACGTCATTTTGTGCATCCCAAGGCTTATTCTAATCACTTTTCGTACTTTAGGAATGTAGTTCATCCAATAAGCGTGTTTGTGTCATTGGATGAACATTTACGTCATTTTGTGCATCCCAAGGCTTATTCTAATCACTGTTCGTACTTCAGGAATGTAGTTCATCCAATAAACGTGTTTGTGTCATTGGATGAACGTTTACAGCAATTTGTGCATCCCAAGGCTTATTCTAATCACTTTTCATACTTAAGGAATGCAGTTTATCCAATAAGCGCGTTTGTGTCATTAATTTAATATTTACGTCATTTTGTGCATCCTAAGGCTTATTATAATCACTGTTCGTACTTAAGGAATATAGTTCATCCAATAAGCGCGTTTGTGTCATTGGATGAACATTTACGTCAATTTTTGCATCCCAACGCTTATTCTAATCACTTTTCGTACTTAAGGAATGTAGTTCATCCAATAAGCGCGTTTGTGTCATTAATTTTACATTTATGTAATTTTGTGCATCCCAAGGCTTATTCTAATCACTAATCGTACTTAAGGAATGTAGTTCATCCAACAACCGTGTTTGTGTCATTAACTTAACAATTACGTCATTTTGTGCATCCCAAGGCTTATTCTAATCACTTTTCGTACTTAAGGAATGTAGTTAATCCAATAAGCGCATTTGTGTCATTGGATGAACAATTACGTCAATTGGTGCATCCCAAGGCTTATTCTAATCACATTTTGTTCTTAAGGAATCTAGTTCATCCAATAAGTGCATTTGTGTCATTGGATGAACATTGACGTCATTCTGTGCATCCCAAGGCTTATTCTAATCACTTTTTGTTCCTAAGGAAAGTAGTTCATCCAATATGCGCGTTTGTGTCATTGGATGAACATTTACGTCAATTTGTGCATCCCAAGGCTTATTATAATCACTTTTCGTACTTAAGGAATGCATTTCATCCAATAAGTGCGTTTGTGTCGTAGAATGAACATTTACGTCATTTTGTGCATCCAAAGGCTTAGGATGAACATTTACGTCATTTTGTGCATCCAAAGACTTAGGATGAACCTTTACGTCATTTTGTGCAACCCAAGGCTTATTCTAATCAGTTTTCGTACTTAAGGAATGTTGTTCATCCAATAAGCGCGTTTGTGTCATTGGATGAACATTTACGTCATTTTGTGCATCCCAAGGCTTATTCTAATCACTTTTTGTTCTTAAGGAATGTAGTTCATCCAATAAGTGCATTTGTGTCATTGGATGAACATTTACGTCATTTTCTGCATCCCAAGACTTTTTCTAATCACTTCTCGTACTTAAAGAGTGTAGTTTACTCAATAAGCGCGTTTGTGTCATTAACTTAACATTTACTTTAATTGGTGCATCCCAAGGCTTATTCTAATCAATTTTTGTTCTTAAGGAGTCTAGTTCATCCAATGCATTTGTGTCATTGGATGAACACTGACGTCATTTTGTGCATCACAAGGCTTATTCTAATCACTTTTCGTACTTAAGAAGTGTAGTTTATTCAATAAGCGCGTTTGTGTTATTATTTAACATTTACGTCAATTTGTGCATCCCAAGGCTTATTCTATTCACTTTTTGTTTTTAAGGAATGTAGTTCATCCAATAAGTGCCTTTGTGTCATTGGATGAACACTGACGTCATTTTGTGCTTCCCAAGGCTTATTCTAATCACTTTTCGTACTTAAGGAATGTAGTTCATCCAATAAGCGCGTTTGAGTCATTGCATGAACATTTACATCAATCTGTGCATCCAAAGGCTTATTCTAATCACTTTTCATACTTCAGGAATGTAGTTCATCCAATAAACGTGTTTGTGTCATTGGATGAACATTTACAGCAATTTGTGCATCCCAAGGCTTATTCTAATCACTTTTCATACTTAAGGAATGCAGTTTATCCAATAAGCGCGTTTGTGTCATTAATTTAATATTTACGTCATTTTGTGCATCCTAAGGCTTATTATAATCACTGTTCGTACTTAAGGAATATAGTTCATCCAATAAGCGCGTTTGTGTCATTGGATGAACATTTACGTCAATTTTTGCATCCCAACGCTTATTCTAATCACTTTTCGTACTTAAGGAATGTAGTTCATCCAATAAGCGCGTTTGTGTCATTAATTTTACATTTATGTAATTTTGTGCATCCCAAGGCTTATTCTAATCACTAATCGTACTTAAGGAATGTAGTTCATCCAACAACCGTGTTTGTGTCATTAACTTAACAATTACGTCATTTTGTGCATCCCAAGGCTTATTCTAATCACTTTTCGTACTTAAGGAATGTAGTTAATCCAATAAGCGCATTTGTGTCATTGGATGAACAATTACGTCAATTGGTGCATCCCAAGGCTTATTCTAATCACATTTTGTTCTTAAGGAATCTAGTTCATCCAATAAGTGCATTTGTGTCATTGGATGAACATTGACGTCATTCTGTGCATCCAAAGGCTTATTCTAATCACTTTTTGTTCCTAAGGAAAGTAGTTCATCCAATATGCGCGTTTGTGTCATTGGATGAACATTTACGTCAATTTGTGCATCCCAAGGCTTATTATAATCACTTTTCGTACTTAAGGAATGTATTTCATCCAATAAGTGCGTTTGTGTCGTAGAATGAACATTTACGTCATTTTGTGCATCCAAAGGCTTAGGATGAACATTTACGTCATTTTGTGCATCCAAAGACTTAGGATGAACATTTACGTCATTTTGTGCAACCCAAGGCTTATTCTAATCAGTTTTCGTACTTAAGGAATTTTTTCATCCAATAAGCGCGTTTGTGTCATTGGATGAACATTTACGTCATTTTGTGCATCCCAAGGCTTATTCTAATCACTTTTTGTTCTTAAGGAATGTAGTTCATCCAATAAGTGCATTTGTGTCATTGGATGAACATTTACGTCATTTTCTGCATCCCAAGACTTTTTCTAATCACTTCTCGTACTTAAAGAGTGTAGTTTACTCAATAAGCGCGTTTGTGTCATTAACTTAACATTTACTTTAATTGGTGCATCCCAAGGCTTATTCTAATCAATTTTTGTTCTTAAGGAATCTAGTTCATCCAATGCATTTGTGTCATTGGATGAACACTGACGTCATTTTGTGCATCACAAGGCTTATTCTAATCACTTTTCATACTTAAGAAGTGTAGTTTATTCAATAAGCGCGTTTGTGTTATTAATTTAACATTTACGTCAATTTGTGCATCCCAAGGCTTATTCTATTCACTTTTTGTTTTTAAGGAATGTAGTTCATCCAATAAGTGCCTTTGTGTCATTGGATGAACACTGACGTCATTTTGTGCTTCCCAAGGCTTATTCTAATCACTTTTCGTACTTAAGGATTGTAGTTCATCCAATAAGCGCGTTTGTGTCATTAATTTTACATTTATGTAATTTTGTGCATCCCAAGGCTTATTCTAATCACTAATCGTACTTAAGGAATGTAGTTCATCCAACAACCGTGTTTGTGTCATTAACTTAACAATTACGTCATTTTGTGCATCCCAAGGCTTATTCTAATCACTTTTCGTACTTAAAGAATGTAGTTAATCCAATAAGCGCATTTGTGTCATTGGATGAACATTTACGTCAATTGGTGCATCCCAAGGCTTATTCTAATCACATTTTGTTCTTAAGGAATCTAGTTCATCCAATAAGTGCATTTGTGTCATTGGATGAACATTGACGTCATTCTGTGCATCCCAAGGCTTATTCTAATCACTTTTTGTTCCTAAGGAAAGTAGTTCATCCAATATGCGCGTTTGTGTCATTGGATGAACATTTACGTCAATTTGTGCATCCCAAGGCTTATTCTAAACACTTTTCGTACTTAAGGAATGTAGTTTAATCAATAAGCGCGTTTGTGTCATTAATTTAACATTTACGTCATTTTGTGCATCGCAAGACTAATTCTAAACACTTTTCAGATTAAAGGAATGCATTTCATCCAATAAGTGCATTTGGGTCATTGGATGAACATTTCCGTCATTTTGTGCATCCCAAGGCTTATTCTAATCACTTTTCGTACTTAAGGAATGTAGTTCATCCAATAAGCTCGTTTGAGTCATTGGATGAACATTTACATCAATCTTTGCATCCAAAGGCTTATTCTAATCACTTTTCATACTTCAGGAATGTAGTTCATCCAATAAGCGTGTTTGTGTCATTGGATGAATATTTACAGCAATTTGTGCATCCCAAGGCTTATTCTAATCACTTTTCATACTTAAGGAATGTAGTTTATTCAATAAGCGCGTTTGTGTCATTAATTTAATATTTACGTCATTTTGTGCATCCCAAGGCTTATTATAATCACTTTTCGTACTTAAGGAATGTATTTCATCCAATAAGTGCGTTTGTGTCGTAGAATGAACATTTACGTCATTTTGTGCATCCAAAGGCTTAGGATGAACATTTACGTCATTTTGTGCATCCAAAGACTTAGGATGAACATTTACGTCATTTTGTGCAACCCAAGGCTTATTCTAATCAGTTTTCGTACTTAAGGAATGTTGTTCATCCAATAAGCGCGTTTGTGTCATTGGATGAACATTTACGTCATTTTGTGCATCCCAAGGCTTATTCTAATCACTTTTTGTTCTTAAGGAATGTAGTTCATCCAATAAGTGCATTTGTGTCATTGGATGAACATTTACGTCATTTTCTGCATCCCAAGACTTTTTTCTAATCACTTCTCGTACTTAAAGAGTGTAGTTTACTCAATAAGCGCGTTTGTGTCATTAACTTAACATTTACTTTAATTGGTGCATCCCAAGGCTTATTCTAATCAATTTTTGTTCTTAAGGAGTCTAGTTCATCCAATGCATTTGTGTCATTGGATGAACACTGACGTCATTTAGTGCATCACAAGGCTTATTCTAATCACTTTTCGTACTTAAGAAGTGTAGTTTATTCAATAAGCGCGTTTGTGTTATTATTTAACATTTACGTCAATTTGTGCATCCCAAGGCTTATTCTATTCACTTTTTGTTTTTAAGGAATGTAGTTCATCCAATAAGTGCCTTTGTGTCATTGGATGAACACTGACGTCATTTTGTGCTTCCCAAGGCTTATTCTAATCACTTTTCGTACTTAAGGAATGTAGTTCATCCAATAAGCGCGTTTGAGTCATTGCATGAACATTTACATCAATCTGTGCATCCAAAGGCTTATTCTAATCACTTTTCATACTTCAGGAATGTAGTTCATCCAATAAACGTGTTTGTGTCATTGGATGAACATTTACAGCAATTTGTGCATCCCAAGGCTTATTCTAATCACTTTTCATACTTAAGGAATGCAGTTTATCCAATAAGCGCGTTTGTGTCATTAATTTAATATTTACGTCATTTTGTGCATCCTAAGGCTTATTATAATCACTGTTCGTACTTAAGGAATATAGTTCATCCAATAAGCGCGTTTGTGTCATTGGATGAACATTTACGTCAATTTTTGCATCCCAACGCTTATTCTAATCACTTTTCGTACTTAAGGAATGTAGTTCATCCAATAAGCGCGTTTGTGTCATTAATTTTACATTTATGTAATTTTGTGCATCCCAAGGCTTATTCTAATCACTAATCGTACTTAAGGAATGTAGTTCATCCAACAACCGTGTTTGTGTCATTAACTTAACAATTACGTCATTTTGTGCATCCCAAGGCTTATTCTAA
>JBBPBO010000005.1:51858584-51887402 GCA_037974295.1 Cicer cuneatum | reverse complement strand
TTTTGTTCTTAAGGAATCTAGTTCATCCAATAAGTGCATTTGTGTCATTGGATGAACATTGACGTCATTCTGTGCATCCCAAGGCTTATTCTAATCACTTTTTGTTCCTAAGGAAAGTAGTTCATCCAATATGCGCGTTTGTGTCATTGGATGAACATTTACGTCAATTTGTGCATCCCAAGGCTTATTCTAAACACTTTTCGTACTTAAGGAATGTAGTTTAATCAATAAGCGCGTTTGTGTCATTAATTTAACATTTACGTCATTTTGTGCATCGCAAGACTAATTCTAAACACTTTTCAGATTAAAGGAATGCATTTCATCCAATAAGTGCATTTGGGTCATTGGATGAACATTTCCGTCATTTTGTGCATCCCAAGGCTTATTCTAATCACTTTTCGTACTTAAGGAATGTAGTTCATCCAATAAGCTCGTTTGAGTCATTGGATGAACATTTACATCAATCTTTGCATCCAAAGGCTTATTCTAATCACTTTTCATACTTCAGGAATGTAGTTCATCCAATAAGCGTGTTTGTGTCATTGGATGAATATTTACAGCAATTTGTGCATCCCAAGGCTTATTCTAATCACTTTTCATACTTAAGGAATGTAGTTTATTCAATAAGCGCGTTTGTGTCATTAATTTAATATTTACGTCATTTTGTGCATCCCAAGGCTTATTATAATCACTTTTCGTACTTAAGGAATGTATTTCATCCAATAAGTGCGTTTGTGTCGTAGAATGAACATTTACGTCATTTTGTGCATCCAAAGGCTTAGGATGAACATTTACGTCATTTTGTGCATCCAAAGACTTAGGATGAACATTTACGTCATTTTGTGCAACCCAAGGCTTATTCTAATCAGTTTTCGTACTTAAGGAATGTTGTTCATCCAATAAGCGCGTTTGTGTCATTGGATGAACATTTACGTCATTTTGTGCATCCCAAGGCTTATTCTAATCACTTTTTGTTCTTAAGGAATGTAGTTCATCCAATAAGTGCATTTGTGTCATTGGATGAACATTTACGTCATTTTCTGCATCCCAAGACTTTTTTCTAATCACTTCTCGTACTTAAAGAGTGTAGTTTACTCAATAAGCGCGTTTGTGTCATTAACTTAACATTTACTTTAATTGGTGCATCCCAAGGCTTATTCTAATCAAT
Organism: Cicer cuneatum; assembly: GCA_037974295.1. Taxonomy (NCBI): domain Eukaryota; kingdom Viridiplantae; phylum Streptophyta; class Magnoliopsida; order Fabales; family Fabaceae; genus Cicer; species Cicer cuneatum. The sequence goes on along the minus strand of JBBPBO010000005.1, from coordinate 51,886,234 downwards.
TTTTGTTCTTAAGGAGTCTAGTTCATCCAATGCATTTGTGTCATTGGATGAACACTGACGTCATTTAGTGCATCACAAGGCTTATTCTAATCACTTTTCGTACTTAAGAAGTGTAGTTTATTCAATAAGCGCGTTTGTGTTATTATTTAACATTTACGTCAATTTGTGCATCCCAAGGCTTATTCTATTCACTTTTTGTTTTTAAGGAATGTAGTTCATCCAATAAGTGCCTTTGTGTCATTGGATGAACACTGACGTCATTTTGTGCTTCCCAAGGCTTATTCTAATCACTTTTCGTACTTAAGGAATGTAGTTCATCCAATAAGCGCGTTTGAGTCATTGCATGAACATTTACATCAATCTGTGCATCCAAAGGCTTATTCTAATCACTTTTCATACTTCAGGAATGTAGTTCATCCAATAAACGTGTTTGTGTCATTGGATGAACATTTACAGCAATTTGTGCATCCCAAGGCTTATTCTAATCACTTTTCATACTTAAGGAATGCAGTTTATCCAATAAGCGCGTTTGTGTCATTAATTTAATATTTACGTCATTTTGTGCATCCTAAGGCTTATTATAATCACTGTTCGTACTTAAGGAATATAGTTCATCCAATAAGCGCGTTTGTGTCATTGGATGAACATTTACGTCAATTTTTGCATCCCAACGCTTATTCTAATCACTTTTCGTACTTAAGGAATGTAGTTCATCCAATAAGCGCGTTTGTGTCATTAATTTTACATTTATGTAATTTTGTGCATCCCAAGGCTTATTCTAATCACTAATCGTACTTAAGGAATGTAGTTCATCCAACAACCGTGTTTGTGTCATTAACTTAACAATTACGTCATTTTGTGCATCCCAAGGCTTATTCTAATCACTTTTCGTACTTAAAGAATGTAGTTAATCCAATAAGCGCATTTGTGTCATTGGATGAACATTTACGTCAATTGGTGCATCCCAAGGCTTATTCTAATCACTTTTCGTACTTAAGGAATGTAGTTCATCCAATAAGTGCATTTTTGTCATTGGATGAACATTGACGTCATTCTGTGCATCCCAAGGCTTATTCTAATCACTTTTTGTTCCTAAGGAAAGTAGTTCATCCAATATGCGCGTTTGTGTGATTGGATAAACATTTACGTCATTTTGTGTATCCCAAAACTTATTCTAATCACTTTTCGTACTTAAGGATGTAGTTCATCCAATAAGTGCATTTGTGTCATTGGATGAACATTTACGTCATTTTGTGCATCCCAAGGCTTATTTTAATCATTTTTCGTACTTAAGGAATATAGTTCATCCAATAAGCGCGTTTGTGTCATTAAATTATCATTTACGACATTTGGTGCATCCCAAGACTTATTCTAATCACTTTTTGTACATAAGGAATTTACTTCATCCTATAAGCGAGTTTGTGTCATTAATATAACATTTACGTCATTTTGTGCATCCCAAGGTTTATTCTAATCACTTTTCGTACTTTAGGAATGTAGTTCATCCAATAAGTGCATTTGTGTCTTTAGATGAACATTTAAGTCATTTTGTGCATTCCAAGGCTTATTCTAATCACTTTTCGTACTTAAGCAATGTAGTTCATCCAATAAGTGCATTTGTGTCTTTAGATGAACATTTACGTCATTTTGTGCATCCCAAGGCTTATTCTAATCACTTTTCGCACTTTAGGAATGTAGTTCATCCAATACGCGCGTTTGTGTCATTGGATGAACATTTACTTCAATTTGTGCATCCCAAAGCTTAATGTAATCACTTTTCATACTTAAGGAATATAGTTCATCCAATAAGCGTGTTTGTGTCATTGGATGAACATTTACGTCAATTTGTGCATCCCAAAACTTATTTTATCACTTTTCGTACTTAAGGAATGTAGTTCATCCAATAAGTGCATTTGTGTCATTCGATGAACAGTTACGTCATTTTGTGCATCCCAAGGCTTATTCTAATAACTTTTCGTACTTAAGGAATGTAGTTCATCCAATAAGTACATTTGTGTCATTGGATGAACATTTACGTCATTTTGTGCATCCGAAGGCTTTTTCTAATCACTTTTCATACTTAAGGAATGTAGTTCATCCAATACGTGCATTTGTGTCATTCGATGAACATTTACGTCATTTTGTGCATCCCAAGGCTTATTCTAATCACTTTTCGTACTTAAGGAATGTAGTTCATCCAATAAGCGCGTTTGTGTCATTGGATAAACATTTATGTCATTTTGTGCATCCCAAAACTTATTCTTATCACTTTTCGTACTAAAGGAATGTAGTTCATCCAATAAGCGCGTTTGTGTCATTAATTTAACATTTAGGTTATTTTGTGCATTCCAAGACTTTTTATAATCACTTTACGTACTTAAGGATATAGTTCATCCAATAAGTGCATTTGTGTCATTGGATGAATATTTACGTCATTTTGGGCATCCCAAGGCTTATTCTAATCACTTTTCGTACTTAACGAATGTAGTTCATCCAATAAGAGCGTTTGTGTCATTAATTTAACATTTACGTCATTATGTGCATTCCAAGGCTTATTGTAATCACTTTTCGTACTTAACGAATGTAGTTCATCCAATAAGTGCATTTGTGGCATTAGATGAACATTTATGTCATTTTGTACATCCCAAGGCTTATTCTAATCACTTTACGTACTTAAGGATGTAGTTCATCCAATAAGTGCATTTGTGTCATTGGATGAATATTTACGTCATTTTGGGCATCCCAAGGCTTATTCTAATCACTTTTCGTACTTAACGAATGTAGTTCATCCAATAAGAGCGTTTGTGTCATTAATTTAACATTTACATCATTATGTGCATTCCGAGGCTTATTGTAATCACTTTTCGTACTTAAGGAATGTAGTTCATCCAATAAGTGCATTTGTGGCATTAGATGAACATTGATGTCATTTTGTACATCCCAAGGCTTATTCTAATCACTTTTCGTACTTAAGGAATGTAGGTCATCCAATAAGCGCGTTTGTGTCATTGGATAAACATTTACGTCATTTTGTGTATCCCAAAACTTATTCTAATCACTTTTCGTACTTAAGGATGTAGTTCATCCAATAAGTGCATTTGTGTCATTGGATGAACATTTACGTCATTTTGTGCATCCCAAGGCTTATTTTAATCATTTTTCGTACTTAAGGAATATAGTTCATCCAATAAGCGTGTTTGTGTCATTAATTTAACATTTAGGTCATTTTGTGCATCTCAAGGCTTATTCTAATTACTTTTCATACTTAAGGAATGTAGTTCATCTAATGAGCGCGTTTGTGTCATTAATTTATCATTTACGACATTTTGTGCATCCCAAGACTTATTCTAATCACTTTTTGTACATAACGAATTTACTTCATCCAATAAGCGAGTTTGTGTCATTAATATAACATTTACGTCATTTTGTGCATCCCAAGGATTATTCTAATCACTTTTTGTACGTAAGCAATGTAGTTCATCCAATAAGTGCATTTGTGTCTTTAGATGAACATTTACGTCATTTTGTGCATCCCAAGGCTTATTCTAATCACTTTTCGTACTTTAGGAATGTAGTTCATCCAATAAGCGTGTTTGTGTCATTGGATGAACATTTACGTCATTTTGTGCATCCCAAGGCTTATTCTAATCACTATTCGTACTTAAGGAATATAGTTCATCCAATAATCGCGTTTGTGTCATTGGATGAACATTTACGTCAATTTTTGCATCCCAACGCTTATTCTAATCACTTTTCGTACTTAAGGAATGTAGTTCATCCAATAAGCGCGTTTGTGTCATTAATTTTACATTTATGTAATTTTGTGCATCCCAAGGCTTATTCTAATCACTAATCGTACTTAAGGAATGTAGTTCATCCAACAACCGTGTTTGTGTCATTAACTTAACAATTACGTCATTTTGTGCATCCCAAGGCTTATTCTAATCACTTTTCGTACTTAAGGAATGTAGTTAATCCAATAAGCGCATTTGTGTCATTGGATGAACAATTACGTCAATTGGTGCATCCCAAGGCTTATTCTAATCACATTTTGTTCTTAAGGAATCTAGTTCATCCAATAAGTGCATTTGTGTCATTGGATGAACATTGACGTCATTCTGTGCATCCAAAGGCTTATTCTAATCACTTTTTGTTCCTAAGGAAAGTAGTTCATCCAATATGCGCGTTTGTGTCATTGGATGAACATTTACGTCAATTTGTGCATCCCAAGGCTTATTATAATCACTTTTCGTACTTAAGGAATGTATTTCATCCAATAAGTGCGTTTGTGTCGTAGAATGAACATTTACGTCATTTTGTGCATCCAAAGGCTTAGGATGAACATTTACGTCATTTTGTGCATCCAAAGACTTAGGATGAACATTTACGTCATTTTGTGCAACCCAAGGCTTATTCTAATCAGTTTTCGTACTTAAGGAATGTTGTTCATCCAATAAGCGCGTTTGTGTCATTGGATGAACATTTACGTCATTTTGTGCATCCCAAGGCTTATTCTAATCACTTTTTGTTCTTAAGGAATGTAGTTCATCCAATAAGTGCATTTGTGTCATTGGATGAACATTTACGTCATTTTCTGCATCCCAAGACTTTTTTCTAATCACTTCTCGTACTTAAAGAGTGTAGTTTACTCAATAAGCGCGTTTGTGTCATTAACTTAACATTTACTTTAATTGGTGCATCCCAAGGCTTATTCTAATCAATTTTTGTTCTTAAGGAGTCTAGTTCATCCAATGCATTTGTGTCATTGGATGAACACTGACGTCATTTAGTGCATCACAAGGCTTATTCTAATCACTTTTCGTACTTAAGAAGTGTAGTTTATTCAATAAGCGCGTTTGTGTTATTATTTAACATTTACGTCAATTTGTGCATCCCAAGGCTTATTCTATTCACTTTTTGTTTTTAAGGAATGTAGTTCATCCAATAAGTGCCTTTGTGTCATTGGATGAACACTGACGTCATTTTGTGCTTCCCAAGGCTTATTCTAATCACTTTTCGTACTTAAGGAATGTAGTTCATCCAATAAGCGCGTTTGAGTCATTGCATGAACATTTACATCAATCTGTGCATCCAAAGGCTTATTCTAATCACTTTTCATACTTCAGGAATGTAGTTCATCCAATAAACGTGTTTGTGTCATTGGATGAACATTTACAGCAATTTGTGCATCCCAAGGCTTATTCTAATCACTTTTCATACTTAAGGAATGCAGTTTATCCAATAAGCGCGTTTGTGTCATTAATTTAATATTTACGTCATTTTGTGCATCCTAAGGCTTATTATAATCACTGTTCGTACTTAAGGAATATAGTTCATCCAATAAGCGCGTTTGTGTCATTGGATGAACATTTACGTCAATTTTTGCATCCCAACGCTTATTCTAATCACTTTTCGTACTTAAGGAATGTAGTTCATCCAATAAGCGCGTTTGAGTCATTGCATGAACATTTACATCAATCTGTGCATCCAAAGGCTTATTCTAATCACTTTTCATACTTCAGGAATGTAGTTCATCCAATAAACGTGTTTGTGTCATTGGATGAACATTTACAGCAATTTGTGCATCCCAAGGCTTATTCTAATCACTTTTCATACTTAAGGAATGCAGTTTATCCAATAAGCGCGTTTGTGTCATTAATTTAATATTTACGTCATTTTGTGCATCCTAAGGCTTATTATAATCACTGTTCGTACTTAAGGAATATAGTTCATCCAATAAGCGCGTTTGTGTCATTGGATGAACATTTACGTCAATTTTTGCATCCCAACGCTTATTCTAATCACTTTTCGTACTTAAGGAATGTAGTTCATCCAATAAGCGCGTTTGTGTCATTAATTTTACATTTATGTAATTTTGTGCATCCCAAGGCTTATTCTAATCACTAATCGTACTTAAGGAATGTAGTTCATCCAACAACCGTGTTTGTGTCATTAACTTAACAATTACGTCATTTTGTGCATCCCAAGGCTTATTCTAATCACTTTTCGTACTTAAGGAATGTAGTTAATCCAATAAGCGCATTTGTGTCATTGGATGAACAATTACGTCAATTGGTGCATCCCAAGGCTTATTCTAATCACATTTTGTTCTTAAGGAATCTAGTTCATCCAATAAGTGCATTTGTGTCATTGGATGAACATTGACGTCATTCTGTGCATCCCAAGGCTTATTCTAATCACTTTTTGTTCCTAAGGAAAGTAGTTCATCCAATATGCGCGTTTGTGTCATTGGATGAACATTTACGTCAATTTGTGCATCCCAAGGCTTATTCTAAACACTTTTCGTACTTAAGGAATGTAGTTTAATCAATAAGCGCGTTTGTGTCATTAATTTAACATTTACGTCATTTTGTGCATCGCAAGACTAATTCTAAACACTTTTCAGATTAAAGGAATGCATTTCATCCAATAAGTGCATTTGGGTCATTGGATGAACATTTCCGTCATTTTGTGCATCCCAAGGCTTATTCTAATCACTTTTCGTACTTAAGGAATGTAGTTCATCCAATAAGCTCGTTTGAGTCATTGGATGAACATTTACATCAATCTTTGCATCCAAAGGCTTATTCTAATCACTTTTCATACTTCAGGAATGTAGTTCATCCAATAAGCGTGTTTGTGTCATTGGATGAATATTTACAGCAATTTGTGCATCCCAAGGCTTATTCTAATCACTTTTCATACTTAAGGAATGTAGTTTATTCAATAAGCGCGTTTGTGTCATTAATTTAATATTTACGTCATTTTGTGCATCCCAAGGCTTATTATAATCACTTTTCGTACTTAAGGAATGTATTTCATCCAATAAGTGCGTTTGTGTCGTAGAATGAACATTTACGTCATTTTGTGCATCCAAAGGCTTAGGATGAACATTTACGTCATTTTGTGCATCCAAAGACTTAGGATGAACATTTACGTCATTTTGTGCAACCCAAGGCTTATTCTAATCAGTTTTCGTACTTAAGGAATGTTGTTCATCCAATAAGCGCGTTTCTGTCATTGGATGAACATTTACGTCATTTTGTGCATCCCAAGGCTTATTCTAATCACTTTTTGTTCTTAAGGAATGTAGTTCATTAAATAAGTGCATTTGTGTCATTGGATGAACATTTACGTCATTTTCTGCATCCCAAGACTTTTTCTAATCACTTTTCGTACTTAAAGAGTGTAGTTTACTCAATAAGCGCGTTTGTGTCATTAACTTAACATTTACTTTAATTGGTGCATCCCAAGGCTTATTCTAATCAATTTTTGTTCTTAAGGAATCTAGTTCATCCAATGCATTTGTGTCATTGGATGAACATTGACGTCATTTTGTGCATCACAAGGCTTATTCTAATCACTTTTCGTACTTAAGGAGTGTAGTTTATTCAATAAGCGCGTTTGTGTGATTAATTTAACATTTACGTCAATTTGTGCATCCCAAGGCTGATTCTAATCACTTTTTGTTTTTAAGGAATGTAGTTCATCCAATAAGTGCCTTTGTGTCATTGGATGAACACTGACGTCATTTTGTGCTTCCCAAGGCTTATTCTAATCACTTTTCGTACTTAAGGAATGTAGTTCATCCAATAAGCGCGTTTGTGTCATTAATTTTACATTTATGTAATTTTGTGCATCCCAAGGCTTATTCTAATCACTAATCGTACTTAAGGAATGTAGTTCATCCAACAACCGTGTTTGTGTCATTAACTTAACAATTACGTCATTTTGTGCATCCCAAGGCTTATTCTAACCACTTTTCGTACTTAAGGAATGTAGTTAATCCAATAAGCGCATTTGTGTCATTGGATGAACATTTACGTCAATTGGTGCATCCCAAGGCTTATTCTAATCACATTTTGTTCTTAAGGAATCTAGTTCATCCAATAAGTGCATTTGTGTCATTGGATGAACATTGACGTCATTCTGTGCATCCCAAGGCTTATTCTAATCACTTTTTGTTCCTAAGGAAAGTAGTTCATCCAATATGCGCGTTTGTGTCATTGGATAAACATTTACGTCAATTTGTGCATCCCAAGGCTTATTCTAAACACATTTCGTACTTAAGGAATGTAGTTTAATCAATAAGCGCGTTTGTGTCATTAATTTAACATTTACGTCATTTTGTGCATCGCAAGACTAATTCTAAACACTTTTCAGATTAAAGGAATGCATTTCATCCAATAAGTGCATTTGTGTCATTGGATGAACATTTCCGTCATTTTGTGCATCCCAAGGCTTATTCTAATCACATTTCGTACTTAAGGAATGTAGTTCATCCAATAAGCGCGTTTGAGTCATTGGATGAACATTTACATCAATCTGTGCATCCAAAGGCTTATTCTAAGCACTTTTCATACTCCAGGAATGTAGTTCATCCAATAAGCGTGTTTGTGTCATTGGATGAACATTGACGTCATTCTGTGCATCCCAAGGCTTATTCTAATCACTTTTTGTTCCTAAGGAAAGTAGTTCATCCAATATGCGCGTTTGTGTCATTGGATGAACATTTACGTCAATGTGTGCATCCCAAGGCTTATTATAATCACTTTTCGTACTTAAGGAATGTATTTCATCCAATAAGTGCGTTTGTGTCGTAGAATGAACATTTAAGTCATTTTGTGCATCCAAAGGCTTAGGATGAACATTTACGTCATTTTGTGCATCCAAAGACTTAGGATGAACATTTACGTCATTTTGTGCAACCCAAGGCTTATTCTAATCAGTTTTCGTACTTAAGGAATGTTGTTCATCCAATAAGCGCGTTTGTGTCATTGGATGAACATTTACGTCATTTTGTGCATCCCAAGGCTTATTCCAATCACTTTTTGTTCTTAAGGAATGTAGTTCATTAAATAAGTGCATTTGTGTCATTGGATGAACATTTACGTCATTTTCTGCATCCCAAGACTTTTTCTAATCACTTCTCGTACTTAAAGAGTGTAGTTTACTCAATAAGCGCGTTTGTGTCATTAACTTAACATTTACTTTAATTGGTGCATCCCAAGGCTTATTCTAATCAATTTTTGTTCTTAAGGAATCTAGTTCATCCAATGCATTTGTGTCATTGGATGAACATTGACGTCATTTTGTGCATCACAAGGCTTATTCTAATCACTTTTCGTACTTAAGAAGTGTAGTTTATTCAATAAGCGCGTTTGTGTGATTAATTTAACATTTACGTCAATTTGTGCATCCCAAGGCTTATTCTAATCACTTTTTGTTTTTAAGGAATGTAGTTCATCCAATAAGCGTGTTTGTGTCATTGGAAGAACATTTACAGCAATTTGTGCATCCCAAGGCTTATTCTAATCACTTTTCATACTTAAGGAATGTAGTTTATCCAATAAGCGCGTTTGTGTCATTAATTTAATATTTACGTCATTTTGTGCATCCTAAGGCTTATTATAATCACTTTTCGTACTTAAGGAATGTATTTCATCCAATAAGTGCGTTTGTGTCGTAGAATGAACATTTACGTCATTTTGTGCATCCAAAGGCTTAGGATGAACATTTACGTCATTTTGTGCATCCAAAGACTTAGGATGAACATTTACGTCATTTTGTCCAACCTAAGGCTTATTCTAATCAGTTTTCGTACTTAAGGAATGTTGTTCATCCAATAAGCGCGTTTGTGTCATTGGATGAACATTTACGTCATTTTGTGCATCCCAAGGCTTATTCTAATCACTTTTTGTTCTTAAGGAATGTAGTTCATCCAATAAGTGCATTTGTGTCATTGGATGAACATTTACGTCATTTTCTGCAACCCAAGACTTTTTCTAATCACTTTTCGTACTTAAAGAGTGTAGTTTACTCAATAAGCGCGTTTGTGTCATTAACTTAACATTTACTTTAATTGGTGCATCCCAAGGCTTATTCTAATCAATTTTTGTTCTTAAGGAATCTAGTTCATCCAATGCATTTGTGTCATTGGATGAACATTGACGTCATTTTGTGCATCACAAGGCTTATTCTAATCACTTTTCGTACTTAAGGAGTGTAGTTTATTCAATAAGCGCGTTTGTGTGATTAATTTAACATTTACGTCAATTTGTGCATCCCAAGGCTTATTCTAATCACTTTTTGTTTTTAAGGAATGTAGTTCATCCAATAAGTGCCTTTGTGTCATTGGATGAACACTGACGTCATTTTGTGCTTCCCAAGGCTTATTCTAATCACTTTTCGTACTTAAGGAATGTAGTTCATCCAATAAGCGCGTTTGTGTCATTAATTTTACATTTATGTAATTTTGTGCATCCCAAGGCTTATTCTAATCACTAATCGTACTTAAGGAATGTAGTTCATCCAACAACCGTGTTTGTGTCATTAACTTAACAATTACGTCATTTTGTGCATCCCAAGGCTTATTCTAATCACTTTTCATACTTAAGGAATGTAGTTAATCCAATAAGCGCATTTGTGTCATTGGATGAACATTTACGTCAATTGGTGCATCCCAAGGCTTATTTTAATCACATTTTGTTCTTAAGGAATCTAGTTCATCCAATAAGTGCATTTGTGTCATTGGATGAACATTGACGTCATTCTGTGCATCCCAAGGCTTATTCTAATCACTTTTTGTTCCTAAGGAAAGTAGTTCATCCAATATGCGCGTTTGTGTCATTGGATGAACATTTACGTCAATTTGTGCATCCCAAGGCTTATTATAATCACTTTTCGTACTTAAGGAATGTATTTCATCCAATAAGTGCGTTTGTGTCGTAGAATGAACATTTACGTCATTTTGTGCATCCAAAGGCTTAGGATGAACATTTACGTCATTTTGTGCATCCAAAGACTTAGGATGAACATTTACGTCATTTTGTGCAACCCAAGGCTTATTCTAATCAGTTTTCGTACTTAAGGAATGTTGTTCATCCAATAAGCGCGTTTGTGTCATTGGATGAACATTTACGTCATTTTGTGCATCCCAAGGCTTATTCTAATCACTTTTTGTTCTTAAGGAATGTAGTTCATCCAATAAGTGCATTTGTGTCATTGGATGAACATTTACGTCATTTTCTGCATCCCAAGACTTTTTCTAATCACTTTTCGTACTTAAAGAGTGTAGTTTACTCAATAAGCGCGTTTGTGTCATTAACTTAACATTTACTTTAATTGGTGCATCCCAAGGCTTATTCTAATCAATTTTTGTTCTTAAGGAATCTAGTTCATCCAATGCATTTGTGTCATTGGATGAACATTGACGTCATTTTGTGCATCACAAGACTTATTCTAATCACTTTTCGTACTTAAGGAGTGTAGTTTATTCAATAAGCGCGTTTGTGTGATTAATTTAACATTTACGTCAATTTGTGCATCCCAAGGCTTATTCTAATCACATTTTGTTCTTAAGGAATCTAGTTCATCCAATAAGTGCATTTGTGTCATTGGATGAACATTGACGTCATTCTGTGCATCCCAAGGCTTATTCTAATCACTTTTTGTTCCTAAGGAAAGTAGTTCATCCAATATGCGCGTTTGTGTCATTGGATGAACATTTACGTCAATGTGTGCATCCCAAGGCTTATTATAATCACTTTTCGTACTTAAGGAATGTGTTTCATCCAATAAGTGCGTTTGTGTCGTAGAATGAACATTTAAGTCATTTTGTGCATCCAAAGGCTTAGGATGAACATTTACGTCATTTTGTGCATCCAAAGACTTAGGATGAACATTTACGTCATTTTGTGCAACCCAAGGCTTATTCTAATCAGTTTTCGTACTTAAGGAATGTTGTTCATCCAATAAGCGCGTTTGTGTCATTGGATGAACATTTACGTCATTTTGTGCATCCCAAGGCTTATTCCAATCACTTTTTGTTCTTAAGGAATGTAGTTCATTAAATAAGTGCATTTGTGTCATTGGATGAACATTTACGTCATTTTCTGCATCCCAAGACTTTTTCTAATCACTTCTCGTACTTAAAGAGTGTAGTTTACTCAATAAGCGCGTTTGTGTCATTAACTTAACATTTACTTTAATTGGTGCATCCCAAGGCTTATTCTAATCAATTTTTGTTCTTAAGGAATCTAGTTCATCCAATGCATTTGTGTCATTGGATGAACATTGACGTCATTTTGTGCATCACAAGGCTTATTCTAATCACTTTTCGTACTTAAGAAGTGTAGTTTATTCAATAAGCGCGTTTGTGTGATTAATTTAACATTTACGTCAATTTGTGCATCCCAAGGCTTATTCTAATCACTTTTTGTTTTTAAGGAATGTAGTTCATCCAATAAGCGTGTTTGTGTCATTGGAAGAACATTTGAAGCAATTTGTGCATCCCAAGGCTTATTCTAATCACTTTTCATACTTAAGGAATGTAGTTTATCCAATAAGCGCGTTTGTGTCATTAATTTAATATTTACGTCATTTTGTGCATCCTAAGGCTTATTATAATCACTTTTCGTACTTAAGGAATGTATTTCATCCAATAAGTGCGTTTGTGTCGTAGAATGAACATTTACGTCATTTTGTGCATCCAAAGGCTTAGGATGAACATTTACGTCATTTTGTGCATCCAAAGACTTAGGATGAACATTTACGTCATTTTGTCCAACCTAAGGCTTATTCTAATCAGTTTTCGTACTTAAGGAATGTTGTTCATCCAATAAGCGCGTTTGTGTCATTGGATGAACATTTACGTCATTTTGTGCATCCCAAGGCTTATTCTAATCACTTTTTGTTCTTAAGGAATGTAGTTCATCCAATAAGTGCATTTGTGTCATTGGATGAACATTTACGTCATTTTCTGCATCCCAAGACTTTTTCTAATCACTTTTCGTACTTAAAGAGTGTAGTTTACTCAATAAGCGCGTTTGTGTCATTAACTTAACATTTACTTTAATTGGTGCATCCCAAGGCTTATTCTAATCAATTTTTGTTCTTAAGGAATCTAGTTCATCCAATGCATTTGTGTCATTGGATGAACATTGACGTCATTTTGTGCATCACAAGACTTATTCTAATCACTTTTCGTACTTAAGGAGTGTAGTTTATTCAATAAGCGCGTTTGTGTGATTAATTTAACATTTACGTCAATTTGTGCATCCCAAGGCTTATTCTAATCACATTTTGTTCTTAAGGAATCTAGTTCATCCAATAAGTGCATTTGTGTCATTGGATGAACATTGACGTCATTCTGTGCATCCCAAGGCTTATTCTAATCACTTTTTGTTCCTAAGGAAAGTAGTTCATCCAATATGCGCGTTTGTGTCATTGGATGAACATTTACGTCAATGTGTGCATCCCAAGGCTTATTATAATCACTTTTCGTACTTAAGGAATGTGTTTCATCCAATAAGTGCGTTTGTGTCGTAGAATGAACATTTAAGTCATTTTGTGCATCCAAAGGCTTAGGATGAACATTTACGTCATTTTGTGCATCCAAAGACTTAGGATGAACATTTACGTTATTTTGTGCAACCCAAGGCTTATTCTAATCAGTTTTCGTACTTAAGGAATGTTGTTCATCCAATAAGCGCGTTTGTGTCATTGGATGAACATTTACGTCATTTTGTGCATCCCAAGGCTTATTCCAATCACTTTTTGTTCTTAAGGAATGTAGTTCATTAAATAAGTGCATTTGTGTCATTGGATGAACATTTACGTCATTTTCTGCATCCCAAGACTTTTTCTAATCACTTCTCGTACTTAAAGAGTGTAGTTTACTCAATAAGCGCGTTTGTGTCATTAACTTAACATTTACTTTAATTGGTGCATCCCAAGGCTTATTCTAATCAATTTTTGTTCTTAAGGAATCTAGTTCATCCAATGCATTTGTGTCAATGGATGAACATTGACGTCATTTTGTGCATCACAAGGCTTATTCTAATCACTTTTCGTACTTAAGAAGTGTAGTTTATTCAATAAGCGCGTTTGTGTGATTAATTTAACATTTACGTCAATTTGTGCATCCCAAGGCTTATTCTAATCACTTTTTGTTTTTAAGGAATGTAGTTCATCCAATAAGCGTGTTTGTGTCATTGGAAGAACATTTACAGCAATTTGTGCATCCCAAGGCTTATTCTAATCACTTTTCATACTTAAGGAATGTAGTTTATCCAATAAGCGCGTTTGTGTCATTAATTTAATATTTACGTCATTTTGTGCATCCTAAGGCTTATTATAATCACTTTTCGTACTTAAGGAATGTATTTCATCCAATAAGTGCGTTTGTGTCGTAGAATGAACATTTACGTCATTTTGTGCATCCAAAGGCTTAGGATGAACATTTACGTCATTTTGTGCATCCAAAGACTTAGGATGAACATTTACGTCATTTTGTCCAACCTAAGGCTTATTCTAATCAGTTTTCGTACTTAAGGAATGTTGTTCATCCAATAAGCGCGTTTGTGTCATTGGATGAACATTTACGTCATTTTGTGCATCCCAAGGCTTATTCTAATCACTTTTTGTTCTTAAGGAATGTAGTTCATCCAATAAGTGCATTTGTGTCATTGGATGAACATTTACGTCATTTTCTGCATCCCAAGACTTTTTCTAATCACTTTTCGTACTTAAAGAGTGTAGTTTACTCAATAAGCGCGTTTGTGTCATTAACTTAACATTTACTTTAATTGGTGCATCCCAAGGCTTATTCTAATCAATTTTTGTTCTTAAGGAATCTAGTTCATCCAATGCATTTGTGTCATTGGATGAACATTGACGTCATTTTGTGCATCACAAGGCTTATTCTAATCACTTTTCGTACTTAAGGAGTGTAGTTTATTCAATAAGCGCGTTTGTGTGATTAATTTAACATTTACGTCAATTTGTGCATCCCAAGGCTTATTCTAATCACTTTTTGTTTTTAAGGAATGTAGTTCATCCAATAAGTGCCTTTGTGTCATTGGATGAACACTGACGTCATTTTGTGCTTCCCAAGGCTTATTCTAATCACTTTTCGTACTTAAGGAATGTAGTTCATCCAATAAGCGCGTTTGTGTCATTAATTTTACATTTATGTAATTTTGTGCATCCCAAGGCTTATTCTAATCACTAATCGTACTTAAGGAATGTAGTTCATCCAACAACCGTGTTTGTGTCATTAACTTAACAATTACGTCATTTTGTGCATCCCAAGGCTTATTCTAATCACTTTTCATACTTAAGGAATGTAGTTAATCCAATAAGCGCATTTGTGTCATTGGATGAACATTTACGTCAATTGGTGCATCCCAAGGCTTATTTTAATCACATTTTGTTCTTAAGGAATCTAGTTCATCCAATAAGTGCATTTGTGTCATTGGATGAACATTGACGTCATTCTGTGCATCCCAAGGCTTATTCTAATCACTTTTTGTTCCTAAGGAAAGTAGTTCATCCAATATGCGCGTTTGTGTCATTGGATGAACATTTACGTCAATTTGTGCATCCCAAGGCTTATTATAATCACTTTTCGTACTTAAGGAATGTATTTCATCCAATAAGTGCGTTTGTGTCGTAGAATGAACATTTACGTCATTTTGTGCATCCAAAGGCTTAGGATGAACATTTACGTCATTTTGTGCATCCAAAGACTTAGGATGAACATTTACGTCATTTTGTGCAACCCAAGGCTTATTCTAATCAGTTTTCGTACTTAAGGAATGTTGTTCATCCAATAAGCGCGTTTGTGTCATTGGATGAACATTTACGTCATTTTGTGCATCCCAAGGCTTATTCTAATCACTTTTTGTTCTTAAGGAATGTAGTTCATCCAATAAGTGCATTTGTGTCATTGGATGAACATTTACGTCATTTTCTGCATCCCAAGACTTTTTCTAATCACTTTTCGTACTTAAAGAGTGTAGTTTACTCAATAAGCGCGTTTGTGTCATTAACTTAACATTTACTTTAATTGGTGCATCCCAAGGCTTATTCTAATCAATTTTTGTTCTTAAGGAATCTAGTTCATCCAATGCATTTGTGTCATTGGATGAACATTGACGTCATTTTGTGCATCACAAGACTTATTCTAATCACTTTTCGTACTTAAGGAGTGTAGTTTATTCAATAAGCGCGTTTGTGTGATTAATTTAACATTTACGTCAATTTGTGCATCCCAAGGCTTATTCTAATCACATTTTGTTCTTAAGGAATCTAGTTCATCCAATAAGTGCATTTGTGTCATTGGATGAACATTGACGTCATTCTGTGCATCCCAAGGCTTATTCTAATCACTTTTTGTTCCTAAGGAAAGTAGTTCATCCAATATGCGCGTTTGTGTCATTGGATGAACATTTACGTCAATGTGTGCATCCCAAGGCTTATTATAATCACTTTTCGTACTTAAGGAATGTGTTTCATCCAATAAGTGCGTTTGTGTCGTAGAATGAACATTTAAGTCATTTTGTGCATCCAAAGGCTTAGGATGAACATTTACGTCATTTTGTGCATCCAAAGACTTAGGATGAACATTTACGTCATTTTGTGCAACCCAAGGCTTATTCTAATCAGTTTTCGTACTTAAGGAATGTTGTTCATCCAATAAGCGCGTTTGTGTCATTGGATGAACATTTACGTCATTTTGTGCATCCCAAGGCTTATTCCAATCACTTTTTGTTCTTAAGGAATGTAGTTCATTAAATAAGTGCATTTGTGTCATTGGATGAACATTTACGTCATTTTCTGCATCCCAAGACTTTTTCTAATCACTTCTCGTACTTAAAGAGTGTAGTTTACTCAATAAGCGCGTTTGTGTCATTAACTTAACATTTACTTTAATTGGTGCATCCCAAGGCTTATTCTAATCAATTTTTGTTCTTAAGGAATCTAGTTCATCCAATGCATTTGTGTCATTGGATGAACATTGACGTCATTTTGTGCATCACAAGGCTTATTCTAATCACTTTTCGTACTTAAGAAGTGTAGTTTATTCAATAAGCGCGTTTGTGTGATTAATTTAACATTTACGTCAATTTGTGCATCCCAAGGCTTATTCTAATCACTTTTTGTTTTTAAGGAATGTAGTTCATCCAATAAGCGTGTTTGTGTCATTGGAAGAACATTTGAAGCAATTTGTGCATCCCAAGGCTTATTCTAATCACTTTTCATACTTAAGGAATGTAGTTTATCCAATAAGCGCGTTTGTGTCATTAATTTAATATTTACGTCATTTTGTGCATCCTAAGGCTTATTATAATCACTTTTCGTACTTAAGGAATGTATTTCATCCAATAAGTGCGTTTGTGTCGTAGAATGAACATTTACGTCATTTTGTGCATCCAAAGGCTTAGGATGAACATTTACGTCATTTTGTGCATCCAAAGACTTAGGATGAACATTTACGTCATTTTGTCCAACCTAAGGCTTATTCTAATCAGTTTTCGTACTTAAGGAATGTTGTTCATCCAATAAGCGCGTTTGTGTCATTGGATGAACATTTACGTCATTTTGTGCATCCCAAGGCTTATTCTAATCACTTTTTGTTCTTAAGGAATGTAGTTCATCCAATAAGTGCATTTGTGTCATTGGATGAACATTTACGTCATTTTCTGCATCCCAAGACTTTTTCTAATCACTTTTCGTACTTAAAGAGTGTAGTTTAATCAATAAGCGCGTTTGTGTCATTAACTTAACATTTACTTTAATTGGTGCATCCCAAGGCTTATTCTAATCAATTTTTGTTCTTAAGGAATCTAGTTCATCCAATGCATTTGTGTCATTGGATGAACATTGACGTCATTTTGTGCATCACAAGGCTTATTCTAATCACTTTTCGTACTTAAGGAGTGTAGTTTATTCAATAAGCGCGTTTGTGTGATTAATTTAACATTTACGTCAATTTGTGCATCCCAAGGCTTATTCTAATCACTTTTTGTTTTTAAGGAATGTAGTTCATCCAATAAGTGCCTTTGTGTCATTGGATGAACACTGACGTCATTTTGTGCTTCCCAAGGCTTATTCTAATCACTTTTCGTACTTAAGGAATGTAGTTCATCCAATAAGCGCGTTTGTGTCATTAATTTTACATTTATGTAATTTTGTGCATCCCAAGGCTTATTCTAATCACTAATCGTACTTAAGGAATGTAGTTCATCCAACAACCGTGTTTGTGTCATTAACTTAACAATTACGTCATTTTGTGCATCCCAAGGCTTATTCTAATCACTTTTCATACTTAAGGAATGTAGTTAATCCAATAAGCGCATTTGTGTCATTGGATGAACATTTACGTCAATTGGTGCATCCCAAGGCTTATTTTAATCACATTTTGTTCTTAAGGAATCTAGTTCATCCAATAAGTGCATTTGTGTCATTGGATGAACATTGACGTCATTCTGTGCATCCCAAGGCTTATTCTAATCACTTTTTGTTCCTAAGGAAAGTAGTTCATCCAATATGCGCGTTTGTGTCATTGGATGAACATTTACGTCAATTTGTGCATCCCAAGGCTTATTATAATCACTTTTCGTACTTAAGGAATGTATTTCATCCAATAAGTGCGTTTGTGTCGTAGAATGAACATTTACGTCATTTTGTGCATCCAAAGGCTTAGGATGAACATTTACGTCATTTTGTGCATCCAAAGACTTAGGATGAACATTTACGTCATTTTGTGCAACCCAAGGCTTATTCTAATCAGTTTTCGTACTTAAGGAATGTTGTTCATCCAATAAGCGCGTTTGTGTCATTGGATGAACATTTACGTCATTTTGTGCATCCCAAGGCTTATTCCAATCACTTTTTGTTCTTAAGGAATGTAGTTCATTAAATAAGTGCATTTGTGTCATTGGATGAACATTTACGTCATTTTCTGCATCCCAAGACTTTTTCTAATCACTTCTCGTACTTAAAGAGTGTAGTTTACTCAATAAGCGCGTTTGTGTCATTAACTTAACATTTACTTTAATTGGTGCATCCCAAGGCTTATTCTAATCAATTTTTGTTCTTAAGGAATCTAGTTCATCCAATGCATTTGTGTCATTGGATGAACATTGACGTCATTTTGTGCATCACAAGGCTTATTCTAATCACTTTTCGTACTTAAGAAGTGTAGTTTATTCAATAAGCGCGTTTGTGTGATTAATTTAACATTTACGTCAATTTGTGCATCCCAAGGCTTATTCTAATCACTTTTTGTTTTTAAGGAATGTAGTTCATCCAATAAGCGTGTTTGTGTCATTGGAAGAACATTTGAAGCAATTTGTGCATCCCAAGGCTTATTCTAATCACTTTTCATACTTAAGGAATGTAGTTTATCCAATAAGCGCGTTTGTGTCATTAATTTAATATTTACGTCATTTTGTGCATCCTAAGGCTTATTATAATCACTTTTCGTACTTAAGGAATGTATTTCATCCAATAAGTGCGTTTGTGTCGTAGAATGAACATTTACGTCATTTTGTGCATCCAAAGGCTTAGGATGAACATTTACGTCATTTTGTGCATCCAAAGACTTAGGATGAACATTTACGTCATTTTGTCCAACCTAAGGCTTATTCTAATCAGTTTTCGTACTTAAGGAATGTTGTTCATCCAATAAGCGCGTTTGTGTCATTGGATGAATATTTACGTCATTTTGTGCATCCCAAGGCTTATTCTAATCACTTTTTGTTCTTAAGGAATGTAGTTCATCCAATAAGTGCATTTGTGTCATTGGATGAACATTTACGTCATTTTCTGCATCCCAAGACTTTTTCTAATCACTTTTCGTACTTAAAGAGTGTAGTTTACTCAATAAGCGCGTTTGTGTCATTAACTTAACATTTACTTTAATTGGTGCATCCCAAGGCTTATTCTAATCAATTTTTGTTCTTAAGGAATCTAGTTCATCCAATGCATTTGTGTCATTGGATGAACATTGACGTCATTTTGTGCATCACAAGACTTATTCTAATCACTTTTCGTACTTAAGGAGTGTAGTTTATTCAATAAGCGCGTTTGTGTGATTAATTTAACATTTACGTCAATTTGTGCATCCCAAGGCTTATTCTAATCACATTTTGTTCTTAAGGAATCTAGTTCATCCAATAAGTGCATTTGTGTCATTGGATGAACATTGACGTCATTCTGTGCATCCCAAGGCTTATTCTAATCACTTTTTGTTCCTAAGGAAAGTAGTTCATCCAATATGCGCGTTTGTGTCATTGGATGAACATTTACGTCAATGTGTGCATCCCAAGGCTTATTATAATCACTTTTCGTACTTAAGGAATGTGTTTCATCCAATAAGTGCGTTTGTGTCGTAGAATGAACATTTAAGTCATTTTGTGCATCCAAAGGCTTAGGATGAACATTTACGTCATTTTGTGCATCCAAAGACTTAGGATGAACATTTACGTCATTTTGTGCAACCCAAGGCTTATTCTAATCAGTTTTCGTACTTAAGGAATGTTGTTCATCCAATAAGCGCGTTTGTGTCATTGGATGAACATTTACGTCATTTTGTGCATCCCAAGGCTTATTCCAATCACTTTTTGTTCTTAAGGAATGTAGTTCATTAAATAAGTGCATTTGTGTCATTGGATGAACATTTACGTCATTTTCTGCATCCCAAGACTTTTTCTAATCACTTCTCGTACTTAAAGAGTGTAGTTTACTCAATAAGCGCGTTTGTGTCATTAACTTAACATTTACTTTAATTGGTGCATCCCAAGGCTTATTCTAATCAATTTTTGTTCTTAAGGAATCTAGTTCATCCAATGCATTTGTGTCATTGGATGAACATTGACGTCATTTTGTGCATCACAAGGCTTATTCTAATCACTTTTCGTACTTAAGAAGTGTAGTTTATTCAATAAGCGCGTTTGTGTGATTAATTTAACATTTACGTCAATTTGTGCATCCCAAGGCTTATTCTAATCACTTTTTGTTTTTAAGGAATGTAGTTCATCCAATAAGTGCCTTTGTGTCATTGGATGAACACTGACGTCATTTTGTGCTTCCCAAGGCTTATTCTAATCACTTTTCGTACTTAAGGAATGTAGTTCATCCAATCAGCGCGTTTGTGTCATTAATTTTACATTTATGTAATTTTGTGCATCCCAAGGCTTATTCTAATCACTAATCGTACTTAAGGAATGTAGTTCATCCAACAACCGTGTTTGTGTCATTAACTTAACAATTACGTCATTTTGTGCATCCCAAGGCTTATTCTAATCACTTTTCATACTTAAGGAATGTAGTTAATCCAATAAGCGCATTTGTGTCATTGGATGAACATTTACGTCAATTGGTGCATCCCAAGGCTTATTCTAATCACATTTTGTTCTTAAGGAATCTAGTTCATCCAATAAGTGCATTTGTGTCATTGGATGAACATTGACGTCATTCTGTGCATCCCAAGGCTTATTCTAATCACTTTTTGTTCCTAAGGAAAGTAGTTCATCCAATATGCGCGTTTGTGTCATTGGATGAACATTTACGTCAATTTGTGCATCCCAAGGCTTATTCTAAACACATTTCGTACTTAAGGAATGTAGTTTTATCAATAAGCGCGTTTGTGTCATTAATTTAACATTTACGTCATTTTGTGCATCGCAAGACTAATTCTAAACACTTTTCAGATTAAAGGAATGCATTTCATCCAATAAGTGCATTTGTGTCATTGGATGAACATTTCCGTCATTTTGTGCATCCCAAGGTTTATTCTAATCACATTTCGTACTTAAGGAATGTAGTTCATCCAATAAGCGCGTTTGAGTCATTGGATGAACATTTACATCAATCTGTGCATCCAAAGGCTTATTCTAAGCACTTTTCATACTTCAGGAATGTAGTTCATCCAATAAGCGTGTTTGTGTCATTGGATGAACATTTACAGCAATTTGTGCATCCCAAGGCTTATTCTAATCACTTTTCGTACTTAAGGAATGTAGTTATCCAATAAGCGCATTTGTGTCATTGGATGAACATTTACGTCAATTGGTGCATCCCAAGGCTTATTCTAATCACATTTTGTTCTTAAGGAATCTAGTTCATCCAATAAGTGCATTTGTGTCATTGGATGAACATTGACGTCATTCTGTGCATCCCAAGGCTTATTCTAATCACTTTTTGTTCCTAAGGAAAGTAGTTCATCCAATATGCGCGTTTGTGTCATTGGATGAACATTTACGTCAATTTGTGCATCCCAAGGCTTATTATAATCACTTTTCGTACTTAAGGAATGTATTTCATCCAATAAGTGCGTTTGTGTCGTAGAATGAACATTTACGTCATTTTGTGCATCCAAAGGCTTAGGATGAACATTTACGTCATTTTGTGCATCCAAAGACTTAGGATGAACATTTACGTCATTTTGTGCAACCCAAGGCTTATTCTAATCAGTTTTCGTACTTAAGGAATGTTGTTCATCCAATAAGCGCGTTTGTGTCATTGGATGAACATTTACGTCATTTTGTGCATCCCAAGGCTTATTCTAATCACTTTTTGTTCTTAAGGAATGTAGTTCATCCAATAAGTGCATTTGTGTCATTGGATGAACATTTACGTCATTTTCTGCATCCCAAGACTTTTTCTAATCACTTCTCGTACTTAAAGAGTGTAGTTTACTCAATAAGCGCGTTTGTGTCATTAACTTAACATTTACTTTAATTGGTGCATCCCAAGGCTTATTCTAATCAATTTTTGTTCTTAAGGAGTCTAGTTCATCCAATGCATTTGTGTCATTGGATGAACACTGACGTCATTTTGTGCATCACAAGGCTTATTCTAATCACTTTTCGTACTTAAGAAGTGTAGTTTATTCAATAAGCGCGTTTGTGTTATTATTTAACATTTACGTCAATTTGTGCATCCCAAGGGTTATTCTAATCACTTTTTGTTTTTAAGGAATGTAGTTCATCCAATAAGTGCCTTTGTGTCATTGGATGAACACTGACGTCATTTTGTGCTTCCCAAGGCTTATTCTAATCACTTTTCGTACTTAAGGAATGTAGTTCATCCAATAAGCGCGTTTGAGTCATTGCATGAACATTTACATCAATCTGTGCATCCAAAGGCTTATTCTAATCACTTTTCATACTTCAGGAATGTAGTTCATCCAATAAACGTGTTTGTGTCATTGGATGAACATTTACAGCAATTTGTGCATCCCAAGGCTTATTCTAATCACTTTTCATACTTAAGGAATGCAGTTTATCCAATAAGCGCGTTTGTGTCATTAATTTAATATTTACGTCATTTTGTGCATCCTAAGGCTTATTATAATCACTGTTCGTACTTAAGGAATATAGTTCATCCAATAAGCGCGTTTGTGTCATTGGATGAACATTTACGTCAATTTTTGCATCCCAACGCTTATTCTAATCACTTTTCGTACTTAAGGAATGTAGTTCATCCAATAAGCGCGTTTGTGTCATTAATTTTACATTTATGTAATTTTGTGCATCCCAAGGCTTATTCTAATCACTAATCGTACTTAAGGAATGTAGTTCATCCAACAACCGTGTTTGTGTCATTAACTTAACAATTACGTCATTTTGTGCATCCCAAGGCTTATTCTAATCACTTTTCGTACTTAAGGAATGTAGTTAATCCAATAAGCGCATTTGTGTCATTGGATGAACATTTACGTCAATTGGTGCATCCCAAGGCTTATTCTAATCACATTTTGTTCTTAAGGAATCTAGTTCATCCAATAAGTGCATTTGTGTCATTGGATGAACATTGACGTCATTCTGTGCATCCCAAGGCTTATTCTAATCACTTTTTGTTCCTAAGGAATGTAGTTCATCCAATATGCGCGTTTGTGTCATTGGATGAACATTTACGTCAATGTGTGCATCCCAAGGCTTATTATAATCACTTTTCGTACTTAAGGAATGTATTTCATCCAATAAGTGCGTTTGTGTCGTAGAATGAACATTTAAGTCATTTTGTGCATCCAAAGGCTTAGGATGAACATTTACGTCATTTTGTGCATCCAAAGACTTAGGATGAACATTTACGTCATTTTGTGCAACCCAAGGCTTATTCTAATCAGTTTTCGTACTTAAGGAATGTTGTTCATCCAATAAGCGCGTTTGTGTCATTGGATGAACATTTACGTCATTTTGTGCATCCCAAGGCTTATTCCAATCACTTTTTGTTCTTAAGGAATGTAGTTCATTAAATAAGTGCATTTGTGTCATTGGATGAACATTTACGTCATTTTCTGCATCCCAAGGCTTTTTCTAATCACTTCTCGTACTTAAAGAGTGTAGTTTACTCAATAAGCGCGTTTGTGTCATTAACTTAACATTTACTTTAATTGGTGCATCCCAAGGCTTATTCTAATCAATTTTTGTTCTTAAGGAATCTAGTTCATCCAATGCATTTGTGTCATTGGATGAACATTGACGTCATTTTGTGCATCACAAGGCTTATTCTAATCACTTTTCGTACTTAAGAAGTGTAGTTTATTCAATAAGCGCGTTTGTGTGATTAATTTAACATTTACGTCAATTTGTGCATCCCAAGACTTATTCTAATCACTTTTTGTTTTTAAGGAATGTAGTTCATCCAATAAGCGTGTTTGTGTCATTGGAAGAACATTTACAGCAATTTGTGCATCCCAAGGCTTATTCTAATCACTTTTCATACTTAAGGAATGTAGTTTATCCAATAAGCGCGTTTGTGTCATTAATTTAATATTTACGTCATTTTGTGCATCCTAAGGCTTATTATAATCACTTTTCGTACTTAAGGAATGTATTTCATCCAATAAGTGCGTTTGTGTCGTAGAATGAACATTTACGTCATTTTGTGCATCCAAAGGCTTAGGATGAACATTTACGTCATTTTGTGCATCCAAAGACTTAGGATGAACATTTACGTCATTTTGTCCAACCTAAGGCTTATTCTAATCAGTTTTCGTACTTAAGGAATGTTGTTCATCCAATAAGCGCGTTTGTGTCATTGGATGAACATTTACGTCATTTTGTGCATCCCAAGGCTTATTCTAATCACTTTTTGTTCTTAAGGAATGTAGTTCATCCAATAAGTGCATTTGTGTCATTGGATGAACATTTACGTCATTTTCTGCATCCCAAGACTTTTTCTAATCACTTTTCGTACTTAAAGAGTGTAGTTTACTCAATAAGCGCGTTTGTGTCATTAACTTAACATTTACTTTAATTGGTGCATCCCAAGGCTTATTCTAATCAATTTTTGTTCTTAAGGAATCTAGTTCATCCAATGCATTTGTGTCATTGGATGAACATTGACGTCATTTTGTGCATCACAAGACTTATTCTAATCACTTTTCGTACTTAAGGAGTGTAGTTTATTCAATAAGCGCGTTTGTGTGATTAATTTAACATTTACGTCAATTTGTGCATCCCAAGGCTTATTCTAATCACATTTTGTTCTTAAGGAATCTAGTTCATCCAATAAGTGCATTTGTGTCATTGGATGAACATTGACGTCATTCTGTGCATCCCAAGGCTTATTCTAATCACTTTTTGTTCCTAAGGAAAGTAGTTCATCCAATATGCGCGTTTGTGTCATTGGATGAACATTTACGTCAATGTGTGCATCCCAAGGCTTATTATAATCACTTTTCGTACTTAAGGAATGTGTTTCATCCAATAAGTGCGTTTGTGTCGTAGAATGAACATTTAAGTCATTTTGTGCATCCAAAGGCTTAGGATGAACATTTACGTCATTTTGTGCATCCAAAGACTTAGGATGAACATTTACGTCATTTTGTGCAACCCAAGGCTTATTCTAATCAGTTTTCGTACTTAAGGAATGTTGTTCATCCAATAAGCGCGTTTGTGTCATTGGATGAACATTTACGTCATTTTGTGCATCCCAAGGCTTATTCCAATCACTTTTTGTTCTTAAGGAATGTAGTTCATTAAATAAGTGCATTTGTGTCATTGGATGAACATTTACGTCATTTTCTGCATCCCAAGACTTTTTCTAATCACTTCTCGTACTTAAAGAGTGTAGTTTACTCAATAAGCGCGTTTGTGTCATTAACTTAACATTTACTTTAATTGGTGCATCCCAAGGCTTATTCTAATCAATTTTTGTTCTTAAGGAATCTAGTTCATCCAATGCATTTGTGTCATTGGATGAACATTGACGTCATTTTGTGCATCACAAGGCTTATTCTAATCACTTTTCGTACTTAAGAAGTGTAGTTTATTCAATAAGCGCGTTTGTGTGATTAATTTAACATTTACGTCAATTTGTGCATCCCAAGGCTTATTCTAATCACTTTTTGTTTTTAAGGAATGTAGTTCATCCAATAAGCGTGTTTGTGTCATTGGAAGAACATTTGAAGCAATTTGTGCATCCCAAGGCTTATTCTAATCACTTTTCATACTTAAGGAATGTAGTTTATCCAATAAGCGCGTTTGTGTCATTAATTTAATATTTACGTCATTTTGTGCATCCTAAGGCTTATTATAATCACTTTTCGTACTTAAGGAATGTATTTCATCCAATAAGTGCGTTTGTGTCGTAGAATGAACATTTACGTCATTTTGTGCATCCAAAGGCTTAGGATGAACATTTACGTCATTTTGTGCATCCAAAGACTTAGGATGAACATTTACGTCATTTTGTCCAACCTAAGGCTTATTCTAATCAGTTTTCGTACTTAAGGAATGTTGTTCATCCAATAAGCGCGTTTGTGTCATTGGATGAACATTTACGTCATTTTGTGCATCCCAAGGCTTATTCTAATCACTTTTTGTTCTTAAGGAATGTAGTTCATCCAATAAGTGCATTTGTGTCATTGGATGAACATTTACGTCATTTTCTGCAACCCAAGACTTTTTCTAATCACTTTTCGTACTTAAAGAGTGTAGTTTACTCAATAAGCGCGTTTGTGTCATTAACTTAACATTTACTTTAATTGGTGCATCCCAAGGCTTATTCTAATCAATTTTTGTTCTTAAGGAATCTAGTTCATCCAATGCATTTGTGTCATTGGATGAACATTGACGTCATTTTGTGCATCACAAGGCTTATTCTAATCACTTTTCGTACTTAAGGAGTGTAGTTTATTCAATAAGCGCGTTTGTGTGATTAATTTAACATTTACGTCAATTTGTGCATCCCAAGGCTTATTCTAATCACTTTTTGTTTTTAAGGAATGTAGTTCATCCAATAAGTGCCTTTGTGTCATTGGATGAACACTGACGTCATTTTGTGCTTCCCAAGGCTTATTCTAATCACTTTTCGTACTTAAGGAATGTAGTTCATACAATAAGCGCGTTTGTGTCATTAATTTTACATTTATGTAATTTTGTGCATCCCAAGGCTTATTCTAATCACTAATCGTACTTAAGGAATGTAGTTCATCCAACAACCGTGTTTGTGTCATTAACTTAACAATTACGTCATTTTGTGCATCCCAAGGCTTATTCTAATCACTTTTCATACTTAAGGAATGTAGTTAATCCAATAAGCGCATTTGTGTCATTGGATGAACATTTACGTCAATTGGTGCATCCCAAGGCTTATTTTAATCACATTTTGTTCTTAAGGAATCTAGTTCATCCAATAAGTGCATTTGTGTCATTGGATGAACATTGACGTCATTCTGTGCATCCCAAGGCTTATTCTAATCACTTTTTGTTCCTAAGGAAAGTAGTTCATCCAATATGCGCGTTTGTGTCATTGGATGAACATTTACGTCAATTTGTGCATCCCAAGGCTTATTATAATCACTTTTCGTACTTAAGGAATGTATTTCATCCAATAAGTGCGTTTGTGTC
>JBBPBO010000005.1:51838186-51850283 GCA_037974295.1 Cicer cuneatum | reverse complement strand
GGCTTATTCTAATCACTAATCGTACTTAAGGAATGTAGTTCATCCAACAACCGTGTTTGTGTCATTAACATAACAATTACGTCATTTTGTGCATCCCAAGGCTTATTCTAATCACTTTTCGTACTTAAGGAATGTAGTTAATCCAATAAGCGCATTTGTGTCATTGGATGAACATTTACGTCAATTGGTGCATCCCAAGGCTTATTCTAATCACATTTTGTTCTTAAGGAATCTAGTTCATCCAATAAGTGCATTTGTGTCATTGGATGAACATTGACGTCATTCTGTGCATCCCAAGGCTTATTCTAATCACTTTTTGTTCCTAAGGAATGTAGTTCATCCAATATGCGCGTTTGTGTCATTGGATGAACATTTACGTCAATTTGTGCATCCCAAGGCTTATTCTAAACACTTTTCGTACTTAAGGAATGCAGTTTAATCAATAAGCGCGTTTGTGTCATTAATTTAACATTTACGTCATTTTGTGCATCGCAAGACTTATTCTAAACACTTTTCAGATTAAAGGAATGCATTTCATCCAATAAGTGCATTTGTGTCATTGGATGAACATTTCCGTCATTTTGTGCATCCCAAGGCTTATTCTAATCACTTTTCGTACTTAAGGAATGTAGTTCATCCAATAAGCGCTTTTGAGTCATTGGATGAACATTTACATCAATCTGTGCATCCAAAGGCTTATTCTAATCACTTTTCATACTTCAGGAATGTAGTTCATCCAATAAGCGTGTTTGTGTCATTGGATGAACATTTACAGCAATTTGTGCATCCCAAGGCTTATTCTAATCACTTTTCATACTTAAGGAATGTAGTTTATCCAATAAGCGCGTTTGTATCATTAATTTAATATTTACGTCATTTTGTGCATCCTAAGGCTTATTATAATCACTTTTCGTACTTAAGGAATGTATTTCATCCAATAAGTGCGTTTGTGTCGTAGAATGAACATTTACGTCATTTTGTGCATCCAAAGGCTTAGGATGAACATTTACGTCATTTTGTGCATCCAAAGACTTAGGATGAACATTTACGTCATTTTGTGCAACCCAAGGCTTATTCTAATCAGTTTTCGTACTTAAGGAATGTTGTTCATCCAATAAGCGCGTTTGTGTCATCGGATGAACATTTACGTCATTTTGTGCATCCCAAGGCTTATTCTAATCACTTTTTGTTCTTAAGGAATGTAGTTCATCCAATAAGTGCATTTGTGTCATTGGATGAACATTTACGTCATTTTCTGCATCCCAAGACTTTTTCTAATCACTTCTCGTACTTAAAGAGTGTAGTTTACTCAATAAGCGCGTTTGTGTCATTAACTTAACATTTACTTTAATTGGTGCATCCCAAGGCTTATTCTAATCAATTTTTGTTCTTAAGGAATCTAGTTCATCCAATGCATTTGTGTCATTGGATGAACATTGACGTCATTTTGTGCATCACAAGGCTTATTCTAATCACTTTTCGTACTTAAGAAGTGTAGTTTATTCAATAAGCGCGTTTGTGTGATTAATTTAACATTTACGTCAATTTGTGCATCCCAAGGCTTATTCTAATCACTTTTTGTTTTTAAGGAATGTAGTTCATCCAATAAGCGTGTTTGTGTCATTGGAAGAACATTTGAAGCAATTTGTGCATCCCAAGGCTTATTCTAATCACTTTTCATACTTAAGGAATGTAGTTTATCCAATAAGCGCGTTTGTGTCATTAATTTAATATTTACGTCATTTTGTGCATCCTAAGGCTTATTATAATCACTTTTCGTACTTAAGGAATGTATTTCATCCAATAAGTGCGTTTGTGTCGTAGAATGAACATTTACGTCATTTTGTGCATCCAAAGGCTTAGGATGAACATTTACGTCATTTTGTGCATCCAAAGACTTAGGATGAACATTTACGTCATTTTGTCCAACCTAAGGCTTATTCTAATCAGTTTTCGTACTTAAGGAATGTTGTTCATCCAATAAGCGCGTTTGTGTCATTGGATGAACATTTACGTCATTTTGTGCATCCCAAGGCTTATTCTAATCACTTTTTGTTCTTAAGGAATGTAGTTCATCCAATAAGTGCATTTGTGTCATTGGATGAACATTTACGTCATTTTCTGCATCCCAAGACTTTTTCTAATCACTTTTCGTACTTAAAGAGTGTAGTTTACTCAATAAGCGCGTTTGTGTCATTAACTTAACATTTACTTTAATTGGTGCATCCCAAGGCTTATTCTAATCAATTTTTGTTCTTAAGGAATCTAGTTCATCCAATGCATTTGTGTCATTGGATGAACATTGACGTCATTTTGTGCATCACAAGACTTATTCTAATCACTTTTCGTACTTAAGGAGTGTAGTTTATTCAATAAGCGCGTTTGTGTGATTAATTTAACATTTACGTCAATTTGTGCATCCCAAGGCTTATTCTAATCACATTTTGTTCTTAAGGAATCTAGTTCATCCAATAAGTGCATTTGTGTCATTGGATGAACATTGACGTCATTCTGTGCATCCCAAGGCTTATTCTAATCACTTTTTGTTCCTAAGGAAAGTAGTTCATCCAATATGCGCGTTTGTGTCATTGGATGAACATTTACGTCAATGTGTGCATCCCAAGGCTTATTATAATCACTTTTCGTACTTAAGGAATGTGTTTCATCCAATAAGTGCGTTTGTGTCGTAGAATGAACATTTAAGTCATTTTGTGCATCCAAAGGCTTAGGATGAACATTTACGTCATTTTGTGCATCCAAAGACTTAGGATGAACATTTACGTCATTTTGTGCAACCCAAGGCTTATTCTAATCAGTTTTCGTACTTAAGGAATGTTGTTCATCCAATAAGCGCGTTTGTGTCATTGGATGAACATTTACGTCATTTTGTGCATCCCAAGGCTTATTCCAATCACTTTTTGTTCTTAAGGAATGTAGTTCATTAAATAAGTGCATTTGTGTCATTGGATGAACATTTACGTCATTTTCTGCATCCCAAGACTTTTTCTAATCACTTCTCGTACTTAAAGAGTGTAGTTTACTCAATAAGCGCGTTTGTGTCATTAACTTAACATTTACTTTAATTGGTGCATCCCAAGGCTTATTCTAATCAATTTTTGTTCTTAAGGAATCTAGTTCATCCAATGCATTTGTGTCATTGGATGAACATTGACGTCATTTTGTGCATCACAAGGCTTATTCTAATCACTTTTCGTACTTAAGGAGTGTAGTTTATTCAATAAGCGCGTTTGTGTTATTAATTTAACATTTACGTCAATTTGTGCATCCCAAGGCTTATTCTAATCACTTTTTGTTTTTAAGGAATGTAGTTCATCCAATAAGTGCCTTTGTGTCATTGGATGAACACTGACGTCATTTTGTGCTTCCCAAGGCCTATTCTAATCACTTTTCGTACTTATGGAATGTAGTTCATCCAATAAGCGCGTTTGTGTCATTAATTTTACATTTATGTAATTTTGTGCATCCCAAGGCTTATTCTAATCACTAATCGTACTTAAGGAATGTAGTTCATCCAACAACCGAGTTTGTGTCATTAACTTAACAATTACGTCATTTTGTGCATCCCAAGGCTTATTCTAATCACTTTTCGTACTTAAGGAATGTAGTTAATCCAATAAGCGCATTTGTGTCATTGGATGAACATTTACGTCAATTGGTGCATCCCAAGGCTTATTCTAATCACATTTTGTTCTTAAGGAATCTAGTTCATCCAATAAGTGCATTTGTGTCATTGGATGAACATTGACGTCATTCTGTGCATCCCAAGGCTTATTCTAATCACTTTTTGTTCCTAAGGAAAGTAGTTCATCCAATATGCGCGTTTGTGTCATTGGATAAACATTTACGTCAATTTGTGCATCCCAAGGCTTATTCTAAACACATTTCGTACTTAAGGAATGTAGTTTAATCAATAAGCGCGTTTGTGTCATTAATTTAACATTTACGTCATTTTGTGCATCGCAAGACTAATTCTAAACACTTTTCAGATTAAAGGAATGCATTTCATCCAATAAGTGCATTTGGGTCATTGGATGAACATTTCCGTCATTTTGTGCATCCCAAGGCTTATTCTAATCACTTTTCGTACTTAAGGAATGTAGTTCATCCAATAAGCTCGTTTGAGTCATTGGATGAACATTTACATCAATCTTTGCATCCAAAGGCTTATTCTAATCACTTTTCATACTTCAGGAATGTAGTTCATCCAATAAGCGTGTTTGTGTCATTGGATGAATATTTACAGCAATTTGTGCATCCCAAGGCTTATTCTAATCACTTTTCATACTTAAGGAATGTAGTTTATTCAATAAGCGCGTTTGTGTCATTAATTTAATATTTACGTCATTTTGTGCATCCCAAGGCTTATTATAATCACTTTTCGTACTTAAGGAATGTATTTCATCCAATAAGTGCGTTTGTGTCGTAGAATGAACATTTACGTCATTTTGTGCATCCAAAGGCTTAGGATGAACATTTACGTCATTTTGTGCATCCAAAGACTTAGGATGAACATTTACGTCATTTTGTGCAACCCAAGGCTTATTCTAATCAGTTTTCGTACTTAAGGAATGTTGTTCATCCAATAAGCGCGTTTCTGTCATTGGATGAACATTTACGTCATTTTGTGCATCCCAAGGCTTATTCTAATCACTTTTTGTTCTTAAGGAATGTAGTTCATTAAATAAGTGCATTTGTGTCATTGGATGAACATTTACGTCATTTTCTGCATCCCAAGACTTTTTCTAATCACTTTTCGTACTTAAAGAGTGTAGTTTACTCAATAAGCGCGTTTGTGTCATTAACTTAACATTTACTTTAATTGGTGCATCCCAAGGCTTATTCTAATCAATTTTTGTTCTTAAGGAATCTAGTTCATCCAATGCATTTGTGTCATTGGATGAACATTGACGTCATTTTGTGCATCACAAGGCTTATTCTAATCACTTTTCGTACTTAAGGAGTGTAGTTTATTCAATAAGCGCGTTTGTGTGATTAATTTAACATTTACGTCAATTTGTGCATCCCAAGGCTGATTCTAATCACTTTTTGTTTTTAAGGAATGTAGTTCATCCAATAAGTGCCTTTGTGTCATTGGATGAACACTGACGTCATTTTGTGCTTCCCAAGGCTTATTCTAATCACTTTTCGTACTTAAGGAATGTAGTTCATCCAATAAGCGCGTTTGTGTCATTAATTTTACATTTATGTAATTTTGTGCATCCCAAGGCTTATTCTAATCACTAATCGTACTTAAGGAATGTAGTTCATCCAACAACCGTGTTTGTGTCATTAACTTAACAATTACGTCATTTTGTGCATCCCAAGGCTTATTCTAATCACTTTTCGTACTTAAGGAATGTAGTTAATCCAATAAGCGCATTTGTGTCATTGGATGAACATTTACGTCAATTGGTGCATCCCAAGGCTTATTCTAATCACATTTTGTTCTTAAGGAATCTAGTTCATCCAATAAGTGCATTTGTGTCATTGGATGAACATTGACGTCATTCTGTGCATCCCAAGGCTTATTCTAATCACTTTTTGTTACTAAGGAAAGTAGTTCATCCAATATGCGCGTTTGTGTCATTGGATGAACATTTACGTCAATTTGTGCATCCCAAGGCTTATTCTAAACACTTTTCAGATTAAAGGAATGCATTTCATCCAATAAGTGCATTTGTGTCATTGGATGAACATTTCCGTCATTTTGTGCATCCCAAGGCTTATTCTAATCACTTTTCGTACTTAAGGAATGTAGTTCATCCAATAAGCGCGTTTGAGTCATTGGATGAACATTTCATCGATCTGTGCATCCAAAGGCTTATTCTAATCACTTTTCATACTTCAGGAATGTAGTTCATCCAATAAGCGTGTTTGTGTCATTGGATGAACATTTACAGCAATTTGTGCATCCCAAGGCTTATTCTAATCACTTTTCATACTTAAGGAATGTAGTTTATCCAATAAGCGCGTTTGTATCATTAATTTAATATTTACGTCATTTTGTGCATCCTAAGGCTTATTATAATCACTTTTCGTACTTAAGGAATGTATTTCATCCAATAAGTGCGTTTGTGTCGTAGAATGAACATTTACGTCATTTTGTGCATCCAAAGGCTTAGGATGAACATTTACGTCATTTTGTGCATCCAAAGACTTAGGATGAACATTTACGTCATTTTGTGCATCCCAAGGCCTATTCTAATCACTTTTTGTTCTTAAGGAATGTAGTTCATCCAATAAGTGCATTTGTGTCATTGGATGAACATTTACGTCATTTTCTGCATCCCAAGACTTTTTCTAATCACTTTTCGTACTTAAAGAGTGTAGTTTACTCAATAAGCGCGTTTGTGTCATTGGATGAACATTTACGTCATTTTCTGCATCCCAAGACTTTTTCTAATCACTTCTCGTACTTAAAGAGTGTAGTTTACTCAATAAGCGCGTTTGTGTCATTAACTTAACATTTACTTTAATTGGTGCATCCCAAGGCTTATTCTAATCAATTTTTGTTTTTAAGGAATCTAGTTCATCCAATGCATTTGTGTCATTGGATGAACATTGACGTCATTTTGTGCATCACAAGGCTTATTCTAATCACTTTTCGTACTTAAGGAGTGTAGTTTATTCAATAAGCGCGTTTGTGTTATTAATTTAACATTTACGTCAATTTGTGCATCCCAAGGCTTATTCTAATCACTTTTTGTTTTTAAGGAATGTAGTTCATCCAATAAGTGCCTTTGTGTCATTGGATGAACACTGACGTCATTTTGTGCTTCCCAAGGCCTATTCTAATCACTTTTCGTACTTATGGAATGTAGTTCATCCAATAAGCGCGTTTGTGTCATTAATTTTACATTTATGTAATTTTGTGCATCCCAAGGCTTATTCTAATCACTAATCGTACTTAAGGAATGTAGTTCATCCAACAACCGAGTTTGTGTCATTAACTTAACAATTACGTCATTTTGTGCATCCCAAGGCTTATTCTAATCACTTTTCGTACTTAAGGAATGTAGTTAATCCAATAAGCGCATTTGTGTCATTGGATGAACATTTACGTCAATTGGTGCATCCCAAGGCTTATTCTAATCACATTTTGTTCTTAAGGAATCTAGTTCATCCAATAAGTGCATTTGTGTCATTGGATGAACATTGACGTCATTCTGTGCATCCCAAGGCTTATTCTAATCACTTTTTGTTCCTAAGGAAAGTAGTTCATCCAATATGCGCGTTTGTGTCATTGGATGAACATTTACGTCAATTTGTGCATCCCAAGGCTTATTCTAAACACTTTTCGTACTTAAGGAATGTAGTTTAATCAATAAGCGCGTTTGTGTCATTAATTTAACATTTACGTCATTTTGTGCATCGCAAGACTTATTCTAAACACTTTTCAGATTAAAGGAATGCATTTCATCCAATAAGTGCATTTGTGACATTGGATGAACATTTCCGTCATTTTGTGCATCCCAAGGCTTATTCTAATCACTTTTCGTACTTAAGGAATGTAGTTCATCCAATAAGCGCGTTTGAGTCATTGGATGAACATTTACATCGATCTGTGCATCCAAAGGCTTATTCTAATCACTTTTCATACTTCAGGAATGTAGTTCATCCAATAAGCGCATTTGTGTCATTGGATGAACATTTACAGCAATTTGTGCATCCCAAGGCTTATTCTAATCACTTTTCGTACTTAAGGAATGCAGTTTATCCAATAAGCGCGTTTGTGTCATTAATTTAATATTTACGTCATTTTGTGCATCCTAAGGCTTATTATAATCACTTTTCGTACTTAAGGAATGTATTTCATCCAATAAGTGCGTTTGTGTCGTAGAATGAACATTTACGTCATTTTGTGCATCCAAAGGCTTAGGATGAACATTTACGTCATTTTGTGCATCCAAAGACTTACGATGAACATTGACGTCATTCTGTGCATCCCAAGGCTTATTCTAATCACTTTTTGTTCTTAAGGAAAGTAGTTCATCCAATATGCGCATTTGTGTCATTGGATGAACATTGACGTCATTCTGTGCATCCCAAGGCTTATTCTAATCACTTTTTGTTCCTAAGGAAAGTAGTTCATCCAATATGCGCGTTTGTGTCATTGGATGAACATTTACGTCAATTTGTGCATCCCAAGGCTTATTCTAAACACTTTTCGTACTTATGGAATGTAGTTCATCCAATAAGCGCGTTTGTGTCATTAATTTTACATTTATGTAATTTTGTGCATCCCAAGGCTTATTCTAATCACTAATCGTACTTAAGGAATGTAGTTCATCCAACAACCGAGTTTGTGTCATTAACTTAACAATTACGTCATTTTGTGCATCCTAAGGCTTATTCTAATCACTTTACGTACTTAAGGAATGTAGTTAATCCAATAAGCGCATTTGTGTCATTGGATGAACATTTACGTCAATTGGTGCATCCCAAGGCTTATTCTAATCACATTTTGTTCTTAAGGAATCTAGCTCATCCAATAAGTGCATTTGTGTCATTGGATGAACATTGACGTCATTCTGTGCATCCCAAGGCTTATTCTAATCACTTTTTGTTCCTAAGGAAAGTAGTTCATCCAATATGCGCGTTTGTGTCGTTGGATGAACATTTACGTCAATTTGTGCATCCCAAGGCTTATTCTAAACACTTTTCGTACTTAAGGAATGTAGTTTAATCAATAAGCGCGTTTGTGTCATTAATTTAACATTTACGTCATTTTGTGCATCGCAAGACTTATTCTAAACACTTTTCAGATTAAAGGAATGCATTTCATCCAATAAGTGCATTTGTGTCATTGGATGAACATTTCCGTCATTTTGTGCATCCCAAGGCTTATTCTAATCACTTTTCGTACTTAAGGAATGTAGTTCATGCAATAAGCGCCTTTGAGTCATTGGATGAACATTTACATCGATCAGTGCATCCAAAGGCTTATTTTAATCACTTTTCATACTTCAGGAATGTAGTTCATCCAATAAGCGCGTTTGTGTCATTAATTTAACATTTACAACAGTTTATGCATCCCAAGGCTTATTATAATCACTTTTCGTACTTAAGGAATGTATTTCATCCAATAAGTGCATTTATGTCATTGGATGAACATTTACGTCATTTTGTGCATCCAAAGGCTTATTATAATCACTTTTTGTACTTAAGGAATGTATTTAATCCAATAAGTGCATTTGTGTAATTGCATGAACATTTACGTCATTTTGTGCATCCCAAGGCTTATTCTAATCACTTTTAGTACTTAACGAATTTAGTTCATCCAATTAGCGCGTTTATGTCATTGGATGAACATTTACGTCATTTTGTGCATCCCAAGGCTTATTCTAATCACTTTTCGTACTTAAGGAATGTAGTTCATCCAATAAGCGCATTTGTGTCATTGGATGACCATTTACGTCATTTTGTGCATCCCAAGGCTTATTCTAATCACTTTCGTTCTTAAGGAATGTATTTCATCCAATAAGTGCATTTGTGTCAATGGATGAACATTTACGTTATTTTGTGTATCCCAAGGCTAATTCTAATCACTTTTCGTACTTAAGGAATGTAGTTCATCCAATAAGCGCGTTTGTGTCATTGGATGAACATTTACGTCAATTTGTGCATCCCAAGGCTTATTCTAATTACTTTTCATACTTAAGGAATGTAGTTCATCAAATAAGTGCATTTGTGTCAATAGATGAACATTGACGTTATTTTGTGCATCCCAAGGCTTATTCTAATCAGTTTTCGTAATTAAGGAATGTAGTTTATCCAATACTCGCGTTTTTGTCATTAATTTAACATTTACGTCATTTTGTGCATCCGAAGGCTTATGATAATCACTTTTCATAATTAAGGAATGTATTTCATCCAATAAGTGCATTTGTGTCATTGGATGAACATTTACGTCATTTTGTGCATCCCAAGGTTTATTCTAATCACTTTTCATACTTAAGGAATGTAGTTCGTCCAATAAGCGCGTTTGTGTCATTGGATGAACATTTACATCAATTTTTTCACCCCAAGGCTTATTCTAATCAATTTTCGTACTTAAGGAATGTAGTTCATCCAATAAGCGCATTTGTGTCATTGGATGAACATTTACGTCATTTTGTGCATCCCAAAGCTTAATGCAATCACTTTTCGTACTTAAGGAATGTAGTTCATCCAATATGCGCATTTGTGTCATTGAATGAACATTGACGTCATTTTGTGCATCCCAAGGCTTATTCTAATCACTTTTTGTAGTTAAGGAATGTATTTTATCCTATAAGTGCAGTTGTGTCATTGGATGAACATTTACGTCATTTTGTGCAACCCAAGGCTTATTGCAATCAGTTTTCGTACTTAAGGAATGTTGTTCATCCAATAAGCGCGTTTGTGTCATTGGATGAACATTTTCGTCATTTTGTGCATCCCAAGGCTTATTCTAATCGCTTTTCGTACTTAATGAATGTAGTTCATCGAATAAGCGCGTTTGTGTCATTGGATGAACACTTACGTCATTTTCTGCATCCCAAGACTTTTTCTAATCACTTTTCGTACTTAAAGAGTGTACTTTACTCAATAAGCGCGTTTGTCATTGGATGAACATTTACTTCATTTTCTGAATCCCAAGACTTATTCTAATCACTTTCCGTACTTACAGAGTGTAGTTTACTCAATAAGCGCGTTTGTGTCATTAACTTAACATTTACTTAAATTGGTGCATCCCAAGACTTATTCTAATCAATTTTTGTTCTTAAGGAATCTAGTTCATCCAATGCATTTGTGTCATTGGATGAACATTGACGTCATTTTGTGCATCACAAGGCTTATTCTAATCACTTTTCGTACTTAAGGAGTGTAGTTTATTCAATAAGCGCGTTTGTGTTATTAATTTAACATTTACGTCAATTTGTGCATCCCAAGGCTTATTCTAATCACTTTTTGTTCTTAAGGAATGTAGTTCATCCAATAGGTGCCTTTGTGTCATTGGATGAACATTGACGTCATTTTGTGCTTCCCAAGGCTTATTCTAATCACTTTTCGAACTTAAGGAATGTAGTTCATCCAATAAGCGCGTTTGTGTCATTAATTTTACATTTATGTAATTTTGTGCATCCCGCTTATTCTAATCACTTTTCGTACTTAAGGAATGTAGTTCATCCAATAAGCGCGTTTGTGTCATTAATTTAACATTTATGTCATTTTGTACATCCCAAGGCTTTTTCTAATCACTTTTTGTTCTTAAGGAATGTAGTTCATCCAATAAGTGCATTTGTATCATTGCATGAACATTTAAGTCATTTTGTGCATCCCAAGGCTTATTCTAATCACTTTTTGTACTTAAGGAATGTAGTTCATCCAATAAGCGCATTTGTGTCATTGGATGACCATTTACGTCATTTTGTGCATCCCAAGGCTTATTCTAATTACTTTTCATACTTCAGGAATGTAGTTCATCAAATAAGTGCATTTGTGTCAATAGATGAACATTGACGTTATTTTGTGCATCCCAAGGCTTATTCTAATCAGTTTTCGTACTTAAGGAATGGAGTTCATCCAATACTCGCGTTTTTGTCATTAATTTAACATTTACGTCATTTTGTGCATCCCAAGGCTTATGATAATCACTTTTCATAATTAAGGAATGTATTTCATCCAATAAGTGCATTTGTGTCATTCGATGAACATTTACGTCATTTTGTGCATCCCAAGGCTTATTATAAGCACTTTTCATACTTAAGGAATGTAGTTCATCCAATAAGCGCGTTTGTGTCATTAATTTAACATTTATGTCATTTTGTGCATCCCAAGGCTTATTCTAATCACTTTTTGTTCTTAAGGAATGTAATTCATCCAATAAGTGCATGTGTGTCATTGGATGAACATTTACGTCATTTTGTGCATCCCAAGGTTTATTCTAATCACTTTTCATACTTAAGGAATGTAGTTCGTCCAATAAGCGCGTTTGTGTCATTGGATGAACATTTACATCAATTTTTTCACCCCAAGGCTTATTCTAATCAATTTTCGTACTTAAGGAATGTAGTTCATCCAATAAGCGCATTTGTGTCATTGGATGAACATT
>JBBPBO010000005.1:51818841-51838176 GCA_037974295.1 Cicer cuneatum | reverse complement strand
GCTTAATGCAATCACTTTTCGTACTTAAGGAATGTAGTTCATCCAATATGCGCATTTGTGTCATTGAATGAACATTGACGTCATTTTGTGCATCCCAAGGCTTATTCTAATCACTTTTTGTAGTTAAGGAATGTATTTTATCCTATAAGTGCAGTTGTGTCATTGGATGAACATTTACGTCATTTTGTGCAACCCAAGGCTTATTGCAATCAGTTTTCGTACTTAAGGAATGTTGTTCATCCAATAAGCGCGTTTGTGTCATTGGATGAACATTTTCGTCATTTTGTGCATCCCAAGGCTTATTCTAATCGCTTTTCGTACTTAATGAATGTAGTTCATCGAATAAGCGCGTTTGTGTCATTGGATGAACACTTACGTCATTTTCTGCATCCCAAGACTTTTTCTAATCACTTTTCGTACTTAAAGAGTGTACTTTACTCAATAAGCGCGTTTGTCATTGGATGAACATTTACTTCATTTTCTGAATCCCAAGACTTATTCTAATCACTTTCCGTACTTACAGAGTGTAGTTTACTCAATAAGCGCGTTTGTGTCATTAACTTAACATTTACTTAAATTGGTGCATCCCAAGACTTATTCTAATCAATTTTTGTTCTTAAGGAATCTAGTTCATCCAATGCATTTGTGTCATTGGATGAACATTGACGTCATTTTGTGCATCACAAGGCTTATTCTAATCACTTTTCGTACTTAAGGAGTGTAGTTTATTCAATAAGCGCGTTTGTGTTATTAATTTAACATTTACGTCAATTTGTGCATCCCAAGGCTTATTCTAATCACTTTTTGTTCTTAAGGAATGTAGTTCATCCAATAAGCGCATTTGTGTCATTGGATGACCATTTACGTCATTTTGTGCATCCCAAGGCTTATTCTAATCACTTTCGTTCTTAAGGAATGTATTTCATCCAATAAGTGCATTTGTGTCAATGGATGAACATTTACGTTATTTTGTGTATCCCAAGGCTAATTCTAATCACTTTTCGTACTTAAGGAATGTAGTTCATCCAATAAGCGCGTTTGTGTCATTGGATGAACATTTACG
Organism: Cicer cuneatum; assembly: GCA_037974295.1. Taxonomy (NCBI): domain Eukaryota; kingdom Viridiplantae; phylum Streptophyta; class Magnoliopsida; order Fabales; family Fabaceae; genus Cicer; species Cicer cuneatum. The sequence continues at coordinate 51,837,113 of JBBPBO010000005.1, read as the reverse complement.
TCAATTTGTGCATCCCAAGGCTTATTCTAATTACTTTTCATACTTAAGGAATGTAGTTCATCAAATAAGTGCATTTGTGTCAATAGACGAACATTGACGTTATTTTGTGCATCCCAAGGCTTATTCTAATCAGTTTTCGTAATTAAGGAATGTAGTTTATCCAATACTCGCGTTTTTGTCATTAATTTAACATTTACGTCATTTTGTGCATCCGAAGGCTTATGATAATCACTTTTCATAATTAAGGAATGTATTTCATCCAATAAGTGCATTTGTGTCATTGGATGAACATTTACGTCATTTTGTGCATCCCAAGGTTTATTCTAATCACTTTTCATACTTAAGGAATGTAGTTCGTCCAATAAGCGCGTTTGTGTCATTGGATGAACATTTACATCAATTTTTTCACCCCAAGGCTTATTCTAATCAATTTTCGTACTTAAGGAATGTAGTTCATCCAATAAGCGCATTTGTGTCATTGGATGAACATTTACGTCATTTTGTGCATCCCAAAGCTTAATGCAATCACTTTTCGTACTTAAGGAATGTAGTTCATCCAATATGCGCATTTGTGTCATTGAATGAACATTGACGTCATTTTGTGCATCCCAAGGCTTATTCTAATCACTTTTTGTAGTTAAGGAATGTATTTTATCCTATAAGTGCAGTTGTGTCATTGGATGAACATTTACGTCATTTTGTGCAACCCAAGGCTTATTGCAATCAGTTTTCGTACTTAAGGAATGTTGTTCATCCAATAAGCGCGTTTGTGTCATTGGATGAACATTTTCGTCATTTTGTGCATCCCAAGGCTTATTCTAATCGCTTTTCGTACTTAATGAATGTAGTTCATCGAATAAGCGCGTTTGTGTCATTGGATGAACACTTACGTCATTTTCTGCATCCCAAGACTTTTTCTAATCACTTTTCGTACTTAAAGAGTGTACTTTACTCAATAAGCGCGTTTGTCATTGGATGAACATTTACTTCATTTTCTGCATCCCAAGACTTATTCTAATCACTTTCCGTACTTACAGAGTGTAGTTTACTCAATAAGCGCGTTTGTGTCATTAACTTAACATTTACTTAAATTGGTGCATCCCAAGACTTATTCTAATCAATTTTTGTTCTTAAGGAATCTAGTTCATCCAATGCATTTGTGTCATTGGATGAACATTGACGTCATTTTGTGCATCACAAGGCTTATTCTAATCACTTTTCGTACTTAAGGAGTGTAGTTTATTCAATAAGCGCGTTTGTGTTATTAATTTAACATTTACGTCAATTTGTGCATCCCAAGGCTTATTCTAATCACTTTTTGTTCTTAAGGAATGTAGTTCATCCAATAGGTGCCTTTGTGTCATTGGATGAACATTGACGTCATTTTGTGCTTCCCAAGGCTTATTCTAATCACTTTTCGAACTTAAGGAATGTAGTTCATCCAATAAGCGCGTTTGTGTCATTAATTTTACATTTATGTAATTTTGTGCATCCCAAGGCTTATTCTAATCACTTTTCGTACTTAAGGAATGTAGTTCATCCAATAAGCGCGTTTGTGTCATTAATTTAACATTTATGTCATTTTGTACATCCCAAGGCTTTTTCTAATCACTTTTTGTTCTTAAGGAATGTAGTTCATCCAATAAGTGCATTTGTATCATTGCATGAACATTTAAGTCATTTTGTGCATCCCAAGGCTTATTCTAATCACTTTTTGTACTTAAGGAATGTAGTTCATCCAATAAGCGCATTTGTGTCATTGGATGACCATTTACGTCATTTTGTGCATCCCAAGGCTTATTCTAATTACTTTTCATACTTCAGGAATGTAGTTCATCAAATAAGTGCATTTGTGTCAATAGATGAACATTGACGTCATTAATTTAACATTTACAACAGTTTATGCATCCCAAGGCTTATTATAATCACTTTTCGTACTTAAGGAATGTATTTCTTCCAATAAGTGCATTTATGTCATTGGATGAACATTTACGTCATTTTGTGCATCCAAAGGCTTATTATAATCACTTTTCGTACTTAAGGAATGTATTTAATCCAATAAGTGCATTTGTGTAATTGCATGAACATTTACGTCATTTTGTGCATCCCAAGGCTTATTCTAATCACTTTTAGTACTTAAGGAATTTAGTTCATCCAATTAGCGCGTTTATGTCATTGGATGAACATTTACGTCATTTTGTGCATCCCAAGGCTTATTCTAATCACTTTTCGTACTTAAGGAATGTAGTTCATCCAATAAGCGCATTTGTGTCATTAATTTAACATTTACGTCATTTTGTGCATCCCAAGGCTTATGATAATCACTTTTCATAATTAAGGAATGTATTTCATCCAATAAGTGCATTTGTGTCATTGGATGAACATTTACGTCATTTTGTGCATCCCAAGGCTTATTATAAGCACTTTTCATACTTAAGGAATGTAGTTCATCCAATAAGCGCGTTTGTGTCATTAATTTAACATTTATGTCATTTTGTGCATCCCAAGGCTTATTCTAATCACTTTTTGTTCTTAAGGAATGTAATTCATCCAATAAGTGCATGTGTGTCATTGGATGAACATTTACGTCATTTTGTGCATCCCAAGGTTTATTCTAATCACTTTTCATACTTAAGGAATGTAGTTCGTCCAATAAGCGCGTTTGTGTCATTGGATGAACATTTACATCAATTTTTTCACCCCAAGGCTTATTCTAATCAATTTTCGTACTTAAAGAGTGTAGTTTACTCAATAAGCGCGTTTGTGTCATTAACTTAACATTTACTTTAATTGGTGCATCCCAAGGCTTATTCTAATCAATTTTTGTTCTTAAGGAATCTAGTTCATCCAATGTATTTGTGTCATTGGATGAACATTGACGTCATTTTGTGCATCACAAGGCTTATTCTAATCACTTTTCGTACTTAAGGAGTGTAGTTTATTCAATAAGCGCGTTTGTGTTATTAATTTAACATTTACGTCAATTTGTGCATCCCAAGGCTTATTCTAATCACTTTTTGTTCTTAAGGAATGTAGTTCATCCAATAGGTGCCTTTGTGTCATTGGATGAACATTGACGTCATTTTGTGCTTCCCAAGGCTTATTCTAATCACTTTTCGAACTTAAGGAATGTAGTTCATCCAATAAGCGCGTTTGTGTCATTAATTTTACATTTATGTAATTTTGTGCATCCCGCTTATTCTAATCACTTTTCGTACTTAAGGAATGTAGTTCATCCAATAAGCGCGTTTGTGTCATTAATTTAACATTTATGTCATTTTGTACATCCCAAGGCTTTTTCTAATCACTTTTTGTTCTTAAGGAATGTAGTTCATCCAATAAGTGCATTTGTATCATTGCATGAACATTTAAGTCATTTTGTGCATCCCAAGGCTTATTCTAATCACTTTTTGTACTTAAGGAATGTAGTTCATCCAATAAGCGCGTTTGTGTCATTGGATGAACATTTACGTCAATTTGTGCATCCCAAGGCTTATTCTTATCACTTTTCGTACTTAACGAATGTAGTTCGTCCAATAAGCGCGTTTGTGTCATTAATTTAACATTTACAACAGTTTATGCATCCCAAGGCTTATTATAATCACTTTTCGTACTTAAGGAATGTATTTCATCCAATAAGTGCATTTATGTCATTGGATGAACATTTACGTCATTTTGTGCATCCAAAGGCTTATTATAATCACTTTTCGTACTTAAGGAATGTATTTAATCCAATAAGTGCATTTGTGTAATTGCATGAACATTTACGTCATTTTGTGCATGCCAAGGCTTATTCTAATCACTTTTAGTACTTAAGGAATTTAGTTTATCCAATTAGCGCGTTTATGTCATTGGATGAACATTTACGTCATTTTGTGCATCCCAAGGCTTATTCTAATCACTTTTCGTACTTAAGGTATGTAGTTCATCCAATAAGCGCATTTGTGTCATTGGATGACCATTTACATCATTTTGTGCATCCCAAGGCTTATTCTAATTACTTTTCATACTTCAGGAATGTAGTTCATCAAATAAGTGCATTTGTGTCAATAGATGAACATTGACGTTATTTTGTGCATCCCAAGGCTTATTCTAATCAGTTTTCGTACTTAAGAAATGGAGTTCATCGAATACTCGCGTTTTTGTCATTAATTTAACATTTACGTCATTTTGTGCATCCCAAGGCTTATGATAATCACTTTTCATAATTAAGGAATGTATTTCATCCAATAAGTGCATTTGTGTCATTCGATGAACATTTACGTCATTTTGTGCATCCCAAGGCTTATTATAAGCACTTTTCATACTTAAGGAATGTAGTTCATCCAATAAGCGCGTTTGTGTCATTAATTTAACATTTATGTCATTTTGTGCATCCCAAGGCTTATTCTAATCACTTTTTGTTCTTAAGGAATGTAATTCATCCAATAAGTGCATGTGTGTCATTGGATGAACATTTACGTCATTTTGTGCATCCCAAGGTTTATTCTAATCACTTTTCATACTTAAGGAATGTAGTTCGTCCAATAAGCGCGTTTGTGTCACTGGATGAACATTTACATCAATTTTTTCACCCCAAGGCTTATTCTAATCAATTTTCGTACTTAAGGAATGTAGTTCATCCAATAAGCGCATTTGTGTCATTGGATGAACATTGACGTCATTTTGTGCATCCCAAGGCTTATTCTAATCACGTTTCGTACTTAAGGAATGTAGTTAATCCAATAAGCGCATTTGTGTCATTGGATGACCATTTACGTCATTTTGTGCATCCCAAGGCTTATTCTAATTACTTTTCATACTTCAGGAATGTAGTTCATCAAATAAGTGCATTTGTGTCAATAGATGAACATTGACGTTATTTTGTGCATCCCAAGGCTTATTCTAATCAGTTTTCGTACTTAAGGAATGGAGTTCATCCAATACTCGCGTTTTTGTCATTAATTTAACATTTACGTCATTTTGTGCATCCCAAGGCTTATGATAATCACTTTTCATAATTAAGGAATGTATTTCATCCAATAAGTGCATTTGTGTCATTCGATGAACATTTACGTCATTTTGTGCATCCCAAGGCTTATTATAAGCACTTTTCATACTTAAGGAATGTAGTTCATCCAATAAGCGCGTTTGTGTCATTAATTTAACATTTATGTCATTTTGTGCATCCCAAGGCTTATTCTAATCACTTTTTGTTCTTAAGGAATGTAATTCATCCAATAAGTGCATGTGTGTCATTGGATGAACATTTACGTCATTTTGTGCATCCCAAGGTTTATTCTAATCACTTTTCATACTTAAGGAATGTAGTTCGTCCAATAAGCGCGTTTGTGTCATTGGATGAACATTTACATCAATTTTTTCACCCCAAGGCTTATTCTAATCAATTTTCGTACTTAAGGAATGTAGTTCATCCAATAAGCGCATTTGTGTCATTGGATGAACATTGACGTCATTTTGTGCATCCCAAGGCTTATTCTAATCACGTTTCGTACTTAAGGAATGTAGTTAATCCAATAAGCGCATTTGTGTCATTGGATGAACATTTACGTCATTTTGTGCATCCCAAAGCTTAATGCAATCACTTTTCGTACTTAAGGAATGTAGTTCATCCAATATGCGCATTTGTGTCATTGAATGAACATTGACGTCATTTTGTGCATCCCAAGGCTTATTGTAATCACTTTTCGTACTTAAGGAATGTTTTTCATCCAGTAAGAGCATTTGTGTCAAATGATGAACATTTACATCATTTTGTGCATCCCAAGGCTTATTCAAATCACTTTTCGTATTTAAGGAATGGAGTTCATCCATTAAGCGCATTTGTGTCATTAATTTAACATTTACGTCATTTTGTGCATCCCAAGGCTTATTCTAATCAGTTTTCATACTTAAGGAATGTAGTTCATCCAATAAGCGCGTTTGTGTCATTGGATGAACATTTACGTCAATTTGTGCATCCCAAGGCTTATTCTAAGCACTTTTCGTACTTAAGGAATATAGTTCATCCAATAAGCGCGTTTGTGTCATTGGATGAACATTTACGTCATTTTGTGCATCCTAAGGCTTATTGTAATCACTTTTCGTACTTAAGGAATGTAGTTCATCCAACAAGTGCCTTTGTGTCACTGGATGAACAATTACGTCATTTTGTGCATCCCAAGGCTTATTCTAATCAGTTTTTCATACTTAAGGAATGTAGTTCATCCAATAAGCGCGTTTGTGTCATTGGATGAACATTTACGTCATTTTGTGCATGCCAAGGCTTATTCTAATCACTTTTGTACTTAAGGAATGTATTTCATCCTTTAAGTGCATTTCTGTCATTGGATGAACATTTACGTCATTTTGTGCATCCCAAGGCTTATTCTAATCACTTTTCGTACTTATGGAATGTATTTCATCCAATAAGCGCATTTGTGTCATTAATTTAACATTTAAATCATTTTGTGCATCCCAAGGCTTATTCTAATCACTTTTTGTACTTAAGGATTGTATTTCATCCAATAAGCGGATTTGTGTCATTGGATGAACCTTGACGTCATTTTGTGCATGCCAAGTCTTATTCTGATCACTTTTCGTACTTAAGGAGTGTAATTATTCAATAAGCACGTTTGTGTCATTAATTTAACATTTACGTCATTTTGTGGATCCCAAGGCTTATTCTAATCACTTTTGTTGTTATGGAATGTAGTTCATCCAATAAGTGCATTTGTGTCATTGGATTAACATTTACGTCATTTTGTGCATCCCAAGGCATATTCTAATCACTTTTCATACTTAAGGAATGTATTTCATCCAATAAGTGCATTTGTGTCATTGGATGAACATTTACGTCAATTTGTGCATCCCAAGGCTTATTCTAATCACTTTTCGTACTTAAGGAATCTAGTTCATCCATTAAGCGTGTTTGTGTCATTAATTTAACATTTACGTCATTTTGTGCATCCTAAGGCTTATTGTAATCACTTTTCGTACTTAAGGAATGTAGTTCATCCAACAAGTGCCTTTGTGTCACTGGATGAACAATTACGTCATTTTGTGCATTCCAAGGCTTATTCTAATCAGTTTTTCATACTTAAGGAATTTAGTTCATCCAATAAGCGCGTTTGTGTCATTGGATGAACATTTACGTCATTTTGTGCATGCCAAGGCTTATTCTAATCACTTTTGTACTTAAGGAATGTATTTCATCAAATAAGTGCATTTGTGTCATTGGATGAACGTTTACGTCATTTTGTGCATCCCTAGGTTATTCTATTCACTTTTTGTACTTAAGGAATGTAGTTCATCCAATAAGCACGTTTGTGTCATTAATTTAACATTTTAGTCATTTTGTGCATCCCAAGGATTATAATAATCACTTCTCGTACTTAAGGAATGTAGTTCATCCAATAAGTGCATTTGTGCCATTGGATGAACATTTACGTCATTTTGTGCATCACAAGGATTATTCTAATCACTTTTTGATCTTAAGGAATGTAGTTCATCCAATAAATGCCTTTGTGTCATTGGATGAATATTAACGTCATTTTGTGCATTCCAAGACTTATTCTAATCACTTTTTGTTCTTAAGGAACGTAGTTCATCCAATAAGTGCCTGTGTCATTGGATGAACAATTACGTCATTTTGTCCTTCCCAAGGCTTAGTCTAATCACTTTTCGTACTTAAGGAATATAGTTCGTCCAATAAGCGCATTTGTGTCATTGGATGAACATTTACGTCAATTTATGCATCCAAGGCTTATTCTAATCACTTTTCATACTTAAGGAATGTAGTTCATCCAATAAGTGCATTTGTGTCATTGGATGAACATTTACGTCATTTTGTGCATTCCAATGCTTATTCTAATCACTTTTCGTACTTAAGGAAAGTAGGTCATCCATTAAAGGCGTTTGAGTCATTAATTTAAGATTTACGTCATTTTGTGCATCTTAAGGCTTATTTTAATCACTTTTGTACTTAAGGAATGTAGTTCATCCATTAAGGGCGTTTGTGTCATTAATTTAACATTTACGTCATTTTGTGCATCCTAAGGCTTATTGTAATCACTTTTCGTACTTAAGGAATGTAGTTCATCCAACAAGTGCCTTTGTGTCATTGGATGAACAATTACGTCATTTTCTGCATTCCAAGGCTTATTCTAATCAGTTTTCATACTTAAGGAATGTAGTTCATCCAATAAGCGCGTTTGTGTCATTGGATGAACATTTACATCAATTTGTGCATCCCAAGGCTTATTCTAATCACTTTTCGTACTTAAGGAATATAGTTCATCCAATAAGCGCGTTTGTGTCATTGGATAAACATTTACGTCAATTAATTTATCCCAAGGCTTATTCTAATCACTTTTCGTACTTAAGGAATGTAGTTCATCCAATAAGTGTAGTTGTGTCATTGGATGAACATTTACGTCATTTTGTGCATCCCAAGGCCTATTCTAAACACTTTTCGTGCTTAAGGAATGTAGTTTATTCAACAAGTGCGTTTGTGTCATTAATTTAACATATACGTCATTTAGTGCATCCCAAGGCTTATTCTAATCACTTTTCGTACTTAAGGAATGTAGTTCATCCAATAAGTGTAGTTGTCTCATTGGATGAACATTTACGTCATTTTGTGCATCCCAAGGCTTATTGTAAACACTTTTTGTACTTAAGGAATGTAGTTTATTCAACAAGTGCGTTTGTGTCATTAATTTAACATTTACGTCATTTAGTGCATCCCAAGGCTTATTCTAATCACTTTTTGTTCTTAAGGAATGTAGTTCATCCAATAAGCGCATTTGTGTCATTGGATGAACATTTACGTTATTTTGTGCATCCCAAGGTTTATTCTAATCACTTTTCGTACTTAAGGAGTGTAGTTCATTCAATAAGCGCGTTTGTGTCATTAATTTAATTGTGCATCCCAAGGCTTATTCTAATCACTTTTCGTATTTAAGGAATGTAGTTCATCCAATAAGTGCATTTGTGTCATTGGATGAACGTTTACGTCATTTTGTGCATCCCTAGGTTATTCTATTCACTTTTTGTACTTAAGGAATGTAGTTCATCCAATAAGCACGTTTGTGTCATTAATTTAACATTTTAGTCATTTTGTGCATCCCAAGAATTATAATAATCACTTCTCGTACTTAAGGAATGTAGTTCATCCAATAAGTGCATTTGTGCCATTGGATGAACATTTACGTCATTTTGTGCATCACAAGGATTATTCTAATCAATTTTTGATCTTAAGGAATGTAGTTCATCCAATAAATGCCTTTGTGTCATTGGATGAATATTAACGTCATTTTGTGCATCCCAAGGCTTATTCTAATCACTTTTTGTTCTTAAGGAACGTAGTTCATCCAATAAGTGCCTGTGTCATTGGATGAACAATTACGTCATTTTGTCCTTCCCAAGGCTTATTCTAATCACTTTTCGTACTTAAGGAATATAGTTCGTCCAATAAGCGCGTTTGTGTCATTGGATGAACATTTACGTCAATTTGTTTATCCCAAGGCTTATTCTAATCACTTTTCGTACTTAAGGAATGTAGTTCATCCAATAAGTGCATTTGTGTCATTGGATGAACATTTACGTCAATTTGTGCATTCCAATGCTTATTCTAATCACTTTTCGTACTTAAGGAATGTAGGTCATCCATTAAAGGCGTTTGAGTCATTAATTTAACATTTACGTCATTTTGTGCATCCCAAGGCTTATGGTAGACACTTTTCGTACTTAAGGAATGTAGTTCATCCAATAAGCGCATTTGTGTCATTAATTTAACATTTACGTCATTTTGTGCATCCCAAGGCTTATTCAAATCACTTTTCGTATTTAAGGAATGTAGTTCATCCATTAAGCGCATTTGTGTCATTAATTTAACATTTACGTCATTTTGTGCATCCCAAGGCTTATTCTAATCAGTTTTCATACTTAAGGAATGTAGTTCATCCAATAAGCGCGTTTGTGTCATTGGATGAACATTTACGTCAATTTGTGCATCCCAAGGCTTATTCTAAGCACTTTTCGTACTTAAGGAATATAGTTCATCCAATAAGCGCGTTTGTGTCATTGGATGAACATTTACGTCAATTTGTTTATCCCAAGGCATATTCTAATCACTTTTCGTACTTAAGGAATGTAGTTCATCCAATAAGTGTAGTTGTGTCATTGGATGAACATTTACGTCATTTTGTGCATCCCAAGGCCTATTCTAAACATTTTTCGTACTTAAGGAATATAGTTTATTCAATAAACGCGTTTGTGTCATTAATTTAACACTTACGTCATTTTGTATATCCCAAGGCTTTTTCTAATCACTTTTTGTTCTTAAGGAATGTAGTTCATCCAATAAGCGCATTTGTGTCATTGGATGAACATTTATGTTATTTTGTGCATCCCAAGGTTTATTCTAATCACTTTTCGTACTTAAGGAGTGTAGTTCATTCAATAAGCGCGTTTGTGTCATTAATTTAATTATGCATCGCAATGCTTATTCTAATCACTTTTTGTTAATAAGGAATGTAGTTCATCCAATAAGTGCTTTTGTATCATTGGATGAACAATTACGTCATTTTGTGCATCCCAAGGCTTATTCTTATCACTTTTCGTACTTATGGAATGTAGTTCATCCAATAAGCACGTTTGTGTCATTAATTTAACATTTACTTCATTTTGTGCATCGCAAGGCTTATTCTAATCACTTTTTGTTATTAAGAATGTAGTTCATCCAATAAGCGCGTTTGTGTCATTAAATTAACATTTACGTCATTTTGTGCATCCGAAGGCTTATTCTAATCACTTTTCCTACTTAAGGAATGTATTTCATCCAATAAGTGCATTTGTGTCATTGGATGAACATTTACGTCATTTTGTGCAACCCAAGGCTTATTCTAATCAATTTTCGTACTTAAGGAATGTATTTCATCCAATAAGTGCATTTGTGTCATTGGATGAACATTTACGTCATTTTGTGCATCCCAAGGCTTATTCTAATCACTTTTCGTACTTAAGGAATGTAGTTCATCAAATAATCGCGTTTCTGTCATTGGATGAACATTTACGTCAATTTGTGCATCCCAAGGCTTATTCTAATCACTTTTTGTAGTTAAGGAATGTAGTTCATCCAATAAGTGCATTTGTGTCATAGGATGAACATTTACGTCATTTTGTGCATCCCAAGGCTTATTCTAATCACTTTTCGTACTTAAGGAATGTAGTTTATTCAATAAGCGCGTTTGTTTCATTAATTTAACATTTACGTCATTATGTGCATTCCAAGGCTTATTCTAATCACTTTTCTTTCTTAAGGAATGTAGTTTATTCAATAAGCGCGTTTGTTTCATTAATTTAACACTTACGTCATTTTGTATATCCCAAGACTTTTTCAAATCACTTTTTGTTCTTAAGGAATGTAGTTCATCCAATAAGCGCATTTGTGTCATTGGATGAACATTTACGTTATTTTGTGCATCCCAAGGTTTATTCTAATCACTTTTCGTACTTAAGGAGTGTAGTTCATTCAATAAGCACGTTTGTGTCATTAATTTAATTGTGCATCGCAATGGTTATTCTAATCACTTTTTGTTAATAAGGAATGTAGTTCATCCAATAAGTGCTTTTGTATCATTGGATGAACAATTACGTCATTTTGTGCATCCCAAGGCTTATTCTTATCACTTTTCGTACTTATGGAATGTAGTCCATCCAATAAGCACGTTTGTGTCTTTAATTTAACATTTACTTCATTTTGTTCATCGCAAGGCTTATTCTAATCACTTTTTGTTATTAAGGAATGTAGTTCATCCAATAAGTGCGTTTGTGTCATTAATTTAACATTTACGTCATTTAGTGCATCCCAAGGCTTATTCTAATCACTTTTTGTTCTTAAGGAATGTAGTTCATCCAATAAGTGCATTTGTGTCATTGGATGAACATTTACGTCATTTTGTGCATCCCAAGGCTTATTGTAAACACTTTTCGTACTTAAGGAATATAGTTTATTCAATAAACGCGTTTGTGTCATTAATTTAACACTTACGTCATTATGTGCATGCCAAGGCTTATTCTAATCACTTTTCTTTCTTAAGGAATGTAGTTTATTCAATAAGCGCGTTTGTTTCATTAATTTAACACTTACGTCATTTTGTATATCCCAAGGCTTTTTCAAATCACTTTTTGTTCTTAAGGAATGTAGTTCATCCAATAAGCGCATTTGTGTCATTGGATGAACATTTACGTTATTTTTTGCATCCCAAGGTTTATTCTAATCACTTTTCGTACTTAAGGAGTGTAGTTCATTCAATAAACGCGTTTGTGTCATTAATTTAATTGTGCATTGCAATGCTTATTCTAATCACTTTTTCTTAATAAGGAATGTAGTTCATCCAATAAGTGCTTTTGTATCATTGGATGAACAATTACGTCATTTTGTGCATCCCAAGGCTTATTCTTATCACTTTTCGTACTTATGGAATGTAGTTCATCCAATAAGCACGTTTGTGTCATTAATTTAACATTTACTTCATTTTGTGCGTCGCAAGGCTTATTCTAATCACTTTTTGTTATTAAGGAATGTAGTTCATCCAATAAGCGCGTTTGTGTCATTAAATTAACATTTACGTCATTTTGTGCATCCCAAGGCTTATAATAATCACTTTTCGTACTTAAGGAATGTATTTCATCCAATAAGTGCATTTGTGTCATTGGATGAACATTTACGTCATTTTGTGCATCCCAAGGCTTATTCTAATCAGTTTTCGTACTTAAGGAATGTAGTTCATCCAATAATCGCGTTTATGTCATTGGATGAACATTTACGTCAATTTGTGCATCCCAAGGCTTATTCTAATCACTTTTTGTACTTAAGGAATGTAGTTCATCCAATAAGTGTATTTGTGTCGTAGGATGAACATTTACGTCATTTTGTGCATCCCAAGGCTTATTCTCATCACTTTTCGTACTTAAGGAATGTAGTTCATCCAATAAGTGTATTTGTGTCGTAGGATGAACATTTACGTCATTTTGTGCATCCCAAGGCTTATTCTAATTACTTTTCGTACTTAAGGAATGTAGTTCATCCAATAATCGCGTTTGTGTCATTAATTTAACATTTACGTCATTTTGTGCATCCCAAGGCTTATTCTAATTACTTTTCGTACTTAAGGAATGTGGTTCATCCAATAAGCGCGTTTGTGTAATTAATTTAACATTTACGTCATTTTGTGCATCCCAAGGCTTATTATAACCACTTTTCGTACTTAAGGGATGTAGTTCATCCAATAAGCGTGTTTGTGTCATTAATTTAACATTTAATTCGTTTTGTGCATCCCATGGCTTATTATAATCACTTTTTGTACTTAAGAAATGTAATTCATCCAATATGTGCATTTGTGTCATTGGATCAACAGTTATGTCATTTTGTGCATTCGATGGCTTATTATAATCACTTTTCGTACTTAAGGAATGTAGTTCCTCCAATAAGTGTATTTGTGTCATTGGATGAACATTTATGTGATATTGTCCATCCCAAGGCTTATTGTAATCACTTTTCGTACTTAAGGAATGTAGTTCATCCAATAAGCGCGTTTGTGTAATTAATTTAACATTTACGTCATTTTGTGCATCCCAAGGCTTATTATAACCACTTTTCGTACTTAAGGGATGTAGTTCATCCAATAAGCGTGTTTGAGTCATTAATTTAACATTTCATTCGTTTTGTGCATCCCATGGCTTATTATAATCACTTTTTGTACTTAAGAAATGTAATTCATCCAATATGTGCATTTGTGTCATTGGATCAACAGTTACGTCATTTTGTGCATTCCATGGCTTATTATAATCACTTTTCGTACTTAAGGAATGTATTTCATCCAATAAGTGCATTTGTATAATTGGATGAACATTTATGTTATTTTGTGCATCCCAATGCTTATTCTAATCACTTTTCGTACTTAAGGAATGTAGTTCATCTAATAAGTGCATTTGTGTCATTGGATGAACATTTGCGTCATTTTGTGCATCCCAAGGCTTATTCTAATCACTATTCCTACTTAAGGATTGTCGTTCATCCAATAAGCGTGTTTGTTTCATTAATTTAACATTTACGTCATTTTATGCATCCTAAGGCATATTCTAATCACTTTTTGTGCTTAAGGAATGTAGTTAATCCAATAAGTGCATTTGTGTCAGTGGATGAACATTTACGTCATTTTGTGCATCCCAAGGCCTATTCTAATCACTTTTCCTACTTAAGGATTGTAGTTCAACCAATAAGCGTGTTTGTGTCATTAATTTAACATTTACGTCATTTTATGCATCCTAAGGCATATTCTAATCACTTTTTGTGCTTAAGGAATGTAGTTAATCCAATAAGTGCATTTGTGTCATTGGATGAACATTTACGTCATTTTGTGCATCCCAAGACTTATTCTAATCACTTTTCGTACTTAAGGAATGTAGTTCATCCAATAAGCGTGTTTGTGTCATTAATTTAACATTTAATTAATTTTGTGCATCCCATGGCTTGTTATAATCACTTTTCGTACTTAAGGAATGTAATTCATCCAATAAGTGCATTTGTGTCATTGGATAAACATTTACGTCATTTTGTACATTCCATGGCTTATTATAATCACTTTTCGTACTTAAGGAATGTATTTATTGGATGAACATTTATGTTATTTTGTGCATCCCAATGCTTATTCTAATTACTTTTCCTACTTAAGGATTATAGTTCATCCAATAAGTGCGTTGTGTCATTAATTTAACATTTACGTCATTTTGTGCATCCCAAGGCTTAATATAATCACTTTTTGTACTTAAGGAATGTAGTTCATCCAATAAGTGCATTTGTGTGTAATTGGATGAACATTTACGTCAATTTGTGCATCCCAAAGCTTATTCTAATCACTTTTCGTACTTAAGGAATGTAGTTCGTCCAATAAGTGCATTTGTGTCATTGGATGAACATTTTTGTGATTTTGTGCATCCCAAGACTTATTCTAATCACTTTTCGTACTTAAGGAATGTAGTTCATCCAATAAGCGCATTTGTGTCATTAATTTAACATTTACGTCATTTTGTGCATCACAAGGCATATTCTAATCACTTTTCGTACTTAAGGAATGTAGTTCATCCAATAAGTTCATTTGTGTCATTGGATGAACATTTAGTTCATCCAATAAGCGCGTTTGTGTCATTGGATGAACATTTACGTCATTTTGTGCATCCCAAGGCTTTATCTAATCACTTTTCGTACTTAAGGAATGTAGTTTATCTAATAAGTGCATTTGTGTCATTGGATGAATATTTACGTCATTTTGTGCATTCCAAGGATTATTATAATCACATTTTTTGTACTTAAGGAATGTAATTCATCCAATAAGTGCATTTGTGTCATTGGATGAACATTTACGTCAATTTGTGTATCCCAAAGCTTATTCTAATCACTTTTCGTACTTAAGAAATGTAGTTCATCCAATTAGCGCGTTTGTGTCATTGGATGAACATTTACGTCATTTTGTGCATTCCAAGGCTTATTATAATCATTTTTCGTACTTAAGGAATGTAATTCATCCAATAAGTGTATTTGTGTCATTGGATGAACATTTACGTCATTTTGTGCATCCCAATGCTTATTCTAATCACTTTTCGTACTTAAGGAATGTAGTTCATCCAATAAACGTGTTTGTGTCATTGGATGAACATTTACGTCATTTGGTGGATCCCAAGGCTTATTCTAATCACTTTTCGTACTTAAGGAATGTAGTTTATCTAATAAGTGCATTTGTGTCATTGGATGAACATTTACGTCATTTTGTGCATTCCAAGGCTTATTATAATCACATTTTTTGTACTTAAGGAATGTAATTCATCCAATAAGTGCATTTGTGTCATTGGATGAACATTTACGTCATTTTGTGCATCCCAAGGCTTATTCTAATCACTTTTCGTACCTAAGGAATGTAGTTCATCTAATATGTGATTTGTGTCATTGGATGAACATTTACGTCATTTTGTGCATCCCAAGGCTTATTCTAATCACTTTTCATACTTAAGGAATGTCGTTCATCCAATAAGCGCGTTTCTGTCATTGGATGAACATTTACGTCATTTTGTGCATCCCAAGGCTTATTCTAATCACTTTTGGTACTTAAGGAATGTAGTTCATCCAATAAGCACGTTTGTGTCATTGGATGAACATTTACGTCATTTTGTGCATCCCAAGGCTTACTCTAATCACTATTTGTATTTAAGGAATGTAGTTCATTCAATAAACGCGTTTGTGTCATTGGATGAACATTTACGTCAATTTTTGCATCCCAAGGAATTATTCTAATCACTTTTCGTACTTAAGGAATATAGTTTATTCAATAAGCGCGTTTGTGTCATTAAATTAACGTTTACGTCATTTTGTGCATCGCAAGGCTTATTCTAATCACTTTTCGTACTTAAGGAATGTAGTTCATCTAATAAGTGCATTTGTGTCATTGGATAAACATTTACGTTATTTTGTGCATCCCAAGGCTTATTCTAATCACTTTTCGTACTTAAGAAATGTAGTTTATTCAATAAGCGCGTTTGTGTCATTAAATTAACGTTTACGTCATTTTGTGCATCGCAAAGCTTATTCTAATCACTTTTCGTACTTAAGGAATGTAGTTCATCTAATAATTGCATTTGTGTCATTGGATAAACATTTACGTTATTTTGTGCATCCCAAGGCTTATTCTAATCACTATTCGTACTTAAGGAATGTAGTTTATTCAATAAGCGCGTTTGTGTCATTAAATTAACGTTTACGTCATTTTGTGTATCGCAAGGCTTATTCTAATCACTTTTCGTACTTAAGGAATGTAGTTCATCCAATAAGTGTATTTGTGTCATTGGATGAACATTTACGTCACTTTGTGCATCGCAAGGCTTATTCTAATCACTTTTCGTACTTAAGGAATGTAGTTCATCTATTAAGTGCATTTGTGTTATTGGATGAACATTTACGTCATTTTGTGCAGCCCAAGGCTTATTCTAATCATTTTTCGTACTTAAGGAATGTAGTTCATCCTATAAGTGCGTTTGTGTCATCAATTTATCATTTATGTCATTTTATGTATCCAAAGGCTTAATATAATCACTTTTCGTACTAAAGGAATGTATTTCATCCAATTAGTGCATTTGTGTCATTGGATTAACATTTACGTCATTTTGTGCATCCCAACGCTTATTCTAATCACTTTTCGTACTTAAGGAATGTAGTTCATCCAATAAGCACGTTTGTGTCATTAATTTGACTTCTATGCATTTTGTGCATCCCAAGGCTTATTATAATCACTTTTTGTACTTAAGGAATGTAATTCATCCAATAAGTGCATTTGTGTTATTGGATGAACATTTACGTCATTTTGTGCATTCCAAGGCTTATTATAATCATTTTTCGTACTTAAGGAATGTAATTCATCCAATAAGTGTATTTGTGTCATTGGATGAACATTTACGTCATTTTGTGCATCCCAATGCTTATTCTAATCACTTTTCGTACTTAAGGAATGTAGTTCATCCAATAAACGTGTTTGTGTTATTGGATGAACATTTACGTCATTTGGTGGATCCCAAGGCTTATTCTAATCACTTTTCGTACTTAAGGAATGTAGTTTATCTAATAAGTGCATTTGTGTCATTGGATGAACATTTACGTCATTTTGTGCATTCCAAGGCTTATTATAATCACATTTTTTGTACTTAAGGAATGTAATTCATCCAATAAGTGCATTTGTGTCATTGGATGAACATTTACGTCATTTTGTGCATCCCAAGGCTTATTCTAATCACTTTTCGTACCTAAGGAATGTAGTTCATCTAATATGTGATTTGTGTCATTGGATGAACATTTACGTCATTTTGTGCATCCCAAGGCTTATTATAATCACTTTTTGTACTTAAGGAATGTAATTCATCCAATAAGTGCATTTGTGTTATTGGATGAACATTTACGTCATTTTGTGCATCCCAAGGCTTATTCTAATCACTTTTCATACTTAAGGAATGTAGTTCATCCAATAAGCGCGTTTGTGTCATTGGATGAACATTTACGTCATTTTGTGCATCCCAAGGCTTATTCTAATCACTTTTCGTACTTAAGGAATGTAGTTCCTCCAATAAGTGCATTTGTGTCATTGGATGAACATTTACGTCATTTTGTGCATTCTAAGGCTTATTATAATCACTTTACGTCCTTAAGGAATGTATTTCATCCAATAAGTGCATTTGTGTCATTGGAT
>JBBPBO010000005.1:51792487-51818831 GCA_037974295.1 Cicer cuneatum | reverse complement strand
ATTTACGTCATTTTGTGCATTCCAAGGCTTATTATAATCACATTTTTTGTACTTAAGGAATGTAATTCATCCAATAAGTGCATTTGTGTCATTGGATGAACATTTACGTCATTTTGTGCATCCCAAGGCTTATTCTAATCACTTTTCGTACCTAAGGAATGTAGTTCATCTAATATGTGATTTGTGTCATTGGATGAACATTTACGTCATTTTGTGCATCCCAAGGCTTATTATAATCACTTTTTGTACTTAAGGAATGTAATTCATCCAATAAGTGCATTTGTGTTATTGGATGAACATTTACGTCATTTTGTGCATCCCAAGGCTTATTCTAATCACTTTTCATACTTAAGGAATGTAGTTCATCCAATAAGCGCGTTTGTGTCATTGGATGAACATTTACGTCATTTTGTGCATCCCAAGGCTTATTCTAATCACTTTTCGTACTTAAGGAATGTAGTTCCTCCAATAAGTGCATTTGTGTCATTGGATGAACATTTACGTCATTTTGTGCATTCTAAGGCTTATTATAATCACTTTACGTCCTTAAGGAATGTATTTCATCCAATAAGTGCATTTGTGTCATTGGATGAACATTTACGTCATTTTGTGCATCCCAAGGCTTATTATAACCACTTTTCGTACTTAAGGGATGTAGTTCATCCAATAAGCGTGTTTGTGTCATTAATTTAACATTTAATTCGTTTTGTGCATCCCATGGCTTATTATAATCACTTTTTGTACTTAAGAAATGTAATTCATCCAATATGTGCATTTGTGTCATTGGATCAACAGTTATGTCATTTTGTGCATTCGATGGCTTATTATAATCACTTTTCGTACTTAAGGAATGTAGTTCCTCCAATAAGTGTATTTGTGTCATTGGATGAACATTTATGTGATTTTGTGATTCCCAAGGCTTATTGTAATCACTTTTCGTACTTAAGGAATGTAGTTCATCCAATAAGCGCGTTTGTGTAATTAATTTAACATTTACGTCATTTTGTGCATCCCAAGGCTTATTATAACCACTTTTCGTACTTAAGGGATGTAGTTCATCCAATAAGCGTGTTTGTGTCATTAATTTAACATTTCATTCGTTTTGTGCATCCCTTGGCTTATTATAATCACTTTTTGTACTTAAGAAATGTAATTCATCCAATATGTGCATTTGTGTCATTGGATCAACAGTTACGTCATTTTGTGCATTCCATGGCTTATTATAATCACTTTTCGTACTTAAGGAATGTATTTCATCCAATAAGTGCATTTGTATAATTGGATGAACATTTATGTTATTTTGTGCATCCCAAGGCTTATTCTAATCACTTTTCGTACTTAAGGAATGTAGTTCATCTAATAAGTGCATTTGTGTCATTGGATGAACATTTGCGTCATTTTGTGCATCCCAAGGCTTATTCTAATCACTATTCCTACTTAAGGATTGTCGTTCATCCAATAAGCGTGTTTGTTTCATTAATTTAACATTTACGTCATTTTATGCATCCTAAGGCATATTCTAATCACTTTTTGTGCTTAAGGAATGTAGTTAATCCAATAAGTGCATTTGTGTCATTGGATGAACATTTACGTCATTTTGTGCATCCCAAGGCCTATTCTAATCACTTTTCCTACTTAAGGATTGTAGTTCAACCAATAAGCGTGTTTGTGTCATTAATTTAACATTTACGTCATTTTATGCATCATAAGGCATATTCTAATCACTTTTTGTGCTTAAGGAATGTAGTTAATCCAATAAGTGCATTTGTGTCATTGGATGAACATTTACGTCATTTTGTGCATCCCAAGACTTATTCTAATCACTTTTCGTACTTAAGGAATGTAGTTCATCCAATAAGCGTGTTTGTGTCATTAATTTAACATTTAATTAATTTTGTGCATCCCATGGCTTATTATAATCACTTTTCGTACTTAAGGAATGTAATTCATCCAATAAGTGCATTTGTGTCATTGGATAAACATTTACGTCATTTTGTACATTCCATGGCTTATTATAATCACTTTTCGTACTTAAGGAATGTATTTATTGGATGAACATTTATGTTATTTTGTGCATCCCAATGCTTATTCTAATTACTTTTCCTACTTAAGGATTATAGTTCATCCAATAAGTGCGTTGTGTCATTAATTTAACATTTACGTCATTTTGTGCATCCCAAGGCTTAATATAATCACTTTTTGTACTTAAGGAATGTAGTTCATCCAATAAGTGCATTTGTGTGTAATTGGATGAACATTTACGTCAATTTGTGCATCCCAAAGCTTATTCTAATCACTTTTTGTACTTAAGGAATTTAGTTCGTCCAATAAGTGCATTTGTGTCATTGGATGAACATTTTTGTGATTTTGTGCATCCCAAGACTTATTCTAATCACTTTTCGTACTTAAGGAATGTAGTTCATCCAATAAGCGCATTTGTGTCATTAATTTTACATTTACGTCATTTTGTGCATCACAAGGCATATTCTAATCACTTTTCGTACTTAAGGAATGTAGTTCATCCAATAAGTTCATTTGTGTCATTGGATGAACATTTAGTTCATCCAATAAGCGCGTTTGTGTCATTGGATGAACATTTACGTCATTTTGTGCATCCCAAGGCTTTATCTAATCACTTTTCGTACTTAAGGAATGTAGTTTATCTAATAAGTGCATTTGTGTCATTGGATGAATATTTACGTCATTTTGTGCATTCCAAGGCTTATTATAATCACATTTTTTGTACTTAAGGAATGTAATTCATCCAATAAGTGCATTTGTGTCATTGGATGAACATTTACGTCATTTTGTGCATCCCAAGGCTTATTCTAATCACTTTTCGTACCTAAGGAATGTAGTTCATCTAATATGTGATTTGTGTCATTGGATGAACATTTACGTCATTTTGTGCATCCCAAGGCTTATTATAATCACTTTTTGTACTTAAGGAATGTAATTCATCCAATAAGTGCATTTGTGTTATTGGATGAACATTTACGTCATTTTGTGCATCCCAAGGCTTATTCTAATCACTTTTCATACTTAAGGAATGTAGTTCATCCAATAAGCGCGTTTGTGTCATTGGATGAACATTTACGTCATTTTGTGCATCCCAAGGCTTATTCTAATCACTTTTCGTACTTAAGGAATGTAGTTCCTCCAATAAGTGCATTTGTGTCATTGGATGAACATTTACGTCATTTTGTGCATTCCAAGGCTTATTATAATCACTTTTCGTCCTTAAGGAATGTATTTCATCCAATAAGTGCATTTGTGTCATTGGATGAACATTTACGTCATTGTGTGCATTCAAAGGCTTATTATAATCACTTTTCGTACTTAATGAATGTAGTTCGTCCAATAAGCGCGTTTGTGTCATTGGATGCACATTTACTTCATTTTGTGCATCCCAAGGCTTATTCTAATCACTTTTCGTACTTAACGAATGTAGTTTATCTAATAAGTGCATTTGTGTCATTGGATGAACATTTACGTCATTTTGTGCATTCCAAGGCTTATTATAATCACATTTTTTGTACTTAAGGAATGTAATTCATCCAATAAGTGCATTTGTGTCATTGGATGAACATTTACGTCATTTTGTGCATCCCAAGGCTTATTCTAATCACTTGTCGTACCTAAGGAATGTAGTTCATCTAATATGTGATTTGTGTCATTGGATGAACATTTACGTCATTTTGTGCATCCCAAGGCTTATTCTAATCACTTTTTATACTTAAGGAATGTAGTTCATCCAATAAGCGCGTTTGTGTCATTGGATGAACATTTACGTCATTTTGTGCATCCCAAGGCTTATTCTAATCACTTTTCGTACTTAAGGAATGTAGTTCCTCCAATAAGTGCATTTGTGTCATTGGATGAACATTTACGTCATTTTGTGCATTCCAAGGCTTATTATAATCACTTTTCGTCCTTAAGGAATGTATTTCATCCAATAAGTGCATTTGTGTCATTGGATGAACATTTACGTCATTGTGTGCATTCAAAGGCTTATTATAATCACTTTTCGTACTTAATGAATGTAGTTCGTCCAATAAGCGCGTTTGTGTCATTGGATGCACATTTACTTCATTTTGTGCATCCCAAGGCTTATTCTAATCACTTTTCATAGTTAATGAATGTAGTTTATTCAACAAGCGTGTTTGTGTCATTAATTTATCATTTACTTCATTTTGTGCATCGCAAGGCTTATTCTAATCAATTTTCGTACTTAAGAAATGTAGTTCATCCAATAAGCGCTTTTGTGGCATTGGATGAACATTTACACCATTTTGTGCATCCCAAGACTTATTCTAATCACTTTTCGTACTTAAGGAATGTAGTTCATCCAATAAGCGCTTTCGTGTCATTGGATGAACATTTACGTCATTTTGTGCATCCCAAGGCTTATTCTAATCACTTTTGGTACTTAAGGAATGTAGTTCATCCAATAAGCACGTTTGTGTCATTGGATGAACATTTACGTCATTTTGTGCATCCCAAATCTTATTCTAATCACTTTTTGTATATAAGGAATGTAGTTCATTCAATAAACGCGTTTGTGTCATTGGATGAACATTTACGTCAATTTGTGCATCCCAAGGAATTATTCTAATCACTTTTCGTACTTAACGAATGTAGTTTATTCAATAAGCCCGTTTGTGTCATTAAATTAACGTTTACGTCATTTTGTGCATCGCAAGGCATATTCTAATCACTTTTCGTACTTAAGGAATGTAGTTCATCTAATATGTGCATTTGTGTCATTGGATAAACATTTACGTTATTTTGTGCATCCCAAGGCTTATTCTAATCACTTTTCGTACTTAAGGAATGTAGTTTATTCAATAAGCGCGTTTGTGTCATTAAATTAACGTTTACGTCATTTTGTGTATCGCAAGGCTTATTCTAATCACTTTTCGTACTTGAGGAATGTAGTTCATCCAATAAGTGTATTTGTGTCATTGGATGAACATTTACGTCATTTTGTGCATCCCAAGGCTTATTCTAATCACTTTTCGTATTTAAGGAATGTAGTTCATCCAAAAGCGCGTTTGTGTCATTGGATGAACATTTACGTCATTTTGTGCATCCCAAGTGTTATTCTAATCACTTTTCGTACTTAAGGAATGTAGTTTATCTAATAAGTGCATTTGTGTCGCTGGATGAACATTTACGTCATTTTGTGCATTCCAAGACTTATTATAATCACATTTTTTGTACTTAAGGAATGTAATTCATCCAATAAGTGCATTTGTGTCATTGGATGAACATTTACATCATTTTGTGTATTCCAAGGCTTATTCTAATCACTTTTCGTACTTAAGGAATGTAGTTCATCCAATAAGCGCATTTGTGTCATTGGATGAACATTTACGTCATTTTGTGCATCCCAAGGGTTATTCTAATCACTTTTCGTACTTAAGGAATGTAGTTCATCTAATAGGTGCATTTGTGTCATTGGATAAACATTTACGTCATTTTTTGCATCCCAAGACTTATTCTAATCACTTTTCGTAATTAAGGAATTAGTTCATGAATAAGCGCGTTTGTGCCATTGGATGGACATTTACGTTTTTTTGTGCATCCTAAAGCTTATTCTAATCACTTTTTCGTACTTAAGGAATGTAGTTTATTCAATAAGCACGTTTGTGTTGTTAACTTAACATTTATGTCATTTTGTGCATCGCAAGGCTTATTCTAATCACTTTTCGTACTTAAGGAATGTAGTTCATCCAATAAGCGCGTTTGCGTCATTAATTTAACATTTATGCATTTTGTGCATCCCAAGGCTTCTTATAATCACTTTTTGTACTTAAGGAATGTAATTCATGCAATAAGTACATTTGTATCATTGGATGAATATTTACGTCATTTTGTGTATTCCAAGGCTATTTATAATCACTTTTCGTACTTAAGGAATGTATTTCATCCAATAAGTGCATTTGTGTTATTGTATGAACATTTACGTCATTTTGTGCATGCCAAGGCTTATTCTAATCCCTTTTCGTACTTAAGGAATGTAGTTTATTCAATAAGCCCGTTTGTGTCATTAATTTAACATTTACGTCATTTTGTGCATCCCAAGGCTTATTCTAATCACTTTTTGTTCTTAAGGAATGTATTTCATCCAATAAGTGCATTTGTGTTATTGTATGAACATTTACGTCATTTTGTGCATGCCAAGGCTTACTCTAATCACTTTTCGTACTTAAGGAATGTACTCTATTCAATAAGTGCGTTTGTGTCATTAATTTAACATTTACGTCATTTTGTGCATCCCAAGGCTTATTCTTATCACTTTTTGTTCTTAAGGAATGTAGTTCATCCAATAAGTGCATTTGTGTCATTGGATGAACATTTACATCATTTTGTGCATCCCAAGGCTTATTCTAATCACTTTTCGTACTTAAGGAATGTAGTTCATCCAATAAGCGCATTTGT
The DNA here is from genome assembly GCA_037974295.1 of Cicer cuneatum. Taxonomy (NCBI): domain Eukaryota; kingdom Viridiplantae; phylum Streptophyta; class Magnoliopsida; order Fabales; family Fabaceae; genus Cicer; species Cicer cuneatum. The sequence goes on along the minus strand of JBBPBO010000005.1, from coordinate 51,812,387 downwards.
GTCATTAATTTAACATTTACGTCATTTTGTGCATCCCAAAGCATATTCTAATCACTTTTCTTTCTTAAAGAAATGTAGTTCATCCAATAAGTGCATTTGTCTCATTGGATGAACATTTACGTCATTTGGTGCATCCCAAGGCTTACTCTAATCACTTTTCATACATAAGGAATGTAGTTCATCCAATAAGCCCGTTTGTGTCATTGGATGAACATTTACGTAAATTTGTGCGTCCCAAGGTTTATTCTAATCACTTTTCGTACTTAAGGAATGTAGTTCATCCAATAAGTGCATTTGTGTCATTGGATGGACATTTCAGTAATTTTGTGTATCCCAAGGCTTATTCTAATCGCTTTTCGTGGTTAACGAATGTTGTTCATCAAATAAGAGCGTTTGTGTCATTAATTTAACATTTACGTCATTTTGTGCATAGCAAGGCTTATTTTAATCACTTTTCATACTTAAGGAATGTATTTCATCCAATAAGTGCATATGTCTCATTGGATGAACATTTACGTCATTTTGTGCATCCCAAGGCTTATTCTAATCACTTTTCGTACTTAAGGAATGTAGTTCATCCAATAAGCGCGTTTGTGTCATTGGATGAACATTTACGTAAATTTGTGCGTCCCAAGGTTTATTCTAATCACTTTTCGTACTTAAGGAATGTAGTTCATCCAATAAGGGCATTTGTGTCATTGGATGAACATTTCTGTAATTTTTTGTATCCCAAGGCTTATTCTAATCGCTTTTCGTGGTTAACGAATGTAGTTCATAAAATAAGAGCGTTTGTGTCATTAATTTAACATTTACGTCATTTTGTGCATCCCAAGGCTTATTTTAATCACTTTTCATACTTAAGGAATGTATTTCATCCAATAAGTGCATATGTCTCATTGGATGAACATTTACGTCATTTTGTGCATCCCAAGGCTTATTCTAATCACTTTTCGTACTCAAGGTATGTAGTTCATCCAATAAGCGCGTTTATGTCATAAATTTAACATTTACATTATTTTGTGCATCCCAAGGCTTATTATAATCAGTTTTTGTACTTAAGGAATGTATTTCATCCAATAAGTGTATTTGTGTCATTGGATGAACATTTACGTCTTTTTGTGCATCCCAAGGCTTATTCTAATCACTTTTCGTAGTTGAGGAATGTAGTTCATCCAATAAGCGCGTTTGTGTCATTAATTTAACATTTACATCATTTTGTGCATCCCAACGCTTCTTCTAATCACTTTTTGTGCTTAAGGAATGTAGTTCATCCAATAAGTGCCTTTGTGTCATTGGATGAATATTAACGTCTATTTGTGCATCCCAAGGCTTATTCTAATCACTTTTCGTAGTTGAGGAATGTAGTTCATCCAATAAGCGCGTTTATGTCATTAATTTAGCATTTACATCATTTTGTGCATCCCAAGGCTTATGCTAATCACTTTTTGTTCTTAAGGAATGGAGTTCATCCAATAAGTGCATTTGTGTCATTGGATGAACATTTACGTCTTTTTGTGCATCCCAAGGCTTATTCTAATCACTTTTCGTAGTTGAGGAATGTTGTTCATCCAATAAGCGCGTTTGTGTCATTAATTTAAGATTTACATCATTTTGTGCATCCCAAGGCTTATTCTAATCACTTTTTGTTCTTAAGGAATGTAGTTCATCCAATAAGTGCATTTGTGTCATTGGATGAACATTTACGTCATTTTGTGCATCCCAATGCTTATTCTAATCACTTTTCTCACTTAAGGAATGTAGTTCATCCAATAAGCGCGTTTGTGTCATTAATTTAACATTAACGTCATTTTGTGCATCCCAAGGCTTATTTTAATCACTTTTCGTACTTAAGGATTGTACTTCATCCAATAAGTGCATATGTGTCATTGGATGAACATTTACTTCATTTTGTGCATCCCAAGGCTTATTCTAATCACTTTTCGTACTTAAGGAATGTAGTTCATCCAATAAGCGCATTTGTGTCATTAATTTAACATTTACGTCATTTTGTGCATCCCAAAGCATATTCTAATCACTTTTCTTTCTTAAAGAAATGTAGTTCATCCAATAAGTGCATTTGTCTCATTGGATGAACATTTACGTCATTTGGTGCATCCCAAGGCTTACTCTAATCACTTTTCATACTTAAGGAATGTAGTTCATCCAATAAGCGCGTTTGTGTCATTGGATGAACATTTACGTAAATTTGTGCGTCCTAAGGTTTATTCTAATCACTTTTCGTACTTAAGGAATGTAGTTTATTCAATAGGCGCGTTTGTGTCATTAATTTAACATTTACGTCATTTTGTGCATCCCAAGGCTTATTCTAATCACTTTTTGTTCTTAAGGAATGTAGTTCATCCAATAAGTGCCTTTGTGTCATTAATTTAACATTTACGTCATTTTGTGCATCCCAAGGCTTATTATAATCAGTTTTTGTACTTAAGGAATGTATTTCATCCAATAAGTGTATTTGTGTCATTGGATGAACATTTACGTCAATTTGTGCATCCGAAGGCTTATTCTAATCACTTTTTGTTCTTAAGGAATGTAGTTCATCCAATAAGTGCCTTTGTGTCATTAATTTAACATTTACGTCATTTTGTGCATCCCAAGGCTTATTATAATCACTTTTCGTACTTACGGAATGTATTTCATCCAATAAGTGTATTTGTGTCATTGGATGAACATTTACGTTATTTTGTGCATCCCAAGGCTTATTCTAATCATTTTTCGTACTTAAGGAATGTAGTTTATTCAATAAGCGCGTTTGTGTCATTAATTTAACATGTACGTCATTATGTGCATCCCAAGCTTATTCTAATCACTTTTCGTACTTAAGGAATGTAGTTCATCCAATAAGTGCGTTTGTGTCATTAATTTAACATTTACGTCATTTTGTGCATCCAAAGGCTTATTCTAATCACTTTTTGTTCTTAAGGAATGTAGTTCATCCAATAAGTGCATTTGTGTCATTGGATGAACATTTACGTCATTTTGTGCATCCCAAGGCTTATTCTATTCACTTTTCGTACTTAAGGAATGTAGTTTGTAACACCCTGAGTTCAGAATACAGCGCGAGTGTATTTTTTTTTTCAATAAATGATTAAAATGAGTTTTCCAAAATTAATGTCAAGGGAATTAAAATAAAATTTTCATTAGTTCATTTGAAAAGAGAACACCCGGCCTTTGGCCACTAAATAGGATCAGAGTGCAGAATAATACAGCAGAAAAGTCATACATTAATTCCCCAAAATAAAATAACATTTCCCAAAAACTCAAGACCATATACAAAAGTCTAGTCTGATCATGCACTAAGCTACAGTAGCACGGTCTCCACCGTATCCTCTATAAGTCTCGTCTTCAACCAGCTATTCGTCCCTCTGCATTGTCCACGTAGACTCCGTACATGAAAATCAGGGGAAACTAACGACGTTTCCGTCGTTAGTGTATCCGTCGGTCGGACGGGTTCGGGTAACATCTGAGGGCAAAGCCCAAAGTCCACTGTAACACCCCGAGTTTAAAACACAGCGCGAGTGTATTTTTTTTTAAAACGAATACATAAATAAAAGGGTTTTCAGAATTAATTCCAAGGGAATTAAAATCAATTCAATTTAAATATCATTCGACGTCGTAATCCAAAATAGTAAGGTAATTAAACAACAACATCACGATTAATGGAATGAGATATTTTTGGGAAATTAATCTTTATAATATACTAAAATAAAGATACATCAAAACTGGATTCTCAATCCATCAAAATATTTATCAGAGTGCGGAAGAGTTTTACAATAATTCTCAAAATAAATATTTACAACCATTGAGCTCAAAAACCCTATACATAAGTCTAAACTGATCATACACTAAGCTATAGTAGCTCGGTTTCCACCGTATCATCCACAAGTCTTATCTTCACCCAGCTTCCCATCCCTTTGCGTAGCCCACAAAGTAATGATCAAGGGAAATTAACGACGTTCCCTGTCGTTAGTGTGACCATCAGGGGTACGGGTTTGAATCTCATCTGAGGGCAAAGCCCAATTTTCCACAATAATTGTAAAGGGTCACCAACCGAAATTAACAATTACCACATAGCATTTATATCAGCAATCACAAACATATTCATGGCATATCATATAACAATGATGATAAATAAGGATGCTCAATTTTGAAATACATGACATTCGTACTTTTCAAAACAGCAACCAAATAAATATGAAAATTATGTTGTAAGCACAAACATCAAATCAGCAGTCACACCAATTCATCAGAAATTCCAGAATCTATAAACTACTTACACACACAATTTTCAAACATCACATACCCAAAACGTGACCCACCGGTCAATCACCCAATGCAATATGTATATGCTCATATATACAATTTTCTTGGAATTACCAAGGTGCAGTCGCTCAACAGACCAGCACAATTTAACGGCCCTCAAGACCAGGGTGCAATCGCTCAACAGATCAGCACCAGTGCAGACGCTCAACAGTCCAGCACTCGTGCAGTCGCTCAACAGACCAGCACGTTTGACATAAACCAAGGTACAATCGCTCAATAGATCAGTACCTAGTGCAGTCGCTCAATAGACCAGCACTCGTGCAATCGCTCAACAGATCAGCACGTGGCTGCGCATTTCAGGGTACAGACGCTCAACAGTCCAGTACCAGTGCAATCGCTCAACAGACCAGCACTTATATACCAAGGTACAATCGCTCAACAGATCAGTACCTAGTGCAGACGCTCAACAGTCCAGCACTCGTGCAATCGCTCAACAGATCAGCACGTGGTTGCGCATTTACTCTGTGGCCCATCGCGGGTACCACTTGACTATGCAATGCATGAATATGCAGTGTTTCACTTCTCTGGAAACAGTATGCAAAATCAGGAAATTCATGCCTTTCAATCATATTTAAAATAACTTAGCACAGTCAAAATTATCATCATCACAAACATGACCAAACAGCCAAGTAATCATCAACATTTGAAATGTTTTCCCAACCTCTTGAAAATTTCAAACACAGTGTTAAAAACTGAATTTTCTGGAATTTACGAATCTGTATTCGAATACAGCTTCTCTGTATTCGAATACATAAGCCAAAAACAGAACCAGAATGATCAGCCTCAGAACATCAAAAACTGAACCAGAATGAGGATCATCAGAAGCAAAACAGAATGACTCACACCAGAATCATCAGAAGCAGAAACAACAGAATGATTCATACCAGAATCATCAAAAGCAGAAACAACAGCATGATTCATACCAGAATCATCAGAAACAACACAGAATGATTCATCCAGAATCATCAGAAACAACACATAAATGGCTTTTGAGTAAACTGTTTTTCTTCACCAACACTCAGAAATATCAAAAGAAGAAGAAAACAATAAAGCAGAACTGGCGCCGTAGAGGAAAGAAGAAAGAGTTTCTCACTTAAATATCCACATAAATGCTGACTGACACAGCAGAGGAAAAGGAGGAATTGTTTCTTTCCTCACAAATATCTACGCCACCTCACCCAACTCTTATATTAAAATAACTTTTGATCCTCCAACACTTAACCCGTCTCGTCGAAATTAGCAGAGAATATCTTAATTAACGGCCCGATAATTTAATTACTCGAAGTTAAATTAATTCATCCATTATCCAATAATTTTAACTCCACCTCCAAAACGATATATATATATATATATATATTTACACAAAAACATATATATATATATATATTGAATATTTTACAAATATTCCCAAATACACTTAAAATTAAATATGAATTTAATTTTAAAATTAAGGGTCTTACATCCACAATAATAGCAAGGGTCACCGACCGAAATTAACAAATAAGCACATAGCATATATCTCACAACAACACATATATTCATGGCATAATATATGACAATGATGAGGAAAATAATAATGCTCATTTGAAATTTAATGACTTATATGCCTTTTCAAAACAACAGCCAATTATTATGAAATATGTGGTAAGTACAAACAACACCTCAGCAAATCACAATCATTAAATCAAAAATTCAGATTCTGAACAGTACTCACACACATTCAATTTCCACTCATCATCATAATCCAATCGTGACCCACCGGTCAATCCCCCAATGCAATATGTATATGCTCATGTATACAATTTTCTTGGAATCACCAAGGTGCAGTCGCTCACAGACCAGCACGATTTATATATGTCAGACTTTAACGGCCCTCAAGACCAGGGTGCAATCTCTCACAGATCAGCACCAGTGCAGTCGCTCAACAGACCAGCACGACTTCACAAATGGAATGGACCGTCTAATACACGCGGAACCATTCCGTAGCCCGGATAGAATAGACCGTCTAATACACGCGGAACTACTCTAAACCCGGATAGAATAGACCGTCTAATACACGCGGAACTATTCTATAACCATCATGGTCACTACAATTACATGTATTAGCCTCTCACAGGCCAAATACACAGAAGTTAAATCCTCGCACGGATAGAATGGACCGTCTAATACACGCGGAACCACTCCGTAGTCCGAGTAGAATAAACTGTCTAATACATGCGGAACTACTCTGACCCCGGATAGAACAGACCGTCTAATACATGCGAAACTATTCTATAACCCTTGGTTACTACTTAACTTCGCGACCCATCACGGTCATCGCATCAACTCTGTGGCCCATCGCGGTTACCACCTGACTATGCAATGCATGAACATGCAATGTTTTCTCTTCACTGAAAATAGTATGCAATAACAGAAAATTCATGCCGTTCCATCATATTTCAAAACATCTCAATATAATCAATATCATCATTAACACGTCAATGATTAAACATTCAGGTAATCATTAACACTTTACATTATCACACAATTCCATTCTTAATCATCATAAGTCTTTCCCCCAACTCTTAAAATTCACAAAATAGTGTTTAAAACTGAGTTTTCTGGAAAATACGAATCTGTATTCGAATACAGCCTCTCTGTATTCGAATACAGGAGTCAAAACAGTGCATAATTAATACTCTATATTCGAATACAGCCCTGTGGTATTCGAATACAGAGGCAGTCTCAGTGCACAAATCAACATTTTTCACTACATCATTAAAGGTTTTCAAAACATCATCTTCTCCTCTTCAAAACTATATCAAGGATTCCATTTTAAATCATTTTAATCCTTCTCAAAGTTTCCCAACACTTTAAAATTCACAAGGCAGAGTTTAAAACTTGATTTTCTGGAAAACACGAATCTGTATTTGAATACAGCTTCCTTGTATTCGAATACAGAAGCTAAAAACTGAGTTTCAGGAAAACACGAATCTGTATTCGAATACAGATCCCTTGTATTCGAATACAGAAGTTGAAACTAGTGAAAATATGCAATTTTAACATTCTGTATTCGAATACAACATGCCTGTAGTCGAATACAGAAGACAAAACCAGAATGATCAACATCAGATCATCAGAAAACAAAACCTGAATCAGAATGATTAACATCAGAATATTAGAAACAGAATTAGACTCAAAATCATCAACACCAGAACATCAGAAACAGAACCAGAATGAATGATTAATATCAGAACATCAGGAAACAGAACTAGAATCACAATCATCAACACCAGAACATCAGAAAACAGAACCAGAATGAATGATTAATATCAGAACATCAGGAAACAGAACCAAAATCAGAATCATCAACACCATAACATCAGAAAACAGAACTAGAATCAGGATCATCAACACCAGAACATCAGAAAACAGAACCAGAATGAATGATTAATATCAGAACATCAGGAAACAGAACCAGAATCAGAATCATCAACACCAGAACATTAGAAAACAGAACCAGAATCAGGATCATCAACACCAGAACATCAGAAAACAAAACCAGAATGAATGATTAATATCAGAACATCAGGAAACAGAACCAGAATCAGAATCATCAACACCAGAACATCAGAAACAGGACCAGAATCAGAATGATTAAAATCAGAACATCAGAAGCAAAACAGAATGATTCACACCAGAATCATCAGAAGCAAAACAGAATGATTCACACAAGAATCATCAGAAGCAAAACAAAATGACTTACACCAGAATCATCAGAAGCAAAACAGAATGACTCACCAGAATCACCAGAAGCAAAACAGAATGACTCACACTAGAATCACCAAAAGTAAAACAGAAAGACTCACACCAGATTCACCAGAAGCAAAACAGAATGATTCACTCCAGAATCATCAGAAGAAAAAACGGGATGATTAACATCAGAATCATCAGAAGCAGAAACAGGATGATTAACATCAGAATCATCAGAAGCAGAAACAGGATGATTAACATCAGAATCATCAGAAGCAAAAATTCTTCTTCTGTATTCGACTACAGGGCTCGTAGTCGAATACAAGTTTGAAAACTTAAGTAAAACAGAAATTTTACAGGTTGTAGTCGAATACACACATGTTGCATTCGAATACACCTTCGAAAACCAGTGAAAATTTCCTGAGATTTCAACCATTTTCAAACTGTTTTCTTTTAAAACAACAACCAAACAACAAAACAGATTCAACACTTTTTTTCCAGACAATACTTCCCTCATTAAAAATCCCTTTTATTTTAAATCATCAACATCACCAGAATCATTCACAACAGAAGCAGAATCAAAATCATTAACACCAAATCATCCAGAACAGAAACAGAATGATCACACCAGAATCAGAACATGCATCTCCAAACTACATGCAAGGCATTTTCAGCATTCTTACACAAACAACACAACATGCAAGCATATTCTAGTCTTTCTCAAACATCAGAATAATCATGTAAGCATTTCAGCTTTCACAACACATCAGAATCACATGCAGCATCACAGCAGCAAAACAGAATGCATTTTTGCATTTTAAAACTATTTTTCCAAAACAGTTCTATAACATGCATTTTAATCATATTTAAAATAACATGCAAAACGTTTTTCAGCTTTCCCACACAAATAAAACATCTTTGCAGTAACAACCAAAACAACAACATCACAGATTCATTACACATCACAAAAATGCATTTTCTTCATTTTTTCAAAAATGTGATTGCAAAATAGTTTTTCTTCAAAAACAGAATGAAACAGCAAGCATTTACAGCCCTAATGCAACTAGAAAGTTTGAAGGTGCCCTTACCCTTGTTGCGTGTTCTGCTATTCCTCTCGTTTCTGATTCTGCTCCCGTTTGCGCGTCCAAAACCAGTGAAACTGCAGCTTGAGTTTGCTGCTACGAAACTGGGTTCTTTAGCTCCGTAATGGTATGGGGAATAACTTTTATACTGGGGTTTTGGTGTTTCAGTGCTTGGATGTCCAAGTAATGGCACTTTGAAAAGTTCCCTCTTTTCTTTCTTTGTAATCGTGACTGGAAGGGGAAGGCAGAAACAGCACACAGGATGGGAGGGAAAGGTACTGTTACATGCAACACTATTACATGCAGTATGGGCAGTGAGGAAGGAGGGATGGTGTTCTGATTTCACCATCATGCTCACTCCTATTTATAGGTTTTTGAGGTGCCACCTCACCCAAAACTATTGTTAAAATAATGCTGAATCCTTTAGCACTTAATTGTCTTGTAATTAGCCATTAATCCTCAATTAACTTGTCCGATTAATTTAATTACTCGAAATTAAATTAATTTAATCTTCATCCAATAATTTTGATTCATCTTCCAAAATAATATTTACATATATATATATATATTCACTCAAAACATACATATATTAAATATTTTACAAATATCCCCAAAATACCCTTAATATTAATTTTTAAGGGTCTTACATTACTACCCCCCTTAAATTAGTTTCGTCCTCGAAACTACTTATTAGTAAACAACTGAGGATATTGCTCCCTCATCTTACTCTCCGGTTCCCATGTGATAAACGCGTCCTCTAGCAGTGGGACGAGTAGCCCTAGTTGCGTTCACTGTTGGTTCCACCTTCGGAACCTTGCAATCCCTTGCAAAGTGTCCTGGCTTCTGGCAATTGTAGCATGAAGGACCCGTAGTGGTACAAGCCGTAGCATAATGTCCCTCTTTTCCACATCGGAAACACCGAACTCCTTGCCCTAATTGTCGTCCACAAGTCTGGTTCCCCGGGCGATTCTGGCCCCTGTTGTTGTTCTGGGATCGGTTATACGGCTTAGCAACCTGCTTTCCTCTATTGTTCTGATTGTGCATCCGACTAGGCCCTCCAGAATTAAAGTTCCCTCATCTGTTGGCCCTCTAGTTCTTCATCTGTTCGACCTCTCTACACTTCTCCACTAACACTTGGAAACGTTGAATTCCCAATGGCAAGACCAAGTCTTGAATCTCATATTTTAGTCCATTCTGAAAGCGATGACACATAAACTGTTCATCAACTTCTTCCCGGAAGAATCTGAAATGTCTGGACGGCGATTCAAACTTAGTTGCGTATTCTCCCACTGTCATGCTTCCCTGGTGCAATTTCAGAAAATCGTCACCCAACTTGGTCCTAGTGCTCATCGGGAAGTACTTGTCCAAAAACTTCTTCTTGAACGACTCCCAGTTCACTTCCTCGTGAGCTGACCCCATCAGAATTCTCGTACTTCTCCACCAATACTCTGCATCCCCTATCAGCAGGTAGGTGGCAAAATTGGCTTATTCTAATCAATTCTTTTTCTTAAGGAATGTAGTTCATCCAATAAGAGCCTTTGTGTCATTGGATGAACAATTACGTCAGTTTGTGCATCCCAAGGCATGTTCTATTCACTTTTCGTACTTAAGGAATGTAGTTCATCCAATAAGTGCATTTGTGTCATTGGATGAACATTTACGTCATTTTGTGCATCCCAATGCTTATTCTAATAAGTTTTCGTACTTAAGGAATATATTTCATCCACTAAGTGCATTTGTGTCATTTAATGAACATTTAAGTCATTTTGTGCATCCCAAGGCTTATTCTAATCACTTTTCGTACTCAAAGAATGTAGTTCATCATAAATAAGCGCATTTCTGTCATTAATTTAACATTTACATCATTTTGTGCAACACAAGGCTTATTCTAATCAATTTTTGTTCTTAAGGAATGTAGTTCATCCAATAAGTGCATTTGTGTCATTGGATGAACATTTACGTCATTTTGTGCATCCCAAGGCTTATTCTAATCACTTTTCGTACTTAAGGAGTGTAGTTTATTCAATAAGCGCGTTTGTCTCATTGGATGAACATTTACGTCAATTTGTGCATCCCAAGGCTTATTCTAATGACTTTTCGTACTTAAGGACTGTAGTTCATCCAATAAGTGCATTTTTGTCATTGGATGAACATTGACGTCATTTTGTGCATCCTAAGGCTTATTCTAATCACTTTTTGTACTTAAGGAATGTAGATTATTCAATAAGCGCGTTTGTGTCATTGGATGGACATTTACGTCATTTTGTGCATCCCAAGGCTTATTATAATCACTTTTCGTACTTAAGGAATGTATTTCATCCAATAAGTGTATTTGTGTCATTGGATGAACATTTACGTCATTTTGTGCATCCCAAGGCTTATTCTAATCACTTTTCGTACTTAAGGAATGTAGTTTATTCAATAAGTGCATTTGTGTCATTGGATGAACATTTACGTCATTTTGTGCATCCCAATGCTTATTCTAATAAGTTTTCGTACTTAAGGAATATATTTCATCCACTAAGTGCATTTGTGTCATTTAATGAACATTTAAGTCATTTTGTGCATCCCAAGGCTTATTCTAATCACTTTTCGTACTTAAGGAATGTAGTTCATCCAATAAGTGCATTTGTGTCATTGGATGAACATTTACGTCATTTTGTGCATCCCAATGCTTATTCTAATAAGTTTTCGTACTTAAGGAATATATTTCATCCACTAAGTGCATTTGTGTCATTTAATGAACATTTAAGTCATTTTGTGCATCCCAAGGCTTATTCTAATCACTTTTCGTACTTAAGGAATGTAGTTCATCCAATAAGTGCGTTTGTGTCATTCGAAGAACATTTACATCAAATTGTGCATCCCAAGGCTTATTCTAATCACTTTTCGTACTTAAAAAATGTAGTTCATCCAATAAGCGTGTTTGTGTCATTCGATGAACATTTACGTCAATTTGTGCATCCCAAATCTTATTCTAATCACTTTTCGTACTTAATGAATGTAGTTCATCCAATAAGTGCATTTGTGTCATTGGACGAACATTGACGCCATTTTGTGCATCCCAAGGCTTATTCTAATCACTTTTTTTTCTTAAGGAATGTAGTTCATCCAATAAGAGCCTTTGTGTCATTGGATGAACAATTACGTCAGTTTGTGCATCCCAAGGCATGTTCTATTCACTTTTCGTACTTAAGGAATGTAGTTCATCCAATAAGTGCATTTGTGTCATTGGATGAACATTTACGTCATTTTGTGCATCCCAATGCTTATTCTAATAAGTTTTCGTACTTAAGGAATATATTTCATCCACTAAGTGCATTTGTGTCATTTAATGAACATTTAAGTCATTTTGTGCATCCCAAGGCTTATTCTAATCACTTTTCGTACTCAAAGAATGTAGTTCATCATAAATAAGCGCATTTCTGTCATTAATTTAACATTTACATCATTTGTGCAACACAAGGCTTATTCTAATCAATTTTTGTTCTTAAGGAATGTAGTTCATCCAATAAGTGCATTTGTGTCATTGGATGAACATTTACGTCATTTTGTGCATCCCAAGGCTTATTCTAATCACTTTTCGTACTTAAGGAGTGTAGTTTATTCAATAAGCGCGTTTGTCTCATTGGATGAACATTTACGTCAATTTGTGCATCCCAAGGCTTATTCTAATGACTTTTCGTACTTAAGGACTGTAGTTCATCCAATAAGTGCATTTTTGTCATTGGATGAACATTGACGTCATTTTGTGCATCCTAAGGCTTATTCTAATCACTTTTCGTACTTAAGGAATGTAGATCATTCAATAAGCGCGTTTGTGTCATTGGATGGACATTTACGTCATTTTGTGCATCCCAAGGCTTATTATAATCACTTTTCGTACTTAAGGAATGTATTTCATCCAATAAGTGTATTTGTGTCATTGGATGAACATTTACGTCATTTTGTGCATCCCAAGGCTTATTCTAATCACTTTTCGTACTTAAGGAATGTAGTTTATTCAATAAGCGCGTTTGTGTCATTAATTTAACATTTACGTCAATATGTGCATCCCAAGGCTTATTCTAATCACTTTTCGTACTTAAGGAATGTAGTTCATCCAATAAGTGCGTTTGTGTCATTCGAAGAACATTTACATCAAATTGTGCATCCCAAGGCTTATTCTAATCACTTTTCGTACTTAAAAAATGTAGTTCATCCAATAAGCGTGTTTATGTCATTCGATGAACATTTACGTCAATTTGTGCATCCCAAATCTTATTCTAATCACTTTTCGTACTTAATGAATGTAGTTCATCCAATAAGTGCATTTGTGTCATTGGACGAACATTGACGCCATTTTGTGCATCCCAAGGCTTATTCTAATCACTTTTTTTTCTTAAGGAATGTAGTTCATCCAATAAGAGCCTTTGTGTCATTGGATGAACAATTACGTCAATTTGTGCATCCCAAGGCATGTTCTATTCACTTTTCGTACTTAAGGAATGTAGTTCATCCAATAAGTGCATTTGTGTCATTGGATGAACATTTACGTCATTTTGTGCATCCCAATGCTTATTCTAATAACTTTTCGTACTTAAGGAATATATTTCATCCACTAAGTGCATTTGTGTCATTTAATGAACATTTAAGTCATTTTGTGCATCCCAAGGCTTATTCTAATCACTTTTCGTACTCAAAGAATGTAGTTCATCATAAATAAGCGCGTTTCTGTCATTAATTTAACATTTACATCATTTTGTGCAATACAAGGCTTATTCAAATCACTTTTTGTTCTTAAGGAATGTAGTTCATCCAATAAGTGCATTTGTGTCATTGGATGAACATTTACGTCATTTTGTGCATCCCAAGGCTTATTCTAATCACTTTTCGTACTTAAGGAATGTAGTTTATTCAATAAGTGCGTTTGTGTCATTAATTTAACATTTATGTCAATTTGTGCATCCCAAGGCTTATTTTAATCACATTTCGTACTTAAGGAATGTAGTTCATCCAATAAGTGAATTTGTGTCATTGGATGAAAATTGAAGTCATTTTGTGCATCCCAAGGCTTATTCTAATCACTTTTCGTACTTAAGGAGTGTAGTTTATTCAATAAGCGCGTTTGTGACATTGGATGAACATTTACGTCAAATTGTGCATCCCAAGGCTTATTATAATCACTTTTCGTACTTAAGGAATGTAGTTCATCCAATAAGTGCATTTGTGTCATTGGATGAACATTTACGTCATTTTGTGCATCCCAAGGCTTATTCTAATCACTTTTTTTTCTTAAGGAATGTAGTTCATCCAATAAGTGCATTTGTGTCATTGGATGAACATTTACGTCATTTTGTGCATCGCAAGGCTTATTCTAATCACTTTTCGTACATAAGGAATGTAGTTCATCCAATAAGCGCGTTTGTGTCATTCGATGAACATTTACGTCAATTTGTGCATCCCAAATCTTATTCTAATCACTTTTTGTACTTAATGAATGTAGCTCATCCAATAAGTGCATTTGTGTCATTGAATGAACATTCACGTCATTTTCTGCATCCCAAGGCTTATTCTAATCACTTTTCGTACTTAAGGAATGTAGTTCATCATAAATAAGCGCGTTTTTGTCATTAATTTAACATTTACATCATTTTGTTCAACACAAGGCTTATTCTAATCACTTTTTGTTCTTAAGGAATGTAGTTCATCCAATAAGTGCATTTGTGTTATTGGATGAACATTTACGTCATTTTGTGCATCCCAAGGCTTATTCTAATCACTTTTTGTACTTAAGGAGTGTAGTTTATTCAATAAGCGCGTTTGTGTCATTGGATGAACATTTATGTAAATTTGTGCATCCCAAGGCTTATTCTAATGACTTTTCGTACTTAAGGACTGTAGTTCATCCAATAAGTGCATTTGCGTCATTGGATGAACATTGACGTCATTTTGTGCATTCCAAGGCTTATTCTAATCACTTTTCGTACTTAAGGAATGTAGATTATTCAATAAGCGCGTTTGTGTCATTAATTTAACATTTACGTCATTTTGTGCATCCCAAGGCTTATTCTAATCACTTTTTGTTCTAAACGAATCTAGTTCATCCAATAAGTGCATTTGTGTCATTGGATGAACATTTACGTCATTTTGTGCATCCCAAGGCTTATTCTAATCACTTTTCGTACTTAAGGGATGTAGTTCATCAAATAAGCGTGTTTGTGTCATTAATTTAACATTTACGTCATTTTGTGCATCCCAAGGCTTATTCTACTCACTTTTCGTACTTAAGGAATGTAGTTCATCCAATAAGTGAATTTGTGTCATTGGATGAACATTGAAGTCATTTTGTGCATCCCAAGGCTTATTCTAATCACTTTTCGTACTTAAGGAGTGTAGTTCATCCAATAAGTGCATTTGTCTCATTGGATGAACATTTACGTCATTTTGTGCATCCCATGGCTTATTCTAATCACTTTTCGTACTTAAGGAGTGTAGTTCATCCAATAAGTGCATTTGTGTCATTGGATGAACATTTACGTCATTTTGTGCATCCCAAGGCTTATTCTAATCACTTTTCATACTTAATGACTGTAGTTCATCCAATAAGTGCATTTGTGTCCTTGGATGAACATTGACGTCATTATGTGCATCCCAAGGCTTATTCTAATCACTTTTCGTACTTAAGGAATGTAGTTCATCCAATAAGTGCGTTAGTGTCATTAATTTAACATTTACATCATTTTGTGCAACACAAGGCTTATTCTACTCACTTTTTGTTCTTAAGGAATCTAGTTCATCCAATAAGTGCATTTGTGTCATTGGATGAACATTTACGTCATTTGGTGCATCCCAAGCCTTATTCTAATCACTTTTCGTACTTAAGGGATGTAGTTCATCAAATAAACATGTTTCTGTCATTAATTTTACATTTACATCATTTTGTGCATCCCAAGGCTTATTATTATCACTTTTCGTACTTATGGAATGTATTTCATCCAATAAGTGTATTTGTGTCATTGGATGAACATTTACGTCATTTTGTGCATCCCAAGGCTTATTCTAATCACTTTTTTTTCTTAAGGAATGTAGTTCATCCAATAAGTGCATTTGTGTCATTGGATGAACATTTACGTCATTTTGTGCATCGCAAGGCTTATTCTAATCACTTTTCGTACTTAAGGAATGTAGTTCATCCAATAAGCGCGTTTGTGTCATTCGATGAACATTTACGTCAATTTGTGCATCCCAAATCTTATTCTAATCACTTTTTGTACTTAATGAATGTAGTTCATCCAATAAGTGCATTTGTGTCATTGAATGAACATTGACGTCATTTTCTGCATCCCAAGGCTTATTCTAATCACTTTTCGTACTTAAGGAATGTAGTTCATCCAATAAGTGCATTTGTGTCATTGGACGATCATTTACGTCATTTTGTGCATCCCAAGGTTTATTCTAATCACTTTTCGTACTTAAGGAATGTAATTCATCCAATAAATGCATTTGTGTCAGTGGATGAACGTTTACGTCATTTTGTGCATTCCAAGGCTTATTCTAATCACTTTTCGTACATAAGGAATGTAGTTCATCCAATAAGTGCATTTTTGTCATTGGATGAACATTTACGTCATTTTGTGCATCCCAAGGCTTATTCTAATCACTTTTTGTACGTAAGGAATTTATTTTATCCAATAAGAGCTATTGTGTCATTAATTTAACATTTACATAATTTTGTGTATCCCAAGGCTTATTCTAATCACTTTTCGTACTTAAGCGCGTTGGTGTCATTGGATGAATATTTACGTCATTTTGCGCATCCCAAGGCTTATTCTAACCAATTTTCGTACTTAAGGAATGTAGATTATTCAATAAGCGCGTTTGTGTCATTAATTTAACATTTACGTCATTTTGTGCATCCCAAGGCTTATTCTAATCACTTTTTGTTCTAAACGAATCTAGTTCATCCAATAAGTGCATTTGTGTCATTGGATGAACATTTACGTCATTTTGTGCATCCCAAGGCTTATTCTAATCACTTTTCGTACTTAAGGGATGTAGTTCATCAAATAAGCGTGTTTGTGTCATTAATTTAACATTTACGTCATTTTGTGCATCCCAAGGCTTATTCTACTCACTTTTCGTACTTAAGGAATGTAGTTCATCCAATAAGTGAATTTGTGTCATTGGATGAACATTGAAGTCATTTTGTGCATCCCAAGGCTTATTCTAATCACTTTTCGTACTTAAGGAGTGTAGTTCATCCAATAAGTGCATTTGTCTCATTGGATGAACATTTACGTCATTTTGTGCATCCCATGGCTTATTCTAATCACTTTTCGTACTTAAGGAGTGTAGTTCATCCAATAAGTGCATTTGTGTCATTGGATGAACATTTACGTCATTTGGTGCATCCCAAGCCTTATTCTAATCACTTTTCGTACTTAAGGGATGTAGTTCATCAAATAAACATGTTTCTGTCATTAATTTTACATTTACATCATTTTGTGCATCCCAAGGCTTATTATTATCACTTTTCGTACTTATGGAATGTATTTCATCCAATAAGTGTATTTGTGTCATTGGATGAACATTTACGTCATTTTGTGCATCCCAAGGCTTATTCTAATCACATTTTTTTCTTAAGGAATGTAGTTCATCCAAAAAGTGCATTTGTGTCATTGGATGAACATTTACGTCATTTTGTGCATCGCAAGGCTTATTCTAATCACTTTTCGTACTTAAGGAATGTAGTTCATCCAATAAGCGCGTTTGTGTCATTCGATGAACATTTACGTCAATTTGTGCATCCCAAATCTTATTCTAATCACTTTTTGTACTTAATGAATGTAGTTCATCCAATAAGTGCATTTGTGTCATTGAATGAACATTGACGTCATTTTCTGCATCCCAAGGCTTATTCTAATCACTTTTCGTACTTAAGGAATGTAGTTCATCATAAATAAGCGCGTTTTTGTCATTAATTTAACATTTACATCATTTTGTGCAACACAAGGCTTATTCTAATCACTTTTTGTTCTTAAGGAATGTAGTTCATCCAATAAGTGCATTTGTGTCATTGGATGAACATTTACGTCATTTTGTGCATCCCAAGGCTTATTCTAATCACTTTTTGTACTTAAGGAGTGTAGTTTATTCAATAAGCGCGTTTGTGTCATTGGATGAACATTTATGTCAATTTGTGCATCCCAAGGCTTATTCTAATGACTTTTCGTACTTAAGGACTGTAGTTCATCCAATAAGTGCATTTGCGTCATTGGATGAACATTGACGTCATTTTGTGCATTCCAAGGCTTATTCTAATCACTTTTCGTACTTAAGGAATGTAGATTATTCAATAAGCGCGTTTGTGTCATTAATTTAACGTTTACGTCATTTTGTGCATCCCAAGGCTTATTCTAATCACTTTTTGTTCTAAACGAATCTAGTTCATCCAATAAGTGCATTTGTGTCATTGGATGAACATTTACGTCATTTTGTGCATCCCAAGGCTTATTCTAATCACTTTTCGTACTTAAGGGATGTAGTTCATCAAATAAGCGTGTTTGTGTCATTAATTTAACATTTACGTCATTTTGTGCATCCCAAGGCTTATTCTACTCACTTTTCGTACTTAAGGAATGTAGTTCATCCAATAAGTGAATTTGTGTCATTGGATGAACATTGAAGTCATTTTGTGCATCCCAAGGCTTATTCTAATCACTTTTCGTACTTAAGGAGTGTAGTTCATCCAATAAGTGCATTTGTCTCATTGGATGAACATTTACGTCATTTTGTGCATCCCATGGCTTATTCTAAACACTTTTCGTACTTAAGGAGTGTAGTTCATCCAATAAGTGCATTTGTGTCATTGGATGAACATTTACGTCATTTTGTGCATCCCAAGGCTTATTCTAATCACTTTTCATACTTAATGACTGTAGTTCATCCAATAAGTGCATTTGTGTCCTTGGATGAACATTGACGTCATTATGTGCATCCCAAGGCTTATTCTAATCACTTTTCGTACTTAAGGAATGTAGTTCATCCAATAAGTGCGTTAGTGTCATTAATTTAACATTTACATCATTTTGTGCAACACAAGGCTTATTCTAATCACTTTTTGTTCTTAAGGAATCTAGTTCATCCAATAAGTGCATTTGTGTCATTGGATGAACATTTACGTCATTTGGTGCATCCCAAGCCTTATTCTAATCACTTTTTGTACTTAAGGGATGTAGTTCATCAAATAAGCATGTTTCTGTCATTAATTTTACATTTACATCATTTTGTGCATCCCAAGGCTTATTATTATCACTTTTCGTACTTATGGAATGTATTTCATCCAATAAGTGTATTTGTGTCATTGGATGAACATTTACGTCATTTTGTGCATCCCAAGGCTTATTCTAATCACTTTTCGTACTTAAGGAATGTAGTTTATTCAATAAGCGCGTTTGTGTCATTAATTTACAATTTACGTCAATTTGTGCATCCCAAGGCTTATTCTAATCACTTTTCGTACTTAAGGAATGTATTTCATCCAATAAGTGAATTTGTGTCATTGGATGAACATTGAAGTCATTTTGTACATCCCAAGGCTTATTCTAATCACTTTTCGTACTTAAGGAATGTAGTTCATCCAATAAGTGAATTTGTGTCATTGGATGAACATTGAAGTCATTTTGTGCATCCCAAGGCTTATCTAATCACTTTTCATACTTAAGGAGTGTAGTTCATCCAATAAGTGCATTTGTGTCATTGGA
>JBBPBO010000005.1:51779987-51787487 GCA_037974295.1 Cicer cuneatum | reverse complement strand
GAGGAACTATATGTGGAGCACTTAGATATAAATTGATACCGACTCCTCAGAATTTGGTGACTTCAACTCCATTAACAACCACTTATGAATCTTTTTTTGGATTACACCCTTTATCTCAAGTTTTGGATCGAACCAATCCATTGACGCAAATAGTTCATGGGAGAAAGTTGAGTTATTTGGGTCCTGGAGGATTGACGGGGCGAACTGCTAGTTTTCGGATACGAGATATTCATCCTAGTCACTATGGACGCATTTGCCCAATTGACACCTCTAAAGGAATCAATGTTGGACTTATTGGATCCTTGGCAATTCACGCAAGGATTGGTCATTGGGGATCCATAGAAAGTCCATTTTATGAAATTTCTGAGAGATAAAAAAGAATACAAATGCTTTATTTATCACCAAGTAGAGAAGAATACTATATGGTAGCAACGGGAAATTTTTTAGCACTGAATCGAGGTATTCAGGAGGAGCAGATTGTTCCAGCTCGATACCGTCAAGAATTTCTGACTATTGCATGGGAACAAGTTCATCTTCGAAGTATTTTTCCCTTCCAATATTTTTCTATTGGAGCTTCCCTCATTCCTTTTATCGAGCATAATGATGCGAATCGAGCTTTAATGAGTTTGAATATGCAACGTCAAGCAGTTCCTCTTTCTCGGTCCGAAAAGTGCATTGTTGGAACTGATTGGAACGCCAAGTCGCGTTAGATTCAGGAGTTCCCGCTATAGCCGAACACGAGGGAAAGATCGTTTATAACGATACTGACAAGATCGTTTTATATGGAAATGGGAATGCTCTAAGCATTCCATTAATTATATATCAACGTTCCAACAAAAATACTTGCATGCATCAAAAATCCCAGGTTCAGAAAGGTAAATGCGTAAAAAAAGGGCAAATTTTAGCCGACGGTGCTGCTACAATTGGCGGTGAACTCGCTTTGGGAAAAAACGTATTAGTAGCTTATATGCCATGGGAAGGTTACAATTCTGAAGATGCTGTACTCATTAGTGAGCGTCTGGTCTATGAAGATATTTATACGTCTGGTCTAAGGAAATATGAAATTCAAACTCATGTCACAAGCCACGGTCCTGAAAGAATCACTAATAAAATTCCACATCTAGAAGCCCATTTACTCCGAAATTTAGACAAAAATGGAATTGTGATCCTGGGATCTTGGGTAGAAACGGGAGATATTTTAGTGGGCCTTATAATGCAATCGCATTCTCTGGTCCTATTGCTGTTTTTGTTTCTGTATTCCTTATTTATCCACTGGGTCAGTCTGGTTGGTTCTTTGCACCAAGTTTTGGTGTAGCAGCTATATTTCGATTCATTCTCTTTTTCCAAGGGTTTCATAATTGGACATTGAACCCATTTCATATGATGGGAGTTGCTGGTGTATTGGGCGCTGCCCTACTATGCGCTATTCATGGTGCTACCGTAGAAAATACTTTATTTGAAGATGGTGATGGCGCAAATACATTCCGTGCTTTTAACCCAACCCAAGCAGAAGAAACTTATTCAATGGTCACCGCTAACCGCTTTTGGTCCCAAATCTTTGGGGTTGCTTTTTCCAATAAACGTTGGTTACATTTCTTTATGTTATTTGTACCAGTAACTGGTTTATGGATGAGTGCTCTTGGAGTAGTCGGTCTGGCCCTGAACCTACGTGCCTATGACTTTGTTTCTCAAGAAATCCGCGCAGCGGAAGATCCTGAATTTGAGACTTTCTACACCAAAAATATTCTCTTAAACGAAGGTATTCGTGCGTGGATGGCGGCTCAAGATCAGCCTCATGAAAACCTTATATTCCCTGAGGAGGTTCTACCACGTGGAAACGCTCTTTAATGGAACTTTAGCTTTAACTGGTCGTGACCAAGAAACTACCGGGCCGGGAATGCCCGACTTATCAATTTATCCGGTAAACTACTGGGGGCCCATGTAGCCCATGCCGGATTAATAGTATTCTGGGCCGGAGCAATGAACCTATTTGAAGTCGCTCATTTCGTACCCGAGAAGCCCATGTATGAACAAGGCTTAATTTTACTTCCCCATCTAGCTACTCTAGGTTGGGGGGGTAGGTCCTGGAGGGGAAGTTATAGACACTTTTCCATACTTTGTGTCTGGAGTACTTCACTTAATTTCCTCTGCAGTATTGGGCTTTGGCGGTATTTATCATGCACTTCTGGGACCTGAAACTCTTGAAGAATCTTTTCCATTCTTTGGTTATGTATAGAAAGATAGAAATAAAATGACTACTATTTTAGGTATTCACTTAATATTGTTAGGTATAGGGGCTTTTCTTCTAGTATTTAAGGCTTCTTATTTTGGAGTATATATGATACTTGGGCTCCAGGAGGGGGAGATGTAAGAAAAATTACAAACTTAACCCTTAGTCCAAGTATTATATTCGGTTATTTACTAAAATCCCCTTTTGGGGGAGAAGGATGGATTGTTAGTGTGGATGATTTGGAAGACATAATTGGAGGGCATGTATGGTTAGGTTCCATTTGTATACTTGGTGGGATTTGGCATATATTAACTAAACCCTTTGCGTGGGCTCGGTGTGCACTAGTATGGTCTGGAGAAGCTTACTTGTCTTATAGTTTAGCTGCTTTATCCGTTTTTGGTTTTATAGCTTGTTGCTTTGTCTGGTTTAATAATACTGCTTATCCTAGTGAGTTTTATGGTCCGACTGGACCAGAAGCTTCTCAGGCTCAAGCATTTACTTTTCTAGTTAGAGACCAACGTCTTGGAGCTAATGTAGGATCTGCTCAAGGACCTACCGGTTTGGGTAAATATCTAATGCGTTCACCGACTGGGGAAGTTATTTTTGGGGGAGAAACTATGCGTTTTTGGGATCTGCGTGCTCCCTGGTTAGAACCTCTAAGGGGTCCTAATGGTTTGGACTTGAGTAGACTTAAAAAAGACATACAGCCTTGGCAAGAACGTCGTTCCGCGGAATATATGACTCATGCTCCTTTAGGTTCTTTAAATTCCGTTGGTGGCGTAGCTACAGAGATTAATGCAGTCAATTATGTCTCTCCTAGAAGTTGGTTAGCTACTTCTCATTTTGTTCTAGGATTCTTCCTATTCGTAGGTCATTTATGGCACGCGGGAAGGGCTCGAGCAGCTGCCGCAGGATTTGAAAAAGGAATTGATCGAGATTTTGAGCCTGTTCTTTCCATGACTCCTCTTAATTGAGACATGAAATCCTATGCTTGACGTAGGAATCACTTTGATTTTAGTATAGATATTGGGTTGAATCGAGCAGATCATATTGAAAAAGTATTTTTTTTTTCAATTCATTTATATCTAATCTTTTTTGGGGCTCGGCTAAGTGGTGATATAGCGGAGCCCCAAAAAACGGAGCTAATCTAAACCAATAAAATAAAAAAAAACCCATTCGCCAAAAAAAAGGAGAGAGGGGGATTCGAACCCTCGATAGTTCTTTGTTTCGAACTATACCGGTTTTCAAGACCGGAGCTATCAACCACTCAGCCATCTCTCCAAAAGCTAATTTCTATTTTATCTTTATTCCACTCAATAGAACATGACCATACGAATTAATACCTTTTTTCTCTATCTATAGATAAATGGTAAAGATATCCAGTGTGAATCTATTGGTCTAGTTCTCTATCTGTATATATATACATGATCCAGGATGCCCTAAACTAAATTTTTGAAGTAAAAAAAAATACTCCTCGATCCATGCCTCAAAAGGGGGTGTCATATAAAATCAATAGATTCATGATAAAACCCTCAATAATGCATTTTTTATTACATTATTAGAAATTTTTTAAGGGGTCAAGGCGTTGGGGGATCAAATGGTATAGTTCTTTTGTTGGTAAATTGGAGGATTAGAAACATGACTATTGCTTTTCAATTAGCTGTTTTTGCATTAATTGCTACTTCATCTATTTTATTGATTAGTGTACCTGTTGTATTTGCTTCTCCTGATGGTTGGTCAAGTAACAAAAATGTTGTATTTTCCGGTACATCATTATGGATTGGATTAGTATTTCTAGTGGGTATTCTTAATTCTCTCATCTCTTGAAACTATTCATTCTAGATCAAAAAACGAAATGACCCCTCCCCCCGAATTATTTCGGGTTGTGAGGCAAATTAAAATAGAATATATAAGACCCCACAATAAAGAAAACGAAAACATTATTATTATTATAGGGAGGGGTCAAACTTCTTCTATTGAAAAACTCTTATTCTTATATCTTATACTTAATAGATATATATCTATAGTAAAACTAAAAACAAGAAACTAATCTAAATCTCTTTATTACAATAAATTCCGTTCTCATGATATCCAAGTCTTACCATACTATCTCTAGAAATCGTAGAAATAAAATAAGTCTATCCATAAGAGGAGATGCGATCATATGAAAAATATAACCGATTCTTTCCTTTGCTTGAGTTACTGGCCATCGGCGGGCAGTTTCGGGTTTGATACCGATATTTTAGCAACAAATCTAATAAATCTAAGTGTAGTGCTAGGTGTATTGATTTTTTTTGGAAAGGGAGTGTGTGCGAGTTGTTTATTTCAAAGAATAGATTGGATCCAACCAACTGCACTTTTTTCGTTATAAGTAGGAAAATGTGCATGATCCGGCGAATTACTTCTTACTAAATTAAGAAAAAAATAGTGAAGAACCACATCATTTCGCGATTCATTGGTAAATCAACTTTGATTCTCTATAAACCAATAATTTTGGAACATTACCATGGTTAAAGCTAACCAGTTTGAAGTTTAGACGCAGTGTAGTATTCTTTCGACCACTATGTTAAGTTAATATGGAAATTGGTATTTTTTCGATATAGAACACTCATGTCGATAAAATGACTTGAATTCTCTTTACGATGAGAAATTGTAAAAACTGGTGTTTAACACCTCCTTTTATAGAATGCGCAATTGATGACCTACGTATAAATTAATCAGAATTCTTTGGACTTGCAGAAAAAAAACAACTTTGCTGACAATTATTTTTTTGGTCAGAAGAGTCCTCCAAATATTTTGGCCTTGGATTGGTAATTCTTTTCACGATTTTTAGAAATAGAGAAAAAAGGATAGGCTCATTCGATAATAAAAATAGGGAAATTTCCTATAAGGAATTGAGTGTGAGAGCCAAATGAATTGAAAGATTCATGTTTGGTTCAGGAAGAGATCATAGACATTTTGAAATGAATGGAAAGAGAATCTACTTTCATTAACTGATTTATTAGATAATCGAAAACAAAGAATTTTGAGAACTATTCGAAATTCAGAAGAACTGCGGGAAGGAGCCGTTGAACAGCTGGAAAAAGCCCGGGCCCGCTTAAGGAAAGTAGAAATGGAAGCAGATCGCTTTCGATTAAATGGTTATTCCGAGATAGAACGAGAAAAATTGAATTTAATTAATTCAATTTATACAACTTTGGAACAATTCGAAAATTACAAAAATGAAACTATTCA
This sequence comes from Cicer cuneatum, assembly GCA_037974295.1. Lineage (NCBI taxonomy): Eukaryota > Viridiplantae > Streptophyta > Magnoliopsida > Fabales > Fabaceae > Cicer > Cicer cuneatum. Next base: position 51,782,023 of record JBBPBO010000005.1, on the reverse strand, counting down.
TTTTGAACAACAAAAGGCGATTAATCAAGTGCAGCAGAGGGTTTTACAACAAGCATTACAAGGAGCTCTGGGAACTCTCAATAATTGCTTAAACAACGAGTTACATTTACGTACGATCGGTGCTAATATTGGTATGTTTGGTGCGATGAAAGAAAAAAATAACTGATTAGTCGTTCTACTCTAAAATAGAGTATAGGCATTATTTTTTTTTCTTCGAAAAAGAATCAAATTAAGAAATATTCATGGTAACAATTCGTGCAGATGAAATTAGTAAAATTATCCGTGAACGTATTGAGCAATATAATACCGAAGTAAAAATTGTAAATACGGGTACCGTACTTCAAGTAGGCGACGACATTGCTCGTATTTATGGTCTTGATGAAGTAATGGCAGGTGAATTAGTCGAATTTCAAGAGGGTACTGTAGGCATTGCTTTGAATTTGGAATCCAAAAATGTTGGTGTTGTACTAATGGGTGATGGTTTGATGATACAAGAGGGAAGCTCGATAAAAGCAACAGGAAGAATTGCTCAGATACCTGTAAGTGAGGGTTATTTGGGTCGTGTTGTAAATGCCCTAGCTAATCCTATTGATGGTCGAGGAGAAATTTCATCTTCGGAATCTCGGTTAATCGAATCTCCCGCTCTTGGTATTATTTGCGTTCCGTGTATGAGCCTCTTCAAACGGGACTTATTGCTATTGATTCTATGATTCCTATAGGGCGTGGCCAGCGAGAATTAATTATTGGCGACAGACAAACAGGTAAAACAGCAGTAGCCACAGATACGATTCTCAATCAACAGGGACAAAATGTAATATGTGTTTATGTAGCTATTGGTCAAAAAGCATCTTCTGTGGCTCAAGTGGTAACTACTTTACAAGAAAGAGGAGCAATGGAATACACTATTATAGTGGCTGAAAACGCAAATTCTCCAGCTACATTACAATACCTTGCCCCTTATACAGGAGCAGCTCTGGCTGAATATTTTATGTACCGTAAACGTCACACTTTAATCATTTATGACGATCCCTCCAAACAAGCACAGGCTTATCGCCAAATGTCTCTTCTATTACGAAGACCACCAGGTCGCGAAGCTTACCCCAGAGATGTTTTTTATTTGCATTCGCGTCTTTTGGAAAGAGCCGCTAAATTAAGTTCTCAGTTAGGTGAAGGAAGTATGACTGCTTTACCGATAGTTGAGACCCAATCAGGAGATGTTTCAGCTTATATTCCTACTAATGTAATTTCCATTACAGATGGCCAAATATTTTTATCTGCCGATTTATTCAATGCTGGAATCAGACCTGCGATTAATGTAGGTATTTCCGTTTCCAGAGTTGGATCGGCGGCTCAAATAAAAGCAATGAAACAAGTAGCTGGTAAATTAAAATTGGAATTGGCACAATTCGCAGAATTAGAAGCTTTTGCACAATTTGCTTCTGATCTCGATAAAGCTACGCAAAATCAATTGGCAAGAGGTCAGCGATTGCGAGAGTTGCTGAAACAATCCCAATCAGCCCCTCTCACTGTGGAAGAACAGATCATAACTATTTATACTGGAACGAATGGTTATCTTGATTCATTAGAAATTGAACAGGTAAGGAAATTTCTCGTTGAGTTACGGGCGTATTTAAAAACGAATAAACCTAAATTCAATGAAATAATATCTTCTACCAAGACATTCACTGGGGAAGCAGAAACCCTTTTGAAGGAAGCTATTCAGGAACAGACGGAACTTTTTTTACTTCAGGAACAAGTAGCAATAAATTGATTCAAAATTTCATAACTGTATAATTTTCATAATTTCTCTCTTTCAATATCTTTTCTTTGAATTTTAATTCAAAATCTTATTAATATAATAAGAAAGATAAGAAATTCACGATATCTTTTTAGAAATATACAAATTTATTGCAATTTAATATATATATATATTAAATTGCAATAAATTTGCGCCCAATAGGATTTGAACCTATACCAAAGGCTTAGAAGACCTCTGTCCTATCCATTAGACAATGGGCGCTTTTTTTTTTTTTTTT
>JBBPBO010000005.1:51753015-51779977 GCA_037974295.1 Cicer cuneatum | reverse complement strand
AAAATTTCATAACTGTATAATTTTCATAATTTCTCTCTTTCAATATCTTTTCTTTGAATTTTAATTCAAAATCTTATTAATATAATAAGAAAATAAGAAAGATAAGAAATTCACGATATCTTTTTAGAAATATACAAATTTATTGCAATTTAATATATATATATTAAATTGCAATAAATTTGCGCCCAATAGGATTTGAACCTATACCAAAGGCTTAGAAGACCTCTGTCCTATCCATTAGACAATGGGCGCTTTTCTTTTTTTCTTTCACTTTTCACGAAAATTTCGTGAAAAGTGAAAGAAAAAAAGAATTCTATAAAATACTCTATCTAGAAATAATAATAATCCATATATTATTTTATATATAATAAAAATAAATCATTCAAATTCAATTAAATTGAGTAAAAATGAAATAAGTATTCATTCTATAATTGAAAATGAGATATTCGAATAGAATAAATATAAAAATTAGATATAAGCGGGTAGCGGGAATCGAACCCGCATCGTTAGCTTGGAAGGCTAAGGGTTATAGTCGACGTTCATGAATGGACGTCTCTAATTCAAAACCGAACGTGAAAACTTTTGTTTCATTCAGCTCCTTTACAGAATAATTTAAGAGATAGATGGAATACATGATATAAGAATAATTCTAATAACTTTTCGTACTTAAGGAATATATTTCATCCAATAAGTGCATTTGTGTCATTTAATGAACATTTAAGTCATTTTGTGCATCCCAAGGCTTATTCTAATCACTTTTCGTACTCAAAGAATGTAGTTCATCATAAATAAGCGCGTTTCTGTCATTAATTTAACATTTACATCATTTTGTGCAACACAAGGCTTATTCAAATCAATTTTTGTTCTTAAGGAATGTAGTTCATCCAATAAGTGCATTTGTGTCATTGGATGAACATTTACGTCATTTTGTGCATCCCAAGGCTTATTCTAATCACTTTTCGTACTTAAGGAGTGTAGTTTATTCAATAAGCGCGTTTGTCTCATTGGATGAACATTTACGTCAATTTGTGCATCCCAAAGCTTATTCTAATGACTTTTCGTACTTAAGGACTGTAGTTCATCCAATAAGTGCATTTGTGTCATTGGATGAACATTGACGTCATTTTGTGCATCCCAAGGCTTATTCTAATCACTTTTCGTACTTAAGGAATGTAGATTATTCAATAAGCGCGTTTGTCTCATTAATTTAACATTTACGTCATTATGTGCATCCCAAGGCTTATTCTAATCACTTTTTGTTCTTAAGGAATGTAGTTCATCCAATAAGTGCATTTGTGTCATTGGATGAACATTTACGTCATTTTGTGCATCCCAAGGCTTATTCTAATCACTTTACGTACTTAAGGGATGTAGTTCATCAAATAAGCGTGTTTGTGTCATTAATTTAACATTTACGTCATTTTGTGCATCCCAAGGCTTATTATAATCACTTTTCGTACTTAAGAAATGTATTTCATCCAATAAGTGTATTTGTGTCATTGGATGAACATTTACGTCATTTTATGCATCCCAAGGCTTATTCTAATCACTTTTCGTACTTAAGGAATGTAGTTTATTCAATAAGCGCGTTTGTGTCATCAATTTAACATTTACGTCAATTTGTGCATCCCAAGGCTTATTCTAATCACTTTTCGTACTTAAGGAATGTAGTTCATCCAATAAGTGAATTTGTGTCATTGGATGAACATTGAAGTCATTTTGTGCATCCCAAGGCTTATTCTAATCACTTTTCGTACTTAAGGAGTGTAGTTCATCCAATAAGTGCATTTGTCTCATTGGATGAACATTTACGTCATTTTGTGCATCCCAAGGCTTATTCTAATCAATTTTCGTACTTAAGGAGTGTAGTTCATCCAATAAGTGCATTTGTGTCATTGGATGAACATTTACGTCATTTTGTGCATCCCAAGGCTTATTCTAATCACTTTTCGTACTTAATGAATGTAGTTCATCCAATAAGTGCATTTGTGTCATTGGATGAACATTGACGTCATTTTGTGCATCCCAAGGCTTATTCTAATCACTTTTCGTACTTAAGGAATGTAGTTCATCCAATAAGTGCGTTAGTGTCATTAATTTAACATTTACATCATTTTGTGCAACACAAGGCTTATTCTAATCACTTTTTGTTCTTAAGGAATCTAGTTCATCCAATAAGTGCATTTGTGTCATTGGATGAACAATTACGTCATTTTGTGCATCCCAAGGCTTATTCTAATGACTTTTCGTACTTAAGGACTGTAGTTCATCCAATAAGTGCATTTGTGTCATTGGATGAATATTGACGTCATTTTGTGCATCCCAAGGCTTATTCGAAATCACTTTTTGTACTTAAGGAATGTAGATTATTCAATAAGCGCGTTTGTGTCATTAATTTAACATTTACGTCATTTTGTGCATCCCAAGGCTTATTCTAATCACTTTTCGTACTCAAAGAATGTAGTTCATCCAATAAGCGCGTTTATGTCATTAATTTAACATTTACATCATTTTGTGCAACACAAGGCCTATTCTAATCACTTTTTGTTCTTAACGAATTTAGTTCATCCAATAAGTGTATTTGTGTCATTGGATGAACATTTACGTCATTTTGTGCATCTCAAGGCTTATTCTAATCACTTTTTGTACTTAAGGAATGTAGTTCATCCAATAAGCGCGTTAGTGTCATTAATTTAACATTTACGTCATTTTGTGCATCCCAAGGCTTATTCTAATCACTTTTCGTACTTAAGGAATGTAGTTCATCCAATAAGCGCGTTAGTGTCATTAATTTAACATTTACGTCATTTTGTGCATCCCAAGGCTTATTATAAATACTTTTCGTACTTAAGGAATCTATTTCATCCAATAAGTGCATTTGTGTCATTGGATGAACATTTAAGTGATTTTGTGCATCCCAAGGCTTATTCTAATTACTTTTCGTACTCAAAGAATGTAGTTCATCCAATAAGCGCGTTTCTGTAATTAATTTAACATTTACATCATTTTGTGCAACACAAGGCTTATTCTAATCACTTTTTGTTCTTAAGGAATGTAGTTCATCCAATAAGTGCATTTGTGTCATTGGATGAACATTTACGTCATTTTGTGCATCCCAAGACTTATTCTAATCACTTTTCGTACTTAAGGAATGTAGTTCATCCAACAAGCGCGTTTGTGTCATTGGATGAACATTTACGTCAATTTGTGCATCCCAAGGCTTACTCTAATGACTTTTCGTACTTAAGGACTGTAGTTCATCCAATAAGTTCATTTGTGTCATTGGATGAATATTGACGTCATTTTATGCATCCCAAGGCTTATTCGAAATCACTTTTTGTACTTAAGGAATGTAGATTATTCAATAAGCGCGTTTGTGTCATTAATTTAACATTTACGTCATTTTGTGCATCCCAAGGCTTATTCTAATCACTTTTCGTACTCAAAGAATGTAGTTCATCCAATAAGCGCTTTTATGTCATTAATTTAACATTTACATCATTTTGTGCAACACAAGGCCTATTCTAATCACTTTTTGTTCTTAAGGAATTTAGTTCATCCAATAAGTGTATTTGTGTCATTGGATAAACATTTACGTCATTTTGTGCATCTCAAAGCTTATTCTAATCACTTTTTGTACTTAAGGAATGTAGTTCATCCAATAAGCGCGTTAGTGTCATTAATTTAACATTTACGACATTTTGTGCATCCCAAGGATTATTCTAATCACTTTTCGTACTTAAGGAATGTAGTTCATCCAATAAGCGCGTTAGTGTCATTAATTTAACATTTACGTCATTTTGTGCATCCCAAGGCTTATTATAAATACTTTTCGTACTTAAGGAATATATTTCGTCCAATAAGTGCATTTGTGTCATTCGATGATTTTTTAAGTGATTTTGTGCATCCCAAGGCTTATTCTAATCACTTTTCGTACTCAAAGAATGTAGTTCATCCAATAAGCGCGTTTCTGTAATTAATTTAACATTTACATCATTTTGTGCAACACAAGGCTTATTCTAATCACTTTTTGTTCTTAAGGAATGTAGTTCATCCAATAAGTGCATTTGTGTCATTGGATGAACATTTACGTCATTTTGTGCATCCCAAGGCTTATTCTAATCACTTTTCGTACTTAAGGAATGTAGTTCATCCAACAAGCGCGTTTGTGTCATTGGATGAACATTTACGTCATTTTGGGAATCCCAAGGCTTACTCTAATGACTTTTCGTACTTAAGGACTGTAGTTCATCCAATAAGTGCATTTGTGTCATTGGATGAATATTGACGTCATTTTGTGCATCCCAAGGCTTATTCGAAATCACTTTTTGTACTTAAGGAATGTAGATTATTCAATAAGCGCGTTTGTGTCATTAATTTAACATTTACGTCATTTTGTGCATCCGAAGGCTTATTCTAATCACTTTTCGTACTCAAAGAATGTAGTACATCCAATAAGCGCGTTTATGTCATTAATTTAACATTTACATCATTTTGTGCAACACAAGGCCTATTCTAATCACTTTTTGTTCTTAAGGAATTTAGTTCATCCAATAAGTGTATTTGTGTCATTGGATAAACATTTACGTCATTTTGTGCATCTCAAAGCTTATTCTAATCACTTTTTGTACTTAAGGAATGTAGTTCATCCAATAAGCGCGTTAGTGTCATTAATTTAACATTTACGACATTTTGTGCATCCCAAGGATTATTCTAATCACTTTTCGTACTTAAGGAATGTAGTTCATCCAATAAGCGCGTTAGTGTCATTAATTTAACATTTACGTCATTTTGTGCATCCCAAGGCTTATTATAAATACTTTTCGTACTTAAGGAATATATTTCGTCCAATAAGTGCATGTGTCATTGGATGATTATTTAAGTGATTTTGTGCATCCCAAGGCTTATTCTAATCACTTTTCGTACTCAAAGAATGTAGTTCATCCAATAAGCGCGTTTCTGTAATTAATTTAACATTTACATCATTTTGTGCAACACAAGGCTTATTCTAATCACTTTTTGTTCTTAAGGAATGTAGTTCATCCAATAAGTGCATTTGTGTCATTGGATGAACATTTACGTCATTTTGTGCATCCCAAGGCTTATTCTAATCACTTTTCGTACTTAAGGAATGTAGTTCATCCAACAAGCGCGTTTGTGTCATTGGATGAACATTTACGTCAATTTGTGCATCCCAAGGCTTACTCTAATGACTTTTCGTACTTAAGGACTGTAGTTCATCCAATAAGTGCATTTGTGTCATTGGATGAATATTGACGTCATTTTGTGCATCCCAAGGCTTATTCGAAATCACTTTTTGTACTTAAGGAATGTAGATTATTCAATAGGCGCGTTTGTGTCATTAATTTAACATTTACGTCATTTTGTGCATCCGAAGGCTTATTCTAATCACTTTTCGTACTCAAAGAATGTAGTACATCCAATAAGCGCGTTTATGTCATTAATTTAACATTTACATCATTTTGTGCAACACAAGGCCTATTCTAATCACTTTTTGTTCTTAAGGAATTTAGTTCATCCAATAAGTGTATTTGTGTCATTGGATAAACATTTACGTCATTTTGTGCATCTCAAAGCTTATTCTAATCACTTTTTGTACTTAAGGAATGTAGTTCATCCAATAAGCGCGTTAGTGTCATTAATTTAACATTTACGACATTTTGTGCATCCCAAGGATTATTCTAATCACTTTTCGTACTTAAGGAATGTAGTTCATCCAATAAGCGCGTTAGTGTCATTAATTTAACATTTACGTCATGTTGTGCATCCCAAGGCTTATTATAAATACTTTTCGTACTTAAGGAATATATTTCGTCCAATAAGTGCATTTGTGTCATTGGATGAACATTTAAGTGATTTTGTGCATCCCAAGGCTTATTCTAATCACTTTTCGTACTCAAAGAATGTAGTTCATCCAATAAGCGCGTTTCTGTAATTAATTTAACATTTACATCATTTTGTGCAACACAAGGCCTATTCTAATCACTTTTTGTTCTTAAGGAATGTAGTTCATCCAATAAGTGTATTTGTGTCATTGGATGAACATTTACGTCATTTTGTGCATCTCAAGGCTTATTCTAATCACTTTTTGTACTTAAGGAATGTAGTTCATCCAATAAGCGCGTTAGTGTCATTAATTTAACATTTACGTCATTTTGTGCATCCGAAGGCTTATTCTAATCACTTTTCGTACTTAAGGAATGTAGTTCATCCAATAAGCGCGTTAGTGTCATTGGATGAACATTGACGTCATTTTGTGCATCCCAAGGCTTATTCGAAATCACTTTTTGTACTTAAGGAATGTAGATTATTCAATAAGCGCGTTTGTGTCATTAATTTGACATTTACGTCATTTTGTGCATCCCAAGGCTTATTCTAATCACTTTTCGTACTCAAAGAATGTAGTTCATCCAATAAGCGCGTTTATGTCATTAATTTAACATTTACATCATTTTGTGCAACACAAGGCCTATTCTAATCACTTTTTGTTCTTAAGGAATGTAGTTCATCCAATAAGTGTATTTGTGTCATTGGATGAACATTTACGTCATTTTGTGCATCTCAAGGCTTATTCTAATCACTTTTTGTACTTAAGGAATGTAGTTCATCCAATAAGCGCGTTAGTGTCATTAATTTAACATTTACGTCATTTTGTGCATCCGAAGGCTTATTCTAATCACTTTTCGTACTTAAGGAATGTAGTTCATCCAATAAGCGCGTTAGTGTCATTAATTTAACATTTACGTCATTTTGTGCATCCCAAGGCTTATTATTAATACTTTTCGTACTTAAGGAATATATTTCATCCAATAAGTGCATTTGTGTCATTGGATGAACATTTAAGTGATTTTGTGCATCCCAAGGCTTATTCTAATCACTTTTCGTACTCAAAGAATGTAGTTCATCCAATAAGCGCGTTTATGTAATTAATTTAACATTTACATCATTTTGTGCAACACAAGGCTTATTCTAATCACTTTTTGTTCTTAAGGAATGTAGTTCATCCAATAAGTGCATTTGTGTCATTGGATGAACATTTACGTCATTTTGTGAATCCCAAGGCTTATTCTAATGACTTTTCGTACTCAAGGAATGTAGTTCATCCAACAAGCGCGTTTGTGTCATTGGATGAACATTGACGTCATTTTGTGCATCCCAAGGCTTATTCGAAATCACTTTTTGTACTTAAGGAATGTAGATTATTTAATAAGCACGTTTGTGTCATTAATTTAACATTTACGTCATTTTGTGCATCCCAAGACTTATTCTAATCACTTTTCGTACTCAAAGAATGTAGTTCATCCAATAAGCGCGTTTGTGTCATTGGATAAACATTTAAGTGATTTTGTGCATCCCAAGGCTTATTCTAATCACTTTTCGTACTCAAAGAATGTAGTTCATCCAATAAGCGCGTTTATGTAATTAATTTAACATTTACATCATTTTGTGCAACACAAGGCTTATTCTAATCACTTTTTGTTCTTAAGGAATGTAGTTCATCCAATAAGTGCATTTGTGTCATTGGATGAACATTTACGTCATTTTGTGCATCCCAAGGCTTATTCTAATCACTTTTCGTACTTAAGGAATGTAGTTCATCCAACAAGCGCGTTTGTGTCATTGGATGAACATTTACGTCAATTTGTGCATCCAAAGGCTTATTCTAATGACTTTTCGTACTTAAGGAATGTAGTTCATCCAATAAGTGTATTTGTGTCATTGGATGAACATTTACGTCATTTTGTGCATCCCAAGGCTTATTATTAACACTTTTCGTACTCAAAGAATGTAGTTCATCCAATAAGCGCGTTTCTGTAATTAATTTAACATTTACATCATTTTGTGCAACACAAGGCTTATTCTAATCACTTTTCGTACTTAAGGAATGTATTTAAACCAATAAGAGCATTTGTGTCATTGGATGAACATTTACGTCATTTTATGCATCCCAAGGCTTATTCTAATCACTTTTCTTACTTGTGGAATGTAGTTCATCCAATAAGTGCATTAGTGTCATTAATTTAACATTTAGGTCATTTTGTGCATCCCAAGGCTTATTCTAATCACTTTTCGTACTTAAGGAATGTAGTTCATCCAATAAGCGCGTTAGTGTCATTAATTTAACATTTACGTCATTTTGTACATCCCAAGGATTATTATAAATACTTTTCGTACTTAAGGAATATATTTCATCCAATAAGTGCATTTGTGTCATTGGATGAACATTTACGTTATTTGGTGCATCCCAAGGCTTATTCTAATCAATTTTCGTACTTAAGGAGTGTAGCTTAATCAATAAGCGCGTTTGTGTCATTAATTTTACATTTACGTCATTATGTTCATCCCAAGGCTTATTCTTATCACTTTTCATACTTAAGGAGTGTAGTTCATCTAATAAGTGTGTTTGTGTCATTGGATGAACATTTACGTCAAATTGTGCATCCCAAGGCTTTTTCTAATCACTTTTCGTACGTAAAAAATGTAGTTCATTTAATAAGCGCGTTTGTGTCATTGGATGAACATTTACGTCAAATTGTGCATCCCTAGGCTTATTCTAGTCACTTTTCGTACTTAAGGAATGTAGTTCATCCAACAATTGCATTTGTGTCATTGGATGAACATTTACGTCATTTTGTGCATCCCAAGGCTTTTTCTAATCACATTTTGTACTTAAGATATTGTAGTTCATCCAATAAGCGCGTTAGTGTCATTAATTTAACATTTACGTCATTTTGTGCATCCCAAGGCTTATTCTAATCACTTTTCGTACTTAAGGAATGTAGTTCATCCAATAAGCGCGTTAGTGTCATTAATTTAACATTTACGTCATTTTGTGCATCCCAAGGCTTATTATTAATACTTTTCGTACTTAAGAAATATATTTCATCCAATAAGTGCATTTGTGTCATTGGATGAACATTTAAGTGATTTTGTGCATCCCAAGGCTTATTCTAATCACTTTTCGTACTCAAAGAATGTAGTTCATCCAATAAGCGCGTTTATGTAATTAATTTAACATTTACATCATTTTGTGCAACACAAGGCTTATTCTAATCACTTTTTGTTCTTAAGGAATGTAGTTCATCCAATAAGTGCATTTGTGTCATTGGATGAACATTTACGTCATTTTGTGCATCCCAAGGCTTATTCTAATCACTTTTCATACTTAAGGAATGTAGTTCATCCAACAAGCGCGTTTGTGTCATTGGATGAACATTTACGTCAATTTGTGTATCCCAAGGCTTATTCTAATGACTTTTCGTACTTAAGGACTGCAGTTCATCCAATAAGTGCATTTGTGTCATTGGATGAACATTGACGTCATTTTGTGCATCCCAAGGCTTATTCTAATTTCTTTTCGTACTTAAGGAATGTAGTTTATTCAATAAGCGGGTTTGTGTCATTTATTTAACATTTACACCATTTTTTGCATCCCAAGGCTTATTCTAATCACTTTTTGTTCTTAAGGAATGTAGTTCATCCATTAAGTGCATTTGTGTCATTGGATGAACATTTACGTCATTTTGTGCATCCCAAAGCTTATTCTAATAACTTTTCGTACTTAAGGAATGTAGTTCATCCAATAAATGCATTTGTGTCATTGGATGAACATTTACGTCATTTTGTGCATCCCAAGGCTTATTCTAATCACTTTTCGTACTTAAGGAATGTAGTTCATCCAATAAGCGCGTTTGTGTCATTAATTTAACATTTACGTCATTTTGTGCATCCCAAGGCTTATTATAATCACTTTTCGTACTTAAGGAATGTAGTTCATCCAAAAAGTGCCTTTGTGTCATTGGATGAACATTTACGTCATTTTGTGCATCCCAAGGCTTATTCTATTCACTTTTCGTACTTAAGGAATGTATTTAAACCAATAAGAGCATTTGTGTCATTGGATGAACATTTACGTCATTTTATGCATCCCAAGGCTTATTCTAATCACTTTTCTTACTTGTGGAATGTAGTTCATCCAATAAGTGCATTTGTGTCATTGGATGAACATTGACGTCATTTTGTGCATCTCCAAGCTTATTCTAATCACTTTTCATACTTAAGGATTGTAGTTCATCCAATAAGCGTGTTTGTGTCATTAATTTAACAATTACGTCATTTTGTGCATCCCAAGGCTTATTCTAAACACTTATCGTACTTAAGGACTGTAGTTCATCCAATAAGTGCATTTGTGTCATTGGATGAACATTTACGTCATTTTGTGCATCCCAAGGCTTATTCTAATCACTTTTCGTACTTAAGGAATGTAGTTCATCCAACAAGCGCGTTTGTGTCATTGGATGAACATTTACGTCAATTTGTGCATCCCAAGGCTTATTCTAATCACTTTTTGTTCTTAAGGAATGTAGTTCATCCAATAAGTGTATTTGTGTCATTGGATGAACATTTACGTCATTTTGTGCATCTCAAGGCTTATTCTAATCACATTTTGTACTTAAGGAATGTAGTTCAACCAATAAGCGCATTAGTGTCATTAATTTAACATTTAGGTCATTTTGTGCATCCCAAGGCTTATTCTAATCACTTTTCGTACTTAAGGAATGTAGTTCATCCAATAAGCGCGTTAGTGTCATTAATTTAACATTTACGTCATTTTGTACATCCCAAGGATTATTATAAATACTTTTCGTACTTAAGGAATATATTTCATCCAATAAGTGCATTTGTGTCATTGGATGAACATTTACGTTATTTGGTGCATCCCAAGGCTTATTCTAATCAATTTTCGTACTTAAGGAGTGTAGCTTAATCAATAAGCGCGTTTGTGTCATTAATTTTACATTTACGTCATTATGTTCATCCCAAGGCTTATTCTTATCACTTTTCATACTTAAGGAGTGTAGTTCATCTAATAAGTGCGTTTGTGTCATTGGATGAACATTTACGTCAAATTGTGCATCCCAAGGCTTTTTCTAATCACTTTTCGTACTTAAAAAATGTAGTTCATTTAATAAGCGCGTTTGTGTCATTGGATGAACATTTACGTCAAATTGTGCATCCCTAGGCTTATTCTAGTCACTTTTCGTACTTAAGGAATGTAGTTCATCCAACAATTGCATTTGTGTCATTGGATGAACATTTACGTCATTTTGTGCATCCCAAGGCTTTTTCTAATCACATTTTGTACTTAAGGAATGTAGTTCATCCAATAAGCGCGTTAGTGTCATTAATTTAACATTTACGTCATTTTGTGCATCCCAAGGCTTATTCTAATCACTTTTCGTACTTAAGGAATGTAGTTCATCCAATAAGCGCGTTAGTGTCATTAATTTAACATTTACGTCATTTTGTGCATCCCAAGGCTTATTATTAATACTTTTCGTACTTAAGGAATATATTTTATCCAATAAGTGCATTTGTGTCATTGGATGAACATTTAAGTGATTTTGTGCATTCCAAGGCTTATTCTAATCACTTTTCGTACTCAAAGAATGTAGTTCATCCAATAAGCGCGTTTATGTAATTAATTTAACATTTACATCATTTTGTGCAACACAAGGCTTATTCTAATCACTTTTTGTTCTTAAGGAATGTAGTTCATCCAATAAGTGCATTTGTGTCATTGGATGAACATTGACGTCATTTTGTGCATCCCAAGGCTTATTCTAATCACTTTTCGTACTTAAGGAATGTAGTTTATTCAATAAGCGAGTTTGTATCATTAATTTAACATTTACGTCAATTTGTGGATTCCAAGGCTTGATCTAATCACTTTTCGTACTTAAGGAATGTAGTTCATCCAATAAGTGCATTTGTGTCATTGGATGAACATTTACGTCATTTTGTGCATCCCAAGGCTTATTCTAATCACTTTTCGTACTTAAGGAGTGTATTTTATTCAATAAGCGCGTTTGTGTCATTGGATGAACATTGACGTCATTTTGTCCATCCCATGGCTTATTCTAATCAGTTTTCGTACTTAAGGAATGTAGTTTATTCAATAAGCGCGATTCTGTCATTAATTTAACATTTACGTCATTTTGTGCATCCCAAGGCTTATTCTAATCACTTTTCGTACTTAAGGAATTTAGTTCATCCAGTAAGAGCTATTGTGTAATTGGATGAACATTTACGTTATTTGGTGCATCCCAAGGCTTATTCTAATCACTTTTCGTACTTAAAGAGTCTAGATTATTAAATAAGCGGCTTTGTGTCATTAATTTTACATTTACGTCATTTTGTGCATCCCAAGGCTTATTCTAATCACTTTTCGTACTTAAAGAGTCTAGATTATTAAATAAGCGCATTTGTGTCATTAATTTTACATTTACGTCATTTTGTGCATCCCAAGGCTTATTCTAATCACTTTTCGTACTTAAGGAATGTAGTTCATCCAATAAGTGCAGTTGTGTCATTGATTGAACATTTATGTTATTTTGTGCATCCCAAGGTTATTATATTCACTTTTCGTACTCAAAGAATGTAGTTCATCCAATAAGTGCATTTGTGTCATTGGATGAACATTGACGTCATTTTGTGCATCCCAAGGATCTTTCTAATCACTTTTCGTACTTAAGGAACGAAGTTTATTCAATAAGCGCGTTTGTGTCTTTAATTTAAGATTTACATCATTTTGTGCATCCCAACGCTTATTCTAATCACTTTTTGTTCTTAAGGAATGTAGTTCATCCAATAAGTGCATTTGAGTCAATGGATAAACATTTACGTCATTTTGTGCATCCCAAGGCTTATTCTAATCACTTTTCGTACTCAAGGAATGTAGTTCATCCAATAAGCGCGTTTGTGTCATTAATTTTACAATTACGTCATTTTGTGCATCCCAAGGCTTATTCTGATCACTTTTCATACTTAAGTATTGTAGTTCATCCAATAAGTGCATTTGTGTCATTGGATGAACATTTACCTTATTTGGTGCATCCCAAGGCTTATTCTAATCACTTTTCGTACTTAAGGAGTGTAGCTTATTCAATAAGCGCGTTTGTGTTATTGGAAGAACATTAACGTCAATTTGTGCATCCCAAGGCTTATTCTAATCACTTTTCGTACTTAACGAATGTAGTTCATCTAATAAGTGCATTTGTGTCATTGGATGAACATTGTCGTCATTTTGTGCATCCCAAAGCTTATTCTAATCACTTTTCGTACTCAAAGAATGTAGTTCCTGCAATAAGCGCGTTTATGTCATTAATGTAACATTTACATCATTTTGTGCATCACAAGGCTTATTCTAATCACTTTTCGTACTTAAGGAATGTAGTTCATCCAATAAGTGCATTTGTGTCATTGGATGAACATTTACGTCATTTTATGCATCCCAAGTCTTATTCTAATCACTTTTCTTACTTAAGGAATGTAGTTCATCCAATAAGTGCATTTGTGTCATTGGATGAACATTGACGTCATTTTGTGCATCTCAAGGCTTATTCGAATCACTTTTCATACTTAAGGATTGTAGTTCATCCAATAAGCGCGTTTGTGTCATTAATTTAACAATTACGTCATTTTATGCATCCCAAGGCTTATTCTAATCACTTTTCGTACTTAAGGAATGTAGTTCATCCAATAAGTGCATTTGTGTCATTGGATGAACATTTACCTTATTTGGTGCATCCCAAGGCTTATTCTAATCACTTTTCGTACTTAAGGAGGGTAGCTTATTCAATAAGCGTGTTTGTGTCATTAATTTTACATTTACGTCATTATGTGCATCCCAAGGCTTATTCTAATCACTTTTCGTACTTAAGTAATGTAGTTCATCCAATAAGTGCATTTTGTGTCACTGGATGAACATTGACATCATTTTGTGCATCCCAAGTCTTATTCTAATCACTTTTCGTACTTAAGGAATGTAGTTTATTCAATAAGCTGGTTTGTATCATTAATTTAACATTTACACCATTTTGTGCATCCCAAGGCTTATTCTAATCACTTTTTTTTAAGGAATGTAGTTCATCCATTAAGTGCATTTGTGTCATTGGATGAACATTTACCTCATTTTGTGCATCCCAAGGCTTATTCTAATCACTTTTCGTACTTAATGAGTGTAGTTTATTCAATAAGCGCGTTTGTAACATTGGATGAACATTTACAACAATTTGTGGATTCCAAGGCTTGATCTAATCACTTTTCGTACTTAAGGAATGTAGTTCATCCAATAAGTGCATTTGTGTCATTGGATGAACATTGTCGTCATTTTGTGCATCCCAAAGCTTATTCTAATCACTTTTCGTACTCAAAGAATGTAGTTCATGCAATAAGCGCGTTTATGTCATTAATGTAACATTTACATCATTTTGTGCATCACAAGGCTTATTCTAATCACTTTTCGTACTTAAGGAATGTAGTTCATCTAATAAGTGCATTTGTGTCATTGGATGAACATTGACGTCATTTTGTGCATCTCAAGGCTTATTCTAATCACTTTTCATACTTAAGGATTGTAGTTCATCCAATAAGCGCGTTTGTGTCATTAATTTAACAATTACGTCATTTTGTGCATCCCAAGGCTTATTCTAATCACTTTTCGTACTTAAGGAATGTAGTTCATCCAATAAGTACATTGGTGTCATTGGATGAACATTTACCTTATTTGGTGCATCCCAAGGCTTATTCAAATCACTTTTCGTACTTAAGGAGTGTAGCTTATTCAATAAGCGCGTTTGTGTCATTAATTTTACATTTACGTCATTATGTGCATCCCAAGTCTTATTCTAATCACTTTTCGTACTTAAGGAATGTAGTTCATCCAATAAGTGCATTTGTGTCATTGGATGAACATTGACGTCATTTTGTGCATCCCAAGGCTTCTTCTAATCACTTTTCGTACTGAAGGAGTGTAGTTTATTCAATAAGCGCGTTTGTGTCATTGGATGAACATTTAGATCAATTTTTGCATCCCAAGGCTTATTCTAATCACTTTTTGTACTTAAGGAATGTAGTTCATCCAATAAGTGCATTTGTGTCATTGGATGAACATTTACGTCATTTTGTTCATCCCAAGGCTTATTCTAATCACATTTCGTACTTAAGGAATGTAATTCATCCAATAAGCGCGTTTGTGTCATTAATTTAACATTTACGTCATTTTGGGCATCCCAAGGCTTATTATAATCACTTTTTGTTCTTAAGGAATGTAGTTTATCCAATAAGTGCCTTTGTGTCATTGGATGAACAATTACGTCATTTTGTGCATCCCAAGGCTTATTCTAATTACTTTTCGTACTTCAGGAATGTAGTTCATCCAATAAGCGTGTTTGTGTCATTGGATGAACATTTACGTCATTTTGTGCATCCCAAGGCTTATTCTAATCACTTTTCGTACTTAAGGAATGTAGTTTATTCAATAAGCGCGTTTGTGTCATTAATTTAACATTTACGTCATTTTGTGCATCCCAAGGCTTATTCTAATCACTTTTCGTACTTAAGGAATGTAGTTCGTCCAATAAGTGCATTTGTGTCATAGGATGAACATGTACGTCATTTTGTGCATCCCAAGGCTTATTCTAATCACTTTTCGTACTTAAAGAATTTCGTTCATCCAGTAAGAGCTATTGTGTCATTAATTTAACATTTACGTCATTTTGTGCATACCAAGGCTTATTCTAATCACTTTTCGTACTTAAGGAATGTAGTTTATTTAATAAGCGCGTTTGTGTCATTAATTTATTATTTACGTCATTTTTTGCATCTCAAGGCTTATTCTAATCACTTTTTGTTCTTAAGGAATGTAGTTCGTCCAATAAGTGCATTTGTGTCATTGGATGAACATTTACGTCATTTTGTGCATCCCAAGGCTTATTTTAATCACTTTTCGTACTTAAGGAATGTAGTTCATCGAATAAGCGCATTTGTGTCATTAATTTAACATTTACGTCATTCTGTGCATCCCAAGGCTTATTATAATCACTTTTCGTACTTAAGGAATGTAGTTCATCCAATAAGTGCATTTGTGTCATTGGAGGAACAATTACGTCATTCTGTGCATCCCAAGGCTTATTCTAATTACTTTTCGTACTTCAGGAATGTAGTTCATCCAATAATCGCGTTTGTGTCATTGGATGAACATTTACATCATTTTGTGCATCCCAAGGCTTATTCTAATCACTTTTCGTACTTAAGGAATTTAGTTCATCCAGTAAGAGCTATTGTGTCATTAGTTTAACATTAACGTCATTTTGTGCATACTGATGACTCTTCATCATATGCATATTTTTCATTGTTTTTAGTCTTATTTATCTTCAATCATTAGTTAATTTAATGATTTATTTGATATATTTTGTTGATTCTAGTTCTTGGGTTTAATAAAAATACTTATGTTCTTATTTCGTTGAGTAAGTAGAGATTTTTCGGAGTTTTGCGTCGTTCCTTTGTTTTTAGTGCAGTGCTGAATTCTGGTGAGAAATCAACATGACCTATGTGGAGTATTTCAGTGATATATGGAGTTGTAGATGTCCAATTGAATTCAAACCAAGTGCAAATGAAAGCTAACATCCGTAGCTACAACTTTCATGAAGACATCGAAACCAAATTCGGACTCAAAATAGTAGAAATATGCAGTATACGTCAGACAGAAGATATTGTGCGCCTAAGCGCAAGGCCTGCGCCAGGGGCGCGCGGCGCGCTGCAGATTGCATAAAATCGAGTTTTTCCGATTTTTTAGGGATCTTTTTGTCAATTTGGAATTTTAGAGACTTGTGCCCTAGCAGAGAAACTCAGATACGGCTGTTCTACACCATTGAAGGAGTTTTATCAAGAATCATTCATGAATCTTTCTTGTAATTCTTCTTTAATCTCTATCTCTTTAATATCTGTAATGAGTAACTAAACTCTAATTGTTAGGGATGAGTGAAACAAGATGAAACCCTTATTTGTCTGATTTGATTCCTGGTTATATGAATAAATTTATTGAATTATTTTTCTCATCTCTGTGCTTAATGCTTTTTATTGCCTGATCAACATTAAAATGTTCTACGATTCGTAATTTGAAACGGAAGTGGACTTTACGAATGCTTGAGATAAGAAATTCATGAGATTGTAGTCTAGGGATAGATGCATGTCATGAAACCAATTGAATTAGTTGCAGAGACAACAGTTTAAAAAGAGAATTTTTGAACTGTAAAGCTTAATCCTAATTTTGAATCCACTAAGGAATTAGGGGTTATTTTGGAATTAAAGGTTCTTTCACTATGACATTAGGGCAAGAATACTAAAGAAAATTCGGTAATAAATCAATAAAGGAATTCAGTAACTAGGATCAAATTAGAGACCAAGGTTGGACTCGCAGTGAAACTCATCCCTAACATTTTTCACATTATAAAAGTTCAATTTCATTACTATTGTTATTTTAAATATTACCTAAATCAATTCGGAAAATTTTTGTTCAATTTCAGTAATGAAATATAATTCGATAGTAAAACGCAATCCTTGAGTTCGACACTCGGTATTACCGTTTTAATTATTACTTGCAACGATTCAGTACACATGCTGAAACTCTATCAAGTTTTTGGCGCCGTTGCCGGGGATTGCCATATCACTATTGAGTTATAATTTATTTACTTAATTGTAATTTTTTGCTTTGCAATAAAATTATTTGTTTTCTTTTATTTTTAATTTTCAAAAAAAAAAACAAAAATTGTTTTTATTTTATTTTCTATTTTTATTTGTTGAGCTTGTTAATGTCGTGTGCTAGTGGTTTGTCTCTTCTTTGTTTGAGATAATTATTCGCTGTAGAGCATGGAAGATTGTAATGATGATATTCTACTACAATTATATGAAGAGTGTGATACTTGTCTTATATCTGCTATATTACGCATAATCGAGGGACAAATCTTGAGAGATACATTTGTAAAATATCACCCTCAAACGCGCCCTATTAGGTGTGACTTTTGTGGAGAAGGACATAGGAATGGAACTTGTTTTGATGACTATGTCGCACAACTAGAATACGAAGATTTATTGGTTATAGAAGCAGAAGACGACGAGTATTATATTAAAAAGATCAATTGGGATCAAACTCTACCTCGTAAAATTCTATCCAAAGAATCAGATGACAAAGACTTTCACATTAAGGATGTTTTAATTGAATTCATGAAGAATAACATGGTTTCAATTGAAAGATTTGAAAGTCAATGTGAGATGTTATTTGAGCAAGTGGTTGAGTTTGATAAGATGGAGGAGAAGTTGAAGATTGAAGATGACTTCATTGTTGTGGTAGAAGAAGATAAGAAAGAGGAAAATATGAACAAGGAAAAGAAAAAAGAAGAGATTGATCAAGTTCGAGATTCAATCTATGCCTTGTTCATCAATGTCAAATTGAAAAGGACATGGAAGCAACATCATTTATTTCTCAAGTTCATGGAATTTCTACCAAACAAAAAGAAGAAGGATGATGTGTTCTTTCTGTCCTATATGCCACCTTGACAAAAGTTGGGCGTCAAGCTAATGACTTTAAAAAAAAGCGCTTTGTGGGAGGCAACCCATAGGTAGAGGTAACTTTTATTTTTGCAATCTTATTTTTGTTATTTGAATTTGTTTCTTTTTGATTGTGTGTAAACGTGCACTGTGATGAAGAATTGTTAACAACTTGAAGCTGGTCTTAAGCTATCTGTTTTAGATTTTGAAATTTAAACTTTATTTTTTTGCTCATATCATTGATCAATTTGATGAGTTTCACTAATGCATACATTGTTGATTACTAAGTGGTTGAGAGCGTTAACTTGCCATCACTTTCTCAAAAAAAAAAAAAACAAATAAAAAATTCAGTAACACACTTGGCACAGTTTTGAAAGTTCACACTCTCTCTTGTTTATCCTAACTGTGAGCTTTTGTGCCTAAACACTTCAATTCCTTGTCGTGTGATTATCTAGATATGTGTTAACCCTTCAGAACTTGCACTAATTCTGCCTTGCATCACTTGTGATTTATGCATACACGGAGGCAAATTTTTTTGGTCGTTTGAGCCTTTCTAACTACCCTGTGCAAATTTTATCCTTTGCTAACCCCTTTGAGCTTGACCCTTTCTTTCGATTACTAGCCACATTACAAACCAAAGACTTGACAGTGATTAAATCACCTTACTTGGAGCTAGGTAGGAAATTTTTTGTCTCATCTCGGTAAAGTTCTAAGTTTGGGGTTGCTCATGGGATAGCAACCTTTTATGTTTGGGGTGGTTCTCACGAAAAAATAAAAAAAAAAAGAAGAAAAAAATTCAAAACAAAAAAAAAAGAAAAAAAAATTAGTTTGAGTACATTGATAAATAACATCTTCTTAGTTCTTTTGTCAATGATTGTGAATTTCCACCATAAAATGTGAAAAAATAAAATAAAATAGAATAAAAGAGGGAGAATAATTTGAAAATGTATGCCTAACTCCAAGTAGTAAAGCCTACTATCCCAAAATGTCCTACCCTTACCTAAGCCCCATTACAACCCGAAAGTCCTCCAAAAGTGTATGTGTTTGTTGCATTGTGATTGCTAACTAGAATTTTTTTCAAGCATATGGTAGCGTGATGCATGTTCTAGGATTTGAGTGATAAATTCACAACCCTTGCTAAACACTTGAGAGAAATTTTGGTGAGAATGTGTGAAGAGAGTGTTGAACTTGATAAATGAATGCTAAAGTGTACAAATTGTGTTTTTGTTTTAAGCAACCATGGAGCATGATGAATGTTTTGTAGTAGCTGGAACTTTGATAATTGAGTTTGATTTCATTTGAAAAATTGAATTTAAGTTTGCTTTTAACTGTATCAAATCTGAAATTAACTGTTGCTTGGGGACAAGCAATAGATTAAGTTTGGGGTTGTGATGACTCTTCATCATATGCATATTTTTCATTGTTTTTAGTCTTATTTATCTTCAATCATTAGTTAATTTAATGATTTATTTGATATATTTTGTTGATTCTAGTTCTTGGGTTTAATAAAAATACTTATGTTCTTATTTCGTTGATTAAGTAGAGATTTTTCGGAGTTTTGCGTTGTTTCATTGTTTTTAGTGCAGTGCTGAATTCTGGTGAGAAATCAACATGACCTATGTGGAGTATTTCAGTGATATATGGAGTTGTAGATGTCCAATTGGATTCAAACCAAGTGCAACTGAAAGCTAACATCCATAGCTACAACTTTCATGAAGACATCGAAACCAAATTCGGACTCAAAATAGTAGAAATATGCAGTATACGTCAGACAGAAGATATTGTGCGCCTGAAGTGCATTTCTGCACTGCTGATTCTGTTTAACTGCGCCCGAAGCGCAAGGCCTGCGCCTGGGGCGCGCGGCGCGCTGCAGATTGCATAAAATCGAGTTTTTCTGATTTTTTAGGGATCTTTTTGTCAATTGGGAAGTTTAGAGACTTGTGCCCTAGCAGAGAAACTAAGAGACGACTGTTCTACACCATTGAAGGACTTTTATCAAGAATCATTCATGAATCTTTCTTGTAATTCTTCTTTAATCTCTATCTCTTTAATATCTGTAATGAGTAACTAAACTCTAATTGTTAGGGACGAGTGAAACAAAATGAAACCCTTATTTGTCTGATTTGATTCCTAGTTATATGAATAAATTTATTGAATTATTTTTCTCATCTATATGCTTAATGCTTTTTATTTCATGATCAACATTAAAATGTTCTACGATTCGTAATTTGAAAAGGAAGTGGACTTTAAGAATGCTTGAGATAAGAAAATCATGAGATTGTAGTCTAGGGATAGATGCAGGTCATGAAACCAATTGAATTAGTTGCAAAGACAACAGTTTAAAAAGAGAATTTTTGTACTGTAAAGCTTAATCCTAATTTTAAATCCACTAAGGAATTAGGGGTTATTTTGGAATTAAAGGTTTTGTCACTAAGACATTAGGGCAAGAATACTAAAGAAAATTCGGTAATAAATCAATAAAGGAATTCAGTAACTAGAATCAAATTAGAGACCAAGGTTGGACTCGCAGTGAAACTCATCCCTGACATTTTTCTCATTATAAAAGTTCAATTCCATTACTATTGTTATTTTAAATATTACCTAAATAAATTCAGAAACTTTTTGTTCAATTTCGGTAATGAAATATAATTCGATAGTAAAATGCAATCCTTGAGTTCGACACTCGATATTACCGTTTTAATTATTACTTGCAACGATCCAGTACACTTGTTGAAAGTCTATCACATACCAAGGTTTATTCTAATAAATTTTCGTACTTAAGGAATGTAATTTATTTAATACGCGCGTTTGTGTCATTAATTTATTATATACGTCATTTTCTGCATCCCAATGCTTATTCTAATCACTTTTTGTTCTTAAGGAATGTAGTTCATCCTATAAGTGCATTTGTGTCATTGGATGAACATTTACGTCATTTTCTGCATTCCAAGGCTTATTTTAATCACTTTTCGTACTTAAGGAATGTAGTTCATCCAATAAGCGCGTTTGTGTCATTAATTTACAATTTACGTCATTTTGTGCATCGCAAGGCTTATTCTAATCACTTTTCGTACTTAAGGAATGTAGTTTATTCAATAAGCGCGTTTGGGTATTTAATTTAACATTTACGTCATTTTGTGAATCCCAAGGCTTATTCTAATCACTTTTCGTACTTAAGGAATGTATTTCATCCAATAATTGCCTTTGTGTCATTGGATGAACATTTACGTCATTTTGTTTATCCCAAGGGTTATTCTAGTCACTTTTCGTACTTAAGGAATGTAGTTCATCTAATAAGTGCTTTGTGTCATTGGATAAACATTTACGTTATTTTGTGCATCCCAAGGCTTATTCTAATCACTATTCGTACTTAAGGAATGTAGTTCATCCAATTAGCGCATTTGTGTCATTGGATGAACATTTACGTCATTGTGTGCATCCCAAGGCTTGTTCTAGTCACTTTTTGTACTTAAGGAATGTAGTTTATTCAATAAGCGCGTTTGTGTCATTAATTTAACATTTACGTCATTTTGTGCATCGCAAGGCTTATTCTAATCACTTTTCTTACTTAAGGAATGTAGTTCATCCAATAAGCGCGTTTGTGTCCTTAATTTAATATTTACGTCATTTTGTGCATCCCAAGGCTAATTATATACACTTTTCGTACTTAAGGAATATATTTCATCCATTAGGTGCATTTCTGTCATTAATTTAACATTTACGTCATGTTGTCCATCGCAAGGCTTATTCTAATCACTTTTCGTACTTAAGGAATATAGTTCATTCAATAAGTGCATTTGTGTCATTGGATGAATATTTACGTCATTTTGTGCATCCCAAGGCTTATTCTAATCACTTTTCGTACTTAAGGAATGTATTTTATTCAATAAGCGCGTTTGGGTCATTAATTTAACATTTACGTCATTTTGTGCATCCCAAGACTTTTTCTAATCACTTTTCGTAGTTAAGGGATGTAGTTGATCCAATAAGTGCATTTGTTTAATTGGATAAACATTTACGTCATTTTGTCCATCCCAAGGCTTATTCTAATCACTTTTTGTATTTACGGAATGTAGTTTATGCAATAAGTGCATATGTGTCATTGGATTAACATTTACGTCATTTTGTGCATCCCAAGGCTTATTCTAATCACTTTTCGTACTGAAGGAATATAGTTCATCGAATAAGCGCGTTTGTGTCATTAATTTAACATTTACGTCATTTTGTGCATCCCATGGCTTATTATAATCACTTTTCATACTTAAGGAATGTATTTCATCCAATAAGTGCATTTGTGTCATTAATTTAACATTTACGTCATTTTGTGTATCGCAAGGCTTATTCTAATCACTTTTCGTACTTAGGGAATGTTGTTGATCCAATAAGTGCATTTGTGTCATTGGATGAACATTTACGTCATTTTGTGCATCCCAAGGCTAATTATAATCACTTTTCGTACTTAAGGAATATATTTCGTTTAATAGGTGTATTTGTGTCATTAATTTAACATTTACGTCACTTTGTGCATCGCAAGGCTTATTCTAATCACTTTTTGTACTTACGGAATGTAGTTTATCCAATAAGTGCATTAGTGTCATTGGATTAACATTTACGTCATTTTGTGCATCCCAAGGCTTATTCTAATCACTTTTCGTACTGAAGGAATATAGTTCATCCAATAAGCGCGTTTGTGTCATTAATTTAACATTTACGTCATTTTGTGCATCGCAAGGCTTATTATAATCACTTTTCGTACTTAAGGAATGTATTTCATCCAATAAGTGCATTTGTGTCATTAATTTAACATTTACGTCATTTTGTGTATCGCAAGGCTTATTCTAATCACTTTTCGTACTTAGGGAATGTTGTTGATCCAATAAGTGCATTTGTGTCATTGGATGAACATTTACGTCATTTTGTGCATCCCAAGGCTAATTATAATCACTTTTCGTACTTAAGGAATATATTTCGTTCAATAGGTGTATTTGTGTCATTAATTTA
Source organism: Cicer cuneatum (assembly GCA_037974295.1). NCBI lineage: Eukaryota > Viridiplantae > Streptophyta > Magnoliopsida > Fabales > Fabaceae > Cicer > Cicer cuneatum. Next base: position 51,756,565 of record JBBPBO010000005.1, on the reverse strand, counting down.
ACATTTACGTCATTTTGTGCATCGCAAGGTTTATTCTAATCACTTTTTGTACTTACGAAATGTAGTTTATCCAATAAGTGCATTTGTGTCATTGGATTAACATTTACGTCATTTTGTGCATCCCAAGGCTTATTCTAATCACTTTTCGTACTGAAGGAATATAGTTCATCGAATAAGCGCGTTTGTGTCATTAATTTAACATTTACGTCATTTTGTGCATCCCATGGCTTATTATAATCACTTTTCGTACTTAAGGAATGTATTTCATCCAATAAGTGCATTTGTGTCATTAATTTAACATTTACGTCATTTTGTGTATCGCAAGGCTTATTCTAATCACTTTTCGTACTTAGGGAATGTTGTTGATCCAATAAGTGCATTTGTGTCATTGGATGAACATTTACGTCATTTTGTGCATCCCAAGGCTAATTATAATCACTTTTCGTACTTAAGGAATATATTTCGTTCAATAGGTGTATTTGTGTCATTAATTTAACATTTACGTCATTTTGTGCATCGCAAGGTTTATTCTAATCAGTTTTTGTACTTACGAAATGTAGTTTATCCAATAAGTGCATTTGTGTCATTGGATTAACATTTACGTCATTTTGTGCATCCTAAGGCTTATTCTAATCACTTTTCGTACTGAAGGAATATAGTTCATCCAATAAGCGCGTTTGTGTCATTAATTTAACATTTACGTCATTTTGTGCATCCCAAGGCTTATTATAATCACTTTTCGTACTTAAGGAATGTATTTCATCCAGTAAGTGCATTTGTGTCATTAATTTAACATTTACGTCATTTTGTGTATCGCAAGGCTTATTCTAATCACTTTTCGTACTTAGGGAATGTTGTTGATCCAATAAGTGCATTTGTGTCATTGGATGAACATTTACGTCATTTTGTGCATCCCAAGGCTTATTGTAATCACTTTTTGTTCTTAAGGAATGTAGTTCATCCTATAAGTGCATTTGTGTCATTGGATGAACATTTACGTCATTTTGTGCATTCCAAGGCTTATTTTAATCACTTTTCGTACTTAAGGAATGTAGTTCATCCAATAAGCGCGTTTGTGTCATTAATTTACAATTTACGTCATTTTGTGCATCGCAAGGCTTATTCTAATCACTTTTCGTACTTAAGGAATGTAGTTTATTCAATAAGCGCGTTTGGGTATTTAATTTAACATTTACGTCATTTTGTGAATCGCAAGGCTTATTCTAATCACTTTTCGTACTTAAGGAATGCATTTCATCCAATAATTGCCTTTGTGTCATTGGATGAACATTTACGTCATTTTGTTTATCCCAAGGGTTATTCTAGTCACTTTTCGTACTTAAGGAATGTAGTTCATCTAATAAGTGCTTTTGTGTCATTGGATAAACATTTACGTTATTTTGTGCATCCCAAGGCTTATTCTAATCACTTTTCGTACTTAAGGAATGTAGTTCATCCAATTAGCGCATTTGTGTCATTGGATGAACATTTACGTCATTGTGTGCATCCCAAGGCTTGTTCTCGTCACTTTTTGTACTTAAGGAATGTAGTTTATTAATTAAGCGCGTTTGTGTCATTAATTTAACATTTACGTCATTTTGTGCATCGCAAGGCTTATTCTAATCACTTTTCTTACTTAAGGAATGTAGTTCATCCAATAAAAGCGTTTGTGTCCTTAATTTAATATTTACGTCATTTTGTGCATCCCAAGGCTAATTATATACACTTTTCGTACTTAAGGAATATATTTCATCCATTAGGTGCATTTCTGTCATTAATTTAACATTTACGTCATGTTGTCCATCGCAAGGCTTATTCTAATCACTTTTCGTACTTAGGGAATGTTGTTGATCCAATAAGTGCATTTGTGTCATTGGATGAACATTTACGTCATTTTGTGCATCCGAAGGCTAATTATAATCACTTTTCGTACTTAAGGAATATATTTCGTTCAATAGGTGTATTTGTGTCATTAATTTAACATTTACGTCATTTTGTGCATCGCAAGGTTTATTCTAATCAGTTTTTGTACTTACGAAATGTAGTTTATCCAATAAGTGCATTTGTGTCATTGGATTAACATTTACGTCATTTTGTGCATCCCAAGGCTTATTCTAATCACTTTTCGTACTGAAGGAATATAGTTCATCCAATAAGCGCGTTTGTGTCATTAATTTAACATTTACGTCATTTTGTGCATCCCAAGGCTTATTATAATCACTTTTCGTACTTAAGGAATGTATTTCATTCAGTAAGTGCATTTGTGTCATTAATTTAACATTTACATCATTTTGTGTATCGCAAGGCTTATTCTAATCACTTTTCGTACTTAGGGAATGTTGTTGATCCAATAAGTGCATTTGTGTCATTGGATGAACATTTACGTCATTTTGTGCATCCCAAGGCTTATTCTAATCACTTTTTGTTCTTAAGGAATGTAGTTCATCCTATAAGTGCATTTGTGTCATTGGATGAACATTTACGTCATTTTGTGCATTCCAAGGCCTATTTTAATCACTTTTCGTACTTAAGGAATTTAGTTCATCCAATAAGCGCGTTTGTGTCATTAATTTACAATTTACGTCATTTTATGCATCGCAAGGCTTATTCTAATCACTTTTCGTACTTAAGGAATGTAGTTTATTCAATAAGCGCGTTTGGGTATTTAATTTAACATTTACGTCATTTTGTGAATCGCAAGGCTTATTCTAATCACTTTTCGTACTTAAGGAATGTATTTAATCCAATAATTGCCTTTGTGTCATTGGATGAACATTTACGTCATTTTGTTTATCCCAAGGGTTATTCTAGTCACTTTTCGTACTTAAGGAATGTAGTTCATCTAATAAGTGCTTTTGTGTCATTGGATAAACATTTACGTTATTTTGTGCATCCCAAGGCTTATTCTAATCACTTTTCGTACTTAAGGAATGTAGTTCATCCAATTAGCGCATTTGTGTCATTGGATGAACATTTACGTCATTGTGTGCATCCCAAGGCTTGTTCTAGTCACTTTTTGTACTTAAGGAATGTAGTTTATTCAATAAGCGCGTTTGTGTCATTAATTTAACATTTACGTCATTTTGTGCATCGCAAGGCTTATTCTAATCACTTTTCTTACTTAAGGAATGTAGTTCATCCAATAAGCGCGTTTGTGTCCTTAATTTAATATTTACGTCATTTTGTGCATCCCAAGGCTAATTATATACACTTTTCGTACTTAAGGAATATATTTCATCCATTAGGTGCATTTCTGTCATTAATTTAACACTTACGTCATGTTGTCCATCGCAAGGCTTATTCTAATCACTTTTCGTACTTAGGGAATGTTGTTGATCCAATAAGTGCATTTGTGTCATTGGATGAACATTTACGTCATTTTGTGCATCCCAAGGCTAATTATAATCACTTTTCGTACATAAGGAATATATTTCGTTCAATAGGTGTATTTGTGTCATTAATTTAACATTTACGTCATTTTGTGCATCGCAAGGTTTATTCTAATCACTTTTTGTACTTACGAAATGTAGTTTATCCAATAAGTGCATTT